>CM062805.1:1315046854-1316246854 GCA_031772625.1 Pinus tabuliformis | reverse complement strand
ACATTTTATTTTTACACAAGCTTAAAAGCACACATGACAACACATATGCAAACTATGCTTGGAAATGGATTTTATTTTTATGCAAGCTTAAAAGCACACACATGCAAACTATGCTTGAAAACAAGGGAAACAGGCATGCCCCCCAGCATGATGTCTCAATTCGAGGTACATGCCCCCCAAGCTTTAGTCCATTGAAAATGGAGTGAAGGTTGACAATATTGTGATCGCACTCGAATTGCACGAGCTCATGTTTCATTATTTTAACGAGGTTGACACACTTAAGAGAACTATCCTCGTGACACCTAGTTTCATTTGTTAAGGAGCTTGACACAGGATAAGAACTATGCTCCACCAGACCCAGTTTCATTTTTTAAGGAGCTTGACATAGGAAAGTGAACTATGCTCCGAACGAACTTCATCATAATGAACAGGAAGTCGTCACTTCCAAGAATGGCACTCCCGGTGGAAGGAAAACATCTTGGAAGTCAAGACCCAATGCCCCCAGGACATTATGAACGATAGCATCATCATGGGATACAAGCACGGGGTAGGTGGCCACGTAGTTGACTTGCGGTGGGGCAGACACAACCAGTGGATAAAAACTAGGAGGGGGTGGCAGCTGCGCAGGAGGCACCGGGGAACTAAAGAACGATAATTGATCTAGAGTCACGATTCTTCCGTTGTGTGGAAAGAAAACCACACAGAAAAGCGAAGAGACAAGGGTCCCCATGGAATAAACATAGTCACGGCCAAGGAGAAGACTGAAATCTAAAGCACCTTGGACAACCAGCACGTCCATATAGACAGTTTTGCCTCCCAAAGTAATAGGAAATTTTGGGAGGACCCCTAGAGGTTGACTGGTTCCCCCGTCAAATGCTAACAGATTCTGTGCGACTGGCCCAAGCTGCGGGGAACCTAAAGCTTGCCAAGTAATGGACGGCATAAGACTGACAAACGCACCTTCATCCAAAACAGTGCCAGGTACTGCCTTATCATAGGCAAGTACTGTAATCTGGAAAGGCATATGGGATGGAAGGCGGAAAGTAGTCAGGTGACTCCAGTCGAAGGAGACGGCCAAACTACTTGGTGGGGGAATCGTATCATTGCCCCCATGCTCTATAGGAACCAAAGAAGGAATTTTGGGAGCAGCTGGGATAGGAGAGTCATTTCTGGACTCAGGAGAATCTGAGGAGACGAGAAGAACATGGGCATGATTCTCTTCCGAAACAGAGTGATCGACGGGTGGTGAGCTTGAGTCGACACTCTTTTCGACCAATGGTTGTTCTGGAATAGGCTTGGCATAGCCTGGTTCGGGAAGAGGAGCCTGGACAAGAGAAGAATCTAAGTCAATCTCTTTGTCAACAGGGAGAGGGTCTGAAGAGAGCCTCTGATAGCCAACAGGAAGTTGGGGTGGAGAAGCTGTAAGAATTTCCAAAACAGCGGAAGTTTTATCCATGAGCGGACAAAGGTGAAGGGGATGATTGCCCTCACATAGTCTACAGGGGATTCGAATCTTCCCTTTCTTCTAAATGTTTTCAGTTGATAGGATGGCATTGCCATGAGCTTCATAGGACGATGAGGGATGAGCTGGATCGTGAGACCATACTTCAAGGATCTTAGGAATGCCAGGACAATCACGAAGAAGGTGGTCATCCTTGCACAACCTACAAGGAAATTTGACCTTCCGCGAAGGAGCAGAAGGTGGCTCAACTTGAGTTGTACTTTTAACCTCTCGCTTAGAAGACTTCTTCTTCTTCGTCTTCTTCTTCTTCTTCTTCTTCTTCTTATCCACCTAGTTACTTGAATCCAGACTTTCACCAGGCGAAGTAGAAGATGAGGACGTAGAAACAAGCGAAGAAGGGGAGAGGTCCACCATAGAATCAACATGATGTTTTTCGGGTGGAGGAACTGATTGACCAGCAGTTGAGACAGTAGGGACCAGAGAAGTTGAGAACAACCAAATAGGCAACCCAACATTTAACCTAGGAAGGGACAACGTTGCCATGTAAGGAGCACCAACATTTCCAAAAGGAGGAAAATGACCAGGATTCCCATCAGAGGGGATGCCTGGGTTGGTAAACTCCGGAAAAGTTGCCATCACAAATGAGAAAGAACCCTACTAAAACTAATGCAAACAAGATCTAACAGGGTAGATGTGAACGTAGCCGAATAAATTTTAAGATGCAAGGACATAACTTGACCTTTTCATTTTTTAAGAGTCGAGAAAAGGACAAAAAGATGACTCTAGTCGCCTTCGAATGTTTAATGAGCCTGAAGTGACAAGTGCTCAGATGGACCTTTTCTTTTAGGGAGTCTGAAAAGGAACGAAAGTGACTACTCTGGAGAGCTAGGCAAAAAGGTTTACCAAACAAATCCGTAAAACTACATATACACCTTGGCAGTCATATGAAAACCAAGGACTTTCCATACGGCAGTCAATCTTCTCGAATGCTGTGTTCGGTGCGTTATGGCTTGTAAGGCGGTAGACACGGCTTCCTATGGGTAAAGGATGATAACCTAGTGGGGTCTCCCCATATACTCGACGGTACGTGGGAGCTCAAATCCGTGCTAGACCACTATTGCGTCACGGAAGGAGGAATCACCCAACCTTGAGTGAAACAAAAGTGACTAGGTTTAACGACGCCGGAGCACATCTCTAGCCTAGACCTCTAAATGTGTGCGTTATGTTCCAATGCGTTGTTAGATTCATTTAGTTCATTTTAAAGTTGATCTTGTATTAGGTTTTAGTTTTCAGGCCTTACCGTATGTAATCTCTCAAAATTCCCTAAATGCAAACTATATGCCAAAATATGTCATTTCCTTCGATGAATGCTAGTTACGAGAGGGTTTGAGAGCTTGCACACAAACGAAATGATCCCAAAACAACAAAGAATTTCCCTAATGTAGCTAATGGAAACTAACAACCTTTTCTTTAAGATCACTAATCACTAATCAAAATGAAAAGTTCTAATTCTCATTAACTAATACAAAGCAAAAGAGATATTTTCTTTTGTTGATGGCAAAGTGCATTAAACAAACTTTGAGAAATGACAACAAAAAAATTCTATTCAATACAAGCACATTTAGTTCCCTAAATCACCAAACAAACCTCCAAAGAACTAGAAAAGTCCCAAAGAGACCAATGAGCCTTGTAATCTAGGCTCAAAGTGAGACGAAGCGGAATTCAAGTGAAAGCGAAGCAAGTCACCCAAATAACGCAATAAAACAATTTACAACCACCAAACAAGTGCAAGGGAGTAATCAGAGAATCGAATGGACCACTAGAAGATCAAAACACCTGAGGAAGGCTCAACACACAAAGCCACTAGATGCCCTAATGCTAGAAATGTGAAATCGATAGAAAAAAAGCAAACACCCAAAGGGTAAATATCAAAGCCAGTCAATCATACTCGAACACACTCAAGTAGTCTAAAAAAGGTACCTAGAACAAAAACTAAGCTCAGAGGGCTCACAGCCAAGCAAACTTCAAAAGTTCCCAGGCCTGGCGCGACTATCAGGCTGAAACTAGCGCCTTTCAGGTATTGGCGTGGGTTGTCAATGTGCAACATGCGCCAACTGGCGCGACTGTAACACTATAAAATGGTGCCAGCTGAGTTTGCTATGGAAAAAATAAAAACAAACGAGCCAAAGCTGAGTCAACAGTACCCAGGTACACCAAAGGACAAGAAGCAACACAGGGACTCAACCCACAAAGCTAATCAAGCAGGAGAAACCAAGAAACAAGGCAAGTTCCAAGCTATTCAGTTCGTAAACCAAGCCGGAGATGGACTGAAGTGGCGTTGATCTACTTTGCTATTGTGGAGAAATAGCGTTTCGAAGGCTATCTGGCCGTACTTCAGGTTCTATCTAAAGTTTACAAATCAGACAATAAGAAAAAACAAACAACAAGGAAAAAAGCCAACTCCCCAGTGGAGTCGCCAAATTGTTTTGGAGGTAAATCCCCTTTGCGGACAGAGGCGATCCCTACTAGCCCAAATGGGGTCTAGCAAAAATCAAACAACGCTAACACGCAGGTTCCTAATTGCAAATCAAAGACCGATGATGAGGGCCTACCTAGATTCCAACGCTAATATTTGTAGAAGAGTCGTCACTCTCGTTCATTTGCTCTGACTGGTCACAATCCCCATGATCTTCGTGAACAGACACCTGCACATGCAAAGAACGACACAAATACAAGCATAAAATCCAATAGATGCAACTATATGTCAGTCAGAAAGGATATAACTCAATCATCATCACAAAATACAATAAGAGTGGAACCATAATGATAGTCGTCTATTATTGATAAACAAAGAAGAATACAACCATAGTTCTGACGTCAAATCCTCCTTTGGCTAGGTGATCAGCAGCACATGCCTTGCAAAGCTTGTTGGGGATGGGGAACAAGCCTCTCTCTCCTTGGTCACTTGGATAAGAATCTCCTCACTTAAGATTTAGCCTCATGGGAATGAATAAGGTTCCTTGTAGCATGAGCTTAGCAATTCTCAGACTTTGGGACTTAGAATTTGGAACTTGGAGACTCTAACTTGTCAAAAGCAAAAGGACAAGCTTTTATAGATAGAGGAGAAGGAGTTAAGGTCATCCACAAGATTCATGGGATTGGATTTATCACTAAGAGGCTTCCATGAGAGGTGGAGGACTACTTCCCTTCTATGGAGATTCGAAGCCCAACTGAACTAACTCAAGATGGAATCAGTTCATGAATAGGTTAGGAAGAACCTTCGTAAGTTTGTTTGGTAAAAACTTTACCCAACTAGGCTGGCGCGAGTGTGACTCTGACAGAGAGCCAGCTGGCGCGCCCTCTTTAGAGGATTTCCCCCATTGGCGCGAGTGATACTCAGTGGAACCGCGCCAATGGAAAAAGGGCTATTTTTATGGGTATTTTGCAGAAGGTGTCTTCCGGGCATATGAAGTACATACTTAGGGGAATACAATGGAAGTGTTTTTAGGTTATGTCACTTCTCACAGGTTCGGGAATAAGTCCTCCAAGGTGCGGGAGAAGGGGTAATAGGGACGGTGACAAATCACTGTGTAACAGTTAGAATGTAACATGAGTGCAATTTATTTACATAACTTTTACATCATCTATATATATATATATATATATATATATATATATATATATATATATATATATATATATAGTTAAATTCAATTAAAGAAATTTTTAAATTTCTCTTTTTCTTCGCAACCACCTTATTTGGTAGTGATTGGATTTAAAGATTAAGGGTTCATTTAGCATCTGTAGGGTGCATGGAAAGTGTTGATATGTTTGCAAACATTCGATTTAGGTTTTGTTTTATTAATTTATAAGAGATTTGTGTATATATTTTACTTTCTTATTTTTTCTTATGTAATCAATATTTACATGATAATAATTTGGTATCATATGTCATAGTAAAGTTGAAGTAAAAGATTTTTCAAAATTCAGAAATTCATTGGTTTCCTTTATAAAAGTTGATTGACATATAAATGATAAAAAATAATTCTTTCCCCCTATATTAACTATATTTACAAACATAATTATGCTAATATTTTTTTTAACAAGATTAGGTATTTTATAAATTACCAAAAGCTTTGATGGAGCAAGCTCCTATTACAAATACTGTCTCACGTAAAACCTCTAAGCCATGAGATAGGAACGCAGTCTCTTCTTCTAGGCTTGTGTTCAAGACTTCATGAGTTTTTATATGTATTCTAGTGTACTGCCTAACGAACTGACCTACTAGAAATAGAAATTTACAAGTCATGAGCACTCTGATAGATTTTTAGGACTTGAAGACTGAATGCTCCTTATTTTACTATTTCTTCTTGTCAAAATTGTCTGAGTTCTTTCACTCATTGTTCAATGAATTCTCTCCTTTATTGAGTTGACTACCTGTTATAGACATTTTTGTGCCTTACAGCTATAAGCATGAAATTTCCATAAACCAAGGGATCCTAAGTCCCTAAAAGTGTTGTTCCTACCCCTAGAGGAACAAGGTCAACCAATTACAGCTTCTCCCAGAAGTTCTCCACCAGAAACTGCTCAGAAACAGTCAAATCAGGATCATTTCAGCTGCTCCACTAGCTAGCTGCGTTGCATAGCACCCAAGTACACTAGCTAGGTGCGTTGCAACGCACCTAAATACACTACCAGGGTGCGCTGAGCAGGAAATGACAAATGGCAGTGTCATTCCGCGAGGTGGACAGATAATGGAAGCTTCCAGAATCTTCCCCAATGACACTTGCCTCACTAAGTTCGACCAAGGATGAGTAAGAGGCTCTCAGTCTCCAAGTGGAAGCAAGAACTGACAGAGAGAAGCCACTAGTCAAATCATAAGTTGACTCATCCTCTTTGCATACATCTATATATGGATCCCTCATCCCAAAGATCCAGAGGCTGGAATTTTGTACATTGCAGAGAATTGTTGTTGGTTTTGAGATAGAGATCAATGTATTGGGTGATTTATGCTTTGTTGGAGGTGAAGAGGGGATTCCTTTGCTGGGGGGTTGATGCTGGATCAGGAACCATCGGTTGTAACTCCTCCTGGACCTTCTTGTTATATCAATAAAACTATTTGAGTTTCTCCTACATGCTTATGTATCAATGATGTTTTTGTTATATTTGCATGTTTAGCTTAAATCTGATCCTAAGCTATTTATGAATATAAATCCATGTCTTTGTGTAGTTTTCTTCTTCTGTGATCTTGCAGGAACTTAGTGAAGCTGGGCAAGTAAGGGAGCAAATAGCTAGAAGTTATCAAAGAGGAGAGAGATTGGATCAAAGGACTAGCGCAAGACACAGGTTGGTTCATCCTATTCCTCTTCGTTTATAGTTCATAAAGAAGAATACGAAAATAGTTTTCTCTGTTTGTTTCTAAGGTACTGTCACACCTTAGTGGGATAGGGGCGTTCTGAGTAGACACTTTTCCCGTTAACAAAATGGCGACTCCACTGGGGATCGTGTCTAGTTAGTTTGTTTGTGTTTCTCTTGTTGTTTGTTTCATAAACACAGAAGTAGAAATCGAACTGCATTTGCCATTATCAAATGCAAAGTAGACACCTGCTACTTCAATCCATTCACTGGATTTGTTTATGATTTGAACAGCTAATTCACAAATGATCTGATTACCCTTTGTGATAGCTCTTAGACCTCCTTTAAATCCACCCTCTGATTGTGCACTACTGATTGCTTTTACTCGGCCAAAAACCATAGATTAAACTGCAAACCGTGACCCAGAACACGGATAGAAGTCTCATTTCTACCCTAGCACAGGCTCTGTGAAGAGATTCTGCATTTCAACGCAGTTCCCGAGAGGGCTACTTGCGCTGCAATCTAGTTTCTCTGTGTAACAGGTGCACTGATCAGCCTAGCCCTGTGCAGCTGAGGTTCTTTGCTTCATTTTTCAGTTTTGTCTCTGATTTTGCAGCCTGTGATCAGTGTGTGTCTGTTTAAAAACCCCTTTTCTTTGTGTTAATTCCACCTCCTTTGTACAAAAAGATTGTAGATGTTCTTTGTGTGTTTGTTACATCATTTACAGTTTTCCATTGAAAAAGTAGAATAGTCATACTGTCGTGCTTGGATTTAGATCTGTCGTAAGTGTCGATTTTGATCTTAGGAGAAAGTTTATTTGCTGTTGACAATCGATTATGCTTTTACTTTTGCCTCTGGTTTGAATTTGAGACTTTCTAGTGTCGAAACGAGTGTTTATTTCAAAATCATAAAGTGTCGTAATCCTCTCTACCTTTTGATTTCGAAAAGAAGCTTGTTTGTGTTTGTCACTTGAAAGCAAATTCAGATTTGTACATCAACTTTCTTTTTAGGCATCAATATTAAGAAAGTGAAAACAAATACATGCATATGTGCATTTGCATATTGATAGTTTGCTTGGCTTGATTTAGGAAAAGTGCATTTACAGTGTGCTCTTTGCTCTTTGAGAAAAGATTGTGTCTTTCTTTTCCCCTTGTAGCTAGGATTTTCATTGCTGAAAAGAGATAAAGTTTGCTTATCATCTTTAGATTGAATTTTAGGAATTACATCTACATCTCGTGGTGATCCCAAAAGGCAAACTTCTAAGAAATATCAACTTAAAATAAATTAAATGAATCTAACAATGCTTTGGAACTTAACGCACAACATTTAGAGGTCTAGGCTAGAGACGTATTCCGACGTCGTAAAGCCTGGTAACTGTTGTCCTCACTCATGGTTGGGTGATTCCTCCACTTTGAGACGATAAGTGTCAGTATGGACTTGTGCTCCCACATACCGTCAAGTATATATTGGGAGACCCCTATAGGCTTAAAACCTTTTATCCATAGGAAGCCGTGTCGGCCGCCCTACTGATCACAATGCACCGAACACAGCATTTGGGAAGATTGACTGCCATACCGTAAAAAGTATTCTGCAGTTTTGCGATTGGTTTGGTACTCCCTCTACCTAGATCTCCAGAGCAGTCCCTTTTGTTCCTTTTCAGACTCCTTAACGGAAAATGTCCATCTGAGCACTTGTCACTTCAGGCTCATTAAAAATCGAAGGAGACTAGAGTCATCTTTTGTTTTTTCTCGACTCTTTAAAATTGAAAAAACAAGTTGTGTCAAAAGCGTCTAAAATTCATTTAATTCGGAAACATACTTCCCCTTTTTATTTTAGTTGATCGAGTAATCCACAATCGTGGAAGAAATTCAATTGAAACCCCGTCATTCGCGGAGGCTTACGAGTCAACCGTCTTTGTCTCCGGAATCGAAACCAGTACGGACAAAGCGAACTCGTTTAACCGGTTCAAAATCTCCTATTAAAGTTAGAACAAGTGTTCCAACGACATCCAAGATTCCGGTTACTCCAAACATTTCTAGAAACCCTGCCTCTACAGAAGAAGTTCAACAGCCATAGAGGGACAGTGACACTGATCCTAGTCTGAGAGTAAACACTTGTGTTACCAAACCAGTTCCATCTACAACCGGTTCAGAGATTCTTGCTCTTAAAACATCTGTCGCTGTCGATTCCACCCCTTCTTCGGCACCAGAAATATTTTACGGACCTGACAGTCTTCCCCTTCCACCTAGTCTGATTGCAATTGAAGAAATTGTAGAAGATCCTCAAACAAGTACTCCAATGCACTTTGGATTCGGGGTCACTCTATATCCTTCTTCATCAGAAGTTAGTCTACCACCAGTGGAAGTTCCTGTAGAATCGCTAGGTAAGTTTTTGGATAGACTCCAAATGTCCGAACAACCGTCAACATCTAGGACTGTGTCATCTGACACAGCGATAGCAAAACTCCCTGTCGTCACTCCGACAATGTTCGCCGGCATACCATCTGTCCCAACTAGCTCTCAACCGCTAGAAGGAGCCCACTCAGGGGTTATTTCGACAGTCTGGTTCGTTCCTGTTTGTTCAGCCGGAATAATATCTGGAAACTCTTCTGTTGAGTCTCAACAAATTGATCCATTTGGAGGTCAATTTGGGCAGTCTGGTCCCCAAGGGCAAACAATTCCCTTGAGTTCTGGATTACCACCGTATGGGGGGCAGTATGCCCTTTCATTATCCTCTCCGGGAGGGTATCCATACGGGAGTTCACAGCAATATTCAGGTTATACTGGAATTACCTCAAGTGGTTGGGTACCTATACTACCTCAACAACCAAGGGTTTTGTATTCGATGCGACAATGTGTACCTATGTCGAATATCCCGACTACGCCAGCTATTGTGACGGTGTCACAATTTCAAACGCTGCCTGTTGTATGCCAACCTCAGGTTTCTCAGGTTGTAATGCAACAGCCCCTTGACCTTGTGACTCAACCACAATCGCCAACTGGTGGGGTGACACAGGTCCAGACGAGTACAATTACCCCACACCTTGGTCCAACGGTTAGTATAGCGCAACAACACATGGCTTCTCAACCATGGCTGGTGCAATACCAACAACCACAATTCCAACAAGTATACCAAGGTTCTGAGCAGCAAATCTTTGCGAACAGTGGACAGCCGTACATTCAAAACGGTCAAAATCAACCATTTTACAATGGTCATGTCCACCAACCTTATCAGTCATACCAGCATCAAATGCATTATGTTGGCATGCAAAGACCAACTGCTCAGGCAATCCCATCTTACCCTGGGTATGCTTCACCTAATCTGAATCAGTAGTTACCATTCGTGGCAACTTTAGAGTTACCTGATTTAAACCGGTTAACAAACGATCCAATTGCTTACACCCCTTGGTGGCCAGCGATTCCACATAAACTTCCATCAGATATTCCTAAATTTAATGGAAATCCGGGCGAAGATCCATCGAATCACATGATGAAATTTCATCTATGGTGTTCATCAAACACCCTAAATGATGATTCGATAAGGCTTCGCCTCTTTCAGAGGACGTTAACGGGTCTAGCGGCAAAATGGTACATTGAATTGCCTAGAGCTTCGTTCGACAACTTCAGTACCTTAGCCACAACCTTTTTAACCCATTTTCAATTACTGATAAGTTATGAAACAGGAACAGAACTCCTTACCAACTTCAAACAGACAACGGCCACTCACATATCTGATCATATACATGAGTGGCGACGTCGTCGTAGGATGGTAAAAACGTACGTTCCCGATTAGCTATTAGCTGAATGGTTTATCAAGTCATTATTACCTTCCATCATGGAAGATGTGGCAAAGGGGGGAGTCGTAACGGAAGAGAAAGTTATAGCTCGTGCACAATATCTGGACTTGATCTATACTCAGTCTAGCACGCTCTACGACAAAATACCTGACGCCCCTAGACCGGAATTCTCAATTCCTCCTCTTAAATCAAACAATGACTCTCACGCCGGCAATGGCGTGATTGGCACAATAGACACGAAATCGACAAAGGCTACATCCAAGAAGGCCCGTAAGATTTCAGATCAAAATGCAAAAGACGAACTTCTTGCTTCGGAAGTAAATGCCGTATCGACAGATAAGGGCAAAGAAACCAAACAACCAGGAAGCAAGAAGAAAGGCAAAGGGAAGAAGAAGAAACAGGATGAATCATCACCTGAAAAATCTTCTTCAAACCCTCCTGGAAATAGGAAACCAAAAAATCCATGCTATATATGCGATGAGGATCATTGGACCGCAGATTGTCCACACAGAGCTGAGCTTAAGAAATTCTTTAAAAGTTCGAAAACCTTAGCTGTGTTAACTGATCCGTTTCCAAATCCAGGAGCAAATCTAGTTGAAAGTGGAAATGCTCCCCCGTCTCAAGTGCTAATGTTGTCGATTTCAAAACAGCAGAATGATGCCTTGATTTCGACAACGAACAAAGATTACGGGAATCCGCAGCTGTCGAATGACAAGGATAAAGATCAACCAAGTAGTTCGACAACAACTTCGACAGAAGTTGTACCACCCACCATTCCTAAACTGACAATAAAACCGCCGAAGGGAGTAGTACACAAATCGACATTTAATCCCCGCGCTAGAGCGGCGCAGCATTATAACATAGTGGAAGATTTGGCCCAATCGCCATCGGCTATGTCGACTCTTGAAGTACTACAAAATTTCCCATCCCAAAGGCAAGCTTTGTTATCAGCCATTGGTGGGGTTGATCCTAAGGATTCCAATCTTGTATCCTTCGACCACAAAGGATACGATCCTCAGTTACCGGCTCAACTAGCTTTCCTTGTTCAAGTGAAAGCCCTCAACAAAACTGTTCATCGAACAATTATTGATGAGGGGGCATCTACATGTATTATGTCGATGAGTTGCTGGAAAACTTTAGGATCTCCAACCTTGTCGCGGTCAGCAACGACATTAAAAGCATTCGACAGAAGGACATATACCCCATATGGTATCCTAAATAACTTGAAAGTTGAACTAGGGGGAAAAATGGTAGAAATAGATGTTGAAGTCATCGATGGGAATCTTGATTACAACATCCTACTAGGAAGACCATGGATATATGCCATGGCAGCTGTTGTGTCGACCTATTTTAGAAAGATTGCATTTCCCTTTCAGGGAGGGATTACAATTGTCGATCAACAAAACTTCCTCCCCAATGGTTCTCAAGTTACAGGAAGCATTCCCATGATCCATGGAAGCCCCCATTGGCTTCAGAATATCGGAGTAGGCCTATTAAAAGATCCTATACTAATGGGAACTTTCGCTCTTCCACCTCCAATCAATCTGGTGGAAGTAGCATCGATAGGAACCTGCAATATGATATCTTCTACAAAGATCTCATAAAACGATATCAATATGGATCATGCGATGGTTTTGCCCCCAAGCCCAATAGAAATATTATAGCAATCAATGTTTCTAGCATGGGAGGAAAACCCAAATCAACGATCATCAAGCGTTTGGATAGATAGGTCTAGAGAATATGGTACTCCTTCAGATCCTTGGTCACAAGTGCATGTCACCGACGAAGGAATTATCTAAGCTATGGTGTTTGAAGGAGCACCATGGAATGATTCCCACCATCGTTCCCTTATTCCAGATTGTGAAGAAGAGACTCAACATGACCTTTATCATCCCTCAGTATTTGATTTTCTTTCAAATACTGTAAATACGGTGGATTCCGAGCGAAACTTATCCAACATTGAAGAGACTATAGCCATAAATATCTTGACTAAAACAGATGTTGTAGAGAATATTTATGTTGGCAAATGTTGTTCTCCTTCAGAACTGGAAATATATAACGCTCTTTTTCGTGAATTCAGAGATGTCTTTGCTTGGTCATACAGTGAAATGCCAGGCATCGACTCGAGTATCGTTGAACACGAGATTAAGATGTATCCAGATGTTAAACCAGTACGACAATGACTAAGGCAGGTGCACCCCAAGAAAGCCGCTGCTATTAAGGCAGAAGTTGAAAAACTTCTCCATGCTGGTTTCATCTACCCGGTTCCTCTAGCCGATTGGGTATCGAATATTGTCCCTATTATGAAGAAACAGGGGACGATTAGAGTGTGTGTCGATTATAGGGATGTAAATCAATCTTGTCCAAAATACAACTACCCTACACCCTTCATCGACCAGATAATTGATGAATGCGCCGGATGCGAAATCTTTTCATTCATGGATGGATTTTCCGGGTATAATCAAATAAATATCCGCCCACAGGACCAGTCAAAGACTGCATTCATTTGTTCGTGGGGCACATTCCAATATCGAAAATTACCCTTTGGTTTAAAGAACGCAGGGGTGACGTTTCAGAGGGCAATGAATTATGCCTTCCATGACATCAAAAACATCGTTCAACCATACCTCGACGACCTTCCGACTCATTCGTGAAAGCGGACTTATCATCCGCAGCATTTAAGAGCGATATTTCTACGTTGCCGACACTACAAGATACGACTCAATCCACAAAAATGTGTATTTTGCGTCAGTTCTGGTCGTTTACTTGGCTTTGTAGTCTCCAAGGATGGGATTCGTCTCGACCGGTGCAAGGTCCAGGCAATCATAAATTTGCCTCCACCTTCAAATTTGCTTCAGATTCAGAAACTCCAAGGGAAAGCAAACTTTCTAAGGAGGTTCATTCCAAATTACGCCGAACTTGCTAAAGGTTATACACGTCTTTTGAAAAAGGAGGTACCCTTTGTCTGGGATCAGGTCGCGCAAGCTTCCTTTGATGCTTTAAAAGATTCCCTAATGAAATCATCTTTAATTTACGCCCCCGATTATCAAAGAGATTTTAACCTGTATCTGGCTGCAGTGGATACAACCATCGCAATGGTTTTAGTTCAAGAAGTCGATGGAATTGAACATCCTATATATTATTTAAGTAAGAACTTAAATGATACAGAAAGAAAATATTCTTATGTTGAAAAACTAGCGCTTGCAGCTGTTCAAGCGATACAAAGATTTCGACACTATGTCCTCTTTCGGAAAACTACCATTCTGTCAGATTGCAATCCCATGACTTATATATTGTCGTGACAGTTGCTGGGGGGAAATATTCAAAATGGATAGCGATCCTTCCAGAGTTTGATCTGGAATTTGTAAAATCCAAATCAAAGAAAGCTCTAGTTTTTGCAGAGCTATTATGTGATCTCCCATCGTCGTCCAACGATGAAACATCCGAAGAATCAATCGTGGATGAGAATTTGTTTCTGATATCTACAAGCAATGAGTGGTATGGAGATATAATAATTTATCTCCAAACCCAAAAGTTTAGGCCTAACACCTCACACTCTGAACAAAAACGTATACGATACCAAGCAAAAGACTACATGATCTTCGGTGATACACTTTACCGTCGTGGTATCGATACAGTTCTGAGAAGGTACCTCACCCATGAGGAGGCCGAAAAAGCCCTGAATGATTGTCATTCAGGAGCTTGTGGGGGGCATCAATCTGGATATGCTACAGCACAAAAAATCTTACGAGCAGGATACTTCTGGCCACCAATGTTCAAAGATTGCATAACCGCAGTCAGAAGTTGCCATGCTTGTCAAATTTTTGATAGCAAAACCAGAAGACCACCCGCACCTCTACATCCAATAGTTGCTGTTGGGCCGTTCGCCAAATGGGGCATCGATGTCATGACATGTAACCCCACCTCGACCGGGGGGCATGGGTATATCATAGTCGCAGTTGACTATTTTACCAAATGGGCCGAGGCGATGCCTACATTAGATAATACTGGTGAAACAGCTGCCCTTTTCTTTTTCAATCATGTAGTCGCCAGATTCGGCATACCACAGGCTATAGTCACAGATCATGGATCGCATTTTCGCAATCACATGATGCTTCAATTAGCTGCCAAACTAGGATTGTCTCACGACAGCGCTACTCCGTATTATCCACAAGCCAACGGACAAGTTGAAGCGATCAACAAAGTCCTGAAGCGCATGTTGCAAAGGATGATCGGAGTACACAAAAGAAGGTGGCACCTAATCCTGTACTCAGCCTTGTGGGCTTACCGAACATCGGTAAGGAATGCAACCGGGTTCACACCCTTCCAACTGGTATATGGCCTGGAAGCAGTCTTACCAATCCAGTGTGAAATCTCGTCTCTTAAACTCGCAATCGATCTCCTCCCGGAACTTCAGAAGAAGAGGCTCGTTTCTTGGAATTAATCCAATTGGATGAAACCCGTCGTGATGCCGCTTTGGCTAACGAAGCCCATAAGAAACGAGTCAAGGCGTAGTTCGACAAAAATGTCAAACCCCGTGTCTTCTCAGAAGGTGACTTGGTCTTGCTTTACGACCAAGAATCCGATAAATTGGGAGCAGGTAAATTTAAGTCTTTATGGATGGGCCCCTATATTGTTAAATGAGTGTTAGCAAAAGGAGCCTACGAGTTAATGGATTATGACGGAGTTCCACTGGCGCAACCTCGTAATGGGTTGTACCTCAAGCGTTACTATGCTTAAATAGTAACCAATATGCTTTTGTTATATTTTGTTTTCGCTAAAGTGTTTGTTTTGGTAGAGTAATCCGCCTTTTTACATTTATTGCAGATGTCAAACCTTTTGGAGACATGTGTTGGATATGCCGACGGAGCGAGTCGTAGTTCGCGGAACCTGTCCTTCGCAGCCTGGGCCATTTTTGATCCAAGCGGCGAGTTGGTAAGTTTCAGAGGTGTATGTATTGGTCAATCAACGAATAGCATCGCTGAGTATAGCGCGTTGATAGAACTTCTCTCTGATGCCATCACCCATGGTATATGCCGCCTAATTGTCAGGCTAGACTCACAACTCGTAATACTACAGCTCAATGGTATATATTCCGTCCGAAACCCGGCTATTTATCGTATGTTTCTAAGGGTTAAGATTTTGGAAAGACAATTCGATCTTATTCAATACCAACATATTTCCAGAAACTTAAACACATTAACCGACTCATTAGCAAACTATGTGTTAGATAGATATTTGCAACATTTATAAAAAGAAACACATCATCAATGTTTTACATGTGGATCATATAGCTCAACCAGAATAAAACCCCGAAAATCAAAATATATATATAGTTGTTTATGGTTTACATATAATGTTCTGTAACCAAGACAAAATCGGTCATATGACCCAAAAACTCAAAATGCTAGGGGGCACCCTAGTCTAATGATGCTCGTGATAGCAAGTCACAGCATGTGCGATCATGCGTAAGAGACGAGTCCATCGTCTGGGCACACCAGTAGTATGCCGCTGTAACTGCAAAGGTAGCTCGTCGATCCTCACATCTGGAATACCGAGAGTAAGGCTCTCAACCTGCTCCTGCACAACTATGAGAGTCTCGGCCACATCAAGGTCACGAAGAATAACCCTCCCGGCGGCCTCTCCTGCTGGGGCAACAGCTGGCACTCTCAGGCGAACTACTGGATGAACAGGACCAACATCTGCATTTACACATGAGTTTGATTAAAGTCTTGATAGATTAAAGCACAAGGGCATTATAAACAAAAACAGTAAACAAAAATATGGTCAGAGATTTTACCAATAGCACCCCAATGCTCGCCCCCCGGCAGTACTAAATCTGGATCACCCCGGAAGTCCATGCCAGCATATGGATACTCAGCATAAACCATCTCCTGACGATCAAACCACCTGAAGAAGGTATCAGAAAATGAAATCTGAGACTGGCCAGCATGCCTAGACATATGGTCAACCCATCTCTGCATACGTGGTTCAGTAGGAGAAGGTAAGTCGAGTGCAATGTACTGCGGCTGCATCAGCGGTATCTTCTCCAAGGAAAAGGCGGTCAAAATAGAACCGAACCCAAAGTTCTTCAACCTCCCATTCTTTATCTTGGTCAACTGATCTTTCATCACAAGAAGTACTGCGTCGCACCAGTTGAATACTTTCGGTTGGAGGCATTCCAAGGCATGCTGCATATAGGATCTGTTGGCTACATGAAGAGACGCACTACCGACCATCCTACCAAAAGTAAATAGGATAGACCTAAGGGACCTGTCAGTGACATCACGGATGATGATCTTGTCGTCTTTACTCGGCTGAGATCCTTCCCTGCAATACTGGCGGACATAATCTCTCACAGAGTCACCTCCTCGGGCCGAACCTGACAAAGAGATGGGGGCACCCCGCCTCGACAAGCCAGTCAAGAAGTAGATGTCTACTACAGTCAAGGGGATAGATTTGCCCCTAATCTGGAAAACTTGATTGATAGGATCCCAAGCATCGAGCAAATACTGCAACAAGTTGATCTGCTGTCTCATGCTAGAGATGCGGAAGAACTTTAGCAAGCCACAATTCCGCAGCGCGTTCACTGTAACTGGATCATGTAGGGCAATCATGTCCTCTTCTTCATGTTCTCGTTCTCACCATGTAAGGGTCATCTTGCTCCGAGATCTCTGAAAAACAAACAAGAGAGGAGTTAGATCCTGAATTTGATGAGAAACAGGCAAAAATTCCATCAAAAACTATGCAACAAACTCCCTTTCTGCGCCCAACGCACCTGCAACAGTGTTCCAGCTGCGTTGAATTTCAAACTGCCTTCATACAGGCCAACATTCAGCGCAGGTTTCGATGTACTAAGGGTGCGTTGATGGCAGAACGAACCCATCAAACCCCAGGGGCTCAGAAAAGCAGGGAATGAAGCACAGAATGAAAAAAGGAAACCATGAAATGAAAGAGCTCGGGTTTAGCTCCTACCTGGTCCAGACGGCGCCGAGAATCGTCCACAAAATATCTCGAAATCAGCTGATGAAAATCGAGGGGGAAAAGGCACCTCCAAAGCTCCAACAAACCAAGTTCAAATGAAATGGTAAAATGAGAGGTAAAAAACACTTTTTGATTGCTTTTACGTAGTTCAAAATAAAATTTTAGCGTTTTAATCTCATTTTCAAGCAAATATTGTTCATTTCTAACTAGTTTGATGAAGCAGTTGAAAATACAGTACTATCTTTGGAAAGACGAAGCTGTTTATGGTAAAAATGAAAACAAGACCATCTAATCGAGCAGTTTTAGCGCATAGTTCAAGCTCGTTAAAAAATAAACATAAGACATGAGCAAATGTTTCCGCCCGCGTTTAAGCTCGTTAAAAAATGAACTATTCTCCGGTAAATAACCACCGTGAATGAAGCATTTCAGCCATTAAAGCCTTGGTCGTGTTTGCACCGTCACCTCCACTTTTCCATTGGCCGATCATTCACCTCCATTTGATTGTTTACCCATTTTGAGGAATAGGTGCGAAGAGTGATTTCACTAGCCATCCTTGTGACACTGCCGTGATTGGAAAATTCCAACCCTTACCTGGAATCAGCTGCTACCCATTTTATCGCTCGTTCCTCAAAAGACGAGTCTTCTTTAAGCTCTTTTCAACTGACTCGTAAAATATGAAAAGATTGCCGAGTTTTGGCCTTCCAGCTCGTTAAAGCGACCGGAAGCGCTATCCCTCCTCTAGATTTTAATCTTTTTGGACCTGAGGGATTATTGCACAAAAAGATCGAGCGCTTGTTTTGTTCGGCTCGTTAAAACTATCGAAAATTCATCCCTTCTGTATTGTTTTATACTTTTTCGGACTTAAGGGATTAGATGACGAAAAAGGAATTTCGGAGTTACCTTTACGTACCTTTTCACACTCTCTAAAAATGAAAAGGACCGAGTTATCTTTGTCGTTAAACTCGTTAAAAAGATTAATAGCGACACACTTTTCTTTAGACTAGAACGAGTTTCACTATCGCTAGGCTCGTTAAAACATAGCGATGGGTTTGCCCGAAGGGCAAATTATAGAACAAGCATATGTTATCCTCCTCAAGCTTGACAAAAATAAAGAGGTACTGGTCAGCAATGACTGGGGAAAAATTGGGAAGAAACTCAAAGAATCTTTATTGGTAGCAAGTCGCTCTTGAACATGACACTTCCATTCCGTGCCTAAGTCGGGTTGGGTTGTTTCATTCACCGGTCACATCACCATGGTCACGCCATACCATCCACATTTGGGGTAAATGCTACCAATCCATTACATAAGTGTCGCCGACATGTTCAAGAGAAGTCATCCAGAGAAGTCATCCATGTCCCATCCACTACCATACATTATACTTCATTCTTTCATGACCGCCATCCTGAACCATATATCATCGGATCGTTTTCACCTCCATCAAAATCATTTGCTCCATTCCGTGTCATTGATGTGGGATTCATTAAGGCCCTCCTTTGACGGATCACTTCTTGTCGACTCCAGCTCATTATCCAAGAAGTTGATCTAGGAACACCCCATTCAGTACTTTGAAGCTTGCATGCCTCATTGGCAAGTTTCTCACTTCCGGCGATAGGTATACATCAATGACCTTCGACCGAAAAATTTTGCGTGGTGTTCGACGCCAAGTCCTTTATTCACACCACATGAATTGTACTGCAGTACCTTGAGGGTCATCATCATTATCGGTGATTCCTCTCGCACTTGTTAACAGTTTACATCATCGACTGGTAATCAAGCGATGTCTTTCCATGTTCGACTTCAAAACATTTCTCACATGGATCGACTTGTACTTCGAGTGAAGATCGGACGAGATTGAAGACCCCGGATCTAGTTTCATCCATCCGGGTTGCGATATATATTCAGGAAAAAATAAAGACATTGACATGTACCGCATTGCAGCACAGATAATCATCCTACCAAAAGGATGATGACTTCATCAGAATCATCAGTCTACCATCAGACGATTGTCTGTCCTTTGTACATAAAAATGAATTTATAAAGTTGAGCATGGGAATGCCCGCCTCAGCTAGATCATGAAAACAGTATGAAGATAATGTATTGTATTGTATCTTATTACAGGTCTCCTCCCAGCATTGAAAGAACTTCGGATCCTCCTAATAAAGCATTTCACCTGATAAACGGCCTCATACTTTAGGGGGCAACTGTTATAGACATTTTTGTGCCTTAAGAAATTGTAGCTCGTTCTCACCATGTAAGGGTCATCTTGCTCCGAGATCTCTGAAAAACAAACAAGAGAGGAGTTAGATCCTGAATTTGATGATAAACAGGCAAAAATTCCATCAAAAACTATGCAACAAACTCCCTTTCTGCGCCCAACGCACCTGCAACAGTGTTCCAGCTGCGTTGAATTTCAAACTGCCTTCATACAGGCCAACATTCAGCGCAGGTTTCGATGTACTAAGGGTGCGTTGATGGCAGAACGAACCCATCAAACCCCAGGGGCTCAGAAAAGCAGGGAATGAAGCACAGAATGAAAAAAGGAAACCATGAAATGAAAGAGCTCGGGTTTAGCTCCTACCTGGTCCAGACGGCGCCGAAATCATCCACAAAATCTCCCGAAATCAGCTGATGAAAATCGAGGGGGAAAAGGCACCTCCAAAACTCCAACAAACCAAGTTCAAATGAAATGGTAAAATGAGAGGTAAAAAACACTTTTTGATTGCTTTTACGTAGATCAAAATAAAATTTTAGCGTTTTAATCTCATTTTCAAGCAAATATTGTTCATTTCTAACTAGTTTGATGAAGCAGTTGAAAATACAGTACTATCTTTGGAAAGACGAAGCTATTTATGGTAAAAATGAAAACAAGACCATCTAATCGAGCAGTTTTAGCGCATAGTTCAAGCTCGTTAAAAAATAAACATAAGACATGAGCAAATGTTTCCGCCCGCGTTTAAGCTCGTTAAAAAATGAACTATTCTCTGGTAAATAACCACCGTGAATGAAGCATTTCAGCGATTAAAGCCTTGGTCGTGTTTGCACCGTCACCTCCACTTTTCCATTGGCCGATCATTCACCTCCATTTGATTGTTTACCCATTTTGAGGAACAGGTGCGAAGAGTGATTTCACTAGCCATCCTTGTGACACTGCCGTGATTGGAAAATTCCAACCCTTACCTGGAATCAGTTGCTACCCATTTTATCGCTCGTTCCTCAAAAGACGAGTCTTCTTTAAGCTCTTTTCAACTGACTCGTAAAATATGAAAAGATTGCCGAGTTTTGGCCTTCCAGCTCGTTAAAGCGACCGGAAGCGCTATCCCTCCTCTAGATTTCAATCTTTTTGGACCTGAGGGATTATTGCACAAAAAGATCGAGCGCTTGTTTTGTTCGGCTCGTTAAAACTATCGAAAATTCATCCCTTCTGTATTGTTTTATACTTTTTCGGACTTAAGGGATTAGATGACGAAAAAGGAATTTCGGAGTTACCTTTACGTACCTTTTCACACTCTCTAAAAATGAAAAGGACCGAGTTATCTTTGTCGTTAAACTCGTTAAAAAGATTAATAGCGACACACTTTTCTTTAGACGAGAACGAGTTTCACTATCGCTAGGCTCGTTAAAACATAGCGATGGGTTTGCCCAAAGGGCAAATTATAGAACAAGCATATGTTATCCTCCTCAAGCTTGACAAAAATAAAGAGGTACTGGTCAGCAATGACTGGGGAAAAATTGGGAAGAAACTCAAAGAATCTTTATTGGTAGCAAGTCGCTCTTGAACATGACACTTCCATTCCGTGCCTAAGTCGGGTTGGGTTGTTTCATTCACCGGTCACATCACCATGGTCACGCCATACCATCCACATTTGGGGTAAATGCTACCAATCCATCACATAAGTGTCGCCGACATGTTCAAGAGAAGTCATCCAGAGAAGTCATCCGTGTCCCATCCACTACCATACATTATACTTCATTCTTTCATGACCGCCATCCTGAACCATATATCATCGGATCGTTTTCACCTCCATCAAAATCATTTGCTCCGTTCCGTGTCATTGATGTGGGATTCATTAAGGCCCTCCTTTGACGGATCACTTCTTGTCGACTCCAGCTCATTATCCAAGAAGTTGATCTAGGAACACCCCATTCAGTACTTTGAAGCTTGCATGCCTCATTGGCAAGTTTCTCACTTCCGGCGATAGGTATACATCAATGACCTTCGACCGAAAAATTTTGCGTGGTGTTCGACGCCAAGTCCTTTATTCACACCACATGAATTGTACTGCAGTACCTTGAGGGTCATCATCATTATCGGTGATTCCTCTCGCACTTGTTAATAGTTTACATCATCGACTGGTAATCAAGCGATGTCTTTCCATGTTCGACTTCAAAACATTTCTCACATGGATCGACTTGTACTTCGAGTGAAGATCGGACGAGATTGAAGACCCCGGATCTAGTTTCATCCATCCGGGCTGCGATATATATTCAGGAAAAAATAAAGACATTGACATGTACCGCATTGCAGCACAGATAATCATCCTACCAAAAGGATGATGACTTGATCAGAATCATCAGTCTACCATCAGACGATTGTCTGTCCTTTGTACATAAAAATGAATTTATAAAGCTGAGCATGGGAATGCCCGCCTCAGCTAGATCATGAAAATGGTATGAAGATAATGTATTGTATTGTATCTTATTACAGGTCTCCTCCCAGCATTGAAAGAACTTCGGATCCTCCTAATAAAGCATTTCACCCGATAAACGGCCTCATACTTTAGGGGGCATCTGTTATAGACATTTTTGTGCCTTACAGCTCTAAGCATGAAATGTCCATAAACCAAGGGATCCTAAGTCCCTAAAAGTGTTGTTCCTACCCCTAGAGGAACAAGGTCAACCAATTACAGCTTCTCCCAGAAGTTCTCCACCAGCAACTGCTCAGAATCAGTCAAATCAGGATCATTTCAACTGCTCCACTAGCTAGCTGCATTGCATAGCACCCAAGTACACTAGCTAGGTGCGTTGCAACGCACCTAAATGCACTACCAGGGTGCGCTGAGCGGGAAATGACAAATGGCAATGTCATTCCGCGAGGTGGACAGACAATGGAAGCTTCCAGAATCTTCCCCAATGACACTTGCCTCATTGAGTTCGACCAAGGATGAGTAAGAGGCTCTCAGTCTCCAAGTGGAAGCAAGAACTGACAGAGAGAAGCCACTAGTCAAATCAAAAGCTGACTCATCCTCTTTGCATACATCTATATATGGATCCCTCATCCCAGAGATCCAGAGGCTGGAATTTTGTACATTGCAGAGAATTGTTGTTGGTTTTGAGATAGAGATCAGTGTATTGGGTGATTTATGCTTTGTTGGAGGTGAAGAGGGGATTCCTTTGCTGGGGGGTTGATGCTGGATCAGGAATCATCGGTTGTAACTCCTCCTGGACCTTCTTGTTATATCAATAAAACTATTTGAGTTTCTCCTACATGCTTGTGTATCAATGATGTTTTTGTTATATTTGCATGTTTAGCTTAAATCTGATCCTAAGCTATTTATGAATATAAATCCATGTCTTTGTGTAGTTTTCTTCTTATGTGATCTTGCAGGAACTTGGTGAAGCTGGGCAAGTAAGGGAGCAGATAGCTGGAAGCTTTCAAAGAGGAGAGAGATTGGATCAAAGGACTAGCGCAAGACACAGGTTGGTTCATCCTATTCCTCTTCGTTTATAGTTCATAAAGAAGAATACGAAAATAGTTTTCTCTGTTTGTTTCTAAGGTACTGTCACACCTTAGTGGGATAGGGGTGTTCTGAGTAGACACTTTTCCCGTTAACACTACCATGTGATTTGTGTGCTTTTTCTTCCCTTGTCTCTGCTTTCTTCTCCGAATTTTGTTGTATATCTTTAATTTTGTGTTGCCTGAGATGCTTTTTGTTTTGCTGTTGGTGTCCACTTTCCTTTTGGCATAAACAGGAAATGTTGGATCTATCAACGGATGAGATTATCAGGAGATTAGAAGGCAAGGTTAAATCGCATGGGTTGGGATTAGAGGTTGTGCGGAGGGGACTAACTAGAGGTGCTGATGGAGGAGGAGGCTAGAGGATCCGTTGCAACCGTCGATGGATGAGATCGACAATCATCAGGCGCGAACAAGTATGCAAGTTAACCGAGTAGAAATTATACTAATATTTACTACAATCAAACTTTATATGTTTTTATTAACACATGATTAAAAAACATTTCATTAAATTACTCTATCATGAAAACTGTTATATACAAATCTAGACGCGAGGGTCGCACTTTTTCTTTTTTCAATATGAAAAAGGTGTAATATATTATCATATGAGTTCAAATTACATTTTTTGTCTTCACCCATCCATGTCATGTACATCATTTATCATATGTGAGCAAGCAAACCGCTTCCCATCTAAAAAACCAGAAAACAATATATACATCATATAATCACAATATGGCCCAAAATCCATTTGTAGCCATATAAGATAGGGGCAAATATAGTAAAAAAGAACAAAAAGTAGAATATCATCCTCTAGTGCATCATTGAGGATATATACATAGTAATCCAAAGATCCCCACACAATTTTAACAGCTATTCACATCATAGAAAAAGAAGTAGGCAAGATTTTCAAAAAAGGAAAAAAACAGATAGTTTACAAAAAAGACAATCATAGTTACCAAGGAAAGCGAAACACCCTAGAATCTAGAATAGTGTCTCCTAGTTTGATTTCAATGTGCATAACATCCAAATTCTATTGTAGACCCCTTTTTTATATTTGATCAGCTTATTGATTGTATTCTCTTCCGATGTAGACCCCTTTTTGATATTTGATCAGCTTGTTGATTGTATTCTCTTCCGATGTGCATGATCAATGAATTATTGAAAGGGATCATAGATCGTTGATTTTCCAGAGCCATCAAAGGATAATTTGTTATTTAATTTTAGCACATCCTTTGACATGTTCAATAATAATCTTTGAGTCCCAAAATATGTGGATGTCAGGGATGTTGAGGAAGTGTGTAAACCATAAAAGGCCCCAGAGGGCCATTGCTTCAGCCCTAGTATTCATGTCACTGCCCGCATTCCAGTGTACCCAAAATTCTTTTTCATTTGAAAAAGCAATCCAAAAGCCGCATCCACATGTGTTTCTTTGAGCTTCCCCATCGAAGAAACCTACCTGATACTCCATCTGAGGGCCTGGATGCTTGTGTATTTCTTTTTGTTCCTAGTATCAAGGGAAAGAACCATAGAGTGACAAGATACAGTGCGCTCAAAAACTAGCATAAATTTGTCATTTGAGTTTTCAAATATGTTCCAATTCTGCCACTTCCATATCGACCAAAAAAGGATTGGGGGAATGATCCTCCATCAATGCTTCTGTGTACTCCACCATTGCATACAATCCATGATGTCATCAAAATGATTATAAAGAAAGCCAATAAAAGTATCCAAATTTTCCCATACTTGAACTGTGTTGGGGCATTTAAGAAACATGTGTTCATTGTTCTCCTCCACAAACCTATAAATCGCACAGATCAGGGAAAATTTTAGGGGCTAATATTTTCCCATGGGCTAATTTTCTATACTTTTTCCAAAAAAAAGATTCACTAATTTCCATTTTTTTTGTAAAAATGATTCACCCAAATTTATAGAATGAAATTATTTTACTCTTAAAATCACCAAAAAATTATATATAGACTACATAAAAATATTATAAATTTGAATATTTTTACAAAAGTATCTCCAAACATTTTATAGATTTCATATTATGGACTAGTGGGATTCGCCAAGGTTTCTAAACTTTAAGATAAATTTCCATCCTTAAAATTTTTCGTAGCACAGATACTCAGTCTATGCCACTGCCTCTTTTGTAGATTTTCCCATGTGAGGTTTTTGTTTTTGTATACCAACCATAAGAAAAGGATTACTTTGATGGGAAATTAAGTTTTCCAAAATCTATAAAATTCAAATTTTCCCCCAGACTGAACCTCCCTTCCGCAGAGTGTCTTATATGTATCAGCTACCATGATGTTCCCTACCTTCATCTTTCCTGTCCAGACAAACTGATCACTATTCCCTTCATAACAGATTCCTAGTAATTTCATGCTTGCATAGAACTAATCCTATTCCCTCTCCATTTGCCCAGCTAGACCCAGCTCCTATGTGCTTTTCCAAGAAGGACATGGACCCCACAAAGTGGAAAAAACTTGGCTCCAAAAATAAATACCCTGACCGTTTATGCATCATATAAACTCCTGAGGAATTTTGCATTCCAAACCAGCACCTAGAATTTGATCAACACCAATGAGAATCCTATGACCCGACCCGATATACCATGCAAGATATTGTAATATTTTTTAATCTATATTTTAGAAGCTAAGCCAAATGGCCGAGCCCGATGAGATCCGAATACATCTTTTGTGATACCAAAACAGAAAATCCTACTCCTTTTCATATTTATTTCTAATGATCTTACCCCAAGTTCCATTGCCAAAAGTCCCCCCTCCATAATGATTTCAGCAATAATGCCCATCCAAGGCAACGAATATTCATAATCCCCTAACCCCCCATACCCTTTGGAAGAGTGATTTGGGACATCTTGGCCAAATGAAATTTGTTTTGTTGAGTGCTACCTGCGCGGATGAAATTGGCCATAATTCTATTAAGACTCATTATAATAGAAAGTGGGATATGAAACAGATGAGCCCAATATAGCCCTAACTACATGAGCACTACTTGTGATAGGATGATAAGACCCCCCAGTTATAGACATCTGAATTCCCATCTAGAAATCCTTTTATAGAACCGATCTAGAAGCCACGTCCAACCGGCAACCTTATAGTTGCATGGTTTAATATGATAGCCAATATATTTGATACCACTCATCATTAGCTCCACAACCATACCAAAAAGACTTCTAATATATGCAATTAGCTACATATCACAAATGATGTGATATACAATGGACTTTTCTAATTTCATATGTAATCTAGTAGCACTAGAAAGTTTTGAAAAAACATAAAAAAGAGTCAGCCAAGCAAAATGGTTTAACATCCCCATAATAAGAACATGATCAATGAAGAAACTATGAGAAATTTTGATTTTATTTCCCATGTGTAGAGCCTGAAACTGTCCATTTGACACCGTTTTTTATATTCAAACTCAACCCATCCATTGCTAAGATAAATAAGAGTGAGGAAAGTGAGCACCCCTATTGGAGACCCCGACGAGCCCTGAAGAACTTCGATGGATATCCATTGATGATAACAACATAGTTTACATTTGTAACACATGCCATTATCCACTCCACATATATGGACTGTAATCCAATCTTTTGAAGAACCAGTCTGGAGCATCCCTAGTCTAGGCAATCATATGCCTTTTGTAAATCTACCTTCATGATGGTAGCATTTAGTTTCTTTGTGTGGATTCAATGCAAGCATTACTGGGCAATAGCAACAACATCACGTATCTGTTTATTTTGATGAAAACCGAACTGTTTTGGTGTAATATAATGTGACAATCTACTCTTCATCTTATTTGCAATAGTTTTATATATAACCTTATAAATAAGATTACAAACCGATATGGGACGGTAATCCGAGAACGTGACCAATGGGCACCGCCTCGGAATCAGAGCAATATAAGTGGAGTTTATATGCGGGTATATACCACCCTTGGACCTCGAATCCTCCACCATGTCAAGGAATCATTTTTAAAGAGATCAAAGAAGTGTGTAAATATCTCCACCATCCACCCATCCAGGCCCGGACTCTTGTCACCCTTAAAAGATTTTAACACTGCTAGGAGTTCATCCTCAGAGACAACTTTAAACAGTGTCGAGTTTGCATCAGCATCAAACATGGTGGGATAAAGATCCACACCCCATATAAGGTCCTACGCACCTATCTCCTCATTTTAACTATAGGCTTTCTAGAAATGGGAGATAGCAGCATTGCAGACATCTCTTTGCGACTGAAATTGATTCCCATCAGCATCTTTAATCTCCCAAATTGAATTAATTTTACACCTGTGATTTGCAAATCTATGGAAAAAATTAGTGTTTTTGTCCCCTTCTCTAATCCAGATTGCCCTGATATTCAAGCACCATGTGGATTCATTAATAGTGAGAATCTGCTCCTTTTTGAGTTCTAATACATGAATACGATTTTGAGTAGCATCAAGGAGATAATGTGTATTCATCTGGGGTCGAAGAACATCCAGTTCATGAACAACATCATGCAAATCCTTATTCAATTGATGTTGATTCTTCTTCTGCCAAGATTTTACCTCCCCACAAAGGATCCCAAGCTTATCCAGGATGTGCGCCATGAGATATGAATCCTAAACCCCCATCGTGGGTCCATACTTCACGCACTAATTCATTAACATCCGGGTTGTCCAGCCACTACCAGATGAACTTGAAAGGAAACCCATTCCTAAACTCCACCCTTCTCCATTGTAAAGTAATGGGCCGATGATCAGATATGAAAATATCAATCACCTTCACATGAACATTTTCATGTCACTCCACCACCTGCTCATGTAATATAAATCGATCCAGCCTCTTCGCAACATTAACCATCCTCACTCTCCCGTTGTCCCATGTAGGAACCACCTTTTTAGGGAATATATCAACATAGTTGTGATCCATAATAGCATCTCGAATCACCTCTACCAAAGGGTTTATTTTCCTTGAATGACCCCCGACTTCATCCAAGCCAACCATGCAGTTTAAATCCCTCGCAATGATGAGAGATACCAGCTCCAAAATCCCTAATCTAATCAAATTGTCCCAGAAAACAACCCTATTCTTATATGGGCCATACATTTGAGAATATGGATGTGCCCCATAAGACCTATGATATGTCCTTCAAGGAGAATACAAGAAAAACATGAAAAGGCCTTGACGTTGGCCCATGGAGGGTCCCATAGAGCCACTAGTCCACCTGATAGACCAGTAGCAGCCGTGGAAGCCATATGCCACTCCGGAAACATCTTCCTGAAATATTGATTCACATGTGGAACCGAATGCATGGTTTCCTATAAGAGAATGATATATGGACGATCAGAGAGAAAGAGTTGTTTGAGGGCCAGAAATTTCAGGTAAGCCCCTAGTCCCCAAATATTGAGAGATAGAATGAAAGTCATGTCAACCCCTGTGTGGGCATCCATCCTCCAAGGGCTCGACAAGAAGGAATATCAACAATAGGAACCTCAACAAGGAAACGATCATTTGGGGAATATAAAGGGAGAGCCCTGGCTCGCCCATAGAAATGTCGACTGTCTCGATTTTTCTTTCGTCGGATAGTGATATTTCTAGTGGAGTTAGGGCTGATGTGGGGGGGTGAGAAGCCAGGTGGCTTATCTATAGTAAGAGTACGAAGATCCAAGGTCTTTCTCTGAAGAAGAAATTGTAGGTCACTAACAAAAGATTTTGTAGGGGAGACGAGTGGCGAGTTAGGCGGTGTAAGACTATGCCTAGGCCCCTGGGACTAATGAGTGAAGTGTGAGGGTGATGGAGCAGGTATGTATGTAATATGCGAAGATGATGGTGTGTCATGTGACGAATAAGGGGTTGGAATGTCACGGCGGGGAGGACTGATTCTCAGAGGGGCATTTAGATAATGTGGGGATGGAATATTTTCAAAAGGGATATTTGACTCATCAGAAGGTAAAGGGGATGAAGGAACAATGAAGGGCGAGGAGCCATAATTCGAGGAATGGTTGACAGAGGGATGAATAGAAAAAGGGGCATGTGGAATACCTGATTTATGCCAAAAATCATTTCCATGTTGAGGCGTTCCACCTTTGTGTCTGGGAGGACCATCCCCATATTATGATGGCTCCGACGCACCAAAACAATTCCACCCATGAGAAATATGATGGCCATCCAGGCAGCGAGGGAAGTGTGCTAGAAGGTGCCTAGTGTAGTGATAGTTTAAGCACCGGAAAGGTACCCCCCAGAAATCCAGGCACTGGGACAAATGAGTCTCCCCCCAATGCAATTCAATGTGATCCAAAAAACCACCTCTATATTCCTTCTTAATCAGAATCTAGGCGACTCTTTTATCCTGAGCCCCCAAACACCGTGGATCAACATATACAAACTTGTCAATAGCATTTTTGATGTCCATGAAGACCTGCTTTGTCTAGAATTCAATAGGAAACCCCGGTAGCTTTACCAAAATTAATTTTTTTTGTAGCGTGTCTTTCAGAGGATTAAACCCAATGTACCAGGAGTGAAGTGCCAAAAAACTTCTGCCATTTATCCACGGAATGGCCTTAATTTTCATAAGGTCATCCTGGCTGAGAAAATGAAAATTGTACCAACCCCGCAACAGCCTCACCAGAGCCGACATGTAACCAAGCATGGATTTCCATTTTTTATCAACCTAAATACACATCTCCACATCACTTAGGTCTGCAAAATGCCACCGACCGATGAGAGCACGCTTCTACAAACTAGTAATAGGATCGATCAACACTTTGTGGTCAAAAACTAGAGCAGGTCGTAGGGTGGTAGTCTTAATAGAATGTTGTTGATGCCTGGATTTCCATCAGAAACCTGCGTGATTGACACCATGAAAATCGAGGTCTGCATGCACACCATCTAGCATAGGGACCTCTCCTTGTATTGCATGACAACTATCCAGAGATTGAGGGCCACCCCGCCAATCCACCCTAGATGATTGAAGTAAATTTGACTTAGCATCCATGGTGGCATGTATAAATGCCTCATGGGCAGACGTGTTAGAGTCTAGTGCATCCATACCCCCAATATGGAAAGGAAATACAAGACCAAAACAAGAAAAATAGAAATATGGCATGTCAGGTAAAAAAGGTGTGTTGGAGTCGTAGATAGAAATAAATAAGGGATGTGTGGAGAAACACCGCCAGAAATCTAGGGATCATAAAAAACACACTCCAGTAAAATGTAAGGCACACAAAGAATAAAAACCCGCATCAGGCATAAGCAATGTACTGCCGCCGATGCACAATCCAAAACAGGATATAAAATGGTGCACGTAATATAAAAATAAGAATTCTAATATGGGTCGGAGTACGAGGATCCCAAATCACATGGACATAAGGGCCGAATGTCATGTAGAATTTAATGGCAGTAGATCCAAGACCAAATCGAGGGTAAATTCCACCCACCACCCATTGGAATTGAAAACCGCCAAAATAAGCATAATTCTAGCGCCGGGAAATTCAAGCCATTCAGAGCCAAAGTTAGGCCAAAGTAGGTAATAGGAAAGACAACAGAAGAATCCCGCACCAAAGTGTTTGAAAGAAAGAAAACTAAATATCTTCACAGCAACAGCTACCCATAAGTCCAACATCTATTACATATTTGAAATCCAAAACATTTACATGGCCGAGAGACAGTGAATGAATTTAGCCATCGATATCAGAGAAAGCCGCTCTTTCTCATCTGCGTCCTTAATCTAAATGACCTCATAGCTATCCAATTCCCACTACTCAGTTTTACCTCCAATATGTGCAATCAAAATCATCACTACCATTTTCATGCGCAGCTGGCTATACCCTTTAATACTATCAAATTCCTCTCGCTCTAAATTCTTTACTATTTCCCTGAGTGTATGTTGATTGACTCAATGTTAGATTGTAAATTTTGTAATTTGAATTGGCATAATGAAAGTCAACATTTTCCTTTTCATTCTTGTTTCCAAAGTATTAGAAACCAGTTTTCATAAACATTTTATAATTCTTAATCTAAATTTCATGTGCGACTTTTTCACTGTAAATTCCTCATACCAACCTGAACTTTGAATCGGCTATACTCCCAGCGGTATCAAATTCCCAATACCAATCAGTTATGCAGTGGAAGCTGTCAAATTCCTCATACTAATTGTAAACCCGAATCCGTTATATGCTCAGACCTGTCCAAATCCTTTAAACGCATTACAATCCCAAACCTATTATGAACTGAGAACTATCAATATCAATCTCACAGGTAGAAAAAAACTCTGGCAATCGTTCAGCGTTTGATATCAATTCCTCTGAAACTCAAACCCTGTTTAGATTTCTTATGAAATTATATTACTTTTATTGCAAATGCCGTTGCTTAAAATAATGTTGAAATTAAGTTGATTACAGATTCTGAAATTATTTAGACCGATAATTTAACAATTGATCTCTTTTCTAATCATCAAATTTCAAAATTTCAAGATCAATACTAAACTAAAATAAAAATAACCACATCATTCCCTCGACGCTTTTAAGTAAATTACCGTACTACATGATACTTAAATCATATCCTATATATTATCACCACAGTGCAGCCATGGAATGACTTTTCACTAAAGCTTTTTCTGGTTTTGAAAGTATTTCATCATTAATTCGTCAAAAATCAACGCAAATAATTCAATCGTCGATTTGAAGTTTAAATTCTTAAATCATCCGTCCAAATAAGGTTTACGCAGTACTGTTGGTCAAATTTTCTTTAATTTGTCACCTCATTTTTATTTTTTTTACCATAATCATATTAATCCGTAAGAAACCGTATGAAGTTGGACTCTATGAAGCCTCACCTTGTTATTTTTACTCTAATCATATTAAGCCGTACGAAACAGTATTCAGTTGGACTTTATAAAGCCGTAGGTAACAGTATCAAGTTGGACTTTAAATTGAATGGTGAACCGTATGAAATTTCAATTATCAATTTGATCTCATTGTTCAGTCATCAATCTTAAATTTAAATTCAATTAAAAAAATATCGCAATATGCTAAAATTTAAATTGAATATATAATAAGGGAAAGTTTGAAAAAAAAAAATCCATTAAAAAAAAAATCCTAATATACCTCTTAAATCAGTTAAATGATGATATTGGTTAACATCCACTAAAACCAAATTTTTGTCTATCGAACCTAAAGAAACGAATTATTTAGTTTGATTTAAGATTTTATCCCTATTTTCAAAAAGCTTGGAGAAAAGTCTCCCGAGCTCACTGTAATTTTGACATTGTGAAAGGCTAGGAAGGTCAGTATTGCAACAAAGGTTTTGAAACTGGGATCTAATGTGGTTGTATATGGGGCACTCTAAGAGGAAGTGATTTTCATCATCGATGTTCTTATTCTCACAGAGATGGTAGAACCTTTCCATCCATGGTGTTTTAGGAACTGCCCAACGACCCATTTCACTATGGATCTCATGAGAGTTCGTTCTAATCTTAGCTATATAATTTTTTTTCTTTGAGCTAGTTAAAACAGAGAGATACTTTGGATCTTCTAGGGTGGGGTTGATGACCTCCTTATAATATCTTAATTTTCTTTTAGTTGTTAAATCTTTCGCACACCACATTTTTTATTTGAACTTAGAAGTAACAATATTTTTAATGTTATTAATGTTTTGCAATGCAACACTCTCGTCGATCTCCTAATGGTTTAACCATGCCCTCGTGTCTTTATACCAACCTCATTTGAATCTTAGGTGGTTTTGGCTGGAATTTAAAGCTAGCTTAGGAAGTCTATGGTCTCCTATGTTATTGAGTTTGTGCTTGTACAAAAAAAGTCTAGTCATAACTAGGCTCTCGATAGGGGAAAGACCCACTTCTATAAGGAGAATAGGATAGGGTGTGTTGCTTTTAATATTGAGGTTATACATTATAAAACGCTTCTGGATTTGCTCAATCTTTCTCCAAGATTCTTTAGAGATGCTACAACCCCAAACCTCACATCCACATAAGATAACTGGAGTGACTAAAGTTTCAAAGAGGAACTTCTTTCTATCCCACATTACAAGGTTTGTCGTTTTACAATTATTTTCAAGACCAAAATAAGATTTCCATCCCCCATTAATCCTTTTCTCAATGCTATAGTTCTAATTGAGCTTGTGATGAATATCAATTCCTAGGTACTTGTAGGAAGACACTTCCTCCAAGTTACTATTGTCATACATAAAATTAGTGTAAGTGTCCTTCTTGGATTTGATAATCATAACTTTTTTTTTGTCAATGTTAACAATCATACCCATGGTAGAGTAGAAATCCTTAAGAAGTCTAAGTTGCTTATCAAGATCAGATGGGCACCTTGTGAGAAGAACAATATCGTCAACGTAGAGAAGAAGGATGATGACTATCCTTGCTAAGATCGTGCCAGCACATCCTGCTTCCTCTAAACAACCTTCTAGCTTGTCGATGTAAATTCCAAATAGGTTAGGGGAGAGGGGACAACCTTGTTTAACTCCGATATTACACTTAATATCTTTCGACCACCCCTCATTGCTTTTTAACTTGGAAATTTTTTTCTTGTATAACCTTATAGCGGCAGCTCTCAACTCAAAAGGAACCTTTAGCTCTTCTAATATGTTCCAAAGGTTGTTTCTAGGAACTGTATCGAAAGCCTTTCTAAAGTCCACAAAGCAACAAAAAAGATTTGATTTATCATTGCGGCATTCCTTCACAATGATTCTAAGCGTAACGAGGTGGTCTATTGTTCACTGTTTATTTCTAAAACCCGCTTGGCCTTTAGCTCGCTTACCTTCACTTTCAAGCCATATGCTCAACTTCCTTTCCAAAATAATACCATATAACTTGGCTAGGAGAGGGCTGATCATAATTGTCCGATAATTAGAGAGGTTATTTGTATCCCCACTTTTAAAAATAGGGATAATGAGGCTTTGAGTCCATGGTTTAGGGAACCCTTGCTTGACCGCTTGATTGAAAAGCTTGTGAATGTGGGGGATGAGTACAGGACCTCCAATTTTTAAGATTTCCGCCTGGTAACCTTCAATGTCCTTAGCTTTCCCATTAGCCAAGCGATTAACCCAAAAATCAATGTCTTCTAATGAGAAAAATTCTTTCGTTGTGAACAGAGTTTCAAATTTATCCATGACATTTGGAGATTCATAAAGCTCTTTAAGATAGAAATTCCAGTCGTGTAAAGCAATTTTATTATTATCTTTAGTTTTCCTAGTAAGAATCTACCTCTAGAAGTTCTTAAGAGCTACCTTAGAAAGGTGTAAGAGATTCTCTTGTCTTTTATGAATATACTGCCTTTTTTCCTTTTAGTTAGGGCTTTGTATATTTTTATCTTTCCAATTTTAAGAGATTCATCAACAACTTCCTTAATTGCTCTCCTTGCGCTTTTACAATCTTTGTCATACCATGGATTGGTTTTGCTATTTCTTTTATTACTTGAAACATCAATTGAGAACTTGTTAATAGAATATGAGAGGGTTGTAGTAAAATTATTATAGAGATCTTCTATGTTGTCTATACTAGATAAAGGGAGAAAATTAGTTTTTAATTCATTTAGAAAGAGATATTTTTTATTTTTATCAAAGATTAACTTTTTTTGGCTATAAGGATTATCTTCTATGGAATATCTATGCATGACAAAATTGAGAGTTATAAGTAAAGGCCTCTAATTAGAGTTAGGCTCATGGTTGTTTAAGATGTCAAAATTTGTTATTTCGTAATATAGAGGGATATTGGAGATAACATAGTCTACCACGTTGCTACCGAGCCCATGGATGCATGTTATTTGGCTAAAATTGGGCCACTTCTTTAGACTGTTGCAAATTATGAGATCCTGAGCACTACAGAGCTTAACTGGCTCCTACCCAAATAAATTCTCCCCAAGGTCTTCAGAGTTCCTCTTGTACCGGCCAACCAGAGGAAGGTCTTCGTTTAACCAAAGAGGATTAGGGTTGGAATGATTGTTTAGAAGAACAGCTTGGTTGCTTGAAATTCGAGCAATAAAGTCACCCATTAAAAGGATATGGCCTTCATTCCTTAGTCTAGAAATATCATTCTCTAAACCGTTGTAAGGACTATTTTTATCTAGATTCTTTTTCTTATAGAAGTTAGAATTGATGGGGGGGAAATAAAAGATTGCTATGTAGGTCTGTTTATCATAAATATTAGTGATTTCTATCCAACTATATTGGTTGTAAGGGTCGTTTTTATCAATCCTAGCATGGGGAGAGATGTTCTTCTTAATGTAACAAGCTATACCCCCAATGCCTCTACGAGAAAATCACTTACTCTAGGTAGACCATAATGAAAATCCATCTATGTTAGGGACCTTAGATTCCTCGTGCTCCCAAGTTTCAACAAGAAGAATAATATCAACATCATTCAAGATCCAACTTAGCTTGGGGCTTTTGTTCCATGGAAAGCCCAGACAGTTCCAAGAAAGAATCTAGAGCTTGTTGAATTCCTATTTATTATTAAAATTTTGGTTTCTATCTTGAATAACAGCTTTTCTGTTTCTGATTATTGCCCACTTTCCTTCCTTCCTAGCTTTGTTTACCTTTTGAACCTCCTTTCTCAATTCTACTTGATCTTCTAGAATGAGATCTTCATTTATAAATATTCATGTTCCTTTTAGACTTGAGGTTTTACTAAGTATGTCATACTTATGGTTAGTAGAGCTCACTTTTATTCAGATCAACCTTCCTTTCTTCTTAGTTAGTTTCCCCGACCTTGTTGCTTCTATGAGACATGTTGTTTCAATTTGTAATCTGTTATGTAATTCTGTCTTAATTATGGCTAAAGTATCCTCGTCTACCTCCTCTTTCAATTCGAAGATTATAAGGTTCAAGGCCCTTTTGTTATGCTCATGGTCTAATTCTATCGATTTTTTCATTTCATCTTTAATTGGTTTGATATCTAATTTACCTGCCACATTATTTAGGGTGAGGCAGCTATTAACTTTTTCTTCTATCTCCTTAATCATGTCCTTCATTTTAAGACTCTGTAAAGTATCAGCATCTACTTGCTGGGATGTTTAGTTCATATGTTGGTTTTGTTTTTCTATAACTTGCAACCTAGTCTCCATTGCCTCCATCTTATTCTCCAATAGTTCTATTTTATTTTCTATTTGTTTTTGGATTTTATATTCAAGAGATGTGAATTTATTTTCCAGCATGGCTGCTAACTCTATTTGTAGCTTGACTTCTCTATGTTTCTATAAAGACTCTATATACTCATAGAGGCTCTGTAGAGTAACTGTGCTAGGTCTACTTTTGGTAATATTTGGTAACTGTGGTGAATTATTCATACTTGAAAATATATGAGCAAATATGTATTAGAAAAACTCAATTATACCTTTTAAGTTCATAAACAAACTAATATAGGCACCTTGGGACATGTATTGATTTTATTACTGATATAGACTTATTTAAGTATATGAGTGTAGAAGGAGAAGAGCAAATTTCACGTGTAAAATACAATGTGTTATTTTTTATTGTTTAAATTGTATTTTTGAATGCTAAATAAATAAAGTATATATGGTACCAAATAAAAATTCTAACCATAAAAACTTAATTTTGTTTTTCTATATATAAATATATATGAAGATATTGCATAAATTTATGGAAAATTATCTTTAAATTTAAAAAGATTGGCAAATCTCACTTGTCCCTAATATTCAAACTACCATAAAATGTTTATTGATATATTTGTAAAATTATTCAAATTTATAATGATTTTATATATACTCTCTATATAATGTTGGCGTTGTGTAAGGTAAAATAATTTATATTGCAAAATTTGGGCGAATCATTTTAAAAAAAAATGTAAATTGGTGATTTTTTTCTTTTGAAAAATCATGGAAAATTAGCTCACCCGCCAATATAAACCCCTAGAATTTTCCATGCATAAATTAGTTAACATAGATCTTCAAATAGTTTATTTAAATGTCTTGCTGAAATATGCTTTGAAAGTATAAGATTTAAACATTTGATTCACACATTTTTTTTTACTACTAATTACTTTACAACATATTCATTTTTCTTAATTATAAGAGGCATTAATTTTCTATTTAATTTTTATTTTAAATTTTAATTCTAAAGGGTCACAGATGTTGGAAGTAATGCTTCCATGTCATGTGTAGTACTCATTAGGAGTTACAAGGAGTCCGTCTAGAAGTTTTTGTTTCCAATGTATGAATTGTACTCTTGATCTAGATGTGTTGAAGTCAGTAATTTATGTCTTATATATGTAACCTTTGTGATCAATAAAAACATCTAAGTGTGATTGGTTGTATGCAATCAATCTCTCTATGATCTCTCTCTATTTTCTAGCATGGTATCAGAGTTGTTTTATCCCTAACTCTCTCACGAGAGGGGACGAGATCAAGAAATTTTAGTCATAATACTCATTTGTACATATATTAGTTTAATAGATTTTTTGATCTATTGTTTGTGTGAATCAAGTGTTTTGTGTGTGTCGTAATGTTCTCTCTCTATTTTTCTAACACAGTATGAGAGCTAGTATTGGCTTGACTCCATCAAGGGAGGGATAGGAAGATGTGAGAGAACTTTAAATTGTATTTCTCTATAATTAGAGTCGTTGTAGCGTAGATGTGTCTTTGAAAATTTATAGTGTGGTAGAAAATATTGCTATGTTTTGTGTGTAGATTTATCCCACTGTCTATATCTGAGTATTTTGTGTGTTTTTGTTTTCTTAGTTGTGTAAACCGTAGAGGATTCTATCATAGATATTTGGTCAGAGGCATATATTCATGTTGTATTAAACATTGTGTTGAGTCATCAATGGTAGTGCACACTCTTGGTATTCAATGATAGTTTGAAGGCCTACAATCACCCCTCCGTAGAATCTGAATTCTACACCAAATCAATGCCATAATAAGGAAATATCAACATCAAAGTTTCACAGTGTCCTCTCTACATTTTTTCCAAGTTTGTGTTGGAAAAGGAGAAAACCAGGACAACTTGATTTCTCTTACAATTATTTAATCCACTAATTTATGGTTATATGCTCCTTTGGGAAAGCTATTTCAAGCTGTTGTTTTTTGAGATCAAATCACCAGGGTCCATCGTCTATTATTCTTTATGTTATTGCAATGGATGTGATTTTAGGTTTAGTGGAGGCAACGAAAATAGTGAATCTCACTCATCACAACACACACATGGTAGAATATGTGACTATGAAGTCCAAGCAGATCATTATTGTGAATGTTGTCATATAGATGAGACTATTTGATGCCCACAATATATCTGTTTGGGCCACAGACCTGAAAACTAGAAGAAGCATGATGAGGAAAAGGAAAATCGACACTCAAAGATTGTATGTAGAATTTCCGGAATGCTACAGACCAAATTCACCAATATATGGAAAAACTAAAGCATTTAAAGAGGAAAACCTCTAGAGAACCAGAGGTCAACTTCGATTGTGGTTGTCCATTGTTGATGTGAAGGTCAAAGACCTAATTGTGCAGACCCACATGATTACCGCTAGTAGATTGGCCATAATAAATGGAGTTCATTCCAAATTTGGTAAGGATTCCATAACCCAAATCCAAATGACTTAGATTTTTTTCTTTGAAGAGTAGGCAACTGGCTTCGATGATCAATCCACTTATCAAAATTTTAATCCACATGCTATTGTTGATGGGTAGATTTTTAATATTTGTTAGTGCACATTATTATTGATATGCTATAGTGAATTCGTATTATACCTAAAAAAAATCAATGTAGAACCACAAAGAAAATACCAATCAATTAACATACTAATCTGACATGTCGTGCTTCGGGAGCATTAGTCACATGTAGTGCTTAATAAGGTCAAGTTGGTGTGACCCGTCATGCTCCAAGGGCATGAATATACGTTATTTTATAAGGTCAATGTAACACACTCTCCTAGGTCTACCCAAAGTAACCACGATAATGGGGTTTAAACATGAGACCAGAGGCTACTATGATCATATTCAACCTCCTATACTACCTTAAGGAAGTGGAATCTATGGAACATCACACAGAGTCATCCAACATGAGCAAAAAAACTCTTAGGAGGAAATTTAGCCACTTAGATAGCATGTCCCAGGGTCCCACTATTGTTCTGGATCTCTTAGGCCATAGTTGCTCTCACACTATGGGCAAGGGAGCGACCAACAACCTAAATTTTCTCTCACAAACCTGCCTACCAGCGACTGTGGACCAAAATTGCCAGTTTTTTGCTAGCAACACTGGGATTTAAGCCACTTTTCTAGCCCATATCCTAGCCTCTACCCAAAACTTGCTAAAACCTTCATAATAATTAAAGACATGAATAAAATGTTGATCAACCAAAATCAACATCAAGACTAGGCATGAGAATCCCTAACCGCGACTGAAATTCTATCAAACACTTGGCATCAATGAAACCTAAAGGTCTAGGATACAAGACGGAGAGTAAATGACTGAAATCACTTACGAAACATAACCAAAAGTATCAAATCCTTCTCCATTGAACTGCTACATCATCAATTAAGTCTTGCATCCATCCATTTAATAGTTACAAGTAAATACATGAAATAACCATGACATGAACCATTCATTTAACTATGCTTATAACTAGCATAGCACCATGTAAATATAAAAGATAAGACAACCATTAAATCCACATATAAATCAGTAAAAAAGTAAGAGAACTTAGCATTTGTTAATCATAGGCAAATCCGACCAGATTTGGGACTTCCACATACCACTCGACCATAGATATGGTTGAACCAAATCACTCTTTTAGTCAGTCACCCCCGTTCCATATTGCAAGCATGAATGTGGGATCTCATGGTACAACCAATCCAAGAACAACCAAGGGGATTCGGAGGTTAAACCACCTCCACTGTCATAAAACTGTGATCACACCAAAACCAGTGCTCCGATCACAATCGAATAGAACTTCGAATTCCATATGCAATTCATCACTATCCTTGAGGAATTTTCTGTCTCCTTGTCTCTTAGTATTCACTAGGCCCTAAATCGTCAAATGTCCCTCAAGCTTTACCATATATCTCACCAAAACCAGTCAAGGGATTCCTAGGCCTTTGGGAATGGAACTTGAGACCACCTCCACCCTAGATTCTGAAATCCATCCGGCAAGCCAAATCTCAAAACTGAAATAAACATCCCAACACCATGACATCTGGAAAAAGGCAAGGCTAGGCTGAAAACCACTATCATAACCTGGAAAAACCATGCCAACGACAACAAGATAACTATACATAAAAATTCAAAGCCATCCATGTCCAAACCAGCTAGGAAATCACACATGAAAAAGGTTACCCGCAAGTATTCCTGCTAAAGCTTCTTGATCCTGCTTTCCTTTCCTTAATCCTTGCTTGCATTCCTTTCCTTTTTCTTGCTTTTCCTTCCTTGATCCAAAGCTAGAGTGCTTCAAGAAAACTCTAAGCTACCAAGAGAGTGAGTGAGAGAGAGAGAGAGAGAGAGAGAGAATAATGAGAGAGCTTAAAACTTGAACTTGGCAAAACCCATGAACTGATCCTCAAAAGCCTTTTTATGCATGAGGCTTCTAATTTCTTAATTTTCTATTATTTTCCTTCAATATCCTCCTCACATGCAACCTGTGACCTTTCACCTTACTTTTCTCGTAATTTCCTTTATTTTTTTTAATGAATGTGTCAAAATCCATTTTTCCCTTTTAATGTCTTTTCCTTAGCCTTTTCCCATTTTCCTTATCCAAAACACACATCTAGTGAAGCCCACTAGGATTTATTTCCCCAACACTCAACGTGGAATAAGTGTCCCTTAACCATGGTCTTATTTTACCTTTATTAACCTTTATTACATGAAATTTTAACCAGGGCTATTACAGAACCCTCCCACTTGGGGGAACACCGTCCTCGGTATTAAACCACACCATGACCTCAGCAAAAACCGCTGAAAAGCAAACATACTACCCGTGGAGCTTTATAACTTATCTCGTTGCAATATTTACAATGAAAGACCTTCTCAAAAAAGAAAAAATCATGACAACATGATAATAGAATAACCATAATAATATGATACCCATATCACTTATTGGAGCTCTATAGCTTATCTCATGGCGGTATCTAAATCTGTATACATACACATACATATACTAAAACATTAGCAAGACATATGCCAAACATATACCAACATCAAACCAAAACTACTTTGCCTCAACCAGCTAACAATGAAGGATACATGGCCCACATTTTATCCGCCATCTCCCATGTAGCTCCTTTAGGCCCAAATTGCTTTCACTGCACTTTAACTTTCTCTATGGTTCTATTCCTAAGCATGAGATTCTTCCGCTACAATATGCATTGAAGCTTTGCCTAGAACTCTCCTTCTTGCTTCACCTATAATACAGACTAATAAATAACATTATCAACATCCTTTATATACTTCTTAAGCAATGAAATATGGAAAACACCATGGAATTTCATTGTTGGATGCAGTGCAAGTCGATATGCCACTGGTCCAATCCTCTCAAGGATCTCAAAAGGCCCACAATACTTGTGGTGCCAACTTGGCACATGAACCAATCCTCAAAGAGATTTTCTTGGGCTTGATGCACAAATACACATGCTCCCAAACTTGAAGCTCCTTGAAGAACCTATTCCTATCTCCATATCTCTCTTGCCTATCCTACGTTGCCTTTCAATTCCTCTTTATAACTTGCATTTCTTGCTCCATTTCTGCCAGCATATCGGGTGCAATAATTACCATGTTCACTAGATCACTCGAGCTGATGAGACTATTACAACTCTTCCCATACAATTCTTCGAAATGCCTCATCCTCAATGCCTCCTAATAAGTTGTACTGAAGGCTAAATTTGTACCAAAGCTTGCAAATAGCTCCTTCTAGAACTTCGCATATCTTTCTTACAAAATCTTCTTTGGAACACCATGCAGTCACATTATTTATTTGATGAAAACATGTGCTATCTCACTAGTTGAATATGTAGTCTTTACAGGAATGAAGTGAGCTACCTTGATCAACCTATCAACCACGACCATAATAGAATCATGTTGCTTCACTATCCTCAGAAGACTTGCGATAAAATCCATGGAAGTGACCTCCCATTTCCATTCTGAAATTGCAATAGGTTGTAGTATATCACCTGGATGCTTGCATTCTGCCTTTACCTGCTGAAAATCTAAAAATCTAGCCACAAACTCTACCACTTCCATCTTGATATTCAGCCAATAATAGAACTTACTTACCACCGTCAACGTCATCTAATATCTTGGATGACCTAAGTATGTCTTTACGTGAAACTCCCTCAAGATAAGCTTCTTGATCTCACTATAATTTGACACATAGATCCTATCCCTGAATCTCACCAAACCATTTGTTGTGAGATTATAGTTTGGATCTTGATCACCTGTAATTTTACTCTACTGTAACGTGTGAATAATGTCCATGTATTTGTCATTCTGTTGTCCTACCTTCAAGATCCTATCCTGTAACTCTATCCCATAAGATATCATAGCTACTATATCATTTACTTGTACCTTCGTGCTAAGAGGATATGCAACCCGGTTCTCCTTCCCTTTGATATATCTAATCTTGAAGTGGAACTCACTAAGGATATCTAACCATCTAGCTTTCCTGGCATTTAGATTTTGTTGTTCAAAAAATATCTCAACCCAATTTGATCTCTCATCAATGTAAGCTTCTTGCCAAGAAGATAGTGCCTCCACATATTCAATGTATGTATAATCATTGCTAGCTCAAGATCATGCATCAAATAGTTCTTCTCGTGATCATCCAGTTTATGTGACTCATAACACACTACCTATCCTTCTTGCATGAGAACTCTACCAAGTCCAATCTTGAAAGAATCTGTAAACGCGACAAACTTCTTGTCTAGATCTGCAATCTTTAATACTTATGCATGAGCCAACAACTTCTTACGATACTCAAAACTAGCCTCACACTCCTTTGTCCATTCAATTTTCTTACCTTTCCACTACAATGATGTGATAGGGTATGAAATGCGTGAGAAGTTCCTAATGAACCTCCTGTGGTAACCTGCCAATCCCATAAATGATCTCACCTCATCCACATTCATAGGAGCTGCCCACTCCATGATAGCCCTTATTGTTTCTTGATCTACTACTATGCCATACTTGGAGACAACATGCCCCATGTAATGTGCCTCAGTCTGAAAGAAGTTGCACTTGCTAAGCTTAGCATACAACTGATTTTCTCTTAACAACCTCAACATTGTTGCTAAATGCTCGACATGCTCTTTCTGATTTTTAGAATATACCAGTATGTCATCAATGAATACAATAACAAACTTGTCCAGATAAGGACGTAACACACTATTCATCAAACACATAAATGTATCTGGAGAATTATTCAAACCGAATGGAACAACAACAAACACATAATGCCCATACCAGGTCTTGAATGTTGTCTTGAAGATATCCTCTTCCTTGATGTGTACCTGATGGTATCCCACTCTCAGGTCGATCTTAGAGAACATTGCTGCTCCCTTTAGCTGATCAAACAAATCATCAATTCTTGGCAAAGGGTATCTGTTCTTGACTGTTACTTTGTTCAGATTCCTGTAATCAATGCACAATCTAAGAGTTCCATCTTTCTTCTTCACGAACAACATTGGTGCACCCCAAGGTGATACACTTGGCCTAATGTACCCCTTGTCCAACATTTCCTTTGGCTGCAACTTTAACTCAACTAATTCAGGTGTGCTCATCCTGTAAGGTGATTTTGAGGCTAGAACCACCCATAACACTAACTCAATAGATAAATATATCTCCCTTGTGAGGTGGAAACTTTGTAATGTCCTCAGGGAATACATCCTAAAACTTATACAACATTATGTATCTCCTTAACACATCTGCATCCTCAACCTCCTTAGTCTTTCCGCTAGAAATGTGTACTGCAAAATCACACAACCTTTTCTACAACTATGCTTAGCCAGCATAGAGGTAACCATCCTCACTGGTGTAGGTTTCTTCTTTCCCTACAATGTCCTCCTTTCACCACTATCATCCACACACTCAATGGCCTTGTCAAATCAATCCACTTTGGTTCTATCAGGGTATATTCAATCCATACCCAAAAGCATGATATACGATCTCAATGGCAATGCATTCAAGTGTATCGCTATAGGAACACCATTTACCTCAAATGGACAAACTCTTACCCAATGGTGAACTCGCTTCTTTATACCTGTAGACATCTATACCAACCAAGATTCTTCCTGCACTTATTTTCTCAAACTACACTTATCCACCAGGTCATGATTAATATAACTATATTTAGATCTATGATCAATCAAAATAGAAACAACTTGATCAAAAATCTTATCGTCCATCTCAATGATCGATCCCTGATGACCCGCCTATTGTCCATGACTACATAGATATGAGGAATGCTATGACCAACATCACCCACTATCTAGGAATCCTAAGCACTGTATACCTGGGGTCTATGACCACTCTAATGTCATGGACAATCCTTCTTACGATGATCCTTACCACGTATCCAACACTGCAATGGTTCTCTACCACCGCCTCTAGCCTTCTTCTTTCAATGTCCTTTTTCAGTTGTATTGAATTTCTTGTAAGGAACTGCATTTTCTTTCTCACTTGCATCTTGAGGTATTCCTCTATTTGGTGGTCATTTTCCTTTATCTTTCTCATTTCTTTTCAAGTCATGCTTCGACTCAACTTTGCGCTTCGACTGCTCATAACAATGCTTCAACTTTTGGATGGCCTCCTCCAATGATCTAGTCTCATCGAACTCAATCCGGTCTCTGTATGCTATTGGCAATCAATGAATATTTTAACCTTGGCCATATCCTCCTTTAGGTAAGGCACATATCTCAACAGATCCAAAAATATGCTAGTATACGCATCATCTGTCATAGAACCCATCCGCAACTCACAAAACTCCTTAGCTCTATCATCATAGTACCTCTCTGACAAGTAATTATTCTTGAAGATCCTTACAATTGAATGAAAATTCAAATCAGCTTCATCAATACCCTTAACATTCTTCACATCTTACCACCAAATATTCACTTTACCTTTAAGACTAAAAAGGGTTATCCTTGCTTTCATGTTTTTTGAATAATCATGCAATCTAAAGAATTTCCTCATGCCAAGCACCCATGCCTCTTCATCTTGTGATTTCTTCCTCTCTCCATCCAAGGTAGGTGGCTTCACTTTCTTGAAATCATCCGGCAAGTATCCCATATCACTCCTTCTGTAAAGGTGATAACAATGATGATCATGATATCTATCAAAACCAGAACTAGAATAGTACCTGTCTAGTACCTCGCCTATCTAGAGTGTCCAACAACATACCATCTCTAATCGAGTCATATTTATCTGACATGTGACCACTATAAGACATATTTCTACTAGGAGATATATTGCCATATGCCCCATTAGTTTTGTCCTCTTGCCCATGACTGATCTGAAGTGGCCCTTCTCGCTGCAATTCAAACAAACTCTAAAGTAGTATTTCATTCACCTCTACTTATTTCTCTTGTTCCTGCATGATTTTATCATTGTCCTCTTTGCAACTCCTTATTAATTCTCGCAAGATTCTCAATGTGCCTTCCAAATCAGAAGAATGCCCCACACCACGCTGCTCATCTGATGTATAGGGAGATTCTATGTAGTCTACCACCTTTCTAGCCATTTGTTCTCTTTCCTACAAGGCATACTATGTCAACTAAACCAATTACAATAAACCAACATACCTTAGCATAACTCAGAGGATACCTTGTCTGCAATATCATCAAATCAGTGTGATATATGTATAAGAGAATCATAACAACATATAGGCATATATCAAATAAGTGTATCAACGCATAAACACCATTTTAGCTAGGGTCCAGTCATCAATGAAAGGCCATATGAACAATGCATGATGTGACCTTATGCATGACAACAACCATTATTCTATCATACACATTTCCACATGCAACCATCAACATGCATAAGCAATGCCTAGTCAACCACACGTACACATAACCGCATGTAGTCGAGCATAAGCAATCAATTCTTGTAACCAAATTACAAGACTAATACTATAAAGTTGAATATAAGTTGCATATAAACACGTAACTAGTCATATACTTTTGACATTAAATTCTATAAAAGCACATCCAGTTCCTTATGATAACCTTACTACAACCATGATCAACATGATGTAATGCAACAAGAACATCGAACACAAGTGTAAGAGACACACATGCAACTGACATGCATGCACGACCAACACACACCATCTATCTAGTCTGAGGGGTGAACTATGCTCCGATACCAATCTGTGAAACCCCCTCCCAGGTGTACTCAAAGTAACCATGACAATCGAGGTAAACATAAGACGATAGGCTACTATGATCATGTTCAAGATCCTATGTGACCTTAAGGAAGTGGAATCGACAGAAAATCACACACAGTCATCCAACATCACCAACAGAACCCTTAGGAGACAAGTTAGACACTTAGACAACCTGTCCCTGGGTCCCAATATTGTTATGGATCTCTTAGGCCATAGTCACTCTCATTTTATGGGCGAGGAAGTGACCACCAACCTAAATTCGCTCTCAAAGACCTACCTGCCAACGACTGTGGACCAAAATTACCAGTTTTGTGCCAATGACCCTAGGATTTAAGCCACTTTTATAGCTCGGAATCCCGACCTCTGCCCAGAAATTGCTACAGCCTTTAGAATTCATTAAATACATGATAAAATTCTTCTCAATGAAATCAACTGCAGGACTAGGCCCGAGCATCCCCAATCGGGACTGACATTTTGTTAAACACTTGGCATCAATGCAACCTACAAGCTTAGGATACAAAGCAAATAATAAATCACTAAAATCACTTATGAAACATAACCAGAAGGATCACCTCCTTCTCCATTGAACTACTACATCATTAATTAGGTCTTGCATTCATCCATTTAACAGTGACAAGTAAATACATGAAATAACCATTACATGAACCAATCATTTAACCATGCTTATGGCCATCATAAAACCATGTAAATATCATAGATAAGATAGCCAAAGTTGAAAACCATTGTCATAACCCGACAAAACCATGCCACCGACAATAAGAGAACCATACACCAACATGGAAAGTCATGCATCTCTAAACCAGCTAGGAAATCACACATGCAAAAGGTTACCTACAAGTATTCTCGCTGAAGTTGTTTGATCCTACTTTCCTTTTGCTTGCTTTTCCTTCCTTGATCCAAAGTTAGAGTGCTCCAAGAAAACTCTAAGTGACCAAGAGGGTGAGTGACAGAGAGAGAGTAATGACAGAGCTCCAAACTTGAACATGACAAAACCCATGAACTGATCCTGAGAAGCATTTTTATGCATGAGGCCTATAATTTCTTCATTTTCCATTATTTTCCTTCAATTTCCTCCTCACATGTAGCGTGTGACCTTTCACCTTACTTTTCACCTAATTTCCTTTATTTTCATAAATAAATGTGCCAAAATTCCTTTTTTCCTTTTAACGCCTTTGCCTTTTCCAAATTTCCTTAGCCAAAACACACATCCAATGATGCCCACTAGGATATCTTTTCCCAACACTCATCTTGGAATAAATGTCCCTTAAAAATGGCCTTATTTTTCCCTTATTAACCTTTATTACATGAACTTTTCACTAGGGATGTGACAGTCAAGTTGTATAATTTTTTGCTAAATACATTTTGTACCCAGAATGTCATCATAGATAGCTGGTGAATATAGCGGAAGGCCATATATTGAACATATGGTGGAAGTTCCATGGGATGGTTTAATATCGAGGTTGACCTGTCATGCTTCAGTAGGTTGAAAAGTGTCAATTATGCAAAGTACATTAATGATTGTCAGAGGCAGCTACATTTTAAATGGAGGTCAAGTGACAACTATAAGACATGGTGGTGAAAGAAATGTGTTTGCAAGATTACAAAGCGGATGTGAATGCTGATAAAGATTAGTCAGAAAAATATTTTTCGTATTGTTGTAATATGTGTCTTTAATGTTTTCTATGTAAGCATTAAGGGAGGGTGTTGGATGTAATGATTCCATTTCATGTGTAGTTGTCATTAGGAGTTACAAGGAGTCAGTCTAGAAATTGTTGTTTCCAATGTATGAGTTTTAGTCTTGATTTGATAGATGTGTCGAACTCAGTAATTTATGTCTTGTATATATGTAACTTTTGTGATGAATAAAAAAAATCTAAGCATTCTTGGTTGTGTGAAATCAATCTCTCTTTGATCTCTCTCTATTTTCTAGCAATAGACATACTGATAAACTTGCACATCCCTCATACTGGGCCATAGAATGAAACTCTCAACTCAATAATGCAATTTTATAACAATTTTAGAGATAAAGTAATTAAAAATGAAAAAAATATTATATTTCAATTGTGAGTGTTATTTATCATTCTCATACTTTTTAAAATATTTTAATACAAAACTTAAATAAACTATTTCAAATTCTATATGAACTAATTTGTATGACTATCATATATATATATATATATATATATATATATATATATATATATCACACATTTCCTAAATATCTTAAAATTCTAATAACAACAATTAATTGACCTACCAAAACTCTTGGGCAGGTCCAAACTATATATATATATATATATATCTCACACATTTCCTAAATATCTTAAAATTCTCTTAACAACAATTAGTTGACCTACCAAAATTCTTGGGAAGGTCAAAATTACACATCCCCTCATACTAGGTTGTAAAACTAGCATAGATTCATCTTAAATACAGATCTAACATGAGAAGAAAGGGATCAAATTTCTTTAAGTGAGTGCAAAATACAATGTGTTAATTTTCATTGTTTAAATTGTATTTTTGAATGCTAAATAGAGTATATATAGTACAAAATAAAAAATTTAACCATAATTTTTTTTTCTATATACAGATATATATGAAGTTGATATCGACATAAATTAGTTAATATAGATTTTAAAATAGTTTATTTAAATCTCTTCTTGAAATATTTTTGAAAAGTATAAGATTTAAACATTTCTATTCACACATCTTTTTCCTACTAATTACTTTACAACATATTCATTTTTTTAAATTATGGTCGACATTATTTTTCTATTTAGAACATATTTTATTTTTTTTAAGGAGCAAGGACGTACATAGCATTCGATGCATAGGGACGGTGCATACTGATAATTCATTTCAACAGTTAGAGGCACCTAAAGTCCAAAATAGGCCGAGGATATGGAATAAACAAATATGTAGAGCTTCTATCTTTGAAATTATTGTTATGTTCGGCAACGAAAATATGCATTAGCTCCTTGTAAGTTTTATGAGACTATTTGAATGTCATAAATTGGTTTAATGCATTAAAAAATTTCAAAATCATGTATTACAACCAATCATTGAAGAAATCTAGTTCATCAAACAACATTTTGATTTTATTTTTGTTGGCCACATCTATAGCGAATGAAACTCAAATACAAACCTCTTATCTAAAGAGGGTGTTCAAGGATTTGGTCAGCTGATACATTTGAGAGCACATAGATGGGTCGATCCAGGAGTATGCTCATTAGTGTTTTATTACGTGACATGTCATCTGATGGTTTTTGTCTATCATACAAGTTTTATCTCATGGGATCTAGTTTTTCACAACAATATTTATACTTCCTTTTTGACAGACTTTACGAGACATATGTATACCTTTTTATACCTCCTTTTTTCTTCTATCAATATATATATATATATATATATATATATATATATGTTTATGACTGCAAAATGTGAGTTGTTTTCTCTAGTATGAGAGGCCATGCAAAATGTGGGTTGTTTTCTATAGTATGAGAGGCCTTGCAAAATGCGGGTTGTTTCCTTTAGTATGAAAGGCCCAACATTTATTTTCTTGGTTCTTTAGACATATCATACGCTTATATATTTTTGTCCAATAACAATGAGCAACAATAATGCTTTTGTAACTTCTGTGGCTATATTCGAAATTAGGGTTTCCAAACATAGCCACATAAATTCTTGCCCAATTCCTTTCGTTTACCTTTTTAACTTGTTGCAATAGAATCTTACTATGTATTGTCACATCATCCAACTGTTAATTATATAAACACATCCACTATTATCTTGTCACGCTAATACCAAGTATGTTGCCTTGCAATTTCTCACACTTGTCAATCACATGTTCCAAAGATAAAGACAACATACCTATTAATCTAAAATCAACTTTTACCAAGTCTAACAACCATGTCATAATCAACAATCAACTCACATTTATTATTCATAATACACAATGCTACAACTATCACCTACTTACACTCAAGTACATATCAGTTGTCTCAACACATATTTATTAATACAACCATCTTAAAACAAGATAATTTCTTCAAGAAATCTTATAGACACATACTCATATCGTGTAATTAATCAAGCATTCAAGCAACAGATAGATGACATAATAAACACCAAACACTTAAATACGAGATATACGACATAATGAAATATTCAAGCATCAAGTAAATGACATAATAAAATTCATACCTTAATGTATCTCAAGGGAGGCTATATTTTCTGCATAATCAATCTATATTAGCACGATATAATTTCCTAACATATCAACTTATAGATAAATCAAGTCATGATGTCCATAAAAGTAACTAGCTAACATGTTCACATCATAAACTCATAAACAATTGTCATTCATGCATAACAATCACATATGCACAGTTAGTCTAGATTAGTACCACACCATATCACAAATATGTCAGCTCATACCTGAATGTCATAAGTATAACGATATGCAGAGGCTAATCCAGGTTAACACAATACATATAACATCAAGATCTTAGTTGCAATTAACATACTCATCATGCCTATGACCGCAACGCATATAACAATAGGTTACTATCCTTCATGACTAATCGACACATGTACATATGATGACACTGATTAACTAACATTTATCATACATGTAGGCACAGTAAGCATATACTAATAAACATGTACTTAACCCTAATTATTATAACAATCCATTAACTAACATACATGCAGTCCAAACATACAATACTTGTATGACGATCCACTGTTACCCTGAAGTCTAGTTTTGTAATCTCTCTCTTGTGATCTGCATATCTTACTTTATCTCGGGCAACACATTAGCATCATAACATACCAATAACATCATGATGACCTAACTGCATACAATGACCTCACAATGCATGTTTGACCTACTATACATGCATAACTATAACCATGACAATGCATGCATAACAACATATAGACACTGACATGCTTAACAATTGCATATACATCCGACATCAATTCAGTATTAATGCATTCAAAAAACGACATCATGAACTCCTACATGAAAACACAACTATAACAATGACCACCACCATGCATACACATCAAGCACATATACAACCTACGTGCATGCATGAAAACAGATTCTGCCCATCCAGTCCAAGTGTTGAACCATGCTCTGATACCACTCTATGGTATCAAATATCGCCCAAAGACAATAGAAACCAGATGTCACCCAAAGAGAATGAACTGCGCTCTAATACCACTCGGTAACACCCTCCTCCCACATCTACCCAAGTAACCAGCCAACCATGGTAAACATGTGACGAAGAGTTACTATGATATGATTCAAATCCCCATGTATCAGTTAAGGAAGTGGAACCGGCGGAACACACTAGACATACCTTCCATGCATACTACAGAACCCCAAGGAGCCATCAAAACCTCCCAAGTGACTAGCTCTCGAGAAAAATTGACCTTTTACTGCATTAAATCCTTATTCGCTACCATAACGTGATCATGAGTGTGAATGGGACCCTATTGTCGCTCCCACAACATGGGCATGCATGTGACTAGGGACTTTCTTAGGTAGTTTTGTCCTATGAATCTGAATTTTGTGCTAATTTTTTGGGGCAGGGGGTCAAGTCACTTCCCATAACTCCATGAAACTTTCGTAAATTAAATATAACATCGAATCAATGATACAAATTCAATTACTTGAATAAGGACTTGACTGGACCCTATTAGCCATGACTCACATTTCGTCAAACATGTCATAAAGATGTAATCTACATATTTGAACAACAAATCTGAGCATAGGGGTCTCATACTTATCTGAGAATCACAAAGAAACATTGATGCCTCATCACAATAATTACATTACCATATATTAAGCCATATATTTATTGTACATTTAGTGATTAACCAAAACATGATGAGAGCCATACATTTCCACTGTCATAAAACTCATTCATAACCAACATATAATCAACATAAATATCAAGGTTATAACAGCCATATAAACCACATATACACAAGTATATTTAACTATAAAATACCAAGGAGAAAGAGAGCTCTTATTGATGATTGCATAAGTCGACTAGGTATGGGACTTCCATGAACCACCCGATCGTAGATTAGGCTGAACCAAATCTTTCTTTCATCTAGTCACCCTTGTGCCATATTCCAAGCATGAATGTGGGATCTCATAAAACAAATCAATCAAAACCTTCCATGGCTTCCAGAGGCCCAACCACCTCAACCCTCAACTAGTGATTCCACCTTATAGTCGGACATCACTAACCATCACAAGATTGGTCTCTACCCACATTGTCTACGACTCTAGAGCGTTTGTTCCAACTAGGACTTCCAAGACTAGGAACTCAACCCACAACTATCGTCGGGCTTCCAGATCGTTTGTCCAACTAAAGCTTTCAAGACTAGTAACTCACTCACCAAAGGCTTCCAAAATGTTTGTCCAACCACAACTTTCAAGATTATTATTCATAAAAATAATAATCATAAATACTTACTAATATTAATTTTCCATTATTGAACTACTATCACAAAAATATCTAAATAAATAATTTCAAAAAAAATATATTTTATTCAAAAATAATTTTTGAACTAACTATATTCTTTAAAATGGAGAATATGTAAACATGTGCAAGACTTTGCTCAAAGTTTGTTTCCTTACATGTATTAAATATTTTACGGAAATGCAACACTAAAACTTGTGTTGTGTCCATGGGTGCTTTTGTAAAATTCTTTTTCAAAAAAATTCAAGAGAAAATGGTAAATATTTTTTTCCGGAATAGTTTGTGAATGAATGACCATCTGTTTAAATAAAATTTAATGTTATTCTTGGTTGTAATAAAAAACTAAGTGCTTCGTTAATTTTAATTAAAATAATTATAGTTTAGTTAAATTGATATATTAGGATTTTTTTTTTAATCGACTATCTTTCTTCAAACTTTCGCTTACCATATTATTATTATATTAAGTTAAATTTAAACTTAATGACTATGAACATTGAGATTTAATTGATAATTGAAATTCCGCACTGTTCACCATTCAATTTTAAATTCTAACTTAACACTGTTACCTATACTTGAATATCACGAGGTTAAAAACTAACAAGATGAGGTGGGAAATTAAAGAAAAGTTGTCGTACACCTTTTTTACATGGATGGTTTAAGAATTTAAACTTCAAAACGACGATTGAATTCTTTGCGTTGTCATGATTTTTGAGGAATTAATGATGAAATGCTTTCAAAACCAAAAAAGGCTCGAGTGAAAAGTCAAATTCCATGCCTTCGGTGGTGATATGGAGGATATGATTTACTTATCATGTGGTATTATAATTTATTTAATAAGGTGGAGTGAATTGTGAGGATTTATTTTTTTAATGGGGTGAGATATTGATTGTAAATTTTGAGAATATTTTGAAATTTGATAATAAAGAAAGAAACTGATTGCTTGATTAATTGTCACATTTTTAAATAATTTCAGAATCTATAATCAATATCATTTTATACAACATGTGCACAGTAAAAATAATATAATTTCATAATATTGTTTATTTGCATTTAAAAATTGTATGGATCCCAATGCACTTAACATTACTATTTTACTTTTTTGTCAATCACATCAATATGTTAACAAGTAATGTAATGGACATAGTGCCCTAATTGAAAGACAAGAAGTTACCAATAACAATCTCATTTTGTATAAGAAAGAGCCTCTTATTGATATATAATAAAATACATTTTAAATTATTCTATTATGTTATCCAATATTACCGTGAAATGTTACACCACCCATTAAATATATGGATGATTAAATATTATAATGAAGAGATGTGAAATATAATAATATAACAAATTAATCCAAACATTATATACAAATGCAATAATTAAATTTTAATTTAAATGAATATTGTTATAATATATATGTGAATTTTTTGATGAATATTGTTATAAGATATATGTGAATTTTTTTATGAATAACAAATTTAAAAATTACAATAATTGCATTGTCACAGGTCGATTTTTCCAAAAAAGAGAGAATATCATTCAAAAAATTGGTGCGTCTATAACATATAAAAACATCTGTGTGTTGTGTTATATAAAAGCACAAAAAAGAGAGAATATCATTCAAAAAATTGGTGTGTTTATAACATATAAAAACATCCGTGTATTGTGTTATATAAAAGCAAAGTGACAACATTTTTTTGCATGTCCGGTGGATTTTAAGAAAACGAGAGCACTGATGTGTTTATCCCTTCAGCCACCAATGCATTTATCCCTTCAAGTATTGGTCCTGTTTAAGATTAATGCCTGGGTGCATTGCAATTCTTAACGCATGACTGCTTTCATATAACTAATTTCTCGGTCCTACAAAATATTATTTCTAGCGTGATGCTTTAAGAGAATAAACAACATAGGTCCTTTTTTATAACTAATGCACCGAGTCTTTTTACTAATAATATGCATTGGCACTACAAGTCTAAAAAAACACTGAGACAAAAATTATTTTTCGTGTGCCCTGGTGTCATTCCTTACAAGAACGTCTCAAGTATTTTGTATCTCTTAGCACTGGTGCGGTATATATATTACGCACCGGTATTCTTTGCATTCAACGCCTTGGTGCTTTTAGTTATGTTTGTTTCCTGATGATTTTGTGTATGTAACAAACCAAGGCTACTTATTCCATTAAGCGCATCGAAGAAAAAAATGTCAGCTAGAACGTCTTGCCACCCATATTTTAAAGTTGTAATGAAATTTCGTTAAAACCTCTGCTATCCCAAATGAATTTTTCAGTGGATATTTTTTTGAAAAAATTTCTCCAATTTTATAACACTAAAAACCTTCGTTATAACCTCCTTTAGAAGATATTTTCATTGTACTGACAATATTCTTTTACATTATTTCCTTTTTAATTCCATTTAATCCATTATCTTTGCAATAAGTCTCCATTCATTGGAGAAAGTTTAATTAGTAATAGTTGAGCACACATATGAGACGCTATACCAAATGGAAAAGGATCTAATTGGAATCTTGATTGGGAAGCTTCTAAAATGTTGCTGAGGTCAATTTTGGCTGTCAACACTTTAATAATTATTTTACACAAAGGCAATATGAAAATATGCATTCCATCTATGCGTGGCCAAGAAGTACCAAGGTGCCTTGATAGACATTGTCACATATTGACTTGGTTTCATTGATCCTAAACTTATGCATATATCCTGTTAAGTTTCAAAATAAGTCATTTCATTTGTTTCTAACAACTAGGCTTGAGTTTTGATTGTTTAAACAACACCTAATTATCTTGAAGAGTAATTTTTTTATCAATATTAAAATACTTTGCACTACATACCTTATAATTGAAAAATTCATAACAAGTCATTGATCAACAAGTCATTGAGTAAATTGATAACAAGTCATATGATTTTGTCATCTGCATTATAGTAGTAATCTCATATATTGATACTTCTTTGTTGAACCAGAAGCTACCTTAATTTTTGATATACTTCTGTCCATTTCTGAGGGTTTAGTATATTCGTGTAAGACGACTTCTTTCGCCCCTCTTTAGCTAGTAGAGGAGATAGATATGTTGACGTGAGGACAGTGTTTTAGTTAATGTTGACATATGAAAGAATATGCGTATATTTTTTATTGTTCCAGGTTTAATGGAGATGAACTTTCATTATCGGATTATCTATTATATCACATATTTGTATGTAAAAATTTTGATAGGAAATGTAGAGTACAAAATGTTTCATAGTTGTTGTATGTAGACATTTATAATTACTAATTCGTAATTCCTTCTTCATATTACTGTTTGTATTATTGCATCTATATCGCTGAATATGACTGTCTACTAATGCATCTTTGTCAATAGAAATGTCTGTTTACTAATGCATCTTATTATCATTTAATATGACTATTTTTCCAATGCATCTTTATCAATGAAGATGATTGTTTTGCTAATGCATATTTATCACTAAATATAACTATTTAATCATACTCCTAAATAATTTATCACTATGCAATACCATCCTCTAAATATAGAATAGAATAGTTATTTGTTCTAAACTTATAAATGGGTCCACCCAGCTTTGTCTGGAAAGTCTCTCCTCCTAGCCTCAAGCTTGGCGATTACATCCAGGCTCTCTGCCGAGCACATCTCCCCCCCCATGTGAGGAACACTATCCTCGGTGTTCTCTGCTCTCCCCTTTTTTTACGTAATAAAATAACGCTAGATACGCTTCCTGCATAAATCCCTCTTCTTCCCAGGTGGCCTCATCCGAGCCAAAGTGCTTCCAATGCACTTTAACTTGGGAGATGGTTCGCTTCGCAAGGTGGTTTCTCTCCGATAAAGAATACGAAGAGGTTTTGTCAAAAACTCTCCTTCCTGTTCAACCCGAATATTTTCCCAATTTATTATATGTTGTGGGTTGTACACATATTTTTTTAATAATGAAACATGAAAACATTGTGCACCCAAATGTGGCTTGGTAATGCAAGTTTATAGGCTACAGGTCCAATTCATTCCAAGACTTGAAAAGGTCCATAGTACCGGGGTGCTAGCTTAGCAAAACCCCTCCACTGTAAGGAGATTTTTCGGGGCTTATCCCTCAGATACACATGATCTACGGGTTGAAATTCTTTATATGTCCTCTTTTTATCTGCATACATTTTCTTCCTATCTTGGGCAGCCCTTAGATTTTGTCTAACTTTCCTAATAGCTTCCTCCATTTCTGCTAGCATTTTTGGACCCAGTGCTAGCTTATTAATAGGGTTATCCCACTCCCCAGGTACTCTGCACTTTCTTCCATATAACACCTAGAAAGGGCTCATGCCTAGTGATTCATGATGTCCATTGTTGTATGTAAATTCCACGAGGTGGAGGTAATCCTCCCACTTATGTGGTTGTTGCATTACAAACATGCGTAACATGTCTTCCAGCACTTGATTCACCCGTTCAGTTTATCCATCCGTTTGGGGATGGTAAGCTGTACTAAACTGGATCTGGATGCCCAATCCTAAAAATAGGGTTTTCGAGAATGTAAATGTAAATTTCACATCCCGATCTGAAATTACCACCTTGGGTATTCCATGCAGGCAAAAAATTTCCCTCATAAATATGTTTGCGATTTCCACCATTTTGTAAGTGGACTTCATAGGTATGAAGTGTGCAGTTTTACTCAATTTATCAACTACAACCATGATCGAAACATGTTGCTTCCTGGTGCAGCGCAGACCAGTGATAAATTCCAATGATATGGTCTCCCATTTCCATTCCGGAATGGGTAGTGGTTGCAAAAAACTAGCGGGATGTTGATGTTCTGCCTTCACTAATTGACACTCCAAACATTTGGACAAGTACTCTGCAATTTCCTTTCTTAATATGGGCCAAAAATACCCTTTTTTGATGGCTATTAAAAGTTTCTAGTAACCTGGGTGGCCTGCAGATGGTTTCCTTTGAAACTCATCCATTATTAATTGTTTAACACTGCTATCATTAGGAATATAAATTATGTTTTTAAAGGTAAGGAGGTTATCAATATTTATTTCGAAAACTATTTTTTCTCCTTTTAATAGAGCTTCCTTTGATTTTTGCCAAAGAAAGTGTATTTGGGTCCTTTACCAATGCCTCCTTTATAATTTTCACAATGTTGGAGTGTGCGTGGGTGATCTGAACTTCAGAAATACAATGTACTTTCCTACTCAATGCATCAGCCACTCGATTCTCCTTCCCCTTAAGGTTTTTCATCTCAAAATCGAACTCACTTAAGAATGTCGTCCACCTGGCTTATCGAGAATTTAGACTTGATTGGTTGAAGAAGTTAGCAAGGTTGTTGTGATCCATTAGCAGCAGAAATTTCTTCCCCAACAAGTAATGTCGCCACATTTTAAGTGCATGTACTACCGCTGTTAACTCAAGGTCATAGGCAAAATATCGTTGTTCATAATCTTTTAATTTACGTGACTCGTAAGCAATAAATTTTCCTTCTTGTGTCAGCACTCCACCAACACCCTCTTTACTTGCATCATTGCAAACCACAAAAGACTTTTCCAGATATGCTACCTTTAACATGGGTGCAATGGTAAGTAGGTGTTTTAATTTCTCGAAACTTTGCTGACACTCTATTATCCATTGAGAGATGCACCCTTTTTTCTATAAGGAGGTCATAGGAAAGGAAATTTTTTAAAATCCTTCAATGAATAGGCAGTAGTACCCAACCAATCCTAGGAAGGGTCTGATATCAGTGACATTCCTTGGGGCAGCCCATTCCATGATGGTTTTAATCATTTTCTGGTGACTCGACTGCTATTCCTTCTGCTGATATAACGTGACCCGAGTATTGGATCTAATCTTTGAAGAAGTCGCATTTGATAAACTTGGCATATAACTGGTTCTCCCATAAAGTCTGCAGCACAATTCTCAAATTTTCTTTGTGTTCTTCCTGATTTTTTGAGTATATCAAAATATTGTCAATAAATATTAATAAAAACTTATCAAGATAGGGCTGGAAAACACTATGCATCAAACTCATGAAAGTAGTTGGGGCATTTGTAAGGCAAAAAGGCAACACTACGAACTCATAATGACCATAACAGGTTCGGAATGCAGTTTTGTAAATGTCTTCCTATTTTATCTGTGTTTGATGATAACATGATCTTAAATCAATTTTTGAAAATACTTTGGCTCCCTGCACTTGATCCAACTGATCATCAATATGTGGCAATGTATACTTATTCTTCATAGTCATCTTAGTTAACTGACAATAATCGATACACAGTGTCAATGTTGCATCCTTCTTCAGTACAAATAGTGTGGGGGCTCCCCAAGGGGACACACTGGGGTGAATGTACTTCTTATCCAGAAGCTCCTGAAGTTGCAACTTGAGTTTTGTCAACTCAAGTATGCTCATGCGGGAAGGGGCCTTGGATACTGGGCTGCCCCCAGGATCAATTCAATGGTGAAATCAATATCTCGCTTGAGTGGTAATCCCAGATGGATTCAGGAAATATAATGGAAAATTCCTGAATGACAGGAATATTATCTAAACAGATCATTTTATTCTTGTTGTTCGTAAATCCCACTTAAACAACATAAATTTGACAGCCCTTTCTAATACATTTTACTAACTAACTAGCAGTGATAGGGCGTAGCTTTGTATTGGTCTTGATTCCTTGTAATTCCCTTCTTTGTCCTGATTCTGAAAGAAAACTGATAGTTTTCTGTTTGCAATCAACCAGGGACTAACATTTTTCCAACCAGTCCATTCCGATTAAAATATTGTATGAACCCAAGGGAAGAATGTTAACGTTCACGTGAATGGGTTGTCCCAAGATCACTATGGGACATTGTTCTGTTTTAACGTCTACCTTTCTTTTAGCCCCTGTGGCTAGTTGAACTAGCCATGGTTTTGAGAATTTACAGCTCTGTAGTTGACACTTCTCTACCACTTTAGGACTAGCATAACTTAAGTTAGCTCTCGGATCAAATAAAACCGAAACAGGTTACTTAGCAATCATACCTTCACATTCAATCATGGTGGGTTGATATTCTGCTTGATGATCATCCAGGGCAACATTAATTCTGGGCATGCTCCTTTCTATATCTCTGATTGTGGATGCTTCCTGCATGTTTGCCAGTTATTCTTTTCTTGCTTTATGCGGGCAATTTTTGTAATAATGTGGTTCTCCTCATCCCCAACATTGTAGTGAGGGTTTAGACGGTTTCTCATTACTAATTTTATCAGTTCCTTCTTACTCTCTATGTTCGAAATAGGAAGTCTTGGGTTGATTTCTTGCTGGGAATTTACTGAAAGGTCTTTGCTGTAGATTTCTGTTGTTAGGAAATTTTGAATGTCTATTTGAAACTAGAATTCTTCCTTTCTTGTTCAACCCTCCTTTAACTCCTCCATTTTTCTGTTTCGTTCGCTAATAACAGAGGCGTGCCTTTCGTAATGCATCGCTCATTGTTTTTGGGTAGTCAAACTCAAGGTTTTCCTTCATGAAATTGGGTAAGTTATTGATGAAATGTTTGATCTTAGCCTTTTCTTCTTGCATATAAGGAACATAGTGCAACAGGTAAGTAAACCTGGCCACATATTCGTCCATGGTTAAGGTCCCGAACCTTAACTCGTGGAATTCCTTAGATTTTTCATCATAGAAACGTTCAGTTAAATATTTGTATTTAAAATGCTTTTGGAATTCATTCTAGGTAACCTGCTCCTTATCAATCTTTCTAACTGATTTAATTTCTTCCCACCAAAGAGTAGCCTTTCCTCTTAGTTGATACACTACCAATCAGGCTTTCAATTTATTGGTGTATTCATAAATTTGAAGATATTTGCTCATGTCAATGAGCCAAGCTTCCACTGCCGCCTCAGATTCACCTTCAAAAAGTGAGGGTTTAATCTTTTTAAATTGTCCCTGTAATTAAGATTTTTGTTTCTTTCTCTTGCGCTAGTTGGAAACATTGTTTGAGCACCCTTCTTCATCTTCTCCATGTTTTTCGTTTGATTTTGCATTTTCCTCTACGTGCTGAGTTTTTGGGGTCTTCTCTCTATCTTCAACACTAGGGTTTGGGTGTCGTTGGTTCTGCCGATTGGACAGAATTCTTAGGATCTTCTCTTGTTCTAGGTGGCGTATTTCGTTGTCAGTTCTTAAATTGGTTTCAAGTAAAACTACGTTAGCTTGACAAGAATCTTCACCCAACTGAATCCAAATATCAGGATTAGCATTCACATAGTTTGTTCCAAGCGAATTGGGTGGTCCTGGGCTCCTCTACGTCTTGCCCATTTTGAATCGAAGCGATATCTTTCACTCTATCTCTCTCTCTCTCTCTCTCTCTCTCTCTCTCTCTCTCTCTCTCTCTGTGTGTGTGTGTGTGTTAACATACAGATCCACTTAGTTAAATTACATAAATTACCTTCATTGTTTATATGTAAAAAAAAAAATCGCAAGAGTCTCAATGTTCGAACTTGAGGCTCTCATACCATTTGTAACAACCATTAACCATATTACACTAAAGTAACATATAAAAAAAATTAATCTATCAATACCCATTAATTTCAAACATTAAACTAAAACTTAGCCCAAACATATGAATCTTTGGTATATACAATTATTCGCCACATAAGTGGGTACAAATCCAAGGCAAATCTGGTTAATAAATTTTGGCATTACTGCGATAGTGGGCTCTTCCATACCACGAGGGTTTGTGCGATCCTCCACGAGGCAAAGGGACTGCAACCCACCCTATAATTCATTGCAAGTTGTACACGACCTCATACAATTTGATTTGTGATGTTAATGTGGTTGGCGGTTGTCCCACCTCATGCTCTGGATGTGATAAGTGTTGTGCGTCTGCTCCGTCGATCCGATCAGCGCCATCCAATGGTGATGATGGCTCCAGGACTATCCATCTACCCAACACCCTGTTTCTCGCCAGTATATCGCTCATTTTCATTTCATGGTGGAGGGTTTGGCTATTCTGCTACCCTTTTTCTCTTGGTTTATTTGCGGGTTCCTTAACTCGGCCTCCAAGCCCTATGGCTTTGTCTGTTTGACTTTCGCGAGGAGGTAGTTCTGAACCCTTACTGTTTGCAGAACCAGTTTCTTTCTTAGATCATACTCTGTTTGTATCGAGATTTTTTTGGGTGCTTGGGATTAATGCATTCCTTTGCTGGTCAGGTTGGGCACTCAGCTCTTCAGGTGCTATGAGAAATGGTGGTTATCCTCCATGGCATGAACTAGGTAAGTTTTTAAGTTGAAAGCCTCTCTAGTTGTTTATGTTTCCTCCTACCTTATGATTTTCTAACCCTAGAATGGATATGTTATGTTGCTGGACAATCCCCGGATGCGGCTTACAAAACTCAAGTAAGGAGTTTGTTCCTATATCTTGTAACTGTGTTGCCGGAATGATTTAGGTCCTTCGTCCCTTTGCTAGCATTTTCCCATGGTTTTGCAGGCATGCCATTATTTTAATAGAAAGGCCATGAGGTTAATACGATGGGATTTTTATGGTGAAGCCTTCTCACAACTCTGTGACTGGTATAGGTTGGAACTCATTTTCTTAGTTTCTATTGGTTAATCTGATGTGGTCTAGGGGATTCATACATTTTTCAAAGTGCACATAATGCAATGTTAATTATGTCACACCTCAAGTATTTTGTAGCAAATGATATTGCTACACCTTAGGCTGTAATGCCAGTTTTTGAATGTAATTATTTCCATTTTTTTTTCTAGGCATGTAACTACTTGGGAGAGACAAAGAAGGGTCTCTCGGTTCTTAATTTAACCATTCCACAAAAACTCTATTACTTATTAAGTTATGAAACTTGGGTTTTATGATATGAGTATTTTGTAGCAAATGATATTGCTAGACCCTAGGCTGTAATGCCGGTTTTTGAATGTAATTATTTCCATCTTTTTTTCTAGGCCTGTAACTGCTTGGGAGAGACAAAGAAGGGTCTCTCGGTTCTTAATTTAACCGTTCCACAAAAACTCTATTACTTATTACGTTATGAAACTTGGGTTTCATAGTCATATATATATATATATATATATAAACAAATATGTCTTCGTATTTTCCTATTGAGCGAACAGTGTATGCTTTTCATAGCTTGCTTATATCATATGTTTTCAACTTGAAACTCTTTATTTACAACAATTTTGGTTGTCATACCTCTTCGAGAGGGTTTCACTGATGAGAATCATTTTTTCTTTTTTCATTATGATTTTCTCGTCTGCATTATAGTAGTAATCTCATATATTGATACTTCTTGATTGAACCAAAATCTACCTTAGTTTTTGATATACTTCCGTAGATTTCTGAGGGTTTAGTCTATTCGTGTAAGACAACTTATTTCGCCCCTCTTTAGATAGTAGAGGAGATAGATATGTTGACGTGAGGACAACCTTTTAGTTAATGTTGACATATGAAAGAACATCTGTATATTTTTTATTGGTCCAGGTTTAATAGATATGAACTTTCATTATCGGTTTATCTATTATACCACATATTTGTATGTAAAGATCTTGATAGGAAATGTAGAGTACAAGACGTTTCATACTTGTTGTATGTATACATTTCTGATTACTAATTTGTAATTACTTTTGCATATTGTTGTTTGTATTATTGCATCTATATCATTGAATATGACTGTCTACTAATGCATCTTTGTCAATAGATATGATTGTTTACTAATGCATCTTATTATCATTTAATATGGCTATTTTTCCAATGTATCTTTATCAATGAAGATGATTGTTTTGCTAATGCATATTTATCAATGAATCTAATTATTTAATCATACTCCTAAATAATTTCTCACTATGTAACACCATCATGTAAATATAGAGTATAATAATTATCTATTCCAAACTTATAAATGGGTTCACCCAGCTTTGTTTGGAAAGTCTCTCCTCCCAGCCTCGAGCCTGGCCATTACATGCAAGATCTCCCCCGAGCACTTTCACTGTTTTACTCATCGATTTTATCTAGTTATAGCCAGTGCCTTTGGCCTCTAGACTCCATGGTCCACCCTCAAACCTTGCACTCACATGATTGATAATGAGTAACTTCCCGAGCACTTTCTCTGTTTTATTCCTGGATTTTATCGAGTTATAGCAGTGGCTTGGGCCTCAAGACTCCACAGTCCAGCCTCAAGCCTTGAAACACATAGATTTTTTCTAGTTATAGCCAGTGCCTTGGGCCTCAGGACTCCACGATCCAGCCTCAAGCCTTGCACTCAGATGACTGATAATAAGTAACTTCCCACTGGTTTCTGTTTTTCCCAGTTCAAGGATAGTTTCCCTTTTCCCCTTTTTTTCCTTTTCACGGACTGTTTCTTTTAATTAAGACAGACAGTTATATTATATTAACATATCCAAATTCCTAATTAACCATAATTAGGTAATAATTTGTTATCTATCATGATGTAAAAAATAAGCACAATAAATCATAAAACCAAATTTTAATAACCATAATAAATCTTTCCTAAACCTGAGATGTTACAGAGATATTAATATTTAACTTACTTGTAGATATATATATATATATATATGTTTTTAAAAAATATCTAATCATAAGATTAAATATGTACAAATTTTATTGGTTACCATGAGCCAACATTGCCTTCAATTTTATAAAAGAAATAAATTCAACAAAATGTGTTTTTTTAAATATTATTAACTAACTAAAATGATAAGTGAATAGCATTAAAATTAAATGAAAATATCTTTAAAACTTGTTTGTTTGGTTTTGTTACCACCGGGAATCTTAAAAATTAATATTTAGAAACGGTAAATTCATTATTCCAAACAATATTATATTATAGGATATTATGAGCTTTTAATATAATGGAGTTGTAATGCATCTACGTGATATATATATATATATATATAAGCAATAAGATGTGTTCTTACATCACACAAGAAGTAGTTATGAGCCCTAGAAAGCACTTAAAGCTCTTATTTATATTTATATTGTTTTTCATCAGCCACAACAAGTGACTCTCTATGCAACAACATAGATTAAATATGTACAAATTTTATTTGTTACCATGAGCAAACATTGCCTTCAATTTTATAAAAGAAATAAATTCAACAAAATGTGTTTTTTTTAATATTATTAACTAACTAAAATGATAATTGAATAGCATTAAAATTAAATGAAAAAATCCTTAAAACTTGTTTGGTTGGTTTTGTTACCACCGGGAATCTTAAAAATTAATATTTAGAAATCGTAAGTTCATTATTCCAACGATATTATATTATAGGATCTTATGAGCTTTTTATATATATAGATATAATAGTATATTTATATATATATATATATATATATAAGCAATGGGATGTGTTTTTAAAGCACACAAGAAGTAGTTATGAGCCCTAGCCCTAGAAAGCACTTAAAGCTCCTATTTATATTTATATTCTTTTTCATCAGCCACAACAAGTGACTCTCTATGCAACAACCTGCTTGGTTATTTCTGAAAGTTTAATGAAAACTCCGATTATTATTATTGTTGATATCGTTTCACAAAAGAAGTAATGTTTAGTTCTTTGTCATTCAATTGAAATGGAGTACATCTCTTCATTGGATTTCTATTTCAGTGGCTAAAAGAAAGATGTGATTAAAAGAAACGCTAAAAATGAGAGAGAAGAGAGAAATACTCTTCGAATACTTTGGGTTGGGATAGCTATAAATTAGTGGAGAAAACACTTAAGGAGTTGGTTTACTCTATTGGAGCCTATACAAATTCCAATGTCTTTCATGTCATCAAATTAATCAAAATTCTTGAGCAAAGTGATGTTAAGATCTTAAAATTGCAACAACAATTATTACAACAAGAAGAATAGTTGACACTACAATGGCACACCAAGAATACAGGAAATAACATCGACCTAAAATTGAACAAATGCGAAAGGTTGACGTGGATTTTGCTGGGAAATATTTGGTCATACTTTCTCGCGAACAAATTAATTATGCGGTTGTCTATAATGAGATTTTTTGGAAGCTTTTCCGGTGGGTTTTTTCGGTCAAAATCCGGCAACAATTTATTGGAATCGCAAGTTTGATAGCTAGTTTCCGCACAATCAAGGCCTCCCAGGGGTTTTTCAGGGTGCTGAATCCAAATATGCAGTTAAAAAACCATTTTAACTGCAACAAATCAAGATTTAACCTCAATTTCTTCTGCCGGATTCCGTCACCGGAATCTCCAAAAAATCGCATTATACACCACTCCATTAATTATTGGTATTAATTGCCAACCATCAAAGCACGTGTTTTCAAATGCAAGATCGATGTCCAGCTCAATCCACCTTCTTAAGTTGCATAGCTTCTAGAAATTCATTCATGATAGTAATCGTCCAATAAGGCTTCACAAGGAATTACTTCAACGAGTTGAAGATTTAATTAATCTGAACATAGAAAACCTTTTATTTTTCTATTTCTTTTTTTAAACTTATTTAATGTGAAGATAAACAAACTTATACTTTTCTAGTTTTATTTTTAAAGTGTTAGATAGAAAAACTTAAAAGAAAGATTTATGTTTTATTTTGTAATATTATTTAAAGAGTAGAATGATCTTGCAAAAAGGGTTCTGATTTTTCAAAAGGAAAGAGACTTTGCATTATTATATAGTTTACCTTTTCTTTAATATAATTTTGGACCATTGAGATTTCATACCTCAACGAGTTCAAGTAATTATGATATTGTTGTTTTTAACTTTCTTGCTCATTTCTTTGAAAACAAAATTATATGGCAGAATTGAAATGGGTTACTATTCACTAATCCTTTTTAATATTATTAATATGTGCGAATATGGTAGGTGAACGATATTGATTTAATTAATTAATTAAGATTTAGTTTCATTTGTAGTTAATTGTTTACGGTTTAGAAGTATGTAGAAAAATATTAGAGTGAGATCTGAGAAACAAGTTCTTAAGGGCTAAAAATTTTGGATCCGCCCCAGACCCCGAACATTTATAGACATTATTCGAGTTATGGAGAAAAGTAAATTTGTTGTCTTGCTCTAAGAGGCCCATGAGAAAAGAGATCGGTTATGGGGATATCTATAAGAAAATGGTCCATGCCTGTCTTCGGAGGACTATATTTCCTTCCATGGAAGTGTCTGCTTCCCCTATTCTTCTTCCTCCTGAATGTCATAGTTCCAGCTGAGGTTGGACTAATGTGAGGGGAACCAGGTGAGACAGGTTTATGGATGGTTACAATGCACGGTCGATCTGAGACAATGCACAGTCGATCTGAGATTGTATCTTATTTTAGAAAAATGTTCCCATCCTGGCATATTACAGCTATTGAATCCATTGACCTCTCGGGGGGTCTTGTTGCTTTATGGGATCCTGCTTGAGTATTGGTTAAAGCCTTCAGATATTTTTCTGGTATCTTGCTTTTAGCCAATTTTCATGGCATCCCGGGATCCATCCATATCCTAAATGTTTATGCCCCTTATAAGGACCATTTCCTTTTCTGGAATCATTTTCTTTCATCTGAAATTATGGAGCTAGACTCATTGATGATAGCTGGAGATTTAAATTGTACCCTGAGTGGTGATGAAGTTTGGGGAAAGGGTAGGAAGGTATACCCTTTGGCAGGCCTAATTAAATATGCCCTTCTTCGTTATAATTTTGTTGATATTTGCCCTTACAAATTAGCCCCCACATGGGATAATGGTAGATTTGGTCCCTCTTATCTAGCCAAAAGACTTGATCGCTTTTTTAATCATGATAAGTTACTGGAACGTCTAGGCTCTCTTGATTCGGACATCATAAATTGTCTTATCTCTGATCATAGGCCTATCACTTTGCAATGAAAAAATCATGGTATCCGAAAATGCTTTCCTTTCAAATTCAATAGAATTTGGTTGGACGATCGTGATTTTAATGATTTCGTTCAGAATTCCTGGGCCTATTACTGTCCTCTTGTCAGTTCATCCCCTGCCCAACATCTCCTTGAAAATTTAGTTTCCCTCAGAAAGATAGTCAAACCCTGGCAAATCAGCAAGCTAAAATCCAATAGAAAGACCATGGAAGATATTTAGAAGGAACTGGATAGGATTGCTTCTAGAATGTCTGATAAATCTCTTCCCTTAAAATTTCATTATCGTATAAAAGAGATGGAATTTAATAAATAAAAATTACTTGCCATTGAAGAAGCCTCATGGAGACTAAAAAGTAGAGCTATATGGTTAAAAGAAGGTGATAGAAACACCAAATACTTTCATAGATATGCAAATCAAAGGAGAAATATTAACACTATATGGGAGATTAAGGACAAGAAAGGGAATACTTTACATGCTCAGGAAGATATTTGCATTATGGCTGTCAGTCATTTCCAGAAATCCTACAGTACAAATGCTAACTATATGGCTGAAGATATCATCTAGGGAATTGATCCATTCCTTTCCATGTTCAACGAGGAACAAAACGATATACTCTTCAAACTTGTCTCCAAAGACAAACTTTTGTCAGTAATGAAATCTTTTAAGAAAGATAAATGTCCAGGCCCAGATGGATGGACTATAGAATTTTTCATTCACTTTTTTTATCTAGTAAAAAAGGACATACTAAGTATGGTCAAAGAATCCAGAATGTCGAATAAAACTCACCATTATATATCATCAACCTACATCACCCTCACTCCAAGAAAGAAAAATGCTATCTCCTTCTCGGATTTCAGACCTTATCTCTTTGTAATGCAATCTATAAAATTATCTCAAAGATCATTGCTGGCAGAATCTAAAGTACCCTATCCAACTTCATTTCACAGGAACAACACGGATTCCATCAAAACAGAAATATCCATAATGTGGTTGCAAACACTCAAGAAAGTCTACACTCTCTACACACAAAAAACTTGATCCTGAAATTTTACAAATTGATCTCAAGAAGGCCTATGACTATCTTGATTGGGGTTTTTTAAGATGTGTTCTCTCCAAAATTGGCCTTAATCATTCTTGTTCAAATTGGATCATGGCTTGTGTTGAGAATGTTAATTTTTCTATCCTTATCAATGGATATCCTTCTTTTTTCTTCCCTGCTGCTAGAGGTTTGAGACAAGGATGCTCCCTTCCCCACTTCTTTTCATTCTGGCAATGGATTGCCTAAGTTTGCATATTAAAACAGCTGTCTCGGAGGGTCACTGCTGACCTCTGATGATCAGTAAAAGAAATTACATTTCTCACAGTCTCTTTGTGGATGATATTCTAATTTTCAGAATGCTTGTCGTCTCACCTGGATATGTATTTATAACATCTTAAAGAATTTTGAAAAGGATACAAGCTTACAAATAAATGAAAGTAAATCATTCTTCTATCATGGGGAATGTGATAAGGAAATCATTGAATACATGGTAGAGTTGTTCAACATTAAAGCAAGGGTTATAAAGGACGGAATGAAATACTTTGGATATCACCTTAAACCCTCTTGCTATACTAGAGCGGACTGGAAATGGATCATTGATTGTTATTTCAAAAGGATATTTGGCTAGGAAAATAAATGCCTATCCATGGGAGAAAGAGTTGTACTAACACAATATGTTTTAGCACAACTGTCTGTGTACTAGGCCCACCTTTTTTACATTTTGGCCAGCATTATAAAATCGTTGAATAGATTGACAAAAAATTTCATCTGGGGTGGATGTAAAGAAAAAAGTAAATTTCATTTCACAAAAGTTTCAAACATTACTCTCCCTAAGGATCTAGGAGGCTGGGGGATCATGGATCTTCGTAAATTTGGAATAGCCTTGTTATGTAAATATCTATGGAAGGGTATATATGGTGAAGGCTTGTGGAGTAGATTCATAAGAAGGAAGTATATGGTCAGCAAAGATTTCACCTTTTGGTACAGGAAAGGCACTATAGGGATTCTTACATGGCTCTGCTATCCGGAAAAGTTTTCATAAAATTAAGTCTTTTTCCTTCAAAATCTCTCTTGGAGCTTACAAAATGGGAACAATGTGTACATTGATTTTGACCCCATTTCTGGAACAGGGAAAGATTACTTTATACCACAGCAAATTAAAATTTCCTTACATCGTTCAGGAATCTTTGTTTGGAGTCAGGTCATTACAGGCTGGCATGGACCTTCTCCCATATGGAAAGAAGTCGAAGAGCTAGGTCTTCAAGGTAATTTGGCCCTTCAATGGAACAAGACTCTGTTGATCATATAGAATATCGGCTTTTGCCGCACCGAATCGCATGATTTCCTCACCTGGAGGGGGAAAAGGGGGAAGGAAAACATAAGTGTTGCCGAAACCTATTTAACCTTATCTAGGAGTTATTCTTCCCTTTCATATCATCAATTCTCTACTCCATTATGGAAAATAGGTGTCCCTAGTGAAATCATTATTTTCTCTTGGCTTGTCTTTCATAATAAAAATCTCACTCGGGAAAATATGAAAAAGAGACATTGGACAGGGCTGGGTTTTTGTTTAATTTGTAAAGCTAAAGAGGAAAATAATGATCATATTTTTCTTAATTGCAAAATCACCTCTCGTGTATGGAGGAAACTATCTTCTTTTTTTGGTTTTAGTTTTGCAATTCACTCTTCTATTAAAGATGCATTTGAATGGTGGAGTGTACAAAAAATCTTCTGGAGATGCATCCTACAAATTTCCATATGGACAATCTGGAAGTGGAGAAACAAAGTTCTGTTTCAAAACAAACAGGAAGATTTTCAGCTAATATTTTACAAGATCATCTCTCTCTATAAATCTTATATGCCTCATATCAATCAGTATAAAAATAAAATCAGGGGACATAACACTTCTCTGTTGGAATACCCTAGGGATTTTTTTGATGGAGCAACACAAAACGGGACATGTGCCTATGGTATTTTCATCTCTATAAATGATCATCAGAATTTCAACATTCACTGGAATGGAGGGAAATGCACAAATAACAAAGCTGAAGCAATGGCACTCTTAGGTCTCCTATATTTCAGTACTTTTTTAAACATACTGGCTCTACATAATTATGGAGATTCTAAAATAATTATTGACCATATCCTAGGGAAACATTCCATAAAAAATCAACTACTAACCGAATGGATGAATAGAATTGAGTATTTCTAGGAAGTAAAAAAGGATTATTCTATCTAACATGTGGATAGATCTCAAAATGTACAAGTAGACAGTTTGTCGAAGAAATGGCTATTACTTCAACCGGGTAAATGGTACGTGGATATTCTTCTGGGTAATATCATTTATCACATGGAGGATTTTTCCCTCCTAGGAACATAATTGTATTTTTCTTCCTCTCTCCCTATTTTGTTTCTTATTTTTCTTGGCCACTGGGCTTCTCACAGTGTCCTCTGTGAAGCAAGGTTTCTCCTTTTCAGATGGTGCTTAAAATTTCAATAGGGATGATGCTTATATTTGACTAACATTTTGGCTTGTACAATGATCTCATACAAATTTCAATATCTGTCTCATACTTCTGCACCCTCCTCACATTGTTCAGAGGAGTTCACATCTCATGGAGACTTCTTATAGAATTGTATTATTATGGTTTTGTTTCTGGCATAGGATTGCCAAACAATATGTAATTTTTGTAATATCATCTAACATTAATGCAAATTATGCTTTTTTTGTACTGGCAAAAAAAAAAAAAAGGATGTAGATCTTAATAGCATATTTTTTTATTTTTTTGTTTCACATATAAAAGATATAATATCTGGGATATATGTATTAGTTTAGCTACTAGATTAATTTTGTAATTTCGTTTTTTTTGTTTTATTAGGTTATAATTATTTTTTTAATTTATTATTTTTTCAATTAGTCTCTATTTATTGGAGAAAGTTCATTTCGTGGCAATCAGGCCCACATATAGGCCAAAATCATTATACCAAATGGAAAAGGGTCTATTTGGGGTCTTCATTAGGAAAGTTCTTAAATAGTGATGAGGTCAATTTCGGTCATCAATATTTTATTAAATATTTTAGACAAATGCAATATGAAAGCATGCATTCCATCTATGGATGGCTAAGAAGCACCAAGGTGCTTTGATAGAATTTTCCACATGTTGACATGGTTTCATTGATCCTAAACTAATGCATGTATCTTGTTCAGTTTCGGATTTGTTTCTAACAAATTTTCTTCAATTGCAATTGTTTTGGAAGCACCTAATTATCTCGAAGAGAAATTTTTCCATCAATACTATAGACCTTTGCACTACATGCCTTATAATTGAAGAATTGATCAATAAGTCCTTGATTCGTGGCACTATAGCTTCACCACATTGTTCCTTTGTAGCTCACCATGTTGTTCCTTTGTGGACTTGCTCTAGTAGGACCAAAACCTTTGAGAGAAAAATCATAATCAAGTGAACAAATAAAAGAAAAAAATACAGATATAAGCAAGATAGACTTAAAGGATTATTTGGATTAGGGCTAGACCCATAGAGTACTCAATTGGGACTAACATTGTATGAAGTTTTCCTCTATCACAAGTGATCCACAAGCTTAGACATGTAATGCATTAATAACAATTGTATTAGTCATGTTGATGTAAGACATGTGAAATATTGTATAAAATGAATTCATAAAAATGATAACCAGATATGCTTGATGATAAAAAAATTATCATTATTGAACCACTATCACAAAAATGTCTAAATAAATAGTCTCGACATAGAAAATATATTTTATTCAAAAACAATTTTCAACTAACTATTTTGCTTAGAATGGAGATCAACTAAAATTGTACCAGACTAGAAAGTCACCTTACCTATATTAAATATTTTATAGAAATGAAAAACTAAAACATGTGTTATGTCCATGGATAGTATTGTAACATCTTTTTTTCCAAAAAAAAAAAAATTGTAAATATTTTGTTTCTTTATCATGAGTTTAAATCAAGTCTAATGGTATTCTTCGATATAATAAAAAACAGAAAAAATAGACATGTTTGGTTAATTTTAATTAAATATTTATAAAACATCAATAATCTCACCCTCCCTATGATCTCACTATTCATTGTTGATAAAGTACTTCACTCTCATGTCATAAATAAATAAAATATTTACATATTGATATGAAGTGCATAATTTTATATAAATTTTATGTAGGGAGATAAAATTAGTATTTTTAGATTCCAATATGAGATGTTAAAAACATTTGAGATTTTTTTGTTTTTTAAGTAAAAGACTTAATTAAAGTATTTGAATACCCATGCTAACTAATTTATCTCAATATCAACTTCAAATATATGTATATATATGGGGAGAAAATAAAAGATAAAAATTATTTGAATGTTAATCATTATCAATAATTTAAATTTCAATGGTTATAAAAAATGTGTAATTAAAAGTAAAAACACAATTATGTGTCATTAATATTAACAGTGATAATAATAAAAATTTAATCGAAATATTTAATTAAAAATTTCATTAAAAATTTAATTAAAAATTTGAAGTGAAATATTTTAATGTGAATATATATATATATATATATATATATATATATATAATTAAATATTTTAAATAATGACTATTTTAAATTTTGTCAATTAATTTTGTTTAAATTTCAATAAAAGTGTGTAGAAATTGTAAACTTTAAACTATGTAAGGTATACAATCTAAGTGCCCAATTTTTTAAGAAACTGCATTAATTTATGTATTGAAAACTATAAAATAAATTATTAAACATTAAACGACTATAAAAAAAACTATAAATTAAATTATTAAACATTAAACGAGTATCAAATATTTAGAAATGCAAACTTCTGTTTTAAATTTTACATTTTAAAAAAATTAACACCTCAAAACATTTGATACTACAAACTTAATAAATTCATATTTAGAATAAATTTATACTCGTATCTATTATATATATAGATACAGAAACGAAAATTCATTAAGAATCCGTTTATTTGCGGACTATAGTTGATGATTCCACGCAAACCTCTCAATGATTTGATTCAGAAATCGACCTACTTCATTTCAATAAATTCTTCCCTAAAGAAGCCCTCCATTTAACCAAGTAGATTCATTAGAACGAAAAAAGGGAACGAATTTCTTTTACAGGCCAAATATTGTGGGTAAGATGCCAGATTAGAAGTAATTTGACATTTCTAACGACTCTAGGAGTGTAGAGCAGTGGATTCTAACTTTACTCACAGAAGACTTGAGTATAAATATTGCTGTGAAAAACTAGATCGCATGAGATAAAACTTTTATGATAGAAAAAAACAATCAGATGACATGCCAAGTAATAACACACTGATCGACCCATCTATGTGCTCTCAAACATATCAGCTGCCCAAATCCTTGAACACCCTCCTTAGATAAGAGGTTCGTCTGAGTTTCATTCGCTGTAGATGTGGCCAATCAAAATAAAATCAATATGTTGTTTGATGAACTGGATTTTTTCAATGATTGGTTGTAATACATGATTTTGACATTTTTCATGCATTAAACCAATTTATGAGATTCAAGTAGTCTCAGAAAATTTACAAGGAGCTTATGCCTAGTTCCTTGCTCAACATAACAATAATTTCAAAGATAGAAGCTCTACATAATTGTTTATTCCATATCCTCCGCCTATTTTGGATTTTAGGTGCCTTTAACTTTGAAATGAATCTTGTTTGGGATGTTGAGAGTAAAGATTAGATTACTACAATTTCAGACAGTATGAGAATTACTGCCGAAGATTTCCCTCCAAAAATATCTTTATTTCTTTCCCACCATAAGCCCGAGTTTATTAAAAGTGGGACATTCCTTCATCTCTCACTGAATTCCACCCATTTCGCTAGACTTCCCCTATGCTTAAACCTCTCCCTTCAATTCGAAGATCAAGACTCAAATGCTTCCCATATTTTCAATGTAAAAGTGAAATTTAGAAAAAGATCGTTAATTGTTAATTGTTTCTTCCTCATTTTTACATAGCACACACCAACGTGGCCCATGTTTATTTTTTTTTTTAAGATTATTTCATGTTAGGACTTTTCATGTGTAGACACCATAGGAACAACCTTGTCTTAGAATGGCATTCAGGTTTTCACAAAGGCTTCCACCACCAAAGTTGATGGCCCCAAACTCTCCTTTCAATTTGATAGTTGTACCTAGCATGAACCTCTCTAAGTACATCTCCCCTATCGAGAATCGTGACTTGAGATCTTTGTAATTCTTTAATGTATTCTTACGTTAATTCAACTTTCTTGAAATCCTCGAGTTTGATAATATCATAAAATCTAAAAATAATTAAATGCATTTTAATTAATATAATAAAAGTATAAATATTAAAATTAATATAAAAATTATACGGTTTATATTGGAATTTGGTTTGAGAAATTTCAAAATTTTAAATTATCAAGTGCCAAAATTTTATAATTACCAAAAATTTATAATGTGAAAATATTATTCTAATGAACAATTTTTCAATTTCTTTGTTTTCTCTTATTTTAAATTTATTAAAAAAAATTCATAATTCATTAAACACGAGGTTCTAATTTATTAAAAAATGAATTTGGTTATCGTTCCAATTTGTTGTTGTATATTTCAAGTTCTTCAATAGAGTCCATTTCAATTGTTTTTAAAATAATAATATTTGCGTTTTGATGATTCCAACCATCGTCATCTACTCATCATCACACATAGAGGTCAAGGTCAATTACATGTTACATGTTTGAAGTTAGCTTACCTAAACAACGATTTTATTTACTAAAGAAAAACACGTGGTTACAAATTAATGATTTTTATGGAATTTAGGTGAATGCATGTTTTGTGGGTTGGCATTGTTCCCTACTTAATTTTCATGCACTTTAAGCTTTGCATGTGAAACTATGAATAAAGTTAGAGAAGTGATATTTAGAGTTAGAGAGTAAGTTAAGTACAATTTATTTACATAACTTTTATATATTTTTTCCATTAAGCTCAATTAAAGAAACTTTTAAATTTCTCTTCTTCATCACAATCACTTTTCTTGAATAAATTGTTAGGCATTTATTGTGTAATGGTTAGATTTTAAGGATTTAAGGCTCATTTAGCATTTTTACCTTTTTAATAAATCCTTATGCATTTATTGTGTAATGGTTGGATTTTAAGGATTTAAGGTTTATTTAGCATCCGTGCTTTTCTTGCATTTATTGTGTAATGGTTGGATTTTAAGGGCTTAAGGTTAATTTAGCATAAGTAGGGTGTATGAAAAGTGTTGATATATTTTTAAATATTAGATTTAGGTTTTATTTTATTAATTTATAAGATATTTTGTATATATTTTATTTTTTTATTTTTATTTATATAATTAATATTTACATGATAATAATCTGGTGTGGATATGCTAGGTTAACTTGATATGGATATGTTATTGTAGAGTTGAACTAATATGTTTTTCAAAACTAATTGACTTCATTTATAAAAGTTGATTGGTATATAAATGATAAATAAATGATGATTTCTATCTATATCAACTACATTTACTAATATGATTGTGCTAACATTTACTACAATCAAATTTTATTAACACATGACTAAAACACCATTCATTAAATTACTGTATCATGAAAACTGTTATATACAAACTTATCATGTCAATGATGTCCTAGGCGATAAAGCCCCACTTTGTCATCTGCCTCCTGAATCTGAATGACCTCATAGCTATCAAATTCCCACTACCCAACTTTGCATCCGGAATCTGAATGACCTCATAGCTATCAAATTCTTGCTACCCAACTTTACGTCCTAAATCTAAATGACCTCATAGCTATCAAATTCCCACTACCCAACTTTGCCTCCAATACTTACCAAAATCATCATTACCATCTTAATGAAAAAAACTATGAAGACTCTATCAAAGGGCTCATCAATTGCATTCTATATAAGATGATTTATACAAAAGCCTAGCCGGTAAAGGATTCACCTACTGCCATTTACTATGACTATTGTCAACTCCTCGATGGTTGTCATACGATCAGGCATGATTATTATTCTAACACCTCTCTTTAATCACGACCTATACTTTGACTTGCCTATTGGTGTGAGTTTCTGGTAGGCTTACAACAAAACATTTCATTTTTGCCTTCTTGCTAAAGGTCCATGCTTAGTCATTTTGTCATGTCGTTTCATCTTCACCTTCATTGATTAAGTACTTAACATTAGCAACCTCTTCCAGATTGGGATGCAAGGCAACATCCCAAATAAGGTAATCCAATTCATGCTCTCCCAACTTTCCATGAGAAGGAGCCTTGTAAAGTATGCAACCAAGTGGCACAAAATGATCTAGTGGAACATCATCCACCAAAATACACTCATCTTCGAACATGAGCGGAATTTGAACAACATCCATGTTTGTATCCTCCAATGTCGTTATCATCTTAGAAGCAGATCCAATCAAATTTCTAACAATTGGGTTCCTAAAGAAGCAAGTTCTGCTCTTAATGATTGCAGGAACATGTGAAATAGAATGCACCTCCTGACATTCATGGTGATATTCATGGTCATCGATAAAACCATTGTTTTTATCAAATAATTCTTCTAACTAAAAATAACCAGAATAAAAAATATTACTCAGCCCAAAAATACTTCCAAATACACTCTAAAAAAAACATCATAAAAAAAATCTCTATAAAACATTATCACATTCATTTCTCAACTTGAGACTTTGGCTCACATGAACACACTACTCAAACCCAAAAGGAAAATGGCTTTCAAAAGATTGGCACTCGGCTACACATGCATCAGTCATAGGTTGTAGCTCCACACTCAGTCGATCAGCCCATCTTTCCAGCTCAATCTCCACAGTCGGCTCTCAACTTGTCCTTAAACACAGATCCTATAGGTGGATTACCATCCGCAAAGTGGGTTACAACAAAACAAAAAGGAAGAAGAAGTGTGCAGTGGGTTCATAGCCCACAACTAGCACCAAAAACAACACAGTCAGATTTTTCTCTACATCCAACAAATTTGTCTAGCAGATCTCCCCTCACTACAACTCGGTTGAAACTTTAGAAGCCCCAAATCAGAAAATAAAAAAAACTCTGCTTCAAACGACCACACAGCTTTCACGATCTTGTCTGCGAACGAACTTCCAACCTCTCAGAACACCAATACTCCTCTAGCTAAACGATTGCATCACTCAGCCAACATAATAACAATTCGAGCAACTGGCGAGATCTAGCCTCTCAGATCTCGGACCAACCAGATGGGGTTACACGCTCGCGCCCCCAAACACAATCTACCTTTGAAACGCCTCTATAGTGAGCCTTCAAATGCACACGGTGGCTACTCCCAACTTAATTTCCATGTTCAACCCTTAGCTCTTAGCTCAAGCAATCAAACGAGCACTGTTTCTTCTTTGTTGTTGTCACCTAAACACTGAGCCGAAACCTCGGCTCTGATACCATGACATAAACTATAAAGACTCTATCAAAAGACTTAAGAATGACAAATCTACACAGATTCACCTACTGCCATTTACTACCTATCTAAATCCGCCCACTATCACTGACTCCCTGCCAACTATCATCATCATACAATCAAGCGTGATAGTGTTCTAACACTTAATGCGCAGTTGGTTATACGGTTATACCCTTAATACTATCAAATTCCTCTCACTCTAAATTCTTTATTATTTCCCTATTGCTATCGAATTTTCCATAACTTAACTGAGTGTAGGTTGATTAACAGTATGTTAGATTGTAAATTTTCATTTCTGTTTCCAAAATATTACAAGCCATTCTTCATAAACATTTTAAAATTCTTCATCTAAATTTCATGTACCAACTTTAACTTTCAATGTATATTCCTCATACCAACCACAACTTTGAATCTGCTATGCTCCCTGTGGTATCAAATTCCCAATACCGATCTATTATGCACTAGGAGCTGTCAAATTCCTCATACTCATTTTAAACCCGAATTCGTTATATGGTCAAAACTATCCAAATCCTTTAAACCCATCATAATCCCAAACCTTTTATGAACCGAGAACTATCAATATCAATCTCATAGGTAGAAAAATTTCTTGCAATCATTTAGTCTTTTATACCAATTCCTCTGAAACTCAAACCCTGTTTAGATTTCTTATGAAATTATATTACTTTTATTGCAAATGGCTTGCCTGTTGCCTAAAATAATGTTGAACCATTGATTACAGATTCTGAAATTATTTAGAAATTTGACGATTCTTCTAACAACAATCAACCTCTCCCTTGACCATCAAATTTTAAAATATTCTCAAAATGCCCCCTTTGGAGCCTACCTCGGACCACGAGGCTCCTATCAATACCAAAATCTCGGAACCTATATCTCCCTCTATGCTCTCGTTGGAACCCGCCTCGGATCATGAGATCCCTTGCCCTCGTCCGACTCCGCATCCTCTTAAAATGCTCAGCAATGAAATTCAATCCATCCAGTCCTCTACTCCATCTCCGAATAAAATTAATTCTTCAATAGAAAGAGGAAAAGAGATTATGATTACTCCTACCCCTGTAAACTCGCCTACATCTTCGCCCACCAATTCGGTAGGCAGCGACTTGGACTTCCTGTTAAATAAAAAATCCTTACAGCTCAAGGCGCTCACAATTCATAAACCCTCAACTCAATCTTCCCCTCAAATTAGTCCAAAGTCTGCTAGAAATATTACGGTGAGGAGGAAAACAAAAGGGGGAAGCAGGCACTTCAGGGGGAGAGGAGAGGGAGCGGGCAGAGGGATCTGAAATTTATCTCTTATAGATGTCCCAATCATAGACATGACTGAAGACAGGCCTCTTAGAGCAAGCAAGGCCGGAAAATCTCCAATATGAATTTCGTCATCTCCATGAATATAAGGGGCTTGGGGGCAGGACCCAAGTTTTTGGCCTTAAAAAATCTCTTTTATTCAGTAAGTCCCAAAATTATTCTAATACAGGAAACAATGCATGCCTCCTCTGTTGCAGTCTCTTACTTCAGAAATATGTTTCCTTCATGGCATATCTCTGCCATCGAAGCGACCGGTCTCTCGGGGGGGTTAGTAGTCTTATGGGATCCATCCTGGATCAAGGCAAAAACATATAGTTGCTTGGCAGGAATTCTGATTTCGGCAAAAATGAGAGGACACAAATTTCCTATAAATATCCTCAATATATATGCCCCCTACAAGAATAGAATGCTATTCTGGGAGAATATTTTTGACTCTGAAATGCTTGATGTGGAAAATTTATTGATTGCAGGGGATTTAAATCTCACTTTAAATATGGACGAGATTTGGGGCAGTAACAAGAAGGACCCTCTTGCTGAAAGAATTAAGAATGAAATGCTGAAGAGGAATTATGTTGACATTCTCCCTCGAATGATCCCGACATGGGAAAATGGAAGAATTGAGAAAGCATATGTTGCTAAAAGGCTTGACAGGTTTCTTCTTCATGCTAGTGTGATTGATTGTATGGGTATGCCATTTTCATCAATTGAAAACATCTTTATTTCAGATCACAGGCTGATCATATTAGGCTGGAAGGAAAAAAATTTCAGGAAAGGATACTCATTTAAGTTTAATAGATCCTTCCTGGAAGATCCGGTTTTTAATGACCTCATCAAAAAAACATGGAACGAGTTGGTATATAAAAATCCTTCCTCACTCTTGATGACATTTCGGGACAAAATGGATTATATGCGTAAGATGGTGAAAAATTGGCAATATGAGGAAAGGCAATCTAACAAAAAAGAGCTCAGGAACATTCAAAGGGATTTGGACATGGCATCGGAGGCGATGGCTACTCATCAACTATCTCTTAAAATGAGGTGTCTTATAAAGGAGTTGCAAAAGAAGAAAATAAAAATTTTAGAACAAGAGGAATCCTTTTGGCATTTGAAAAGTAGGGCGATATGGTTAATAGAAGGGGATAAGAATACAAAGTTTTGTCACAACTTTGCAAATGCTAGGCGTGAAAAAAACTCCATTTGGAAGATAAGAGATGGAAGAGGCCATTTCATTTACTCTCAACAGGAAATATCAAATGAGGCAGTAAGCTTTTTTGGTAAACAGTACCAAAGATCTGAAGAGTGCAGGTTTCAGGATATTCTATGGGGCATCGAAGTCTTTCCACAGATGTTTGATGAGGAAACAAATGATAAAATTTTTCAACCAATCTCTGAGGAAGAATTGCTTGGAATTATGAAATCATTTAAAAGAGATAAATGTCCAGGGTCGGACGGCTAGACAATAGAGTTTTTTGTTCACTTCTTCAACCTCTTCAAAGCTGATTTGTTAAGGATGATACAGGGTTCAAGAATGTCGGGCAGCATCAATCAAAAGTTTGCTTCCACCAACATAGCGCTCATTCCAAATAAAGACAAGGAAGAGTCTTTCATGGACTTCCGGCCGATCTCTAAGTGTAATATTTCTTACAAAATTATTGCTAAAGTAATTGCAGAGAGAATAAAAGGAGCATTATCCAAACACTTAACATCATATCAACACGCTTTGCTTAAAGGGAGGAACATTCAGGGTGCGGTGGCAAGTACCCAGGATGATCCAGGTGGATATTGGTGGCCACCTGCCAAGTCCACCTGGACCCCCACCATTGTCTTTCTCAGCATTTTCAGTTTCCTTAATTGTAGCACAACTTACTATTTTTAGCAGTTTTTCATGTCCTGAACTTCCGGAGCCGTTTTGAGGCCCTAAACGACGTTTTTTGGGGAATCCGAGGGCAAGATGGGTCCATGTAATGGACCGATGTTGCTCGTTCCAACAATGATAGTGCTCGGATAGATCTTTCTAATGAGCTATTGTACGCGTCAAACGGAGATCATATGCCAAAGTTACGACCCTGGGAAGTTGATGTACCAACTTACCCCAAACGGGGCCCACAGTTTTGGCGTTTCATCTCCCAGGGTTAGGTTTTGGAATGTTAAGGGTTTTCCATTGTTTCTCAACAATAAATAGGCCTTCGAGCCTCATTGTAACACAGTTCAGAGGCATGTAGCCATCACATCTCTTCTCAGAGATAAGCTACCATCGCCCTAGCTGGTTTATTTCCATTTCTGGTTGTAAGCATATTTCAGTATTTTCCATTAATGAAATGAAGTATTATTTCCGCTGCATCTTTGTGTATATGGTTATCTCTGTAATTTGTTGCGTTCCTGTTTAAATCCGGATCATAGGAAGGCTTATTTGTTATTTAGGCCAAAAAAAAGAGATGCAGTCATTCTTAAGATTGACCTCCAAAAGGAATATGACTGCCTCGATTGGGGATCCCTAAGGTGTTTACTGGCAAAGGTTGGCTTAAGAACTAGCATGACAAACTGGATAATGGCATGTGTTGAGAAGGTGAATTATGCGGTGATTATCAATGGGATTCCCTCTTCGTTTTTCTCTGCATCCAAAGGTCTCCGGCAAGGATGTCCCTTATCCCCGCTTTTATTCATTCTGGCGATGAATACTCTCAGCCTTCATATCAATAAGGTCGTAGAGGAATTCAGATGTTATCCGCTTAAAATATGCAGGAGCATTTCGATTTCCCATAATCTATTTGTTGATGACATTATAATGTTCGGAATGCTATGCAGACTTACATGGTTATGTTACTATGAGATTCTAAAAATTTTTCAGAGGGCAACAGGTCTTCAAATAAATTACGAAAAGTTCGTCTTTTTCCATAATGATTCGTGCCAGGACGAGGTTGAATGGTTATCGGCTCTGTTTGGAATCAAAGCCCAATCTATCAGTCTCGGATTAAAATATTTGGGCTTTCAGTTAAAAGCTTCTGGTTATAAAAAGGCGGACTGGGTGTGGATATTAGATAGGTATTACAAGAAGATATCAGCCTGGCAATACAAATGCCTTTCACTTGTAAGAAGGGTGATCCTCGCTCAATTGGTTTTAAACCAGATGGTAGTATACTGGGCTCATTTATATTTCCTCCCAGTAAGCATAATTATGGAAATGAACAAGCTTACGGCAAATTTCATATGGGGAGGTCAAGCGGGTAAAAAGAAATTTCATCTCTCAACTTTATCCAATATTTCCATGTCGAAGCGCTGCGACGGTTGGGGGCTTTTAGACTTGAAAACTTTTGGAAGGACCTTGCTTTGTAAAACTCTGTGGAGAGGCACCTTCGGAAATGGTTCATGGAGCAATATAGTTCGGAAGAAATATTTCAAAAGGAAGGATCTGGCATTTTGGCTCAGAAAAGAAAGATTAGGCTCTTCTAAAGGATCTCTTGTTTGGTTAAGCCTTCGAAAGATTGGGAAACTTTTCCTGGGAAATTTATCTTGGCATTTCCAATTAGGTAAAAAAATCTCATTTGGAGAGATCATTTTATGAGTGGTGCTAAGATAATTGAGGTTCGGGATTCATTACTAAACTTTCTTCACAGGAAAGGTTTGTTTTATTAGGATAGCCTAATAGCGGGCTGGCAGGGTCCGATTCCTCTCTAGAAGGAAGCTGATAGACATTGCTATTCAATGGGATCAAATCAAAATCCGTATTAGAAATTGTGGAATCTTTCGCACGGAGAATCAGGACTGTCTCATGTGGAAAAACTTGAAAGGTTTGTCTGCTGTTCAAGTAAAAGATGTTTATAGAGACTTGATCGGCCTTAAGCATCCTCTCCTTAGGCCTTCATTCCCGCCCATCTACTAGAAATCGGGCTGCCCCTCAAAAATGATCCTTTTCTCTTGGTTGTCTTTCCACAATAGAAATCTCTCTTGGGAAAATTTAAGGAAACGCGGATGGCAGGGTCCTTGTGTTTGCCCCATTTGCAGGTCTGAAGAAGAAAACAATTTCCACCTTTTTCTAGATTGCAAGAAAACTCGTCTTCTCTGGAGAGCTCTGGAGGAATTCCATGGTATCCAGCATATGTCTCACTCCTCTATTTCGGAAGCGTTCTTATGGAGCAGTTTTCAAAAAAAGTCTTGGAGATCAATTTTCATCATAACTGTATGGAGTATCTGGAAGTGGCGTAATAAGTTTATTTTCAATGGTAAGGCCTCCCCTTTTCTGGAAATCATCTCCATCATTACTTCCATCCATGAGTCGGTTTTGTAGTTCCCTTCCAAGCAACCGAAACAGAATGGTAATGAGGTCCCGTTGGAATTTTCATCTATGCCAAAGGCTTTTTTCGACGGGGCTGAACAGGGAGGTCAATGTGGTTGTGGGGCCATCATCTGGGTAAATGAAAATAGTCATTTTCTCATTCACTGGAACGGGGGGAGAGGATCCAACAGCAAGGCTGAAGTGATGGCCCTTGCTGGCCTTCTTCACTTCAGTCTCTTTCTCAATCTCCAGGATGTATCCATTTTTGGCGATTCAAAGGTCATGGTGGATTGTGTACTTGGTAAGAATATCATTATGAAGCCTCAGCTCATTGGATGGTTAGACAGGATCAAATATTTATGGAATAGATCCAAGGGAGCTTCCATTCATCACATGAAGAGGACCCTAAATTAGAAGGCAGATGGTTTATCCAAAAAGGGTCTTCAGACGGTTCCAGGCTTATGGTTTTTGCAGGTTTCTCATGAAGGAAAAATCTTCTCCATTCAGGACTTCTTTCCCCCCGACTTTTAACCTTGCTTTTGCTTCGGTTCTGGTTCTTTCATCATCTTTTGATTTTGTTTTCCATTAAGTTCAACTACTTCTCTCGTTGATGGTTGTAATCTTCTAATGTTGCTGTTTCCAATGAGCACAGGTCCTCCAAGCTTGATGTCTACAAATCTGGGTTTCTTTTTTATGAGGGCAGATTGTTATGATCTTCTTTGTTTTCAGCGGCTAAATATTGCCTTCTCTACACATAGTTAGACTAATTTAGACTCATATCTCTCATGGCTGTTAGTTCTCTTTTGGCATGCACTGTTGATGCCCATCAGTATGGCTGGGGCTTATTTTTGTGACAAGTTCTCCATCCCTTTGCATAGTTTCATCTATATGAGAGACAATCCCTTAAATGTATTGGTACATAATGCTATGTTTATATTTCTGATATAAATACAATTATGCTTTTTCGATCTGAAAAAAAAGACTATCAATACCTCAAACAAAAATAAAAATAACCTCATGATTCAGTCCAGTCCAAACTAAACTGTTAAGTAAATTACAATACCACATGATACGTAAATCATATCCTACATATCATCACCGCAGTGCAGTCATGGAATTTGACTTTCCAATGAAGCTTCTTCTGGTTTTGAAAGTATTTCATCATTAATTCATCAAAAATCACGGCAGAGTATATAATTCAATCGTCGATTTGAAGTTTAAATTCTTTAATTTTCCACCTCATCTTGTTATTTTTTAAACCTAATCATTATTAAGCCGTACGAAACTGTACTAAGTTGGACTTTATAAAGCCGTAGGTAACAGTATCAAGTTGGACTTTAAAATTGAATGGTGAACAGTATGGAATTTCAATTATCAATTTAATCTCAATGTTCATATTCATTAAGCTTAAGTTTAAATTAAATTTAATAATACTATGATACAGGACACATACTCCGTGAGATGGCCCACGCATGTTTATTGGATAAAAAAATCGAGTTGGTAGGAAAAGAAAAAAGTAATTGAAGTTTCTTGTGATAATGGGAAATTAATTCAATTAAAAAGATAAATATCCCAAGATACCTCTTAAATCAGTTGAAACTAACCGATATCGAGAGCTAAAAATTCCAATATACCTCTTAAGTCAGTAGAAACCAACCAATATAGGGACCTCCGAGACGGGTATTGATTTTATTATTTCAATTGTTTGTAAAGAAGATGATTTGACAGGTAATACAAAGTTTAATACCTCCGCCTAATATATAAAACTATATTAAAATATTTTATTTATAAATTATAATAAAATACTTGTTTTGATTATTAATAGAGTTTTTAATATACATTAATAAATAATAAATTTGTATTTTTATTACTATTAATGACATTATAGATTAAAATATTTTATTTATAAATTATAATAAAATATTTGTTTTGATTATTAATAGATTTTTTAATATACATTAATAAATAGTAAATTTGTATTTTTATTACTATTAATGACATTAATTTTATAGTAAATTTGAAATGAGTTACATATTTTTCAAGGTAATTGATTCTTTTGCTCTTAATTACACATTTTTATAAACATTGAAATTAATATTTAAATAATTTTTTTATTTATTTTCTCTCCACATATATATTCAAATAAATTAATTAACATTGGTATTAAAATACTTTAGTTAAGATAAAGATAAGAATTTTATCTCTATATAAATTTTATATAAAATTATGTCACTTGATGTCAATATCAAAATATTTTATTTATAGTATGAGAAAAATTTGAAATGAATTACATATCTTTCAAGGTAATTGATTCTTTTGCTCTTAATTACACATTTTTTATAAACATTGAAATTAATATTCAAATAATCTTTTTATTTATTTTCTCTCCATATATATATTCAAATAAATTAATTAACATTGGTATTCAAATACTTTAGTTAAGATAAAGATAATAATTTTATCTCTATATAAATTTTATATAAAATTATGTTACTTGATGTCAATATCAAAATATTTTATTTATAGTATGAGAATGAATACTTTATCACTTCTCTTCATAATGTATTGTAATATAGACAATGAATCAACCAATCACATGGATAGTGGGATTATTTATGTTTTATAAATATTTAAATTAAAATTAACCAAATATGTATATTTTATTTATTTTTTTATTTTTATTTTTTTATTGTAGTGAAAATAAAATTAAACTTTTTTTAAAAAGTGTTTTTTTTAAGAGTGGTTCACATTAACAGGAGATCCGCGGCTGCTAGTTCCGTAGAAATATCCCGCTGATCCACTTGAAGGATCACATCCCTCTAGTTCATTAGCAGAGCCTAACCCAGCATCAAGGAAAATTAACCCTATGACCTCTCATTAGGAAGGTTCTTTGAGAATTAAGCCTTTAACCTCCCATTAACAAGGTTCGAGGAGAGGAGAATTAAGCATGTGACCTCCCATTAGCAAGTTTCTTTGAGAATTAAACCTTTGACCTCCCATTAAAATGGTTCGAGGAGAATTAACCCTATGACCTCACATTAGCAAGGTTCTTTGAGAATTAAACCTTTGACCTCCCATTAACAAGGCTCTAGGAGAAATAACCCTGTGATCTCCATTGACATAGAGCATGTTCTAGTTTTCCATATACAGATAAGGTGACTTTGAGAAAAGTCTTACAGAGTTCTAGCAATTGTCCATTCTAAGCAACATGGTTTTTTTTGTGAGCTAAAGTAGGACCTTTCTTTTTCTATTTATATTGAAACCAAGTTGAAATATGTACAAGCATTTGGTAGCCTCAACCCGTCCAGAAGGGAAATCGGGTCTGTTGGCCACCTTAAGTCTTTATAAGCCGACCAGTAACAAAAAAGAATAAGTCTGCAAATCCATGCCAAATAAACTTCGCTACCAAAATTACTAATATGGTTTCCTACCATCATTAAAACTATTAACAAGAAGATGAGAAAGTGTTCTCAAAGAACTAACAAGGGAAATCATTGGAACAACTAGAAAAATTAATCTACCATGATTTCAAGGGGAGTGTCTGTGTCTCTCGTCACTGGAACAAGCTCCTTCAGCTGTTGTTGAATTTTCTTCAACTTGTTATCCTGCATTAGCATAGTGATTTGGAGATTTTTCATTTCTCACCTTAAATTGGGTATGGCTTGAGCCCTCTCTGTCATTTCCGCTGCAACTTGATCCATTGCCTTTGCAAATAATCGCTTTAACACCCAATATACGTGTAAAGCCTACTAGTATAAGGTTAGGTGACCCCTCGTGTTGCCTGGGTAAGGAATAAGGTTACCCCAGTGTTCCATCTCCGGTTTCGAGTCTTCCGGCATTACATTTGCTTCTAGTTCTTGAATGAGTCTGCGCATATCTTCGTCAGTTCCTTCGTTGTAGGTTTTTTCAGCCGCCTGCACCACATGTCTTATGGTTTTCTGGCTTCTTCTGTGACATACTGGAGAGGGAGGCCTTAATTCCTCTCTGCCTAATTGGCGCGGTCATCCTCTGCCCATCCGCCCTCTTCCACGACCTGGGTGAGCTGGTTTGTTCTTGGCTGCCACCTGACTCCCCTGCCCCACAGTGAAAGATGTGTTCATTGTGATTTCCTCGCTACCAGGCTCCTTGGCTTTCGTTTCCAAATTCATGCCCTCCCTTTGCTGCTCTTTTTCAGTAGTCTTAACCTTCCCCGGCCCTCCTCCCCTGGAAGGAAGTTGACAACTTTTATCGGGGGTCTTCTCTGCCTCCCAAACCATCTATTTTTCCATCTCCAATTGCCCCTGATCAATATATAACCTTACTCCTTGCCTGCATTTGTCCTAGCCTACCTAGCGCCCTACCTTGCTAGATTCTACCCCTGCCTTTCTCATTCTTCTGCCCTCTGTCTTCTGACTAGTAGAAACAGGGAAGGATTCCATGTCCCTCTCCCTTTGTTTTTCTTCGTCAACAGTTAAACCTCTTCCCCCTTCCCCAATATTGTTGGAGATTGCAAAGAGAGCAAGGAATGGTTTTACAGATACATACCCCGTCCTGTGTCGAGTTGCAGAGGACACCAGACCACCTCGAACTCCCTTCGTCTCCTTCCTTTGCAGCATGCTAACTTTGGTTCTACCCTTTACTACCCTTATTAATCTTCTGCCACCTACCTGATGTCCCATCATCTGTTCGCCACTGTTCCTTCCTGCTTCTTCCTCCACTTCCCTGTCGCCTCTGCATCCCGAGATTCTACCTTGCCTGCAGGCCATCCCGACGTCCTGTGGAATTATTATGTTTGATGGTGGCCTACATTGCCACCTTCTTTTCTTCATCATATTTTCACATGTCGCCACCTCTTCCACCCCAATCGGGGGCCATCTGTAACCTTTAGCTTGAAGCTGTAATTTCATCATTATCCTGGATAATGATTGAATTGAGGGTCTCCCATCGTGTCTTTTCCAAATGAATTGGCCATACAATGTCTACCCTTCCATCTTGTGCATTGCAGCCCCAGTTAACTAGGAAATTCGCAGCCTTATTACCATCCCTTCTAACATGGTTTATGATCTTGTAATCAATGCATTTCATTATTTCTGCCAGGTCCTGAATTAGTCCGGCCATCCTCCAAATCTTCGCTACTTTTTCCCACTCCTTACCATTGTTCAATTTCCTGAGCATCTCTATTACTAGGTTCGAATCTCCTTCAATTTCCAAGTTAGTATACCCGTTTCGGATTGATATTCTGATGCCTTGGTAGACAATGATTAATTCAACTTCATTGTTGCTCACTATACCGCCCCAATTAGCATAAACCCATCTGGTCCATCCTTGATTATCTCTAAAAATACCTCCGAACCCTGTTGGCCCTCAGTTTCCTTTAGAGGCCCCATCAAAATTTAGTTTGATGAAGCTTTCACGAGGACATTTGAACTTGGTTGAGCTCTGGTTATGAGTGTTCTAGTTTTTTTGCTTTTGAGGATAAACTATGCCTTGTTACAGGTTTAAACTTGTTAGGAACCGACCTTCTTCTAGATTTGTTTTCTAGTCTTCTTGTGGCCAGGCTTCTGCTAGGATAATTTCCCTTATCAGTTTGAACAACATAGTTAGTTGAAAATTGTTGTTGAATAAAAAATAATTTTTTTGTTAAAATTAATTTTCTAGATACTTTTGTCAAAGTAATCTAGCAAATATGAAATAAAATATTTTATGAGTCATACATCAAAATGACTCACGTAATAACATTATTAATGCATTACATGTCCAAGCTTGTGGATCCCAGCTTGTAATAGAGAAACAACCGCATACACTGTTAGTTTCAGTTGGATACTCTACTGGTCTAGCACCAGTCCAACTAGTCCTTGTAAGTTATTTTTTCTTTCCCTTGTTCACTCGATTAAGCTTGTGCTTTCAAAGGTTTTGGTCCTACCAAAACAAGTCCACAAAAAAGAAATGCAGTGAAGTTACACTGCCAATACTCAAGGATTTGTTGATCAATTTTTCAATTATATGACATATAGTGAAAATTGAAGAGTAAACGGTATGGAATTTCAATTATCAATTTAATCTCAATGTTCATAGTTATTAATATTAATTTTAAATATAAATTCAATATGATAATATAATAAAAATAAAATATGATGATGGAAAGTTTGGGAAAGATATTTCAATTTAAAAACTAAAAATAAAAAATCCCAGTATACCTCTCAAATCTCAAAACGGTAGAAACTAAACAACATTGGGACGTTGCAGACAGAGCTGTTGACTTTACTGTTACAGTTGTTCAAATCGGTAGAAGATAACTAACATTGGGACCTCGGAGACAGAGGTATTAACTTTACTGTTACAGTTGTTTGTAAAAAAGAAAATGGACCGGTAATAGCAAGTTTAATACCTCAGCTGGAGGTTAAGTTGATGTTATGTTTTTTTATATAAAACATTTTTTTAATATAACGAATATATATGTTTTCTATTGATGGTTCAAGTTTAAAATTATTATAATAAAGTTATATCATAGTATTTTTGGAAAATGAATGGATAGAATAACCACTATTGAACTTTTCAATAAAATTGATATAAACTTGCATACAAAATAAATGATTTACCAAGCTTTAAATTTGAAAATTACACTAACCAAATTAGACCAAATAATCTGGCACACAAATTGAACTTATTTTACCTGATTTAGCCGAATTTGGCAACTATGCCAGCATTTATTAACAACATAACACATGCAAATTACCATTCTCTTCCTCCTGCAGGTTAGTTGATGCCCATTTCTCACCTTTAGTCTTCTGTGTGTAGAAGTTAGAAGCCACTGGCCTGCACTCCTAGAGTCGTTAGAAATGTCAAATTGCTTCTAATGTGGCATCTACGTGCAGGCCGCGCCACAATGAAATTATGTTCGTTCTTTTTTTTCGTTCGAATGAATCTCGGTGGTTAAATGTGAAATTGGAGCGCTGGCTGAGGGAAAAAATTATCGAAATGAAGTATGTCGATTTCCGAATCAAATCAGTGAGAGTTTTGTGTGAATCATCAACTATAGTCCGCAAATAAAAGGATTCATTAATCTTAGGGAGTTCTCGTCTATATATATATAATAGGCACCCGTATAAATTTATTTTAAATATGAATTTAGCAAGTTTGGAGTATTAAATTTTGTGAAATGTAAATGGATTAATTTTTAATAATTAAAATGGTATTTTTCAACGCATAAACCAATCCAATGTCTAGAAGAAAATAAAATTTGATTACTTTGGATTGTGTACACTAGGTTTAAACTTTGCAATTCCTACACACTTTTATTCAATCTTAATTGACAGAATTTAAAATTGTGATACTATTTTAAATATTTTAACCATAATAATTGTTTTGTACAAAATATATATATATATATATATATTTTAAATATTTCATTTTTAATAAAATATTTTATTTATAAGTAATATTTTCTATATTAAAATGTTATTTTGTTATTAATAGATTTTAAAATACATATCAATATTTTGTTTATGATGTTGATTAATTTTTCATTATTATTATTATTAATGACACAATTGTTTTTTTACTTTTAATTATACATTTTTTTTCAACATTAAAATATTTTATTATGATTAATATTCAAATAATTTTTCTCTTTTAATTTCTCCCCATATATATGCATATATTTGAAGTTGATATTGAGATAAATTAGTTAACATATGTATTCAAATACTTTAGTTGAGTCTTTTACTTAAAAAAACGAACACTCAAGTGTCTTTAACATCTCATATTAAAATCTAAAGATGGTAATTTTATCTTTCCCTATAAAAAGTTTATATAAAATTATGTCACTTTATATCAATATCTAAATATTTTATTTATGACATGAGAGTTAAGTACTTTTACCCCTTCTCCTTCATAGGGTATTCTAATATCACAGGGAAGGTGAGATTATTCATGTTTTATAAATCTTTTAATTAAAATTAACCATAAGTGTATATTATTTTTTGTTTTTTATTGTATCCAACAATAACAATAACAATAACATTAAAGTTCATTTAAAGGCATGACAAAGTTTAATTATTCATTTACAAAATTGTTACATGTAACAAATTAAAACAATAATACACAAAACTAGTTATATAAAAAGAATTTTGGTTATCATTACACTTTATAAAATTCTTGAGCACTTTAGGTTAGATGGAGGTGTAAGTGCCAATTCCTTGGAGTACAGTCACTCTGTCTAGTATAACTCCTCCCTCACTGACACACCTTGGATAGCACCTCTCCATTAAGGCGGAGAGAACCCCGAGGCCTTTCCATTGACACTATAGTCCTTAATTAAATTTCAATGAGACAGGTTAGAAAAATCTTGAATCATCTATACAGAGGGAGACCCAGATGGTGTTATGGTGTGATGGCATAGCTTCCCTGTCTGAATCATCTATATAGGCTCACAGATATAGCTTAGAAATGCCACCAGCACCCAAATCTCACCTGATAATTGAATATATCTGAAACACTCTACTCAGATCATGTACAAGTAGAATTGTCGATAGCAGGACTTTGGCCCCAAAGGAACGTGTTTTGGGTTCATCCTATAAACCAAAGGTAATGGGTGATATGACTAGAGTGAATTCATATAAGGTTTATCTTTGAGAACCGGTAATGACAGTATCTTTCTATTTCAGGTGCACTTCGCCTCCTTTTCTCGGCAATTCTTCTTTCATGTAAGCTCGTTCTCTATACCAGCGCCTCTCAATTAAACACTCTTTCAATTTGTTTTATCAGCTTACTATAAAGCGTTCAAATGTCTGCAGGTACATTATGTTGCATTATATATGAATATACATACCCGGAAGGATGTTTCAGAGTGATACCACATTCTTACAATGATTATTGCCTTTGATTTCAGGTTGGTTTCCCTCCTGCTTGCTTGGCGAATTTTTTTCAGGCATCAATCTTCGTTTAGATGAAGGATTGTTTGATTTCCTTGTGTTAGAGTGTTAAGGTTTTTTCGCTCGCTCGAATGCTACAGCTTTTCATTGGAAATGCAGTTTTGGTTACTGTAAAAAAAAATGATGGGCAATAGATGCCCCTAATCATTAGCACAATACTACTTTTACGTACTATCGTTATGGGTTTGCATACATATAATTTAACAGAGGGTTTATATAAACATTTTTGTGGTCATCCAATTTCAATTTCGCTCTGTTTCTTTTATTTTCATGAAGGCTCGTCATCAGGGTTTTTCCTAATGTTTGGGTTGGACGCCTGTAAACATACATTTGGAACACACTATTTAGTGTTGGACATTTATAATTTGAGTTCTTAATATTATCTTTGTTTTCTCTGCTAAAGTTCAGGATTGTCACCTCTGCTTTGATGGGATAAGCTTAGCTTGGGTAGTGTACAACTCTGGTCAGAGCTCCATTAAACTTGAAATGGGTAAGGTTGAAATAGCATCTTTTGAATAAGATTTCCACAGTTCGACATTTTTAGTATGTTTTTCCTGATAAAGTTGCTTAGAGAAGTACCTAGTAATTATCATATATTCACCGAATACAGATTCTGGTTCAATCACACAGTAGACTATTAAATTTTCTGTGAGACAATTTGTATTCAGAAAATAATAGGAATATTTTCTCTTCTACTGTAATCCTTTCTTATATTTAAGTTCTAGAATAACTTATTCATTTTGTTTCAGTGAATGGAAATAAAATATTGTCATTACTTTTTTTATGCAACGATGTCTGTAACTATCCGAGATTACTGAAAATGTAATGAAAGATAGTATGCCTATTATTATCAATGACATAGTTTTATTAGTAATTCATTGGCATATTAACTTGTTCATTACGTAAAAATAAAGAAAATAATATTTTTCCTACTGATATTTATTAAACACAAAAACACTACTTATCTATTTTCCTACTTTTTTTTGTAAGTATGCATGTGTTTCCTCTGCTTGGAAGGTCTCACCACCCAGCCATGGATCTGGCAATTACGTCCAGAATTCCCCTTCGAGCTCTTCCAACTCCCGATAGTGACTAAAACAATTTGGTACCTTGGGCATCAGTACTATGTCCAGCCTCAAGTCTTGTACCCTTCAGTCGTTATCGAGGGTCTTTTCCCACTGACTAACTTTTCTAGCTCCAGGAAAAACCATTCACAGCATACTTCCTTCTTCTAATTTTTTCCCAAACCCCCAGGGTTCTGTCATTTTACTTTTTGAAGGAAAAGATGGGAAATTGCTTGTAACTGCTTGAGGAATTATTTAATTGATTCTTCAATTCTTTTACAAATTGATCAAATTATTTTAATTAATAATTAACAAAATATGTTATAGATTTTCAGCCTAATTCTTTTAACAATCTAGGATAAAGCAGAATAAAATTGACAATAATAAGTAAAACTTGGTAATAAGTAAATGTTGATGCATCCTTGGGTGTTACAGCTCCCTCCCCTTAAGAGGAACACCATCCCTGTTGTTCTTTTAGGAAAACAATGTCGGATAAGCTTCCAGCGTAGCTTCCTCCTCTTCCCAAGTAGCCTCATCCAAGAAAAAGTGCTTCCATTGCACTTTAACCTAGGTGGTGGCCCATTTCTGCAAGATGGTTTCTCTCTGATCAAGGATACAAAGAGGCTCTGCTAGAGTTTCTCCTTCGGGTTCGACCTGCACAAATATAATCTGCTATCAGAATTTTTTTTAAAACAACAATTTATAAGTTACTGATTTTATTCTTTTATTACTTGTATATTCTCCCAGTTAAGAATATGTCGAAGTCGTATGCATATTTTTTTAACAAAGAGACATGAAAAACATTGTGGACTTGAATATGGCCTCAGAGTGTTAGCTTGTATGCTATGGGTCCAAGTTGTTCCAAGATTCGAAATGGTCCACAGTAACGGGGTGCCAATTTAGTACAACCCTTCCACTATAAGGTACTTTTCTGGGGTTTGACTTTCAGGTATACATGATCTCTCAACTGAAATTCCTTATGAGATTTCTTCTTATCCACATAAATCATTTGCCTATCCTTGGCAATTTTTAAATTCTTACGAACCTTTTTAATTGTATCTTCTATTTCGGCTAACATATTATGACCCAGTGTTAGTCTATTGTCAGGGCTATTCCAATCTGTGGTTACCCTGTAGTTTCTCCCATATAATACTTCAAAAGGGCTCATGCACAGTGAGTCTTGATAATAATTGTTGTAGGCAAACTACGCTAGGTGGAGGTAGTCCTCCCACTTATTCGGTTGCTGCATAACAAACATTCTCAACATGTCCACCGGAACCTGATTTACCCTCTCTATTTGGCCATCTATCTGTGGGTGGTAAGCCCTACTAAACTGAATCTAGGTACCCAATCTGGAGAAGAGGGTTTTCCAGAACATGGATGTGAATTTTACATCCCTATTAGAGATTACTACCTAGAGTATCTCGTGCAGCCAGAAGATCTCCCTCATAAATATGTTTATGATATCCACTATCTTGTAGGTGGAATTTACAGGTATGAAATGAGTGGTTTTGCTCAGCTTTTCCACTACTACCATGATTGAGTCATGTTTCTTCTTAGTACGAGGTAACTCAATGATAAAGTCTAGGTGGTCATCTCCAATTTCCACTTAGGAATGGGTAATCATTGCAACAGACCAGTGGGATGCTGATGTTCAGCCTTCACCAAATGGCATTCTAAGCATTTGGATAGATACTCAGCCACATCCTTCCTTAAGATTGACCAAAAATAACTTTTTCTGATGGTAGAAAACAATTTCTAGTATCCTGGGTGAGCGACGCATGTCTTCCTATGGAATTTATCCAATAATAATTGCTTGACCAAATTCTAGTTAGTAATATATATTCTGTTTCAGAACGTTATTAATTTGTTGAGATTAATACCATAATTCGACTGTTCCCCTTTTTCTTGAGCTTCCAAGGCTTGTTGCCAAAGAAAAGCATATTCTGGGTCTTTGAGAGATGCTTCTCTGATGACATTCAGTAGGTTAGATCGTACTTGGTTGTATTTCACATCATAAATACAATGTACTTTTATTCTTAGTGCATCGGCCACTCAATTTTGCTTCCCCTTAAGGTGCTTCATGTCAAAGTCAATTTCGCTCAACAATGTGGTCCATCTGGCATGCCGAGCATTTAAACTAGTTTGGTTAAAGAAATTTGTAAGGCTAGTATGATCAGTTAATAACATAAATTTCTTTCCTATGAGGTAGTTTACTACATTGGTCAACTCCAAATCATATGTAGAGTATCGTTGCTCATAATCCTTCAGTTTGTGCAATTCATAGGCTATGAACTTCCCTTCTTGTGTTAATACACTACCAAAACCCTCCTTACTTGCATCTCTGCATACCACAAATGATTTTTCCAGATCTGCTACCTTTAGCATTGGTGCAGTAGTAAGTAATTTCTTTAACTTCTCAAAACTTTGTTGAAATTCCGATGTCCAGTGGAAGGCACGCCCCTTTTTCTGTAGCGAGGTCATAGGAAAAGCTATTTTTTAAAAGCCTTTAATGAATCAGTGGTAATAACCCACTAGGTCCAAAAAGTATCTAATGTCAGCAACGTTTTTTCGGAGTGGTCCATTCCATAATAGTTTTGATCTTTTCTGGATCCATCGTTATTCCCTTAGCTGATATAACATGGCCTAGGTACTGAATTTGACTTTTGTAAAAATTGCACTTGCTATACTTTGCATACAGCTGAATTTCTTGCAAAATCTGCAATACTATTCTCAAGTGCTTCTCATGCTCCTCTTGATATTTTGAATAAATTAGTATATCGTCAATAAAAATCAGTACAAATTTATCTAGAAATGGTCGAAAAATGTTGTGCATCAGGCTCATGAAAGTGGCTAGAGCATTGGTAAGGTCGAAAGGCAGTACCACGAACTCATAATGGCCACAACGAGTTCGGAATGTGGTTTTGCAAATGTCTTCATCCTTTATTCTAATCTGGTGGTAACTAGACCTTAAGTCAATTTTTTGAGAATATGCTGGCCCCCTGCACTTGATCAAATAAATTGTTAATACGGGGTAAATTGTACTTATTTTTTATGGTCAGTTTATTTAGCAGACGATAATCAATGCATAGTCTTAAGGTTTTATCCTTCTTTCACACAAACAGCACAAGGGCTCCCTAAGGAGATACACTAGGGTGAATGTACCCTTTATCCAAAAGTTCCTAAAGCTACATTTTGAGTTTTGTTAACTCAGGGATGCTCATGCAGTAAGGAGATTTCAAAATAGGAGTTGCTCCCGATATTAATTCAATGGTAAAATCAACATCACACCTAGGTGGCAATCTAGGGATGGATTCAGGGAACACATCCACAAAATCCTGAATTATAGGAATATTCTCCAATGAAGTCATCTTGTTTCAGTCATTGGTGTATCCTACTTGGACAACATAAATCTGGAAGCCCTTTCTAATGCATCTTCCTAGCTGGTTAGCAGTAATAAGACGTAATTTAATGTTTTTCTTGATCCCTTGAATTTCCTTTCTCTGCCCCGACTCTGTGAGGTAGCTTACAGATTTCTCTTTACAATCAACTAGGGACCAATGCCCTTCCAGCCATGCCATCCCTATTAGTACATCATATGAACCTAAGGGGAGTATATTCATATCAACATGAATGGGTTGTCCTGGAACTATTATAAGGCAGTTTTTTGTTTTCGCAGATACCCTTCTCTTTGTTTTGGTGGCTAGTTGAATTAGCCAAGATTTATTAAATTTACTGCTTTGCAGCTGACATTTCTCTACCAATTTAGGACTAATGTAGCTTAGGCTAGAACCCAGTTCAAATAAAACATAAACAGGTTGATCAACAATCATACCTTCACACTCTATCATGGTGGGTTGGTATTCTACTTGATGATTGTCCAAAGCAACATGAATTTTGGGCATGCTCCTTGCTACGTCTCCAACTATGGAGGCCTCTTACATATTTGAAAGTTGTTATGTTCTGGCCCTTTGTGGACAATTTTTGTAGTAATGGGATTCTCCGCATCCCCAACATGGCAGAGGTTGTTTTGGTTGCTGATCATTTACAAGTTTATTGACTCCCTCCGACTGTCTATTCTCGGTGTAGGTTGTAACTTTTGGCTGGTTCCTTGGAAATTTGTTGAATGTTCTTTGTTGTATATTTTTTCCATTAGCATTCCTTATCTTTCTGCTTGGGGGTAAATTCCTTCCTTTTCTACTTATGGCCCCTTTGGACCCTTCATTCTTTTGTCTCATTTGCTGGTAACAGATGCGGGCTTTTCGAACTGCATCATCGATTGTCCTTGGATAATCAAATTCTAATTTTTCCTTCATAAAATTGGGCAAACTGCTGATAAATCGTTGAATCTTGGCCTTTTCTTCTTGCATATATGGAACGTATCGTAATAGGGAAGTGAATCGCTTCACGTATTCATCCATGGTCAAGATTCCCAAACTTAGTTCATGGAATTCCTTTTCCTTTTCATCATAGTACTGCTCCGTTAGATACTTATCCTTGAAATTCTTATGAAATTCCTGCTATGTAACCTATTCCTCATCAATTTTTCTCACAGTTTTGATTTCCTCCCACCAAAGGGCAGCCTTACCCCTTAATTGATAAAATTCCAGTCGTGCTTTAAGTTTTTCAGTGTACTCATAAATCTAAAAGTACTTACTCATGTGGATTAACCAAGCTTCAACTCCTTCAAATTCTGCTTCAAAGAGTGATGGTTTAATATTTTTAAATTCGCCTTGTAATTCCACTTTATGTTTCTTGGTTTTGTGTTGGTTAGGAACGTTATCCAAGTGTCCTTCCTCATATTCTCCGTCACCTTCAGCTGATTCTGCGTTATCTTCACCATGGTGGGCCGTTGGAGTCATTTCCCTATCCTCTGCGCTGGGATCCAGCCCTCACTAATTTTATCGGTCGGACATACTTTTGAGGATTCTTTCTTGTTCACACCTTAGTCGTTCGTTGTTCGTCCTTAGATTTCTCATCTTTGCACGTAATTGTTGAACTGTTTCCAGTAGAGCAACATTGGCTTAGTGAGACTCCTATCCCAGCTGTATCCATATGTCTCGTTCGGTCCCTACATACGTTGCTTCTGGCTCGTTCAATGTTCCAGAACTCCTCTGCATTTTTGTCCCCTTGGATGCAGATCTTTGTCTTTGTGTTCACATTCACACTTACTCGGTTAGTATTATATATATATATATATATATATATATATATATATATATATATTTGTATGTATATCTATTGAGCCCATAAGTCTCAGTGTGTGATCCTGTTGCTCTAATACCATTTGTAACAAACTAAAACATTAATACACGAAACTAGTTATATAAAAAGAATTTTTGGTTATCATTACACTTTATAAAATTCCTGAGCACTTCGGGTTAAATGGCAGTGTAAATTCCAATCCCCAGTACTACAATCACCCCATCTGCAATAAATCCTCCCTCGTTGGCACACCTTGGATAACATCTCTCCATTAAGGTGGAGAGAACCCCGAGGCCTTTCCATTGACACTGCAGTCCTTAATTAAATGTTGATGAGACTGGTTAGAAAAATCTTGAATCCCGGTACCTAGCCTAATCTCCACCATTGGATCAAAGGAGATATAATGTCTTCATGGCTTAGAGCTTAAACTTGCAGGATAACGCAAACCTCAGCGAGGTCAGGCATCATTTGGTCATGCAGAGATGGTTGAACTTCGGCTCTGTGACAGAGGGTGACCCGGATGGTGGTATGGTGGGATGGCATAACTTCCCTTCCCGAATCACCTCTACAGGCTCACAGGTATAGCGTAGAAATTCCACCAGCATACGTGTGTGTATGTGTGTGTCTTTGCATCACTCTACTCGGCTCATGTACAAGTAGAATTGTCGATAGCAAGACTCTAGCCCTAGAGGAACTTGTTTTGGACTCATCCTGTAAACCAGAGGAAATGGGTGATATGATCAAAGTGAATTGATATAAGGTTTATCCCAGAGAACTGATAATGATCGTATCATTCTATTTCAGGTGCACTTCACCTCCTTTGCTCGACAATTCTTCTTTCACGTAAGCTTGCTCTCTATACCAGTGCCTCTCAGTTAAATACTCTTTCGATTTGTTTTCTGGGCTTACTCTAAAGTGTTAAAATGTCTGCAGGTACATTACGTTGTAGTATATATGAATATACATACCCGGAAGGAGGTTTTGGAGTGAGATCATGTTCTTACAACTGTTATTGCCTTCGATTTTAGGTTGGTTCTCCTCCAGCTTGCCTGGAGAATTATTTTCAGGCAACAACCTTTATTTAGATGAAGGATTGTTTGGTTTCCTTGTGTAAAAGTCTTAAGGCTTTTTTGTCGGCTGGATTGCTATGACTTTTCATTAGAAATGCAATTTTGGTTACTGTAAAAAAAATGATGGGCAATAGGTGCACCCAATCATTAGCACGATAGTACTTTCAATTTCGTTCTTTTTCTTTTCTTTTCATGAAGCCTCGTCGTCAGGGTTTTCCCTAATGTTTGGGTTGGCCGCATATAAACATACATTTGGCACACGGGTATTCAGTGCTGGAAATTATAATTTGAGTTCTTAATATTATCTTTGTTTTCTCCACTAAAGTTCAGGATTGTCACCTCTGTTTTGATGGGATAAGCTTAGCTTGGGCAATTTATAGCTATGGTCAGAGCTCCATTAAACTTGAAATGGATAATGTTGAAATAACATCTTTTGAATGAGATTTCCATGGTTTGACATTCTTAGTATGTTTTTCCTGATAAAGTTGATTAGAGAAGTACTTGTTAATTCCCATAGATTGACCGAATACGGATTATGGTTCAATCACACAGTAGACTATTAAATTTTCCGTGAGACAGTTTGTATTTAGAAAATAACAGGAATATTTTCTCTTCTACTCTAATCCATTTTTTTAATTAAGGTCTAGAATAGCTTATGCATTTTGTTTTAGTGATTGGAAATTAAATATTGTCATTACTTTTTTTATGCAACGATGTCTGTAACTATCCAACAATACTGAAAATGTAATGAAAGATAGTATGCCTATTATTATCACTCACAAAGTCTTATTAGTAATTCATTGGCATGTTAACTTGTTCATTACGTAAAAATAAAGCAAATAATATTTTTTCCTACTGATAATTATTAAAAATAGAAATACTACTTATCTATTTTCGTGCTTTGCTTGTAAACATGCACCTGTTTCCTCTGCTTGGAAGGTCTCACCACCTAGCCATGGATCTGGAAATTACTTCCAAAATCCCCCTCTGAACTCTTCCAACTCCTGACAGTGACTAAGAGAGTCAGGTACCTTGGTCATCAGGACTATGTCTAGCCTCAAGTCTCGTACCCTTCGACTACTATCCACAGTATTTTCCCACTGGCTAATTTGTCGAGCTCTAGGAAAAACCATTCACAGCATAGTTCCTTCTTCCACTTTTCCCCCAAACCCCCTAATGGTTCTATCATTTTAATTTTTGAAGGAAAAGTTGGGCAACTGCTTGTAATTGTTTCAAGAGTTATTTAACTGATTCTTCACATCTTTTACAAACTAATCAAATTCTTTTAATTAATAAGTAACAAAATATGTTCTGGCTTTTTAGCCTAAATCTTTTAACAAAAAAATAGAATAAAATTGACAGTAATAAGTAAAACTTGGTAATATGTAAATGTTGATGCATCCTTGGGTGTAGGACTGTATGTTGGTAATTTGCTCTAATATTTGTTTTTGAAAATTGTTTTCGTTTAGATGTTCTTAATGACCCAGAACAGCGAACAATGAATGCGGACGAATAGCTAGGGTTTCGGGTTTATAAGATCCATGGAGGTGCCCAGAGGGGGGAGCTCCACTGCCTCCTACAGGCAGGCAATGGCTAGCCGAGGTAAGAAACCTATAGAACTGGTCAGAGGGCCTTTAGGAGAAAGGAAAAGGAATCTAGAAGAGGATCAAGATTTTACCAAACTAAGGGAGGACAACAGCACGAAAGATAATGAGGAAGAAGACAAGAAACAAGGAGCAGAAAACACAACATAGAAGGGGCCATGTAAGCCCAAGGCTGAGGTCACTCCCAGAGTAGTTTTAAATGATCCTGCTCTGCAGATGCACAGGGACCACATTCAGACCTATGCTATCAATTGTAAATTCATGGGCTTATGGCCCACTGAAAAGGCATTACAAGCATGGATTAAATACCATTGGAAACCAAAAGGAAGCATAGACCTACACCTTGGGTCAAAGGGTTTCTTCATTGTGGTCTTTACAAATATTGAGGACAAAGACAGGGTGTTTGAAGGAGGACCCTACTTCTACGTAGCAGCAGGCCTCTACATGCGGCTGTGGATGATGAATTTTGTCCCGGAGCGAGAAACTTTTACTTTGGTCCCGGTCTAGGTAAGACTCTACTTCCTACCTCTTGATTACTAGTAAACAGAATCGTTATCTGCCATAGGAAATAAACTAGGGCGTTTTGTTAAAGCCTCTGAGGCCACCAAAAGGGGAAAATACACTTCCTTCGCACGAATATGTGTGGAGATGGACCTATCGGGAGCCCTACCAGATGAGGTCATCTTGGAAGTTTTTGATGAAGAATGGGTGAAAACAGTAGATTACGAACACATTCATTTCAGATGTTGTAGGTGCCATGAGCATGGGCCCCTATTTAGAGACTGCCCTCTCAGAAAAATAGAGAACATAAGTAAAGCAACCACAATGAAAGACACTGAAAGCTTTCACAAAGTGGGACATAGAGGAAAAGGGGGCAAAAGGGGGCCAAAGCAATAGCAAACAGAAGGGCAACAGGCTAGTCTGAATAGGTTCCAAGTTCTTGAATAAGAGGAAGGAATATCAAAAGCTGATCAGGTAATGGAAGGAAGCGCAGGGGAGAAGGAGAAAGAAGAAGATAGGGAACAAGAGCATGATGCTTCTAAACAGAAAGAAACAATATTGAGTGATGGAGAACTTGAGATGGATCAAGAAATGACTCAGAGCGAGATGGAAACGGAGGATCATGAACTACGGGAGATTTTGGATAGACAAAACCTAGATCTGGAAGGATTCTTGAAACAAGGAACCATGGGAAGGGTAGACTCATTACCTCAAGAAGAGTTCAACATAGTACAACAGCTATTCCTATGGAAACTCAAGCCAAAGGGCTCGAAAGGCAAAGAAATAATGAAAGGCAGGGCAACGAAGGAGTGAAAACTATGAAAACCACACCAGGGTTAGCTCCCAGAAACCCAGGAAAGAAAAGAGGCAGGAAAAAGCAGAGCGAGCTATTGATGGAATGTGGAAAGCTAATGATAGATTCAGGTAAGATGAAAGGCCTATCCAGCTACTCCTTTACAAATCTTTAATAATGAAGTTCACATCTTGGAATATCAGAGGTTTAGGTAGTAAAAGAAAACAAAGAGTACTTAGCAATAGAATGAAACGAGAAGCTCTGGATATGATATTTATCCAGGAAACTAAATGTTCCATTCAAAAAATCAAAGAAATTCATAGCAAATGGCTCAATAGATTTGAGTTTCTAGAAGTTAGAGTAGATAATATAGCAGGAGGCATACTCACTCTTTGGAACCCCCAAAATATTAGTATAATAGATGATGAAGCATCAACGAATTATTTATCAGTGGTTATTTAGCCTGTGGGAGACAGTGAGACTTATTTGGTCACAAATGTTTATGGACCACAAAGAATAGATGACAAACTCAGATTTCTAGATTCTCTTGTAGAACTAAGAGATAGACATGTAGGAGTTCCATGGATCATGGGTGGGGACTTCAACATGATCAAATCACTTTCGGAAAAGAAAGGGGCAACAAGAACTTTAAACAAAGATTCTATAGAATTTCAAATTTTCATAGATAATATGAAGCTAGTTGACACTGATATGAATAATGGCCTCTTTACATGGAACAACAAGAGAGGAGGGGATTCTCAAGTAGCCTCAAAGTTAGACAGATTCATAATCTTAGAGGAACTTATGCTCACAGACAAGGAAATGATAGTGAGAATTCTCCCCTTTGGTGGCTCAGACCATTAGCCTGTAAAAATGGAGGTACATGGCATTGGTACCCCCAAGAATAGACCTTTCAGATTTGAGAGTATCTATCTTACCCACCCAGATTTTATCAGCAATATGGCAAGATGGTGGAAAGAAGATCTGCATATTCAGGGAACAAGAATGTTTCTGCTCCACAAAAAACTAAAATACATCAAGCTCAGACTCAAAGACTAGAACAAGAATGAATTTGGCAATATTTTTGCAGAAAAAAGAGGTTGAAGATAAAATGCAGACACTCAATCAAACTCTTATCACAGATGGATTTGATAGAGGCAGAGATGAACAAGTCACCAAACTTCATCAAGGCTGGGATAACTTATGTAAACAAGAGGAAATATATTGGATACAAAAATCTAGAGTTCAATGGCTAAAGGAAGGGGAATGAAACACCAGTTTTTTTCCACAGATCCACCATGGTGAACAAATCGCATAATAGGATCTCTTTAATCAAGGATGAAGGAGGTCATCTTCGCAATTCCCATGAAGAGATAGAAACTGTGTTAGTCCAGCACTTTCAAGGTATTGCGAAGGAGACCACTACAGACAGAGATCACTTTATCAGGGACTTAACAAGGCATATACCTAGGCTACTATCAAGAGAGGATAATTTCAATCTCAACAAGCCAGTGACTGAAGAGGAGATCAGTGAGGCCGTTAAGGAAATGCAAAATGGCAAAGCGCCAGGCCCCGATGGTTTCAATGTGGATTTCCTTAAAGCATGTTGGGGCATTGTTAAACAAGATATTATGGATGTAGTGGAGGATTCCAGGTTGAATAGAACCATTCTGAAGGCGCTCAATGCTTCCTTCATCTCCTTGATCCCCAAACAGGATAATGCTCAAACTCCTGATAGGTTTAGACCCATAGCATTGTGCAATGTGGTGTATAAAATAATATCCAAAATTTTTGCCAACAGACTCAAACCCCTTCTTCCTACTCTAGTTTCTGTGGAGCAATTAGGTTATGTGGAGGGTAGACAAATACTCAATAACATCATTCAAGCCATGAAGTGGTGCATTCATTGTTAAGAAATAAGAAGGCGAGAATGATTATGCAAGTGGACCTTTCCAAAGCCTATGATAAGTTGAATTAAACTTATATTAGGAGGGTCCTTCTAGCCTTTGGCTTTAATCATCGTTGGGTAAGATGGGTTATGCCACAGGTCACTTCCTCTAGCTTTTCAATTCTGGTCAATGGTTCTCCTTCCAATACCTTTACTCCTTCAAGAGGTCTCAAACAGGGAAATCCGCTCTCTCCCTTTCTCTTTATCCTCATGATGGAAGGACTTGGGCGGTCTATCAAGAATGCGAAAGAAGAGGTTAACATCAAGGGTATCCAACTTTCTAAAACTGGATAGGCTTTGTCCCATCAACAATTTGTTGATGACACTATGTTGCAGGGAGTCCCCATAGTAAAAGAAGCTCTTTCTTATAAACAAATCCTGTGTGACTTTGCCATGGCCACCGGTATGGAGGAAAATCTATCCAAATCTAAGATTTTTTTTTCTTTAATACTAATATCGTTATTCAGAGAAATATCTCCAGAATTCTAGGCTTTCAAAGGGAGTTCCTTCCTTTCAAGTACCTGGGAGTTCCTCTATCTGATAAACCTTTGCACAAAAGCATCTAGGAACCAGTAGTTAATAAGATGCATGATAAATTAGAAAATGGACTATCAGATCTTTAAACTTGGCAAGTCGGTTGGTGCTTACAAAAGCTGTTTTGCAATCAATCCCCATTTTTATGCTCTCAGCACTTCCAGATCCAAAGGGATTTTTACAACAATTTAGAGCCATTCAAAGAGACTTTCTTTGGGGCAAAGGGGAGGAGAGAAAGAAATGGGCCTTGGTAGCCTGGGATAAGATTTACAAACCAAAAACTCATGGGGGTCTTGGATTGGATGATCCAGATGTACTCAGCAAGGTTTTAGGATCAAAATTATGGTGGCGTTGGGTTAAAGATACAAAGGCTCAGTGGGCTAGTATATGGAAAGAAAAATATGCCAGCACTTGGCAAGATAATGATCACATAAGGATGACGGGAATCATAAAAGGATTCCACGTTTGTAATAAGGCCTGAGAGAATAGAGGCTTAGTGTAGAATAATATTTTCTTGGAAATCAGAGAAGGAGACCTGGCTCTGTTTTGGGAGGATAAATGGCAACAAGAACCTACACTGTTAAGAGAGGGCTTTCTGGACCTCAAGAAAGAAACGGATACCAAAGGGTTTTTTCGGGTTAAAGATTTTTGGGAACAAACCAGTATTGAAGAAAAATGGAGAACCTGGAAGAATATAGAATTTGAGGATGACAACCCCTTGAAAGCGAAAGAAGATGCACTACTGAAAATTTTGGACCAAAGGAAGATTCTTGTTTCATAGGGGCATGACCAACTTAGATGGGGCAATAATAAAGAAGGTACCTTCAATATTAAGGAAGCCAAGAAGATATTCCTTGAGCTGGATTCCTACATACCGGACAGGGTTTGGCAGAACCTTTGGAGGCATCAAGGTTGGATGAAAATTAAACTCATCATGTGGTTGGTTCATCACAAGAAAATTCTGACTTGGGAAAATATTCGGAAGAGGGGTGTTCTAGGACCTTCTAGATGCCAACTCTGTGAAGCCCAAGAGGAGACAATGGAGCACCTTCTCAATGACTACATCTACACCTCAAGGTTGTGGGACACTTTTGCCACAATTTTCCAATAGACGGATAGGGACAAAGAAAGCATTATCAACACCCTAAATAACTGGAGACGAAACTTTTCTGAGTATGAGTTTCTTCGCTTGGCTTGGGTTTTAATTCCAGGCTTCATAATTTGGAATGCTTGGAAAGAAATGAACAATAGAATCTTAAAAAATGTTCACAGCACCACCCAATACATTTTTGAGTGGATTTTAAGATAACTCAAGGAGATGGTTGGCACTATTGTACAAAACTCCCCAAAAAATCCACCTTCAGAAAATGAGATGTGGATACTTCATCAGCTGGGTATGCAGGGGCTTATACCACACGAAATGGATAGGAAGGTTATGAATCCGGTAAATAAGCCAGATTATTGGCATACTCCCCCTCAGGGTTTTCTGAAATTCAACATTGATGGGGCCTCAAAAAGCAACCCAGGTCTTGTTGGTTTTGGAGGAGTGTTACGGGATGATAACAACTATATTCTTTTTGTTTTTCATTGCCATCTGGGAAGAGCTACAAACAATATGGCTGAATTAATGGCTCTTGAACAATGTTTAGATTTCCTAAAGTAGGATAATCTCTAGAATCTTATTATTGAAGCCAACTCTGAGTTGATCATTAACTTGGTTAAAAGAATCTGCTGTGGCACAGACTTGGAAAAAGTCTCAAGTCATTGGAGGTTGATCCAAGTCTTTCAAAGGATCCAATTTCACCTCTTAGACTTACGCACAATGAGTTTCACTCATGTGTGAAGGATGACCAATAAATTGGGAGACATTCTGGTCAATCACGGAGTGGTTTGCACTAAAAACAGGGTCAAGTTGATTTGGCGAGAAATGCCTCATAACAGATTAAGGGAGCAGTGTTTTAGTCAAGCGGAAGAGGACAATAAGGCATTCTGAAACAGAGCCACATAGATGGGATCTGGTTGACTTTTATGCAGAGTTATGACACAAGTAAGGTCGCTTTTAGTATTCAGGTCTATGATTGGTAACAGTGAACCAAACATTTCAGGGGGATGGTTGGAAGAAGGGATGTTCATCTTCCTTTGGCCCAGGCGCCAGAATCCAGACTTTCGTGGCAGCCGCAAAACCCTGCTTTTTTGCCTGCGGTAGCTTTACTACCCTCAAAGTGGTTTCTGGTGTATCGCACCCCCTTCATGCCAGAAGCAGTTTTTCTCATTTGGAAACGATTCCACTCACCACGCAACACGTGGCTCAGAGTGGGCAGACAATACCGCCCTCATCGCGTGGTAAATATCAATGAGTTAAGGCCGAGCAATATGATTCGTAACCGTTGGATCAATCGCGGTCAATCTATGGCTAGGATTAATCGTGCTTGTTGGTGGGTCCGAAACAGAGGTTAAGTTTCGAGCTGTTCGCATGACCTATCTGGAATCGCGCGCATATGGCGGATTTCGGGAGGTGAAAATGAACGAAGGTTATGTTAAAAATGGACCTGATTGAATTATCAATTATGGTCTACTAAGTTCATCTGGTCCGATTTTCTTGTTAAACGGTGTGCTTGTTGGCCACCCGAAATGTTTCTCATCCGCTGGATCTTTAGCTTAGGATCTAACAGCTAGTTTGGCGTTGAGCATTTTATACACTATTTCTTTTTTTCAATTGAATAGAAGGATTCGCTCTTGCCTTAGCAAAAAGATGCATCCTTGGGTGTTACATTACAACACCATCCATGGAAAGAGCACAAAGTTTAGTTTTTCATTTCTATAAAATATTTAATTTAGACAAGGTGACTTTCAACAAAGTTTGGCACAATTTTAGTTGTTCTCTATTCTAAGCAAAATAGTTAGTTGAAAATTGTAGTTGAATAAAATATATATTTTTTGTTGAGACTATTTATTTAGATACTTTTGTGATAATAGTATAATAATGGGAAATTTTTATCATTAAGCACTTCTGATTATCATTTTTATTAATTCATTTCATGCAATATTTCATAGGTCCTACATCAACATGAGTAACATAATTGTTTTCAATGCATTATAGGTCTAAGCTTTTGGATCACTTGTGATACAAGAAAACCTCATACAATGTTAGTCCCAACTGAATATTCTACGGGTCTTGCCCCAGTCCAACTAGTCCTTTACATCCATCTTGCTTATATATGTATTCTTTTATTTTTTCTATTCACTTGATTATGATTTTGTCTCAAAGGTTTCGGTCCTACTAGAGAAATTCCACAAAGGAACAATGTGGTGAAGCTACACTGCCAAGATTGAAGGTCTTGTTGATCAATTCTTCAATTATAAGACTTGTAGTGCAAAGGTCTCTAGTATTGATGGAAACATTTCTCTTCAAAATAATTAGGTTCTTATAAAACAATTAAAACTCAATAAAAGTTGTTAGAAACAAACAAATTGACCTATTCTTATGCCGAATAGGATATATTCATAAATTTAGGACCAATGAAACAATGTCAACATGTGGCAAATTCTATGAAGGCACCTTGGTGCTTCTTAACTATCCATGGATGGACTACTTGTTTTCATATTGTATATTTCTAAAATATGGAATAAAGTGTTAATTTCCAAAATTAACCTCATCTTAAATCACCTAGACAAGATCCCAATTAGACCCTTTTCCATTTTGGTATAGTGATTTCAACTTATATGTGGACCCGATTGTCAATAAGTGAACTTCCTCCAAAAAAGGAGACTCATGGCAAGAAAAACAAATCAATCTATTTTTATTACTATATTGCTAAGCTAATATACATATACCCCATAAATTATATATTTCGTATGTGAAACAAAAAATATCAACAAGATGTGATTAAGATCTACACTTATAGATTGTAAGCAATTAAATTCAATGAAACTAAATTTAGTTAAATATTTAAATTACTCTTATTCACCTACAACGTTCACACAAAAATATTCTTTCTTCGATGTCGTAATAATATTGAGAACAATTAGTCAACAGTAACCAACTTCAATAGTAAGGTATTAAAAGAATAAAACATAATATTTTTTATTTCAATGAAAAATGAGCAAGCAAATTAAAACGTCAATATCATAGTTAACAAATATGAAATCTCAATAGTACAAAATATCATAGTTAACAAATATGAAATCTCAATAGTACAAAATTATATGATAGTTAAACAAATATAAAATCTCAATAATCCAAAGTATGAAATCTCAATAGTACAAAATTATATCATAATTACTTAACCAAATATGAAATCTCAATAGTCCAAAATTATATTAAAGAGAAATAAATTATATAATAAAGTTAGTTTATTAATATCATAATGAAATCTCAATAGTGCACAATTATATCATAATTACTTAACCAAATATGAAATCTCAATAGTCCAAAATTATATTAAAGAGAAATAAATTATATAATAAAGTTAGTTTATTAATATCATAATTAATTGAACCAGTATGAAATCTCAATATGAACTCTTAATGCTCCAAAAATATATAACAATGCAGAATTTATTTCGTTTTGAAAAATCAGATTCCTTTTCGCGGGATCATTCTACTCTTTAAATAATATGGAGTTGTCTATAATGCGACTTTTTGGAGATTCCGGTGACGGAATCTGGCGGAAGAAATTGAAGTTAAATCTTGATTTGTTGCAGTTAAAATGGTTTTTTAACTGCATATTTGGATTCAGCACCCTGGAAAACCCCTAGGACGCTTTCATTGTGCAGAAACTAGCTATGAAACTTGCGATTCCAATAAATTGCTAACGGATTTTGACCAGAAAAACCCGCCGGAAAAGCTTTCAAAAAATCGAGTTATAGACAACTGCAAATAATATTACAAAATAAAACATAAATCTTTCTTTGCTAGTTTTTCAAACTATCAACTTAATAATGAAAATGGAAAAGTATGAAGTTTTTTTTAATGCCTTAATAAAGTAAGTCTTCAAGTCATTGAAGTAATTCCTTGTGAGGCCTTGAAGTAATTGCTTGTGAAGCCTCATTGGATGATTACCATCATGAATGAATAGGAGATATGCAATCTACGAAGGTGGATTGAGCTGGACACTGATTTGACATTTGAAACATGTGCTTTGATAGCTGTAAATTATCAATAATTAAGCTGGTCTCATAGTGTCAACTGTTCTTCTCGTTGTGATAATTGCTGTTCCAATTTTAACATCTTAGCATCATTTTGCTCAAGAATTTTCATTAATTTGAAAACACGAAAGACATTGGAATTTTCATAGACTCCAATTGAATGAGCCAACTCTTTAACTGTTTTCTCTTCACTTAATTGAGAGCCATCCCAAACTAAATAGAGCATATGTGTTTTCCTTTTCATTTTTAACCTTTCTCTTCTTTTAATCACATCTTTCTTTTTAAGACAAATAGAAATCCAATGAAGAAATGTATTGTGAAATGGAAATCTAATAAAGAGATCTATTCCATTTCAATGGATGACAAAGAGCTAAACATCATTTATTTTTATGAAACGATAACCAGAATAATAGTAATGGGAGTTTTCATTAAAACTTCAGAAATAACCAAGCAGGTTGTTGCATCACTACCTGTGTTTGTAGAAGAAAAAATCATTTGTTGCTTTAAAAGCACATTCACTTGCTTATTCATTTTTATTTTATATAAGATACAAAATTTAAAATTAACTTATATATGTATTCTATTTTTCAATGGTTGAAATAATGAAATAATCATTTTTAAATATTAATTTTTAAGATTCCCTCGTGATAACAAAACCAAATAAGTTTTTTTATTTAATTTTAATGCTATTCAAATATCATTTTAATTAATTAATAATATTTAGAAAAACACACTTGGTTAGATTTATTCCTTTTATAAAATTGAAAGCAGTGTTTGGTACCAAACACAAGAGCTACTCATGGCAACAAATAAATTTTGTACCTATTTAATAATGCTTCTATATTTTTTGAAAAGCATACATATGAATAAATAAAAATAAGTTAAAATATTTATATATTTATATTAAAATTAATTAACTATTTATATTAGTAAAATACACTTTTTTCCACTGGAAAAATCAGTAATTTTCATTATATTTAGAAAATTACATATAGTAGATGCCATTGGCATATGCTGTAGTGTTCATACAAAATCCACCACGCAGGGTGATGTATCAGAGTTTTTACAAAATGAAATAGAAACAAAACTGAGTCTGTCTGTATAGCCTATTCGAGATCACGTGGGATCTATTTGCATACATTTATGATATCCATATCTATATACAGTTTTTCATCAAAGACAAAATTGCAATATTACTGTCGGCTACCGGGACTGTTGTCCCGCTGATCTCTCTGGTCTATGTATGGCCTATGATAAAACTTGTGCTCTTCCGTCCCACACTGCTCCACAATTAGCCATTCGCCTCTGGGAAGTATCGTGGCCTCTTTCGATAATTTGTCAGCCTCGCTGTTATGTTCTCTGTAAATGTGTAGACAAGAGAAATGATTAAATGCAGCCTTGAGTGTATGTGCATCATATAATATATTGCTGAGAGTGTGTGTATGACAAATAGTGGCATTATTGATCCAATTAACAACCGTCATTGAGTCCCCAAATATATTAATATTGGTGCACTGATGTGTCAATGAGAAATGTAATAGATTTCGAATGGCCAAGAGCTCTGCGAAATTATTTGATCCTCTGCCAAATCCCATTTTTACAAGGTATCTATGGTGTTCATTGATATGCAGAACAAATCCACCTCCTCATCCAGTTTGATTCGCAGCCCCATCGAAGAAGGCCCACGGGGTCGATTTATCAATTGTGGGTTGAGCCTGTATCGTCCTGGTTCGAGTGGGGGGAGGGTCAGGTAATTCTTGGTACACGGCAACGATGGTTACTTCTGTACGGGGCTAGCACACAACCTGATCCTCAAAAATAACTTGGTTCCGTGCTAACCAGATGTGCCAGGTTGCCACGAGGGGGAGGTTTAGGAGCTTGGAACCCGGGTGGCAGTGATTCCAGGCAGTCCATGCACCCAAAATGTCATCACCATTCCAGTTCCCCGAAATGCCAAGTTGTGTGCAGATGTTGTTCCATAGAGTGTGAACTGCCGGGCAATGGAGGAATATGTGGGCGGAAGTCTCTGATGCCGCTTTGCAGAATGTACACCAGGAAGGTCCATAGATGGATCTGCGAGTAAGGTGTTCGGCTGTGGGAATGGTATCTTTGAGGACACACCAGAAAAATAATCTGGTGCGTGGAGGAGCATTCAGCTTCCAAATGTCGCGCCACCACGATGGCGATGTCTCCGGTTTTTTGTGAGTAATAAGTGCGTTGTACCCAAACTTAGGTGCATAGATACCATTGTCCGCCTTACACCAAATAAGTTCTTCAGATCCTTGTTTGATGCGGATATGGGATTCGTTCAATGCAAAAACATATTCACTCCATTCCCGATGCCACTGCGGAGGAAGGTCAAGATGCTGAGCCGATTTCCAAGCTTGAGTGAAAATGTCTGTGCGCAGCTGATCAGCAATATGAGCAAAATTCTGAATGTCTCGATCATGAAGGAATGAAATGAGATCTCGGTTGAGGATGTGTCTGCCCCCACTATTAATCCAAGGATCTAGGCCAATCCTGCCCAGCGATCCATCGTTTATTCTCCATACTAGATTATCCCGGATGAGGGGAAGGGAGTATATCAGGGCCTTCCATATGGATGAGCATCCCTTCGCTGTCCAAGATGGTAGTCTAGCCCAATCCAGAATGTTATGAGGCCAAATGTATTTGTGATAGGATACTTGTGCCCATAGATTTTGGCTGGTTAATAGTGTCCATCCCATCTTAGCAGCAAGAGCCAATGCGAAATCGGGTAGGTCTTTGAGACCCCAGCCACCCCATTTTTTGGGCAGGGTGATTTTCTTCCAGCTAATCCATGCAAATATTCTTTTGTCCTGGTTCCCATTCCATAGGTATCGATTGCACAGCTGCTTCAAACGGCCCAGAATGTTCCTCGGTATCCACGCAAGTGCCATCCAGAAGACCGGGGTGGCCTCTAGGACAGACTTAATGAGTACCAATCTGCCAGCCCTGGATAGGAATCTGAAGCTCCAGCCTGAGAGTCTTTTTTCCAATTTAGCGACCAACCACACCCAATCAGCAATTCTTTGACAAGTAGGCTTGAGTCTGAAACCCAAATATTTGAGTCCTCTATCCAGAGGGAGAACAATATATGGAAAAACCTGAAGGGCTAGCTGGGATTCCTGTACCGTAGTACGGGAGCATGTGATAGAGGATTTAGTCTGATTTGGAAGCATACCTGTAGCGGCAGAAAAAAGAAGAAGGATCTTTGAAAAAGACCGAGAGTCTCGAACACTGCCATCAAGAAGGATAAGAACATCGTCCACGAAGAGCAGATGTGTGAGAAAGCATAAATCGGATATGCGAAGGCCCCGGATATCACCAGCTCTCTTAGCAGAGTCTATGAGACGACTAAGGCCTTCCATGACCAGAAGGAAGAGCAGGGGAGAGAGGGGGCAGCCCTGTCTCAGTCCCCTTTCAGAATGAAAAAAGGGAGAGGCCGAACCATTTATGAGGATGCTGAATGTTGGGGATGATATACAGGCCATGATCCATGAGATGTAGGAGTGAGGAAAACCCAAGTGGATTAGGATCATTTTGATATAGAGCCAGCTGACCCGGTCGAATGCTTTTGAGAGGTCAATTTTGAGGAGGATGGCTTTAAGGTGCTTGGACCAAATAGAGTGTATAGCTTCTTGGGCCAGGCCTATGGCCTCATGAATCTGTCTAGATTCGAGGAAAGCAAATTGTTGTGGGGCAATGGACCTGGAGAGGATTGGTCTAAGACGATTAGCAATAGTCTTAGAGATGATTTTGTAGAGGCAATTGCACAAAGAGATAGGCCTGTAGTCATCAAAGGATTCAGGGGTATCAGTTTTTGGGATGAGAGCAATGAAGGTTGAATTGATGGCATGGTAGATGGATCCTGTAGCTCTGCTCTCCTCGACCACCCCCAGCAGGTCCTGCCCCAGGACCTCATAGAAGGCTAAATAAAATTCAATGGTCCATCCATCCGGGCCAGGGCTCTTGTCTTTTTTGAACCACTTCAGTACTCCTTCCAGCTCCTCTGCCGTAACCGGATCATTTAAAGCCTCCACGTCCTCTTCCTCAACAAATCTCGGGAAGTGATTTGCCACATTGATGATATCAGGTAGATTAACATCACGGGGGCACTTGTATAGTTCCCTGAAGTGAGAGGTGCCCAGATGAGCGAGCTTGTTAAAAGTGTCTGCTATTTCGCCATCAGGTGTGGGGAGCTTCCAGATAGTATTAGATACTTTCCTGCTCTTAGCAAAGCTATGAAAGAACTTCGTGTTATCATCCCCAGCTTGAATCCATAATGCCCTACTCCTCAATCTTATGGATTCCTCTCTTTCTTTGAGGATTTTTGCTTTTTGATTCTCCAATTCAATCAGCCTGCATTTATCAGCTGCTGTAATGAACCCCAACCCCCTTTCGTCGGTGAGAGAGCATAATTCAGCTTCAATATGGGTAAGTTGAGCAATGTCTCGAGCTTGTTTCTCCTTTGCCCATACAATAGATAAATGTTTAATTTCTGAGAGGTTCCTACATAATCCTTTAGCAAGTGATTCTGATCCATTGATTGGGTGAGAGGACCAATAATCAGATATCATCTTGACATATGATGGGTCCTTTAGCCAGGTATGATTAAATTTGAAAGGTGCTTTGGGCTTCTTGAAGGGGCCCTGAATCTCCAGGTATATTGGAGAGTGATCTGACCAGCCCCCCGAGCCAACCCATTGTTTGTAATGTTGCAGTCTCTGAAGAAGAGTCTCCTTCATAAGGAATCTGTCAAGTCTGCGGGCTAGTGCAGCGTCCCCCACCCATCTGTTCCTCCATGTGGGAAGAATTTTCTGCATGGGAATATCCATAAAATTTGATTGCTCAAGCAGATTGGTCATGAAGTTTGTAATGGAGTCAATTTGAGCCGCCGATCCCCATGACTCCCTGAACCCCAGAGAGAAATTAAGGTCTCCTCCGATAACAACCCGGTCTTCGCCCATAATGGTAAGTTGTAGAAGATTCTGCCAGAACGATTCTCTCTGGGTACAGGGGGCATAAACATTGACAATGCGAAGGTTCATGCCTAGGTCAGCTGAGAAAATGTCAAGCCCTAGAAATCCCGATCCCCCCCAAGTCGAGTCCACCTTAATAGAACGAGGGTTGATACCAATGGCCAGACCACCCGATCGGCCGACGGCATCAATGGCTGAGTAGGTCCAGCCAGGAGTCAAGGCTTGCATGGCTCGAGTAATCTGATCTGCGGAACAGAGGGTTTCTTGAAGCATAATGATATCGACAGGTTCAGATTCTATGAGCCGCTTCATGGCTAGTTTCTTGGAGGAACTAGCCAATCCTCTGCAATTGAAGGATAGGCACTTCATGGAGGAACACCTCTCGGGGTGTGTCCTGCTCTAAGGACCCCGTCAATGGTGGATTTCCGACCTGATACTACCTCTGCCCCAGCTTGTTTAATAGCCTTTGAAAGATGAGATTTCCTACCCCTGGTGGTCAAGGTCCCACCCTCTGGTACCGCGATTCCCAGGCCCGAATGACAGATGGGAGGCTCTTTGGCTTGAGACCTGGATCGGAGGAAATATGTATGGGGAGGGGAGGGTTCCGAGGTAGCAAGGGAGGGGCAAGCCAAAGGGGAGGAAGTGGTAATAATGGGTTCTGTGGTGCATATGAGGGGGGAGGATGATAATGCACAGTGAACCATGGAGGTCTGTAAGGTGGAACCACAATCATTCATCACATCAATAGAAGAAAATATGGGGGATGAAAGAGTACCCGAGACCATACCAGCTTCTGCTGCCGAGCGAGCCCTGGTCCTTGGCGGAGAGGGTTGCCGTAATCCCGGATCGACCGCAGGTGAAGTAGTCGCTGGGGGCAGTCCCGAAGAGGTAGGTCGAGAGGTAATAGGAGATGCCGCTCTGGTTGGAGCCGGAGTAACCCTCGGTGATTCTTCAGCTTTCTTGATGAGTGGACAATCCTTTATGAGGTGCCCAACTTTGTGACAACGCCTGCATCGGAAGGGGACTCCTTCATAGTCAAGGATCTGCACCCTGATACACCTTCCCCACTGAAGTGTGATCTGTTCTTCGAGTCCATCACGGGTGTCTAAGTGGACCAATATACGCGCTAGGGTTCGGTTCCCAGATTCAACAAATGTGCGATCGTAATCCAGATATGTCCCCAGGGCATTCCCGATCCTGATGAATACTTCTTCCGCCCAAAACTGCAGTGGGAGGCCAGGCAGGCGCACCCAAATCGGTCCGGCTCCGATCTGTTCTCGTTCTGGATCAAAGAGGGGGCTCCATCTCTTGAGGAGGACCGGGGCCATTTCGATATGCCAGAATCTGGCCAAAACCAGATTAGTGTGACTTTCCTTGGAGAAATGTAGGGAAAACCATCCTCTGGGGAGAACATGGACCTCAGGAAGGTCAAATAGCACACCGCCCCAGATTTCCTTCACCCATTGCTTAAGCCGTTTCGCCGAGTATGCCCTGCCCCGGACATGCCCTACCAGAACAGTGCTGGCCATGTCCATGAGATCGCTGAGAGACTTAGATTCGTCGAACCTGATGGTGATGTCTTTTGCCGTAGCCTTTATGCACTTGGTCTTCTTTTTGCAGGTGCGAGGAGCCGACGGATGGTCGACCAAGGGGTTTGTTATACCATCCAGAGATGAGGGTTTTGCGGGCTTGATTTTGACAGCAGGAGTTTCGAAGCAGCCGGAAGGACGGGCTCCCGAAGATGATGGATTGGATGCAGGGGGTACCGGCGGGGGAGGGGAGGGCGCCGAAAGGAGCGGATGGGCGAGCGGATCAAAAGAGGGCGAAGGGGGAGTGTGGGGAGCAAGAAAATGAAGAGAGCTCGGCGAGAGCGGGGGCACCTCAAATTGCAGAGAATCGATAGGGTTCCCTCCTGTAGTGGACTGTGGAGTGCAATGAACATGCAGCGAGACGGAGGGCGGATACTGCGGCAGATCCGGTGCGGTCGATGATGAGGAAGGTGCGAACTGCGAGCGAGCAGCAAAACTGGGGTTCCCGAATATAACCTTGTCCGGTGTAGGCTCCTCCGAGTAGTCCACCGCCTCTAGCTCCATAATGTCTGCCATAACTGTCTCCTGAACGGCGACCGAAAGCGACGGGTGGAGAATCCAATGGTGGAGCTTATGCGTAATTGTCTCTGAGCAGTGACCGCGACGATGATGCCGAGCGATAGCTGTGAAAAACCCTAGCCGCGCCGATGCTGCAGTCGATCTCGGTGAAACCCTTTAGCCGAGACCTTCACGTGTGCGCGCCATCCTCAAGTCAATAATAACCGTAAAATACACTTATATTTATTTTTATTAATATAAGAATTATACTAGTTTTTAGTTGTATTTTAATTTTCCACATGATATGAAATTTTATGAAAAATATGACTATTGTGGTTTTAAATCTTTTTTATTTACGGAATAAGATGTAAGAACTCATATGAGCGGGCTCTAGTTATTGATTTTCTATATATTAAAACAATATTGAAATTTCTCTATATACTTAAAAAATCATTAAAAAATATTTTATATACTCAAAAATATATTAAAAATAAAACAAAAAAAATTAAGAATTACATTATATTAAATTTTATATATTTATATTGATAATCATGTTTATTTTAGAATAGGGTTTTTAGAATTTTAATTTAATTAATAATAATTATGAGGTGGATGGTAGATATTTAATCTCTATAGAATATTTTAAAATATTTTTCATAGTAATCATAAATCAAAAGTTAAAATTTCTCTCAAAAGTGGTTATGCTTTTCTTCTTTTCTAATCAAATTAATTAATTAAAAAAAATTGTGATATAAACATGTGTCATATGAACAAGAATTCTATGGATATAGAAAGTTAAACAAACATACTTTTGGTCAATAGTAATGTAATGAAACCTATTTACAAGTTAATAATCTCTATAGTAAAGTAAAGTTTAATTTTCATAATTAAAAATTTATTACATTTTATCTATATATAATTTATTAATTCCTTATAATTAATAATAATAATAGTTTGAAATAAAATTATGATTATATATATAATTTATTAATTATTTTATAATTAATAATAATAATAATTTGCAACTAAATTATGAAATAATTCTTTTTTATGATTTTTTTTAAATTTTTATAAGTGAAAATATTACACACAAAAAATTGATACTTATCAATGTTTATCAATAATTTAATTTATGTAATTCACTATTTTTCTAAATCACATTTATTAATTAATATATATAAAATTATATTTTAGGAAACCTATTTCCATCGAAAAGAAATTCTAAATTTTCAGTAAATAATACTTCCAACATTAGACGTGTGTATTTATAGATGGCAAGCAAAATCTTCAACTTCCAAGTGAAGGATTTAGATAAGTCATAGTATTAAAAACCAATAAAGTTATTGTCAACAATAATGAAGGTTTAAACCCTAAGAAAACAAATATGTAATTACGCCGTAAGGCGTTTCCCTCTGAGATAAACTTCCCTAAAATCCACTTGTCATCCCTGTGTGCCGTTAGATCATGTGTTCGACGATTAGAAGATGGTTAATCGTTGGATCAAGGGAAGGTTAATCGTTCGATCAAGGGAAGGTAGTTGAATGGTTGCTTCACGATATTTGAAACAGTTTCAAACCCTGGCCTGAATGCTGCTAGATCGGAGCCTAAAAGATTTGCCTGTAGCTTTTCGTCTTCTCCGCTCTTGCTTCCCTTGCTGACTGACAGACCTCTGAAACAGGCTCCATCGAATCTCTGAGGCAAATTTTATCCATGGCTTTTTTTATCCATGGCTTTCCTGAATGTTTAGCTGTTTCCTTCTGTTCAAATCCTTTAGTTTCAGCCCCCTTTACCCCAGTGCCATTCTGGATTACCCTCCGAGATTAAAAAAAGCTATCTGCTTGAACTGGATCATAGCTTCTGCCAGGGATTTGGGGTTTTGAAGGTTGCTCAATCTGCGGTCTGTGGGAATAAATGGCTTCTGCGCTGATTAGCAATCTCTGTATTCCGAATTTGCACAGATTTTCGCAGGATAAGAAGAAGAGGTAGCAGGGGTTGCGGTCAGGGTTTGCGCATGCTGTGAACTTGCATTTGGCTAAAGGTCGAATTGTACTGCAGAGTAGAAGGATAAAATGCAATGCCAGCGTAGAGGAGGCCGACGCCATTGCTGAGGCAGAGAAAGCGGAAGATCCTTTTAAATGCCTGAGTCAAGTGGGTGCAACACAACGCTATGATATTGTGGTCCATTGTCAGGTACTCACCCATCCTCCATTTTTTTTCATTGTCGTTAAATCCATCTTAATTGGTAAGTATATTTAGCGATTATACTACATCTTTATCGCAGGGAGGGGCAAATGCAGGTCACACCATATACAATAGCGAGGGAAAGAAATTTGCTCTTCACCTTGTCCCTTCTGGAATAGTGAATGAGAAATCCCTATGCGTTACTGGGAATGGAGTGGTTGTGCATCTTCCAGGACTATTTGAAGAGATAGATGAGCTTGAGTCTAATGGAGTTTCTTGCAAAGGAAGACTATAAATTTCTGACCGTGCTCATTTACTATTTGATTTCCATCAAACTATTGATGGAATGAGAGAAGCAGAACTTGCAGGGTCATTAATTGGAACGACAAAAAGAGGGATTGGTCCTTGCTATGCAAGCAAGGAAATCCGGAATGGTATTCGGGGTAAGTGATTTGAGGCACATGGATACATTTCCTGAGAAGTTGGATATTCTTTTGCATGATGCTGCATCCCGTTTTAAAGGCTTTGAGTATAGTAAAAGCATGTTACAGACTGAAGTGGAGCATTACAAGAGATATTCTAAGCAAATAGAACCTTATATTGCTGACACTGTTCATTTGATGAATGATGCATTCTCAAGCGGGAAGAAGATTTTGGTTGAAGGTGGCCAGGCGACCATGTTAGATGTCGATTTCAGAATTTATCCATTTGTAGCTTCTTCTAATCCATTTGCCGGTGGAATCTGTACTGGACTTGGTATTGCTCCAAGACATATTGGTGATATGATTGGTGTGGTATGTGAGATGGTTTTAACATGCATATGCAAATTCATGCGGGTTAAAGTTCTAATGAAAATTGGATTCATCATGAAAGTTTTAAAAATTTACTGATGACTAACCACGGTTTTGATCTGCAGGCTAAAGCGTACACAACAAGAGTTGGTTCAAGTCCTTACCCGACAGAATTCTTGGATAAAGCGGGTGAAGATCTTCGATCAGCTGGACATGAATATGGCACCACAACTGGCCGGCCTCGTCGTTGTGGTTAGCTAGATCTAGTTGCACTTAAATATTCTTGTCAAATCGATGGTTTCTCAACACTTAATCTGACAAAGCTTGGCGTACTTTCTGGGTTATCTCGAATTAGGCTTGGGGTAGCCTATAAAGGGCCTGATGGAAACGTGTTGAAATCTTTTCCTGCTGACCTTGACCTTCTGCAAAAAGTAGAGGTACTTTCCTTTCAATTCAGAGCCATGGATCTCAATTACTTAACGGGAAACCTAAAATTGTATGCTTCTGTAATTATTATGTATGAGTATTGCAAGTATCTTGAAAAACATTTTGTGATGCATAACAATTAAAAAATGGGAACGTCAGGCATAATAAGTGAAAAAATACTGTGACTAGATGTCAGGCCGGCATCTACAACCCTGTGTTTTGATCTTTAGATTATACGAATACATATATGGTTCAAATCCATAATCAGTAGAATAGTACCATGTAGGAAACAACTAAATGAAGCATATTTGTTTGTACATGGAGGCAACAGTTACATTAATGTCAGCCTATCTGATGATGTCTGCTTAAGCTTCACATCCTTGTGAGGTTTAATCAGACAGCTTCATTTACGATGATCATTATATCGAGTGCTATGCTGCAATCTCTACGTTTAAAAAATCAGAAATCGACTATTTTAGTACTCTACATTGTATATGTATGAATTATTTTGCTAAAACTTACAGAAAGCTTGTTTGCACTGAGGCTTTGGCCCCATAATTTTTGCCTCTTGAACCTTTGACCCTCAATTTGTTCTTGACAACACATTTTTGCATTCTTTTGACTAATAAATTTCATGGATCTAACTGTTAATTTTATTTTATTTGGTCATTTGTGTTGGACCTGCTACCAGTTTGAGTCTCTCTCGGTATATAGTTTTATTTGTATCTTTGTAGATAATATTCTGCATATGTCATATTCCTTTTTCCTTGCAGTTTGTTTCTAACATTATGTCATGTCAAGGTTATTTGAAATCTTGTTTCCTTGAGAAAGTTTCTCATTTCAAACTCAAATTTTGATAAAATCATTTTTCTCTTCTCTGGTACACAATTCTAATATAACTTGGTCACATGCAGGTTATTTATGAAGATCTGCCTGGATGACAGCCTGATATATCTAAAGTGAGAAGCTATCAAGACTTACCATCTACTGCTTGCCTCTATGTGGAAAGGATCGAGAGTTGGAACACCAATCGATTATATTGGTGTTGGGCTAGGCCGTGATGCTTTAATAGTGAAGTAATAGGATCAACAGATTTTAAAGTCATCCCATGGAGTTTGCTGTCCAAGAAGCAGGTCAAAAACATGCATGGGAACTTTTAATGGCCTAACATTCCCTGTGTCATTTTTGGCTTTTGTGACCTTTTTATATCAGTCCCTTGTCCAGAACACTTTGGTTAGTCTAAGCAGGAATAAATTCAAGAAATTATAGGCTCTTGTTTTCTACAATGCATGAGCGTTTGATGACAGAGAGGTATTAGTAACTCGTCACTGCGAAACTGAAAAAGAAAAAGGGTATGTAACCAACAAATCATACTACTGTATCTGAAGAAAAAGCAGCATCTAAAAAGAGAAATCATACTAATGCATATATAGTTTACTTGCATGATAATGATGTGTTTTCAGCTATAAAACACTGTGTGTATTTGCGGTAAGTAATTTGAGGCACATGGATACATTTCCTGAGAAGTTGGATATTCTTTTGCATGATGCCGCATCCCGTTTTAAAGGCTTTGAGTATAGTAAAAGCATGTTACAGACTGAAGTGGAGCATTACAAGAGATATTCTAAGCGAATAGAACCTTATATTGCTGACACTGTTCATTTGATGAATGATGCATTCTCAAGCGGGAAGAAGATTTTGGTTGAAGGCGGCCAGGCGACCGTGTTAGATGTCGATTTCGGAATTTATCCATTTGTAGCTTCTTCTAATCCATCTGCCGGTGGAATCTATACTGGACTTGGTATTGCTCCAAGACATATTGGTGATATGATTGGTGTGGTATGTGAGATGGTTTTAACATGCATATGCAAATTCATGCTGGTTAAAGTTCTAATGAAAATTGGATTCATCAAGAAAGTTTTAAAAATTTACTGATGACTAACTACGGTTTTGATCTGCAGGCTAAAGCGTACACAACAAGAGTTGGCTCAAGTCCTTGCCCGACAGAATTCTTGGATGAAGCGGGTGAAGATTTTCGATCAGCTGGACATGAATATGGCACCACAACTGGCCGGCCTCGTCGTTGTGGTTAGCTAGATCTGGTTGCACTTAAATATTCTTGTCAAATCGATGGTTTCTCAGCACTTAATCTGACAAAGCTTGACGTACTTTCTGGGTTATCTCGAATTAGGCTTGGGGTAGCCTATAAAGGGCCTGATGGAAATGTGTTGAAATCTTTTCCTGCTGACCTTGACCTTCTGCAAAAAGTAGAGGTACTTTCCTTTCAAGTCAGAGCCATAGATCTCAATTACTTAACGGGCAACCTAAAATTGTATGCTTCTGTAATTATTATGTATGAGTATTGCAAGTATCTTGAAAAACATTTTGTGATGCATAACAGTTGAAAAAGGGGAACGTCAGGCATAATAAGTGAAAAAATGTTGTGACTAGATGTCAGGCCGGCATCTACAACCCTGTGTTTTGATCTTTAGATTATACGAATACATATATGGTTCAAATCCATAATCAGTAGAATAGTACCATGTAGGAAAAAACTAAATGAAGCATATTTGTTTGTACCATGGAGGCAACAGTTACATTAATGTCAGCCTATCTGATGATGTCTGCTTAAGCTTCACATCCTTGTGAGGTTTAATCAGACAGCTTCATTTACGATGATCATTATATCGAGTGCTATGCTGCAATATCTACCTTTAAAAAATCAGAAATCCACTATTTTAGTACTCTACATTGTATATGTATGAATTATTTTGCTAAAACTTACAGAAAGCTTGTTTGCACTGAGGCTTTGGCCCCATAATTTTCGCCTCTTGAACCTTTGACCCTCAATTTGTTCTTGACAACACATTTTTGCATTCTTTTGACTAATAAATTTCATGGATCTAACTGTTAATTTTATTTTATTTGGTCATTTGTGTTGGACCTGCTACCAATTTGAGTCTCTCTCGGTATATAGTTTTATTTGTATCTTTGTAGATAATATTCTGCATATGTCATATTCCTTTTTCCTGCAGTTTGTTTCTAACATTATGTCATGTCAAGGTTATTTGAAATCTTGTTTCCTTGAGAAAGTTTCTCATTTCAAACTCAAATTTTGATAAAAGCATTTTTCTCTTCTCTGGTACCCAATTCTAATATAACTTGGTCACATGTAGGTTATTTATGAAGATCTGCCTGGATGACAGGTTGATATATCTAAAGTGAGAAGCTATCAAGACTTACCATCTGCTGCTTGCCTCTATGTGGAAAGGATCGAGAGTTGGAATACCAATCGATTATATTGGTGTTGGGCTAGGTCGTGATGCTTTAATAGTGAAGTAATAGGATCAACAGATTTTAAAGTCATCCCATGGAGTTTGTTGTCCAAGAAGTAGGTCAAAAACATGCATGGGGACTTTTAATGGCCTAACATTCCCGGTGTCATTTTTGGCTTTTGTGACCTTTTGATATCAGTCCCTTGTCCACAACACTTTGGTTAGTCTAAGCAGGAATAAATTCAAGAAATTATAGGCTCTTGTTTTCTACAATGCATGAGCTTTTGATGACAGAGAGGTATTAGTAACTCGTCACTGCGAAACTGAAAAAGGGTACGTAACCAACAAATCATACTACTGTATCTGAAGAAAAAGCAGCATCTAAAAAGAGAAATTATACTAATGCATATATAGTTTACTTGCATGATAATCATGTGTTTTCAGCTATAAAACACTGTTTGCAGTGGTTGGTAAAATTCAGCTAGTGCAATTGTGCTGGATAATGAAATTTTTCATCATCTCCTGATTTTCTGCCACTATTTCACCACTGGTTGATAAACTCACAATGTTTCTAGCTGATATTTTCAAGATTCTTGGAATTAGTGTCCAGTTAATGCCCAAGGGTCGTAAAAAGGAATGTCAAGCATGTATTAAAAGGTTCATGATGGTAATGGGTTCCATGACCAATGAAGGTATTATCCGAAGATCTTTCTGTCTTTTTCTTTCTGATCTTCAAATAGAGAAGAAATCAAATTGCACTGTTGTGAAAATTAGCGTGTGCAAAAGTATTCTATTTTTGGCAAAAGATGTGTTGATCATCTGAATGGTCAGTTTTTGGTTTGGAATGAGGAAGTACAATCTGATGAGGTGCTTGAAAACATTTTAGACACTACAAGAATTTTTTAATGATATTTTGATTATATCAAAACTAGATTTACCATTCACTTAACTGCCAGAAAATTGTTATTATTTTGACGGAGTATCTGATTTGACAAATGGGAATCATCAAGTGTTTTTAGACCTTTCAACTAAAAAACCAAATTCTTGGAGACCCTTGAACAAAAGGTATTTTTGGTTGTGGACCTTGGAGACCCTTGAACTAAGAGTAGGGTTTCATTATTGGTACATCTCTAGGTTTGGGATTGTAGCAAAGCTCAGGGATCAAACTTAACTCCATGCTTATGAGGCATCTGCGTTCTCACAGAGGCATCTGCGTTCTCACAGAGGCATCTGCGTTCTCACAGTTTACTTGCAGCTTATTCTCCGTTTTAATGGGAAGGTGATATATGGTGTGACCTTTCAGTTGTGGTCTTTGTTACTTTATGTTGTTTTGTTCTACTGTCACTTGCTACTAGCAGTAGTCAACAAACCTGGTTAGGGTGAGACTACTTGCATTTTTGTTAATGATGTGCACTTTTTTGAAGATTGAATAAAAGACCGGTTTACAACAAAAAAAATATCAAAATAAGATTGTTAAGAGTAGGGTTTCATTATTGGTACATCTCTAGGTTTGGGATTGTAGCAAAGCTCAGGGATCAAACTTAACTCCATGCTTATGAGGCATCTGCGTTCTCACAGTTTACTTGCAGCTTATTCTCCGTTTTAATGGGAAGGTGATATATGGTGTGACCTTTCAGTTGTGGTCTTTGTTACTTTATGTTGTTTTGTTCTACTGTCACTTGCTACTAGCAGTAGTCAACAAACCTGGTTAGGGTGAGACTACTTGCATTTTTGTTAATGATGTGCACTTTTTTGAAGATTGAATAAAAGACCGGTTTACAACAAAAAAAATATCAAAATAAGATTTATAATTGTTCAATTCCAATCTCTTTTATCTACTCGATCTTTTTTTAATTCTTTTAGCATCTTTCTTATTTCTTGATTAGATCTACTACTCTTCACCTATGTTTATTATTTCTGGTTTCTTGTGTTTAGTAATGAAGAAGTGTTCATGTGAAACGTTAAACATTTTACCTCTTCATCACACCATTTTCTTTAGAAATAACTTCTATTATGGTGTTTCATTATGGTGTATTATTGTTGCAGTGGCAGGGGATGGATTTTAATTGCTGGTTGGACCAAAAGAAATTGATGCAAATCAATATTGAAAATTAGACTTATTGGTTCTGCTATAGTTTGCATATACAAAGAAGAAACTGCTCTTTTTTCAAGTTAGAATATTTATATATACATCAGCAACAAATGATAATTTATCAAAACCATGAGAATGCTACACAGCTTCCTTCATAAGCCTTCTTAGGAAGACCATGAAATAAGACAAGTGACCTTGTGCTTGTATTTGTATCTTATTCTACATAACATCTTCTTACTTAGCTCGAGAACAATTAGCGGCAGTATTTATATCAGTTTCTATGGAATGTTTCTGCTGTTATATATTGAACAGGTCCATTATACCATATTCCTGGTAAGCCATATTTTATTGATGACTGCATTAATTACTTCAGTTTGGAGACTGAACACATCATAATGACTTAATTAATTACATTACAGTATTGGGATATTGTGTTGCATCATAACAGTATGGATTGAATTGATGGGAAAATTACATTGTATTGTTATTGTTTTGCATATTATGAGTTTCTTATGTTTCTTATGGATTCCACAATCTTCCCTGTTTAGCTACTGGTGGTAATCACAAGCCTGCATGTTATGAGTTCCTTACGGATTCCACACTTTTCCCCTGTTTAGCTACTGCTGGTAACCACTAGATATTCAATGACATTTGATCCTGAGAATTCCTTGAGCATTTGCACTAAAGCATCTTCTAACCAAGCTAATCCTTGGGACTATCTCTGCTAGATCGTTATCAACTAACCTTGGTGGCATTTGATATTATAGTGAATTTTCATTTGCTATTATTCCAAATAGTCTGCAGGCTTATTCAGAAGTATCCCACTGGCTTGGTAATTACTAATTGCTCAAGTCCCTTAAATTGAAGCCATCACCAGTGAGGCCGATTTCTCCATGCCTTTTAGAATGACCGCGTATGAAACTGTAGACCTTGAAAGTCTTTTCTATATTTTCTGAAGGATACAAACACCGGGAATAAGAAAATGAAGGAAAGTGAAAGTTGCAGGTTTTTTTTGGCAGAAGCATCATAGATGTGAACGAAGGTTGTTACATCAAAGAACTAAAGAGTGATTATACAATATCGCCATCTCTACATAAGCAAGGAGAGCTAGAATATAGAGTTTGGTTCCAACTTCAAGAAATATAACTTTGAGAGTGAAAACAAGAAGTTTAGGAATAGGAATCAACTTTCTGTGATGTGTCAAATTATTTGGGATTCTTCGTCTTTGTTGCTTCATATAAGAATTTATTAAAGATAACAATATCATTGAATCTTGTTCAGATTCTGGATTCTGCAGAGTCTATCCCTGTTTTCATGAAAGGAAGTTTGTTCATGGAAATGCTAAGCCAAGAAACATCCTTCTGGGCTTTGACATGGAGCCATACATAGCAGATTTTGGGCTAGAAAAGCTACTGGACACTGCCAGTGTCAAGTATAGTAGCTCTGCTATCCACCTAAGGAACCTTGAAGGTATATTTTCAGGGAGCAAACACTCCAGTGGCTCCCAGAATAGCCTGCAAACAACATCTGATTTGCTGGGCATTTCAGGCACATCGAAGAACTTTGTATCTCCTTAACAGGCCACGGAAGCATTGAAGACTCTCAAACACAACCAAAAGTGAGATGTTTATTACTTTGGGGTTATTTTTCTGGAGATTCTTACTGGGAAGCCACTGAAACAGTGTTTTATAGCTGAAAACACATCATTATCATGCAAGTAAACTATATATGCATTAGTATAATTTCTCTTTTTAGGTGTTGCTTTTTCTTCAGATACGGTAGTATGATTTGTTGGTTACGTGCCCTTTTTCAGTTTCGCAGTGACGAGTTACTAATACCTCTCTGTCATCAAACGCTCATGCATTGTAGCAAACAAGAGCCTATAATTTCTTGAATTTATTCCTGCTTAGACTAACCAAAGTGTTCTGGACAAGGGACTGATATAAAAAGGTCACAAAAGCCAAAAATGACACAGGGAATGTTAGGCCATTAAAAGTTCCCATGCATGTTTTTGACCTGCTCCTTGGACAGCATACTCCATGGGATGACTTTAACCAATCTAATCCTTGGGACTATCTCTGCTAGATCGTTATCAACTAACCTTGGTGGCATTTGATATTATAGTGAATTTCATTTGGTATTATTCCAAATAGTCTGTAGGCTTATTCAGAAGTATCCCACTGGCTTGGTAATTACTCAAGTCCCTGAAATTGAAGCCGTCACCAGTGAGGCTGATTTCTCCATGCCTTTTAGAATGACCGTGTATGAAACTGTAGACCTTGAAAGTCTTTTCTATATTTTCTGAAGGATACAAACACTAGGAATAAGAAAATGAAGGAAAGTGAAAGTTGCAGGTTTTTTTTGGCAGAAGCATCATAGATGTGAACGAAGGTTGTTAAATCAAAGAACTAAAGAGCGATTACACAATATCCCCATCTCTACATAAGCAAGGAGAGCTAGAATATAGAGTTTGGTTCCAACTTCAAGAAATATAATTTTGAAAGTGAAAACGAGAAGTTTAGGAATAGGAATCAACTTTCTGTGATGTGTCAAATTATTTGGGATTCTTCATCTTTGCTGCTTCATATAAGAATTTATTAAAGATAACAATATCAGTGAATCTTGTTCAGATTCTGGATTCTGCAGAATCTATCCCTGTTTTCATGAAAGGAAGTTTGTTCATGGAAATGCTAAGCCAAGAAACATCCTTCTGGGCTTTGACGTGGAGCCATACATATCAGATTTTGGGCTAGAAAAGCTACTGGACATTGCCAGTGTCAAGTATAGTAGCTCTGCTATCCACCTAAGGAACCTTGAAGGTATATTTTCAGGGATCAAACGCTCCATTGGCTCCCGCGATAGCTTGCAAACCAATGTTTTACAACTCGGACTCGGACTCGGACTCGGCCGAGGATCGACTCCGACTCGGACTCCGACTCGGTAATGACTCGGCCGGCTTGATTTCAATGACTCGGTCGTTGTAAAAAATACATTAAATATTTATTTTTTTTATAAAAAAACATAATTTTAAATATTTTAAACATAATTTTAAAGATTTTCATTCAAGTTTCCAAACACACAACATTATAATATACATGGAAGACAACATATGATCAAAGTAGGCTCATGAACCAATCCATTATATCAAAATGGTACGGTGGTACCCAATGGCAATAGTAAATACATAGTCAACTGTAGTCTGTCATACATGATCAAAGACTCAAGAGTCAAAACAAAATACAAATAACCAAGGAGGCTAGTAGCTACTGCCAGAGGAGCCAAGATCATCTCGACCAATCTCTGGATCATCATCATCAGAGTCAGACAAGGGGCCCCATGGCTCCTCCTCATCATCATCGTCTCCAACTGCAACTGTAGAAGTGGTGCCAGTACCACTAGGCTGTGCAGCAGATGCAAGCTGAGATAGAGTACAAATGCGGCTGCGCTTCTGTCGTGGCTGAGCAGAGGAAGGCGAAGCACCTACAACTGGAGTCCTACTAGCTGGCTGTGAGACTGAGGCTGGTGGATCGGGATCTGCATTCAACTGAACAGGCTGCAGTGCATGTTCAACATCAAGTTGATCAATCTCAAGATCCTCATCAGGATCAAACTCTGGTAGACGACTCTCCACTACCCAATCTGATGTTGGATCAATGTCTTCCAACACAATGGGATCTGAATCAGGTCTTTTGTTCAGCAATTGGTTCCGTCTGAGCCGAAGGTTGTATTGGACAAAAACTAGATCATTCAACCGTTTTTGCTCCAAACGGTTTCTCTTCTTTGTGTGAATCCTCTCAAAGACAGACCAATTGCGCTCACACCCAGATGCACTGCAAGTTTGACTCAAAATACGAATTGCAAACCTTTGCAATTCAGGGCACTAGCCACCAAAGGCCTCCCACCATTGTGCTGCAAAAAACATAGGAGTGTAATGAATTATGAGTTAGATGAAGGCTGAAGCTCAACAAAATTACAAATTATATCTAACTTTCAAATTATAAATGATTTAACAAACTTTAATAAAAAAAGTAAAACCATTAAGAAATTAAAAATTGAAATTTTTGTTTACCTGGCTCATCTGCTTCTCTTGCAATCTTTGCTAGGTTCTTCCCAAAGGTACCTGTTGCATTGCTGAAGGATGTGACCTGCTGATGTATCAGCAGCTGATCAGACTCCGATGGGACCATGCGCTCAATGCAATCAACCAGTCCATCTCTGACCTCCCCCCTCAAAGCTCCTGACTCCTTAGCTTTATAATGATACCGTGGGTTCAAAAAATACCCAGCTGCATGTATAGGGCGATGGAGTTGATTGTTCCATCTTTCATCAATGATTGCCCAAATGGGCCCATACTTTGCCACTCTATCCTTGTATGCTGTCTTTATTTGCTCCTTTGCTTGATCCATAGCCTCATAAATGAAGCCCATAGCCAACCTTTCCCCATCCACCAACCGCAACACCTTAACTAGTGGCTCAGCAAGCTTCACAATCTCTGCTGCCTTTCTCCAAAAAGTTTCATCATGGACTTTCCTTTTCAATTCTCTGCCTTCTGGTTTGTTAGACCAACTATTTTGATTCCAATCATCACTGGAAAACATCTTTTGCAAGTTTCTATGTTGGGAAAGCATAGATTGCAATGTCAAAAAATGTGTAGCAAATCTAGTGATGGCAGGCCTAATAATATCCTTGCCTCCAGTGTGTTTCCTCATGAGACTCAAAACCAGTGTATGATTGTAGATAAATTTTGTTATGCTTTTGGCATTATCTACAGTGTTTCTGACCCAATCTAATTTTCCAATATCCTCAAGCATGAGGTCTATGCAATGTGCAGCGCATGGGGTCCAAAAGATGGTCTTGTGTTTTTCCTCTAACAGTCTACCAGCAAGAACATAGTTAGAGGCATTGTCTGTGATGATTTGAACAACATTAGCCACCCCCACATCCTCAATAACCTCATCCAATAGCTGAAACAACAAGTGGCCATCTTTTACCTTATCAGATGCATCAACTGATTTTAAAAACATGGTTCCCTGTGGGCAGAAGACAAGAAAGTTTATGATGGTATGGTTTCTTTGATCAGTCCATCCATCTGACATGATGGTACACCCTGTTCTTGCCCATGATTCCTTGAAATCTTGCAAATACTCATTAATTGATTTAATTTCTTTCTGCAAACGAAACCCCCTTAGCTCTTGCATAGTAGGGCCTTTGAAGCCTTTTCCAGCAGCATGTATGGCCTCAAACATAGGCTCATAATATGGTGAACGAGCAGCATTAAAGGGGATATCAGCATCATACCACCATCTAGCTATGTAGTCACAAGCAGTCTCCCTCAATTCTTTCTTCTAATGGTCATCTAAAGTGGGCTGAGCAAGACCTTTACTAATACTAACTTCAAGACCATGTGCATCTGATGGAGAGGAGCCTGAGTGAGTGTAAAAACTTTTGATAGTCCCATCACCCTTCATTCTACCCTTTCCCTTATCTTGAACAGAAGCAAAAGAGGGAGGAACATAACGGAAAGGGTTTGATGCATCAGTTTGAGGGATAGAGGAAGAACCCTCAAACTCATAGTGGGGGTTGGCAGCCATCATTCTTTGTATCTCCCTCTTCCTCCCAATTTCAGCCTGTATCTCTTTTTGCCTAGTCTTTTCTTCTTTAAATTTTTCAAAGCTTTCCAACAAATTCTTTCTAATCTCCCCAATTTGATCAGAGGGACATGGAGTAATATTGCCTTTAATCCTTGCCAAGTGTTGTTTTAGCCTATGAATCCCCCCAGGACCTGACTTAATTTTCCTATGGCAAAACTTGCAACACATCTCACTATCAACCATTTCAACATATGCCCAAGCAGGATCTTTTGCTCTAGGTGCCATTTTTTGACTAGGAAAACAATCTGAAAATGAAAAAAAAAAAAAAAATTGATTCAATGTTCATTTATTTGACTAAAAACACTCTCTAAGCTATCTTGATATGCACCTAAAATTTACTAAGTAAAAACAGATTTATAGAGGTGGAAAAAAATACCTCCAGGCACAAACTGCCTCCTCAAGCTTGCTCCAAGAATCAGCTCCTCAATGCTGCTCCAAATGGCTGCCCAAGAAGCTCCTCACTCCAGCTACAATGCTCCTCCAAGACTCCTCACTGCTGCTCCAAAACAAGCTCAAGAACTGCTCACTAACTCTCAAAGAAGACTCTCACTCAAATGCATAAGACTGCTGTGAGTGAAATGAGAGCATTTGGCTGTCTTAAATAGAGTTTGGGAGGGGGAAATGGACCCCAAAAGCATTTAACAATATTCCATTACCCTTTGGAATCCACAAACCCTACTTAACTTTACCAAATATCAGCAAAAAAATGATTTTTTTTTATAAAAACCGCTGCCCAGCCGTCCTTTCCATGACTCGGCCGAGTCAATACGGACCCGACCGGGTTGATCGAGTCAGCTATGACTCGGCCGAGTCATTGGATGACTCGGCCGAGTCATAGCTGACTCGGTCAGCCGAGCCGGGTCATGGGCCGGGTCATTGAGCTGGCTATTGAAACGGTCTGAAACGGCCGTTTCGGTTTCAACTCGGCCGTTTCGTAAAACAGTGTTGCAAACAACACCTGATTTGCTGGGCAGTCCAGGCACATCCAAGAACTTTGTATCTCCTTACTAGGCCCCGGAGGCATTGAAAACTCTCAAACACAACCAAAATTGGGATGTTTATTCCTTTGGGGTTATTTTTCTAGAGATTCTTACTGGGAAGCCACCATCAGATAAGGATTTTGCAGCATGGGGTCAAAACTTTGTTGATGACAAGCATCGCCTTTTGCGCATCATAGATCCTACTCTTCGACCAGAGGTTAAAGGAAGGGAAGAAATCTCAGTGTCTGTGGGGATTGCATTGAATTGTGCTTCTGCTTCCCCTCAAAAGAGACCATCAATGAAGGAGGTATTGCATTTTCTAGAAAAAAATGCCATCATCCACAACCGATTAACCAATTCTTTCGTAGCATCCTTGCTTTGACATAAGTTGGACAAAGATGAGGACTTACACCCACATTCCATATTCAACAGCTCTACTTAGACATTGACATAACTCATATAGACACCTCTATGATTGGGACTCAGCAACAGACAAACTCTGCTGTCAACTCAGCTGCTTATGAAATGGCCAGAGTCTTCTTAAAAATTTCAATATTTAGGCCGATAGGCCTTCCTTTGAGTGAGCTTTTCGTCTACACTTTGTTTCTATGTTTGACAGCTGGCATGCACCTTCAACTGGCATATGGTTGACATCTGTCGTGCAACTTCATTTCTGTTTCTCCTCTTCAACTTTCTGCTCTTCCTGTTTTCTTCCACGACCATTTTTGTTCCTCCTATTTCCGCTTTCTGCTCTTCCTGTTCTCTTCCACGCCCTGCTGCAATAATGTTTTCGTGTTGTTCCTTTAACTGCTGCAATAATGTGTCCCGTTTCTGCTATGCAATCTGTTGTGCACGACCTACTGTGTTGTCTGGATCAACTTTGAGAAAAAACTGATGACGCAAATTGACAGAACAGGGGGCGCAAACCCTACTTGGAATGACAAGGCCATATTCAGAGTGGAAGAGAGTTTTCTCCGCTGTGAAACCTCTGCTGTGATGATGGAGATATACTGCGTGGGTTGCCTCAGGGATACCCTGATAGGCACTGTGAGGGTCTTGCTTTCCACTCTCTTCAAGGGCTACGGGAGCACAGATTCAGTGGGATGAGTTTCTTGGCACTGCAGGTCCGTCGTCCTTTTGGTCGCCCACAGGGCATTCTCAACCTTGGCACCATGATTCTTGATGGAGTAGATCTTCATAGAATGAACAGATTCATCCCTGCAACTGGGCGGCTGTGGGTTTCAGAGATTTGATGGGGAATCCTGTCCAACCCAAGCCTTCGTTTGTGGGAAAATTACTGTCCATTAAACCTAATAATGTTGTTGAAGCCCAAGAACAGCAATCCCACTGTCAAGACTTCAACAGTATTGCATGCAAGGAATAGGGAAAAGATCAAGAAAAGCAGAAAGATGGTGGTGAGATGGTTGAGAAGGTGAAGAAGAAAGTTGTTGGCTGCTATCAGATCCTCATGGCCCCAAAATTGAAAACGAATAAAGTTGGATTGAGGAATGGGGTTGCAAAAATTCATCTCAGTCCATCTAACAGTAACATCTGTGCCAAGGAAGATCAAGACCCTGCTCTGGCTTACAACAAAGCAACAACAATTTATGCATAGTGTTATCATCAATAATATTATTGTGCAAGAATACGTTGGTTTTCTGTTATTATATTCTTTGTGCAAGTGCCTTTAATTCCTAGTTGATTCGTGAAGTGCTTATTATGGCATACATAAATATTTTGAAAATCATGAGCCACTGTGGATGAAAAACTGGTTTATGTAAAAGTTTTAATAGATATATGAATCTGAAAAGGGCAAGTTCAGTGCCTTCAGTCTACTACTTCGATATATATTCTTAGCCTATGTGGATGAAACATTGGTTTGTGTAAAAGTTTGAATAGATATGAGTCTGAATTTTGCAATGGGTATGTTTAGTGCCTTCAGTCTGCTACTTTGATAGATACTCTTAGCCACTGTGGATCACACATTGGTTTGTTTAAAAATTTGAATAGATATATAAATCTCAAATGGGCAAGTTCAGTGCCTTCAGTCTTTAATATATACTACTCTTAGCCACTGTGGATGAAATATTGGTTTATGTAAACATTTGAATAGATATATCGTTTATGAGTTTGAAATGGGAAAATTCAGTGCCTTTAGTCTGCTGTTTTGATATATATAGAGTATATATATATATGTTTACAAGATGATCACTGCATTTTTAACGTATGTCCTTCACTAATCAAATCGATCTTTCAAAGACACAATAGGCTTTCCTAATCTTGCAGAAAATGATCTGTCCATATTAAGCCATAAGGATGAAAACCAAGCGAGATAATAATCAACTGATGCAAGTGACTATTGTTGAAAAATATTTCTAACTCTCGTTTTACTTTGCCATTATTTTATAATCAAGAAAATGTGGGAAAGGCGGCTATATTACAATCCCATTAGATGAAGTTGGGGTAGATTTTATGGTTTGAAACTAACTCAACCGAAATTTTCTACATTGTTTTTATCAATATGAAAGCCTGAGAAGATAGGTGTAGGTGAAGCAATGGAGTTTTGAAATGGGTAGATTTTATAGTCTAACACTAACAACCAAAATTTTCTACATTGCTTTTATCAATATGAGAGCCTGAGAAGATAGGTGCAGGTGAAGCAATGGAGTTTTGAAATGGGTAGATTTTATAATCTAAAACTAACTCAAGCAAAATTTTGTACATTTTTTTTATGAATATGAGAGCTTGAGACTATAGGTGCAGGTGAAGTAATGGAGTTTTGAAATGGAAATCACAACAATAAAATTCTAAAATGACACAACAAATGGATTTGGTACAAATTTGTTTTTGTTTGTTCCATTATTGTTGTATCTATGAATGGGTTTTTTTGCTTCTTGGCTTCGATCATGACCATTTGGGGTGGCCTTCTGCACTAATTTCCATCTGCTTTCATCATCATAAGCTAGAGAGTCTATTATGTGTTTTGTCTTATAAGTTAGTTCTGTACAATGTTCAGATTTCAAAAGATTTCATTCATAGCGTTTCTTCTCCTGTAATTTCAATCAGGGTGGTCTCTGAATATTGTGTTTCCTTGTGCAGTAAATTCACTCTACATCATGGGGGAAGCTTACACACAGCTGGAGCTTAACATCATCTCAGCTCAAGATCTGAAGGAGATGCATATTTTTGGCATGATGCAGACCTACCGTGTTGTATGGATCAATTTCGAGAAAAAACTGACGATGCAAATTGACAGAACAGGGGGCGCAAACCCTACTTGGAATGACAAGGCCATATTTAGAGTGGAAGAGAGTTTTCTCCGCTGTGAAACCTCTGCTGTGAGATGGAGATATACTGCGTGGGTTGCCTCAAGGATACCCTGTTAGGCACTGTGAGGGTCTTGCTTTCCACTCTCCTCAAGGGCTACGGGAGCACAGATTTCAGTGGGATGAGTTTCTTGGCACTGCAGGTCTGTCATCCTTTTGGTCACCCACAGGGCATTCTCAACCTTGGCACCATGATTCTTGATGGAGTAGATCTTCACAGAATGAACAGATTCATCCCTGCAACTGGGGAGCTGTGGGTTTTAGAGATTTGATGGGGAATCCTGTCGAACCCAGGCCTTCGTTTGTGGGAAAATTACTGTCCATTAAACCTAATAATGTTGTTGATGCCCAAGAACAGCAATCCCGCTGCCAAGACTTCAACAGTAGTGTATGCAAGGAACATGGCAAAGTTCAAGAAAAGCAGAAAGATGGTGGTGAGATGGTTGAGAAGGAGAAGAAGAAAGTTGTTGGCTGTTATCAGATTCTCATGGCCCCAAAATTGAGAAGGAATAAAGTTGGATTGAGGAATGGGGCTGCAAAAATTCATCTCAGTCCATCTAACAGTGACATCTGTGCCAAGGAAGATCAAGATCCTGCTCTGGCTTACAACAAAGCAATAACAATTTATGCATAGTGTTATCATCAATAATATTATTGTGCAAGAATACGTTGGTTTTTTGTTATTATATTCTTTGTGCAAGTGCCTTCAATTCCTAGTTAATTTGTGAAGTGCTTATTATGGCATACATAAATATTTTGAAAATCATGAGCCACTGTGGATGAAACATTGGTTTATGTAAAAGTTTGAATAGATATATGAATCTGAAAAGGGCAAGTTCAGTGCCTTTAGTCTGCTACTTCGATATATATTCTTAGCCTATGGGGATGAAACATTGGTTTGTGTAAAAAATTGAATAGATATGAGTCTAAAATTTGCAATGGGCATGTTTAGTGCCTTCAGTCTGCTACTTTGATAGATACTCTTAGCCACTGTGGATCACACATTGGTTTGTTTAAAAATTTGAATAGATATATAAGTCTCAAATGGGCAAGTTCAGTGCCTTCAGTCTACGACTTTGATATATACTCTTAGCCACTATGTATGAAATATTGGTTTGTGTAGAAATTTGAGTAGATATATGAGTGAATTGGGCAATTTCAGTGCCTTCAGTCTTTGATATATACTACTCTTAGCCACTGTGGATGAAATATTGGTTTATGTAAACATTTGAATAGATATATCATATATGAGTCTGAAATGGGCAAATTCAGCGCCTTCAGTCTGTTGCTTTGTTATATATAGAATATATATATATATATATTTGTTTACATGATGATCACTGCATTTTTAACTTATATCTTTCATTAATCAAATCGATCTTTCAAAGGCACAATAGGCTTTCCTGTTCTTGCAGAAAATGGTCCGTCCATATTAAGCCATAAGGATGAAAACCAAGTGAGATAATAATCATCTAATGCAAGTGATTATTGTTGAAAATATTTCTAACTCGTTTTACTTTGACATTATTTTATAATCAAGAAAATGTGGGAAAGAAGGCTATATTACAAGCCCATTAGATGAAGTTGGGGTAGATTTTATGTTTTGAAACTAACTCAAGCAAAATTTTCTACATTTTTTTTATCAATATGAAAGCCTGAGAAGATAGGTGCAAGTGAAGCAATGGAGTTTTGAAATCAATGAAGGAGATATTTCATTTTCTAGAAAAAATGCCATCATCCACAACCGATTAACCAATTCTTTCTTCCTATGTAGCATCCTTGCTTTGACATAAGTTGGATAGAGATGAGAACTTACACCGATATTCCATATTCAACAGCTCTACTTAGACATTGACATAACTCATATAGACATCTCTATGATTGGGACTCAACAACAAAGAAACTCTGTTGTCAACTCAGCTGCTTATGAAATGGCCTGAATCTTCTTGAAAATTTTAATATTTCTACAGTTGAGGATTGTAGCAAAGCTCAGGGATCAAACTTAACTCCATGCTTATGAGGCATCCGCGTTCTCACAGTTTACTTGCAGCTCATTCTCAGTTTTAATGGGAAGGTGATATATGGTGTATTATTGTTGCAGTGGCAGGGGATGGAATTCAATTGCTGGTTGGACCAAAAGAAATTGATGCAAATCAATATTAACTAGTTATTGATAATTTTGCCCACTGAGTTCCCTTAGGTCAAGTATAATGCTTTCCTTGCTTATCAAAGAATATTGCTTATCAAAGAGTATTGATTCCTTTTCAATAGGAGTAGCATGTGAGTGTCAGTTTTATAAAGAAGATTCTTTTTATTATTAATAAAAATATAGATAGTTTGTTTCATTTTAAAGGGTTATAAATATGAGTTATAAATACAAGACTTAAAAGGTTGTAAATATTTCAAGGGTTGTAAATATGAGTTATTAATTGTTTTTACTCAAAACCCGATAAATAGCAATTTAGCAATTTCTTTTTAATTGAGTGACTCAAATTCATGTTTCTTTAGGTTGAAGGTAAACCCACTAAAGTGGAAAAAATTGTGATTCCAATAATTAGAGGGATTGTCATCATGGGGTGATAAGAAATTTAATATTCCAAGAAGAGGAGGTAGTAGTAGATTCTAAATAAATTAGCAATGCAACAACATAAATGTTTGCAACAAATTTAGAGAGATCCACCTTGTTGAATAATGCACACAATACATGGATAATGGATTTCCGCACTTTATGCCTTATGGCGTTTTCTTTGCAACATCTGGTGCAAATGCTAGTTTATGTACTTCCCGGAATAATGGGAAGGTACAACTTCCTTGTCACCTTTCCTTAAGCCAACAATTACGTAGGGGATTTGGTGAAATATTAGGTCGCTTATAATTTATCTAGCGGAAGGAAATTAGTAATCTATTGGACCCAAGGACGTGATGATATTAATTTAAAACGGTCATGACTTTTCACATGTTATCACGCATTCCACCGCAGCGCCATAAACCCTTTCATAGCAATCTCATGAAGAAGACAACAAATCGGATTTCGCTTCATTTGCATTTAAGAATTTCACTGGTTCTGCGTGCCCTAGACTTCCTTTCTTTACTTGTTAACATATTGATGTGATTGACAGGGAGGTAAAATAGTAATGTTAAGTGCATTGGGATCCATACAAATTATAAATGTAAGTAAATAGTATTGACCACAATGACATCCAACCTAACATAATGAAATAATGCATATTTCACTTGGTACAATAAAACGCACATCCCACCTAATATAATGAAATAATGCGTTTTTCAGTGGGGTAAATAAAATAATGCATTTGACCATACGGATCTGACGACGTTATAAAATTCAAAAGTAATTAAATGTATTAAGATGGTATAAAAAATCGAAAACTTAAATACATTTAGTTAGATAAAATAAAATGTAAAGATATTAAAACTAATACAAATTATAGATAATATTTACTACCATCAAATTTTACTAACAAATGATTGAAGAACCATTCATTAAATTACTGTATCATGAAAACTGTTACATACAATTTTCTCATACTGGCCATGTCCTAGGGCTAGAGCCCAGCACTTACTCATCTGAATGACCTCATACTTATCAAATTCCCACTACCCATCTTTACCTCACATATGTGCAACCAAAATCACCGTTACCATCTTAATGCGCAGTTGGTTATACCCTTTAATACTATCAGATTCCTATCACCCTAATTATCAAATTCGGAAATATTTCCAAAAGCTACACACAACCTTACTTTCCACCGAAGTTTTTTGTGGTTTTGAAAGTATTTAATCATTAATTCGCCAAAAAAGTCGTAGGATAACATTCCTTAATCTTCCACCTCATCTTGTTATATTTTTACCCTAATCATTTAAGCCTTAGGAAACATTATTAAGCTACACTTTATTAAGCCGTAGGTAACAGTATTAAGTTGGACTTTAAAATTGAAGGGGGAACAGTATGGAATTTCAATTATCAGTTAAATTTCAATGTTCATAGTCATTAAGTTTGAAATATAAATTAAATATAATAGGAAATATCACAATCTCAAAGTTCAGAGTCATTGAGTTTAAATGTAAATTCAAGATAATATAATAAAAAATATGATAAGGGAAAGTCTGTAAAAGCACTTCAATTAAAAGAAAATATCCCAGCATACCTCTCAAATCGGTAGAAACAAACCAATATTGGGACATCGGAGACAGAGGTATTGATTTTACGAATAATACAAAGCTTAACACCTCTGCCGGAGGTTAAGTTGATGTTATGTTTTTTCATATAAAACATTTTTTAATAGAAGGAATATATATGTTTTCAATTCATTTTTCTAAGTTTAAAATTATTATAATAAAGTTATATTATGTCATGAATAGAATAACCACTATTGAACTTATTAATAAAATTGATATTTTCCTGCATATAAAATAAATTATTTACTAAATTACGCTAACCAAAATAAACCAAATAATCTGCCACACAAATTGAACTTAATGTACATGATTTGGCCGAACTTGGCAACACTGCCCACATTTATTAACAGCATAACACAAGCAAAATACTATTCTCTTCCTTCTGCAGATTAGTTTCTGCCCATTTCTCACATTTAGTCTGAAGCCACTGGCCTACGCTCCTCGGGTCGTTACAAATGTCAAATTGCTTCTGATCTGGCATCTACCTACAGGCCGCCCCACAATATTTGAAATATAAAATTGTGTTAAATGAATCTCCATCTCCATGGTTAAATGTGAAATTGGAGCCCTGACTTTGGGAAGAATTTATTGAAATAAAGTAGGTCGATTTCCTAATCAAATCATTGAGAGTTTGGGGTGGAATGATCAGGTATAGTCCGAAAATAAAGGATATATATAGTTAGTTAGTTAGTTAGTGTACACTACAATAATTTAAAGTTTACAATTTCTATACCTTTATTGGATTTTAAACAAAATTAATGCACAGAGTAGTGACACTATTTGAAATACCTTAAACATAATATTTCTTTTTCCAAATGATTTATATTATTAATGGATTTTCAAATACACATAAATACTATTATTTATGATGAAGACTGAATTATTATTTTTATTATTACCATTAATGACACACTAATTTTATAGTAAAATTTAAATGAACTAAATATCTTACAAAGTAATTGAATTTTTTTACTTTTAATTACACATTTTCTTTAAACATTGAAATATTTTATTATGATTAACTTTCAAATAATTTTCCATTTTATTCTCTATCTCTATATATACACATATATGAACTTGATATTGAGACAAATTAGTTAGTATGAGAATTCAAATACTTTACTAAAGTCTCTTACTAAAAAAAGTCAAATGTCTTTAACATCTCATATTAGAACATAAAGATAGGAATTTATACCATTTCATATTAACATCTAAATATTTTATTTATGGCATGAGAGTGAAATGTTTTTACCACTTCTCCTTCATAGTACATTGTAATATCAATAATGAATGGTTATATTATAGAAAAAGTGAGATTATTAATGTTTTATAAATCTTTTAATTAAAATTAACCAAACATTTATATTCTTTTTTGTATGTTTATTATAGCCAACACTAATATTAAACGTTATTTAAACACATGATAAAGTTTAGTCATTCATTTACAATCTTTTTTGAAAACAAAATATCTACAATTTTCTTTTGAAATTTTTTAAAATTTTTTTACAAAACCGCCCATGGACATAGCACGAGGTTTAGTGTTGCATTTATGTGAAATATTTAATACAGGTAAGGAAACTCTGAGCAAAGACTTGCACGGTTTTAGTTTTAGCTGTTCTCCATTTTAAGCAATATACTTAGTTGAAAATTAGTATTGAATAAAATATATTTTCTTGGTTGAAACTATTCATTTAGATACTTTTGTGATAGTAGTTTAATAATGGGAAATTAATATGAGTAAGTATTTCTGATTATTATTCCTATGAATTCATTTCATCTAATATTTCACAGGTCTTATATTAACATGATTGATATAATTGTTATTAATCCATTACATGTCTAAGCTTGCCGATCACTTGTGATAGAGGAACAACCTCATACAATGTTAGTCCCAATTGAATACTCTAGAGGTCTAGCCCCAGTCCAACTAGTCATTTAAGTCCATCTTGCTTATATATCTCTTTTTTCTTTTCTTTTTCTCTCTATTAAGCTTGTTCTCTCAAAGGTTTTGGTCCTACTATGGCAAGTTCACAATGGAGCAATGTATTGAACCTACACTACGAGGTCTCAAGGACTTGTTGATCAATTTTTCAATTATAAGGCATGTAGTGCAAAGATCTCTAGTATTGATGGAAAAATTACACTTCAAGATAATTAGGTGCTTCTAAAATAATTACAACTCAGTCGGAGTTAGAAACAAATGAAATTATCTATTTTTAAACTGAATAGGATATATGCATCAATTTAGGAGCCATGAAACCAAGTCAACATATGGTCAATCCTGTCAAGGCATCGTGTTTCTTCTTAGCCACCTATGGATGGAATGCATGTTTTCATATTTCATTTGTGTAAAATATTATTAAAGTGTTGATTGCCAAAATTGACCTCATCAATATTTGAGAAATTGCCCAACCAAGATCCTACTTAGACCCTTTTCCATTTGGTATAGAAATTTCGATCGATATGTGTGCTTAATTGCCACTAAGTGAACTTTATCCAATGAATGGTGACTTGTTCCAATAAAAATGGCCTAAAAGGCTATTTGAGGAGATCGCATCGCATCAGGCCAAGAGGAGGACATAAGGTTGGGCGGAAGGGACCCCCGATCAGTGATCTCCGTTGATCGGATCGGTGGATTAGGTCGGAGGCAGACAGGCGATGTTGCATAAGGACCAGGCCGAGCGATAAGCCGATCGCTGATATCGGCGGATCGCAATCGGCGATGCCATATGGAAAGGCCTTGGGCTCATGTGATATGCGATTGCGACTAGTTGCATCGCAAAATCGCATCGGAGCTACACAACGGAGTAGGGAAACACATAAATATTTGTGATGTGATAGCCGGACTCGATGAGGCTATAGGCGATATTTGATATATTTTGAGATCCATCAAATGGCAGATTTCTATGTATTTTTGCCTTTTCGTTAAATAAATGAAAAGTGAAGGGAAAGCGCCAATGCGATGAAACCGGACCCGAAGGGGTTTATAAATGCCACTGCATATTATTTCAAGTCCGAAACAAGCGGGATTTCGGGAGGACCGAAGGTGGTAAGAGGTTTTGGTTGGGCTCCGCCCGAGCCCATACATTGGCTGCCACGTGTCCAGGCTGAGGAGAGAGAAAACCACCCTTATTGGGTGGTTAACCCTCGTACAAAAGAGCCGCCCGAAATGAACCACCACCGTTGGATCTAGATCTCCCAGATCAATGGTGGGGATGCGATAAGAGATTTAAAAGGTGGACCCAATGGAATATAAGGTGGAGTTCATAATTTTTGAAGTCCGATAGACGCGTTTGGGTGGATTTCTACAGGTTTTCTGTGTATTTTCCTATGTAAGCCGAGAACGACCATTTGTGGGTTTCTGCCTATGAAACGACCCTGATCCCTTCTGTAACAGCCCCTAATCATCATTCCACGCTACAAGCAGGCATTTTTGCCAACGATGAGGTGTTTGAAAGCCACAGGGCCGCAGAGCCAGATGGTCAGTCGAACAGACAGTGCAGAGAAGCCACAAAGCCGCAAGGGAATGATTGGATCGCAGAGAAACAGCCAGGGAATCCAAAAGCCAAGAAGATGCCTCAAAAGAGCCAAAGAGCATGATTGAGAACAACAGGAGGAAGAAGGTAGCAGAAGGCCATTGCAAGAGAGCAAAAAGAGCTGAAGAGCTACTGCGCAGAGCAATTGAGGGACCCTTTGGGGTCACTTGAAGTTCAAGTGAAAATCCAGAGAGCTGAAGGTTGTAGAGGGCCAAGAAGCTAGAGCCAAAGAGCCAAAGCCAAAGCCGGAGCCACGGAGCTAGAGCTTGAGCCAAGAGCCAGAGCTAGAGCCGAAGAGTTAGAGCGAGAGCCAAGAGCTTCAAGAGCCAGGGATAAAATGGTGTCTAAACCCATAATTTCAATGTAAAACAATGGAGTTTAGCCAAGAGCTTGTAAAAAGGACTTTGCCATAATCCTAGAGAGCCTAGTTGAGTTGACTAGAGCTCACAGAGACGTAGCCCAAGAGTTTTGGGTGAACTCCAAATTAATATTGTTGTTCTGTGTTTATTTTTACTGTTGCATTATTTATTGTTATATGTGTTTATATACCAGTTCAAGCACATTTACATATCAGCACAAACAACAGATTTTTAAAGAATATAATCAATTTAAATCAAATATCAGCATACACCTATATTTTCAAGCATTTTTAATTTCACATTGGTTAATTATGAAGACTTGGGAATATTTAAAGCTTTGGAAGTGGGAGAGGTTCTTGTAAGTTAGACAGTAAGCATAAGAGCCCCATTTCCAGATCAGGTGGTATCAAAGCTTAAGATTGATTAACCACGCCTTCAAAAAAGGTTATACCAGAATGCTTGATTGACAGAGCAAAGATTGCTTGTCTGAAAGGTGTTTGGGAAGTTAAGGATTGATTGTCTGATTGATTGTATGCTTGTTTCAGATTGACTATTGTTTGAGTTTGCAGAGGTGAAGAGAAAGCTATAGATAGCTTACTCCAGCAAGGACAAGAAGAAAAAAGAAGTCATTGCCATAATGACAACTTCTACAAGTGAATCCTTGAATTCTTCTTTCTTCACAAGATTCTTTGATGAAGACATGAAGTAAGAATTGTCCACCATGATGGATATGGTGAGAGAAATGTATGAGGATGGAAGGAATAGCAGCATACTTAGAGAGCAGTTGAGTTCCATGAAGGAAGAGAAGTAGTTGCTTCCCAAAAAACTGCAGGAAATGGAGAGGCAACTTCATATTGCAAATATGAACCTTAAAAGGATGCATGAGTTGGAGTCACAACTCTTTATTGCCAAAGAAGCCTTGGTCAAGTATCAGCTTGAAGAAGAGGTAAGCCATTCCAGTTTGTCTTCAAATTCCTTTGAGAATGCTTATATTGGTTCTTTTGAAAAACATATCAAAGGCATAGGTTCCAAGCTAATGTCCAAGAGGGAATATGAAGGAAAAGGCTTGGGTAGACATGCACAAGGTATTGTTGAGCTAATAATGATTGAGGAAAGGCGTAGGTATTTAGGTCTTAGCTATGGACAAGCTTATGGAAAAAGTTCCAAGGCTGCCATGAAGGCCATTGAAAGAGCTCCAAGAAGGAGTTGCATTACAAAGTGTGAAGATTGTATTCAGGAGGAATGTAAAAGCTTGAAACATCAATTGCAGGATGCAGGTGTTCAGAGGCACACACTTAAACCAAAGAGTTGGAGAGACTCTAAGAGCCTTGAAGAGATTGATGGTGTTCCAAAGGGAGCCACTTCTTCATTTGCTTCACCTCCTCATGAAGGCAATAAAGGTGAAAGAGGCAGGTATAAATCTGGTTCTAAACATTTTCCTTTTGATTTTGCAAAGCATGGTAAATTTCCACATATGTATGGGAAAAGAATTGCATGTTCCTTTTGTGGTTTGGATAACCATAATGTTTCTAGATGTTGGAAGAGAATGGCCACATACATGAAACTTTTGAAGGAAAGGAAACAAAAAGCCAAAGGTCCATTGGGAAAGGCAAATCATGTTGTCAAGAGGATGCACAGGAAGTGCACTTATTGCCATAAGCAAGGACATCTTGCTACAAAATGTTGGACTTTGAATCCAACAATGCTTCCACCAAAGCTGAAGAGAGTGGAAAGAGAAGATGGTAGAAAGGGAAGTGAAGATTCCATGAATGACGTGTCTTGGAATGATTCACATGATGATGATGATGATGTGAAGACAAAGGTGGTACCTATGAAAGGGATTGGTGAGGAATGATGAGAGTTCTTATCCAATTAAGATTGCGTGTCTATTAATGCATCTATTTGCATTTCTTTGTTAATGGAATGCAAGTTGCAGGATTTTACCAAGTAGGTGAATGGAGAAGTTGAGCAGGAGACTCACTTTGTTGTTGTAACATTATATTTCATTTCAACTTCGAAAGTACAATGTGCTTAAGTGAAAGTTAAGGTATGAAATGCATGCATGAGTTGGAGATGCATGAACACAAGGATGTTGATGATTTCCTTGTATTTGAACATGTATGTGTAATTAACTAAAGGGTTGGTTGCTTTGGCATGCATGTAATGTTGACTTAAAAGAAGTTAACTTGGCCTCCCAGATGGAGATGGTGTTGAAAGTTTTATCTTTTGAAAAGAGTCCTAATGGTATTTTTCTACATGCTTGACTTGAAAGGTCATTTGTTTTTAAAAATCACAAGTAAATTTAAACACATTAAAATTAATACAAATTGAGCTTAAAACATAATATTTATTTCAATTAGACTTTACTCCCAAATTATTAAATAACCATTATTAAATTATTGTCAGTGAAAACTTTTATTTTTCAAACTAGGCATGTCCTAAGCCCCAGAACCCAACACTTAGTCATCTGAGTCTTGAATCTAAATGATCTCACAGCTATCAAATTCCCCACAACTCCAAAATGTGCCATCAAAATCCTCATTACCATATTAATACCAAGTCCTTTAAACTCTGTAATGCTATCAAATTCTTCTCACCCTAAATTCCCTACTATTAAATCCCTCACTCTAAATTTTTTATTATTTCTCTATTGGTATCTCATTTTTCTAGTTTATAAATTTTGGAAATTAAACAAAAGATACATAGTAGTTAGTATTTACCCTTAGCTTAAATATAATTTAATTAAACTAAAAAACATAAAAAGACAAATTTTTTTTTATTAAAATACAAAACAACTAATAAAATAATTTATTGTGGAATGTCATGACTAAAAATTAAGAAAGGGAATTTACTAATATTATTTATATTAACATATATATATTATAATATATATGTCTATATATATGTATTTTATTTTTTATTAATATATATATATATATTTTTTATAATTAAATTTATTAAAATATGTTTTAATATAATAATAAGTCATCATAAATTGCAAAAAAAAAAAACTCATATATATATATATATATAGTTAAATTAAAAGAAATAAAACTAAAAACAAAAAATAACTAATAGAAATAGAAATTACTAAATAATTCATCATAATCAAACCTCAATCAATCACTTTAAAAATAAATAAATTTAAGTAATAATAAAAATAACAAAAATTGAATTCCTAATGTTATAATATGGATAAGTGTCCTAAATTTTTAGTGTAAAACAAATTAATACAGAGTCAAAACAAAATTCAATGTATAATACGATATGTGTCATATGTGCCAAAATTTGGTCTTAATAGATATTAACCACCATCATCATGATCATAATAATAAAATAAACATTTTATTTCAAAATATTTAGAAATTCATTTCTAAACCATTTTAAAATTTATAATAACATTTTCATCTAACATATTAAAATCTTCCATCTAAGTTCAACACGCCGAAATCTGTTATATGCTGAGATCTGTCAAATTCTTAAATCCATCATAATCCCAGCGTGTAATGAAGTGAGAACTCTCAATATCAATCTTATAGGCACAAAAATTTTGAAAATATCCTGGAGCGTGTGACACCACGGTTTCTTTGAAACTCGAATTTCCCATAGAATCATATTATAGAAGATTAACATGCCCCCTAATCAAGGATGACACATAAAAATCATAAAATGGAATTATATTACTTTTATTGGAAATGGGTTGCATGTTGCCCCAGTCAGCCTGGCCTAATGTTTTTTCGTACATGCTACGTAAATTGCATTCCCACATGATACGCAAATCATATCCTACGTATCATCGCCACACGGCAGGCATGGAATTTGACTTTGCACTCAAGCTTTTTGTGGTTTTGAAAGTATTTCACCGTTAATTCCACAAAATTCACGGCAACGCAAATAATTCAATCAAGGCAATGCAAATAATTCAATCGTCAACTTGAAGTTTAAATTATTAAATCATCCGTCCAAATAAGTTTTTGCATCATCTTGTTAATTTTTGGTGAACAGTATGGAGTTTGCATTATCTGTGTTCATCTTTATTAACTTTAAATTTAAATCCAATATAATAGGAAATATGGTAGGAAGGGGTGTTAGCGCGGGTTGTTGGGAGTGCCTTTATTAACCTTCATAGCTAGGTTCAAAACGTAAATGATACGGAAAAGGAAAGGCAAATCATACGGAAAAAATTGTAGCCTTATGATGCAATTATGATACATTAAAAGATGGATATTAATATATTTGAGCTTCTTCCCAGGATTCATTTTTCTGAAAAAAAAAAAAAAAAAAAAAAAAATTAAAAAAATTTACCGTTTAAAAAGAAATTGCAATATATTAATATATTCGAGCTTCTTCCCAGGATTCATTTTTCTGAGAAAAAAAAAATTAAAAAATTAAAAAAATTTACCGTTTAAAAAGAAATTGCAATATATTTCTCAAATTGGTTAATATTAGCGAAAATATATATGTTTAGACTCTTTTATTTGAGCATTGACTACTCAAGCTATTACAATAAAATCAATTTTATAAAGAAAGTTATAAAATTCAAATAGAAAATTAAACTAAGCACATTAAGCTAAACAATCTACCACACAACTTAAAATTAATTAACCTGATTTGGCCCAATTTATTCTCTATTCTCTTCATTTTCCACTTTAGTCTTGTGTGTTCACTGACCCCACTCCCACTCCCAGAGTGGTTAGAGATGTCAAATTACTCCTAATCCAGTATCTACTTACAGCCCGCGCTACAATATTTGATATGTAATTGTTGTTCTTCCTTTTTCTCTCTAATGAATCTCCATGATTAAATGTGAAATTGGAGGACTCGGTGAGCGAAGAATTTTATTAAAATGACATATGTCGATTTCCAAATCAAATCATCAAGAGTTTGTCAACTATACTCAGTAAATGCTTGGGTTCTTGCTAAATGGACTTTTAATTAGTTTTCATTTCTTTTATATATATATATATATATATATAATTGTTGAAGTTATTATTATTATTTTATTTTAATTTAAAAGAAAAAATAGATTATTAAGTAATACAAATGAGTGTTATAGAGTGGCTGATATTTGTAGTTTAGTTTAAATATAGCAAAATTAAAATAAATGAAAAGAAGATGTGCTAAGTTATGTCTCTGACACTTAGTTTAGCGAAATTAAAGTAAAAGACAATAAAAACATAAAGATTTAATCGATAATTTATATCATTTTATCTTTAAAGCTCATAAATTTATTCAAAATGTTACTCACAATAAAATATATTAATAACCTTATTATTAGGGAAATTGAAACTTCTTCCTTATTTCGAAAAGCAATAAAGTATAGAAAAATATATTTCCCCCGTTAATTCAATAATTTGATTCACTGTATAATAATGATAATATTTAATAAAATAAGGTTAAATATTAAGTACTATTAATATAAACATGTGTTTATTAATGTTTAATAAATTTTTTTAGAAATGGGTTTGATATACATACTATTTTTATATAGAAATAAATATAATAGTTATAACATGTATTTGTTAATGTTTATTCCTTTGAGTTAGAAACATATTTTACATATACAGTTGGGTAATAATTGTAACGTGTTTGATAGTTTTTGTAAGAAATAAGTTTTACATATATATTTTTTATTAAAAATATCTATATAAGTATAATGAGAGTAAAAATTATGATATCTAAAAAATAATTTGACTTTTAATATTTTTATTTTATAATGTTAAATGTACTTAAATTTTTAATAAAACAATATCATCTGAACTTTAATGTTTTATTTTATTTTATTAATAAATTAACTTCTAAAAATATTAATTTGATTGATAATTTGTTTTATGAAAAAATTACAATATCAATCCTATTTTGTCAAAAGTTTTATTTATAAACCACCGTAAGAGTTTAAGAGGATACTTTATCCTTATTTTTCTAAAATCTGAAATTCTACACAAAAAATAGCAACCAAATTCTACTTTTTAGAAAAATAAAAAAATGTCGAGCAACATTATAATTCAAAGTACAAGTTACGTTGGCAAAAAAAATCCAAAAAATGTTTGTCCACTTCATAATACATACGCCAATGATAGCGACACACACTTGCCAGGCATATCTGAATCCAGCAGCTTATGATAACCACACGCACTCCTTTCAATAATTATTCATCTGCACCTGAATCCACCGGCCAAGGTTTTAACGGACTTCGTTTCACATAATCGAATGGGCATTCCGTGTTTAGATTGGATTTATTAAATTAAACTAATATAATCTGCAAACTGAACATAGCAGGAGCTACCTGCTACTGCCGCCATGGAAGAAATATACTGCCAAGATCAATAAAACAGACGTGAAATATCATGTACACGCATCATTAAAATTCGGATGTAAAATATACGGTATACAATAATGATGGTAAAACCAGCCTTACCATTATACCACGAATTACGAGGTATAAACCTATAAGATGTTTAAAATTACAACCAATAACATTCCAATTCCAAATAAATCTAAATAAAAAGAATTACAAGAAATAAACAAATAAATTCCAAAATTTTACTTTATTAAATTGAAAATTATTTAATAAATTTAACCCATATAATGCATAATAAACCTAAAACCATTGCATAATAACTGCAAGGCCAGGTATAATAACACAATTATGCATGTAATTTATCCCTAATTTGAAGCGAAGAAATAGCATCTACGTTGATAGAGTTTGTGGTCATATGGCTTTTATTTAAAGTCATTATTTAGTAACATTTTATATGTTATTTGTTAAATAATTAATATTAAAATTTTAGTAGTAATATCAATATTTTGGTGTTAGTAGATTGCATTTTTATTTAATAAATATATTAACCTTGCTCTTCTTTTATTTATATATATATATATATATATATATATATATATATATATATATATATATATAATTTATAATTTATAATTTATTAAATTATTTATAATATTTTATTTTTGATTTATTTTATAATAATAATATTTTATAGATTATCACATTCTTTATATTATTTATGAAACAATTATTATTAGAGTATTAAAAAATATTTTCAGAATTACAATATTGATTTTTGCTTTGTCAATAATAAAATAATTATTATTAAAGTATTAAAATTTATTTTCAAAATTACAATATTACTTTTTGCTTTATCAGTGATTTTTTTTGAATAAAAATATAAATATATTAACTATTAAAGTTGGTGTTATTAATTTTTTCCCTCTTAGTGCAGTTACGGGTCATTTAATATGTTTAACGGAGTGCACTATACCTTTCCCGGTCATTTAGTATGCTTCAGGTGGTGCACTATACCTCTCCCTAATGTGGATATGTGCCTATAACCACTAGGTAGTACATTGTCTTTCTCGAAGTGGGCATGCGACTATAACTGGTTGGAGGTGAACACTTTTTCCCTAAAATGGATTCAGGACTATAACGAGTAGGTAGCAGATATGGATTAGTGAACACAGGTCCATATATATATATATATATATATATATATATATAAATGGTATATAATTTTTTTTAATTTTATTAAGCAAATAAAAATAATTCATATTAATTAAATTATTTAGAAATTAATGGTACAGACTTCACATTACTCTAAGAAAGCTTTTTAATAATCAATTAAATAAAATAAAATCAAAATTCAAAAATTTATTTGATAGCTTTCACATTATTTTTATAAAAACTTCTTTAATCATTAACCAAATAAATTAAGAATCAAGAAATATTGTAAATGTGTTAAAAATGAATTCAAATCTAAATTATACATTGAAATGAAGTCCCGCACAAAATTAAGAATGTCTAATGCAATGATGTTGGAATTTTCAATCGCATCTAATTCACGGAAGGGGTTCATAAGTCTTGAAAGAATTTTCAATCGCATCTAATGCAATCTGGCTTATAAATTATCTTTACCCTAAGAAACAATTTTAAAATATTTTTTCTTTCGTTCTTCTTTCTCCCTATCAATAACTTTTTACTGATTTTAAATCTAACAATAATTTTAAAAATAATATTAGAATTTTTTTTTTTCATTTCTTTTTACCAAATTGTTTCCATATTATATAAAATTCAAACTCTTTTCTACATCACAAAAAAATCGAATTCGAATTTGTTCCCTAACCCATTAAAATGATTAATGAAAATAATAATAAAAACGGCGGAGGCAAACTATAGAACAATTGCCATACAGTTGCATTATTTTGATCCCGTAAATTTTGAATTCATAATCAATTACTCCCAAGAAAAAAGGGCAAAAAATAATAATCAATTACTTCTAAAAACAGAGAAAGGCCTACCCGGCGGTGATGGTCTGTAAAATATGATTTTCTTATCACGTAACCGGGAAATCATTAGGGCATGTTTACATGCAAGCACTTTGTGGAGTATTTTAACTGTTATACAAGTTTTGAATTTTTTATGCGTATTTTGTTTTTAATTTATTTGAAATTTAGTATATATTTGTTGAAATTATAAATTTGAGATGTAAATTTTGCATAATGTGTATTTATAAATTTTCAAAAAAATAATTAAAAAATATTTTTAAATAATAAAAAAATCACAATTTAAAATAATAATAATAGAAAAGAAGTCATGCAGAACAAGTGAAAATGGTGAAATAGTGTTGTTGCTCATGGGATTAGTGTGGAAGTTTTGATGGCGTTGCCGTGGAATGCGTGATTACAGCCTGTGGTAAATCATGCCTGTTTTGACGAACCATACATAAATATCATGATGTCTTCCTTTCCCTCTGAATTCGCCTCGGGTTGCTGTCGGTTGGTTCATAAAAGGCCTACCATTCAAACAAATTCCCTAGGGAATCATCGAGGCATTTTGTTGGATTAAGAAAAGGTAAAAGTGAAATTGTACCTTCATTATTCTCCGAATTTCATTTCATTTTCTATTCATGGGTAATTTAAACTCCCCTTATTGTTGATGGCAGCTACTTTTGTCTTTAATATTTTGATTTATCGTTTCAATCCTTCATAGGATGCCTAACCTGCAACGCGGAACTTCAAGACTTTGCTTGCCAGCTGGAAATGACCTGCAAGTTGGAACTTGAAGACTTTTGCTCTTTTGTTCGCCAGTTATAAATGCATATCCCACTATTAATGAATTCTCTTTTGGGAAGTGTTTATCGCTTTTAGTGACGGGTTAAATGAAACGTTATTAATATTAATAAAATATAATATCAATTAAAACAATAGAAGGTTAGTAGCAGCAGCAGCAGCAGCACATTTGGCATGGGTGGAGGAGGGCAGGTAATTTTCTTTCTCATTATGTTTTAGTTAATGACATTGCCTTAATGCATGTAAAATATCATCCCTCACTTACGTGAAAGGGATTTAGATAGTTTCGTGGATTCATGGCGTCTACGGTAGGGTGGTTAAGTAGCGTCAAGTTTGCAACAATTTGGATGGTATTAGGCTCTCTGCAGAATGTGAAATTTTTTGTGTTTCTATTTCATCAGGTCGTGTGGGTCTAGTGGCGGGCCTCCAACCATCGTTCCTCCTACAGGGTTAGTAAGGTAACATCTCTCTCCTTGCCATTTTGGGTGAATCTTTCTTTTTCCTTCTTTCGCCGGAGGGAGTGTTGATTGGATAAGCGATTGGTATTGGGTGTAGGTGTCTTAGGTCTAGATGTATTCTTGCATGGGTATTTTGGGTGGTGGTGCTTTGGTTCCCTATGTAAGGTGGTTGACGCTTTTTCCAACAGTGCCAAGGTTTTTTGAGGCGATAGTTTTTCTCGGGTTGAGCCTCTAGTGTAGGCTAAATATAGGTTCTCTGTGATCGGCATTATTTGGTTTTTCTTTCTTAGCATCGTAGGACAAAGAATTCCTTTTCTCGAAGCCCCATGGCTCTGGCATCGGTCGGGTTTCTGGGAGACTAGGTGAACGACCTTCCTTGTTTTCAGTTGGGAAGTTTTCTTTTGGATTCTCTAGGTGAGGGGTCATTTGGTACTATTGGCCTTGGTTTCCGATAGATTCGTGGTAAATTTGGGTAGTGCAGACCTGCGGGGCTGGGTCATTTCTCCTATTCCAGTTGTGGTGTGGAGTGCAGGGACTCCAGTGGGGCTTCGCTAGTTGGTAGGGTGTGTTTTTTTGTGGCATTGTTTAGGATTTAACTGGGTGGAATTTCACAATGAATTGGTTTTGTCACGAGTGTCTGGGTTTCAGTTGGGCTTTCAGGATGAAGGTTGTTCTACGATCCTTGAGAGCTCCTTCACTGGTGAAAACAAAATCGTCTTGGCTCAGAGATGGAACAAGCGAGCTTGTTGGAGCCCTGGGTGGTGGTGTAGGTGTTGGTGCTAGTACAGTAGTCGTGGTGTGGGTACTCTGTGAGGCAAAGCTCGTGGGGGCCATGGAGAATGTGGTGGGAGAAGATCGTTGGTTGGTTCTTTGGGTTGCAGGTGTGGCAGGATCTTGGTACAGGGTGGTCATGGAGTAGGCAACAGACGTAGGGGTACAGACCATGGACAAGGTGTGAGTTCGCGGGGGTGGAGTAGTAGGATGGGAATCGTGGGGTCGGTTGGACATGTAGCTGTTGGTCGAAACACAAGAACTTTGGCACAAACCGAGATGTTCCAATCTATCATGGACACGCTGCAATCTCATGGCAGGGTCAAGAGGGAAGAACAAAAGGCAGTTCTTGCCATGCTGGATCAAAGCCATTGCTTTCAATGTCATGTTTGTGAGAGAATTGTGGTTGTTTGGCATGGTAAAAATCTGTTCGCGGAGAAGCTCGAGAAGCTAGAAACATGGCTTGCTTACTTTGAGAAACATGTCCATTGTTTATACAGCCCACCTCCTCCTCCGGGAAGGGGCCCAGACAATCCTGCTTTGATCACTTCTCACGACTCATGATGGTAACAAATGTCTTTCTAGTTCTTTGTGTTTTCTTGGCGTGTAAGGCCTATCAGGTTGTGGACCTCTTAGTGGGGTATTTTGTTTTTTGTCTGTAGCATGGTAATAACATTGATCAACAAGCCAAGTCAGGGTGAGGCCACATGTATTTTGACTATGTACATACCTTTTGAGTAATGAAAAATCTTTGACTTACAAAGAAAAAAAAATTATATTTAAAAAAATTATATAACATACCAAAGAGAATTGTTGATATGACTATACATATTAGAGGGGTTTTAATAAAATTAAAAATAATAATACTTTTACACAGAAAGATGTGAAATTTAAATATAAGATAAATAATATTTTTGAGAATTAATATAGATTCATTTTAGTTCTGAGTTTATTGAGTGGGAGTGAGAAAAGAATCAAATATCTAGAAGTACAAACTTTTCCTCAAATTTTACACTCAAAATTTATTTACATTTTAATAACTTAATTGTACGGTAAAATTATATATATATATATATATATATAATTTTTAATACATAAAATTATAAAATCTAAACTCACCACAAATTATTATTACATTTTATTTGTATAATATTAAATTATTATAATGTAATTATATTTTTTTTTAGCTTTTTTGTCTTTAAATTATATCAAAAAAAAATCTCAAAAAAATATTATATTTTAAAAATAATTATTATATCAGTGATAATACATTCCAATACCGTTTTCACCTGCTTTTTAAAAAAAGGATTTATCTCCCAATAAGTTATACCTAAAATCTATATATCATTATCTATTATTTTTAACATGTCTTTCTAAAATAAGCTTATCATTAAATTAAAAATACATATATATATATATTATTTTAAAAATAATTATTATATAATTAATAATACATTCCAATACCTCTTTCACTTGCTTTCTAAGAAAAGGCTTTATTTCCCAGTAAAATATACCTAAAATATATATATCATTATCCATTATTTTTAAAATACCTTTCTAAAATAAGCTTATCATTAAATTAAAAAAACCTAAAATACCTGGAATTTATACATTATTATTAATTATTTCATGATTCGAAATTAACGCTCTCTTTATTTCAAATATATATATATATATTATTTTAAATAAAATATTAATAAATAATACTAAAACTAAATAACAAATATGTACTTGTTGAATTGAGGCTTCTGTGATCTATATTAGGTTTAAGAGAGATTTTTCGGCGTAAATCACAAAATATTTCATTTGTCGAAGCATTTCGAACCAACAAGTGTGGCTCATCATCAGGACAAGTTGAATGAACAGATTAAGCTTAGCATGTTAAATAGATAGAGCAGAAAGCCCTACAGTTATGACCAGTAACCGTTGGGGTTTCTGCTCTATCTATTTAACATGCTAACCCTGATCTGCTCATTCAACTCTTCATGAACCACACTTGTTGATTTGAAACCCATCAACAAATGAAATATTTTGCTATTTACGCCCAAAAATCTCTCTTAAACAAAATATGTACTTACTTCCTAATAAAAAAGATTTCCATGACGGGTGCTTATGAGATGTAAACCCTGAGAATGATATAACTAACTTGTATTAGTTTTTTATTAATACAAATGTGTTATACTACGTTTAAGGAAAGAATGAAAGACAATACACCTGCTTTATATGGTTTCAAAAATACATAAAACCATGTTCATGATTTTAGTTATCACTAAAACATACTTAACTTAGATTTGATATGCTTTCTCAATTTTTATGTGAAAATGAGATATGCTTTTTGAACTTTAGAACCTAAAATTATTTTGTGTACATCATACCCAATACAGTATCAAAATAAGTTCTGGCGTGAGAATCCTTGCCTGGTTACACTAACCGAATTTTGAATGAGTCGGATCACATGATTGAGTTTTCGATAATGTCTAAACGGTTTATTGCATTTCGTTTTAATTGTCGAGACGTACATGGCCCATCACCTACTTTATAAAATGTTGCGTTGCATGACAACGTTATGGTACATGCAAAAGGAGGCTAGGCTATGTGTAGTGTGGTCATACATTAAGTAAAAGGAGGTCATTATGTTATTTAAGATTTTGAATTGTAATGGGAAACGCTTAAAGGATATTTCTTTGAAAAATCTTACTTATAATTGTGTTAAATGTGTTAAATTCAAACCTAAATTATAAATTAGTTGAATAATTTTTTGAAAATTACATAGTTTATAAATCTATATTTTAAATTTAAATTGTTTTTAAAAATTCAAACATAAATTATAACTTAGTTGAATAATATTTGAAACTTAAACCTTTTTAATTTTAAAAGTTTTTAAAAAATAATTTATATAAAATAATTTAAGATTATATAAAAAAATAATATGCTAAAAAAACATATAAATTTTTTAATAAAAATAATATTATTAGATAATATATAATTTAAATGTTTTAAGAATTAAAAGAATATGTATTTTCTTAATAGTTGAATTTAAAGAAATTAAATATATATACTTTTTACAATTAAGTGGGTGTAATTGGGGTCGTAGGGAGAAGTTGTTATTATCTTTCTCAATGAAATTCTAATTCCATTGAAATTTACTAACTATGCATGCTTTTAATAATAATGTAACATAAACATTTTGTAAGGTTTCTATCAATATAGATTTTTTTTACATAAAAAAAAATAAAAAAAAAAAAAAATCATACAACTACTAATAATAAATAAATTATTAAATATAATAAAATTATATAAGCTTTTAATAACAATATGAGATAAACCTTGTGTAAGGTTTATGTTCCACATAATATGGACACCATTTACACCTCATAATTAATTGCCACCACTTCTCTCCATAATCAACAATGACATGGGAGTTCAAAATCATTTAGATAATAGAGATAGCATGAAGAGTGTTAATTCCTTTTATCTAACATAGAGAAGGAATTTCAAGATGGTTGTGGTAGCATAAGATTATAATTACAACCTTTCTTCTCAATGCTGGATACAATCATGGTTTCTGGACAGGTCAATTCCTAAACTTACACCTATTTTTTTCTATTAATATCATGGGTAAGTTTCCTTTTTATAACTCATTCCTTTTATCTTCATGCTTATTTTGATCTATTAACATCATGAGTAAGTTTCCTTTTTATAACTCATTCCTTTTCTCTTCAACTTTCAAGCTTAACTCTCATTAGGTTCTAGTTTTCAAGTTTGCAAGTATGTCTCCCCTTGCTCGTCTCAATATCATACATCTATTCTTATTTCTTAGTTCTATTATGCCCTCGACACCTACAACCTCAATCATTTATTCTTATTTCTTAGTTCTATTATGCCCTCAACACCTACAACCTCAATCATGGGTTGGTAACTCCAAATTTCACTATTTCATTTTTTTGTTGGTCACTCCCACGTGCTCATATACATGTGTCCCCTATCCCACTACATCCATCACTTATTGTATTTGAAAAAATGCCCCATCCTAGTACTTCCTACAATCATCATAGAAACCAAGGCCAAGTATTCTCCTCATGCATGAGAGCATATGCACACACAAAAGAATCTACAACACATTATTGGAAGAATACCTCCAAGGAAGCTAAGTGGAAATTTAAATTGTTGAAAATGAAGTAAAAGTGAATAGTAAAAAAAGAAAAATAAAATACAAAGGTTGAGGAGAATATAGGGTAGTGGATTCAAAATTTGGGTAATACTACCGTATATGTAGATGGTATATCTCTACTAGCAATTCAAAACTATTATTGGTAAATTCTTAGTATAGAGAAATGTTGGTAAAGTCTTAGTAGAAAGTAGTGAAGCCCAATAAAAGATTCTCCTATACTAATATGTAACTACAAGTTAGCTCATTGTTTTGGGCCACAATCAATCAGCTACAAGTTAGCTCATTGTTTTGGGCCACAATCAATCAGCTACAAGTTAGCTCATTGTTTTGGGCCACAATCAATCACTTTTTCCAGTACAATTCCTCAACTCCAAAAAAAGAAAAGACTTTACACAAGAAAATGGTAGATTAGGAATTCTCTAACAACAAGTAAGAGGAGCAAGTACCCTTGTGTGTTAACTTGCACCACTACCACTCCCAGAGTGGTTAGAGATGTCAAATTACTCCTCATCCAGTATCTATTTACAACCCTCGCTACAATATTTGGTATGTAAATTTTTGTTCTTCCTTTTTTTTCTCTCTAATTAAATGTGAAATTGGAGGACTCGCTGAGGGAAGAATTTTATTTCCAAATCAAATCATCAAGAGTTTGTCAACTATAGTTAGTGAATGCTTGGCTTCTTGCTAAATGGACTCTTAATTAGTTTTCATTTCTGATATATATATCTATATATATATATATATATATAAAACTATTAAAGTTATTATTATTTTTATTTTATTTTAATTAAAAAAATAGATTATTGAGTAATACAAACGAGTGTTATATAGTAACTAATACTTGTAGCTTAGTTTAAATATAGCAAAATTAAAATAAATGAAAAGAAGATGTGCTCAAGTTATGTCTCTGGCACTTAGTTTAAAAACATAAAGATTTAATCAACAATTTATATCATTTTATCTTTGAAGTTCATAAATCTACTCAAAATGTTACCTACAATAAAATATATTAGTAAGCTTATTATTAGGGAAATTGAAACTTCTTCCCTATGTTGAAAAGCAATAAAGTATAGAAAAATATATTTTCACCCTCTTAATTCAATAATTTGATTCACTGTACAATAATGATAATATTTAATAAAATAAGGTTAAATATTAAGTACTATTAATATAAACATGTGTTTGTTAATGTTTAATAATTTGTTTTAGAAAGAGGTTTGATATACATGCCTATTTTTATATAAAAATAAATATAATAATTATAACATGTATTTGTTAATATTTATTCCTTTGAGTTAGAAACAGATTTTACATATATAGTTGGGTAATAATTATAACATGTTTGATAGTTTTTGTAAAAAATAAGTTTGACATATATATTTTTTATTAAGAATATCTATATAAATATAATGCTAGTAAAAATTATGATATCTAGAAGTATAATTTGATTTTTAGAATTTTTGTTTTATAATGTTAAATGTACTTCAATTTTTTAATAAAACAATTTCATCTGAACTTTAATTTTATTAATAAACTGACTTTTAAAAATATTAAATAAATATTAATTTGATTTTTAATTTGTTTTATGAAAAATTACAATATTAATCCTATTTTGTCAAAAGTTTTATTTATAAACAACCGTAAGAGTTTAAGAGGATACTTTATCCTTAACTTTTTTAAATCTGAAATTCTACACATAAAAAAAATAGCAACCAAATTCTACTTTTTAGAAAAATAAAAAAATGTCTAGCAACATTATAATTCAAAGTACAAGTTACCTTGAAAAAAAAATCCAAAAAATGTTTGTCCACTTCATAATACATACGCCAATGATAGCGACATACACTTGCCATGTATATCTGAATCCAGCAGCCTATGATAACCACACGCACTCCTTTTAATAATTATTCATCTGTACCTGAATCCAGCGGCCAAGGTTTTAACAGACTTCGTTTCACATAATCGAATGGGCATTCCGTGTTTGGATTGGATATATTAAATTAAACTAATATAATCTGCAAACTGAACTGCCGCCATGGAAGAAATATACTGCGAAGATCAATACAACAGACGTGAAATATCATGTACACGCATCATTAAAATTGGGATGTAAAATATACGGTATACAATAATGATGGTAAAACCAGCCTTACCATTCTACCAGAATTAGACCACGAATTACGAGGTTTAAACCTGTTTAAAATTACAACCAATAACATTCCAATTCCAAATAAATCTTAATAAAAAGAATTACAAGAAATAAACAAATAAATTCCAAAATTTTACTTTATTAAATTAAAAATTATTTAATAAATTTAACACATATAATGCATAATAAACCTAAAACCATTGCATAATAACTGCAAGGCCAGGGGAGCTGCCGAGTGGAGAGCACCATCCTGCATCCATTAGGTAAGATTCTGCCCTCCATCGGCCATCTTCCAGGGTATCTTGGCCTGCAAATGATCCAATAGCGTGGCTGGAGGTGGATATCTGCATGCATCGGTGATTGGGTAGTGCTTTCGCCCCCACCATTGGTTGACGCTGCGCTTTTCCTCCTGGACGTGTCTCTCCCTGGTTCGCCCTTCATCTTCCATTTTTCTTTGAAAACCTCTCGGCGATCTTGTCATGCCTGGCGGTGGGTTTCTGCATGCGTTCTTGAACGTGGCCCGACCTGCCTTTTTTATTATCTGAAGTTGACTCTTGGCACTTCGCTATCCCTATTGTGTCCTACTCCAGACATTGTTATCTCCTTTTTTAACCACTTTCTAGCTGCTGTCGAAGGTTTTTGGCTATCCTTTTGGCCGGCCGCCCAAGTGGGGTTGTGAGAAGACCCGATTTCTGGATTCCGCTGCTCTGTTTTTAACCATTTCAATCCAGCTCTTATATTAATATTTACTGGCGGTCGTCAACACCTCTTGTTTTGGCTCCACCTTCCCGATAGCTCCAGGTTTTTCAACAATGGCATATGGCGTTTTTTCATAGTCGGTCTCCGGTGCTCTCCACTCGGTAATGCTCGAGGTTACAGGTCAGTTAATATAGTATTTCTGCGTTATGTTTAAAAATTTAAATTAATGCTTAATTTTTGTGGTTCAAGGATAGGACTCTGATTGACCTGATTACGTTTTTTCTGGTGTTTCATATATATGAGTTGTTCTTTAAGAGGTTATGTCGGGAACACTGGTATTTACTTGTCATACCCTGAGCCCTTCCCTAGGGATTTCTCTGCTGCTTTTACGTTTATATGTCGGGGTCTGAAGCTATAGGTTGGTGGGGGTTACCATAAAAAATCTCAAGAAATACTTTATTATTACCAAATCATGCACAGACATCCGCCTCGGGATAGGACCTTGGTGTTGCGTATATGAGATATGCTGCTGTTGTATTGTTTGCCCAGATGTGTCTTCCTGATGCATAATTCAGCGCAGGGGTGAACTTGCCTGTATTTTCTGGTGCCGGAATTTTTGAATTTATATTCGCCGATGATAGGTTGGCTTTGCCATTATGGTTGATAATACTTATCCCCTGTTTTTTGATAAATGCCCGCAGCCACATTCTTTTTCTCCATATAGGATTGATGGCATATTATAAATCTATCTGTTAGAAGGGAAGCTTTTGGTGTCATGGCTACCTGGTCGTAGGTCGTCATTTCCTTTTTTCCTCCCGCGCCCATCCTTTTCCGGACAATGTACTGATAACTTGACTAAATCTGGCTTTTTTTCCTTTATTATAAAGCCTTGCGGTACTTGGCTTGTGAGTTTGTCTCTGGGGATCTATTTTCGGGACTTATTGATATCTGTATATGTCCTCCCTTAGGGACTTTCCATCTCACTAAATCTGGCTTTTTTTTCCTTTATTATAAAGCCTTGCGGTACTTGGCTTGTGAGTTTGTGTCTGGGGATCTATTTTCCGGACTTATTGATATCTGTATCTGTCCTCCCTCATGGACTTTCCATCTGACAACTCCACGGCATCGGCCTTGGTTCGGGCCACCTTAGATGCAGAAAAAGTCCATGCCAGCCAAACTGCAAAATCCGACTGGGCTGCCACGTTGAATGCTGACATCTTTCCTTCTTCACAGTATGAACTGTCTCCAAGGGGTGGCAGTTCTACAATACATATGCGGCGCAAACAAAGCCGGCTGGTTAAAACTTCTCCCCCGCCTGACGCCATTAATTTGGATGGCCCTCTATTATTTGATAGAATCTCAAGCTTGCAGAAGAGAGCCTTAGTGGGTCGATGGCACTTTCCGTCAATGGAGGATTCACATATTAGAACCTGGATTGCTGCCAAATGGGCTCCTCTACTCGGTTATTCCCCAACCATTGTCAGGCTTATGAATAATTGGTATAGTTTCCATTTCCTCCGGGTTCGTGATTTAGAGATCATATTTTCAAAACCCTGGGTCCGAGATAGGAGTTTTTTGGCCCTTTACAGATGGTTTATTGGATTTAATCCACTCAGATGCACTCCACAAAACAATTACATTTGGCTGAAGCTGCCTGGTTTACCAATCGAACTGTGGACCAAAGAATCTATGGAGAAAATTGGTAATGCCATTGGACGCTTCATTTATGTTGATCCGAGATGCATTGGAGCAAAGGACAAGCGCGTAGCTTGGATCCTTATAGAGAAGGAATATAAGGGCAGATTTCCGGAGTCTATTGATTTAAATTGGGAAATGTCAAAAATACAACAATGTCTAGATTATTGGGGCATTCCATTTAGGTGTTCGGCGTGTCATAAAACGGGCCATCTCTTCCCTCAATGTCCTCGTCGATCTGCTGTAAAACAAAAGAAAAAGAATCCAACAGAGAAAAAATCAGGTGATACAAATGAACGTGACTTTATGATTATGGAACAGTCATTCAATCATGATGCATATTGGGTTTTTATTTTTCCTAAAATGCAACACTCTTTGCCTAAAAGTCTTTCCTCGGAAAGATCTTCCAGCCTCCTATGTTCTCGATCGCTGTCTGAGGGACCAGTCGGGCGGAATATTGGTCTCGCTGTGTGTCGCCCTTGGTCTACATCCACGCCTAAACATCTCTTTCTGTAAAACATCGACCCACCCTCACACCAGTTGAAATTTACGTTACCCTCCCCTCCACTGGAGCCGACCCCGGACGCTACCATCCCCTCACCCCAGCCAATCCATAAGCCGTCCCCGGCTGGTCCTTCATCCCCCCACCTACAATATATATCTTCATCTCCACTATCCCCTGTTGCACATATCCCACCTTCTATTAGGATTCCATCTTCTCCCTCTCGGGCCCATGGAGCTGATCCCAAAGGGAAAGTTGTGTGTAAGTCGTTCACTCCTTCCAATTCCCCAGGGTCCTCGGACATGAATACTTTTGATTGTGATTTAGACCTTCTGTTAAATCGAGCATCATTGAAATTGAAACCTCTCACCATTCATAAACCTGACCGCTCCCCTTCCCCTGTTATTAGTCCGAATTCGGCCGGGAACATCACGGTCCATCGTAAAGAGAAGAGGGGAAGTAGACACTTCAGAGGGAGAAAGGGTAGAAAGGATATGACAACCCGGGATCTATCATTGATTGACATTCCTATATCAGAAATTGCATCTGATGATTTCTTAGGAAAGGGGCCTCTTAGAGCAAGCCGGCCATCTGACGTTCACAATGAATAACATCCTATCAATGAATATTCGGGGTCTTGGAGCAGACCCTAAGTTTATGGCCCTAAAGGACCTGTTTCTCTCCTCAAATTCCAAAATTCTCTTGATACAGGAAACCATGCATGATAGTACTCAAACTATCTCATATTTTATACGAATGTTTCCATCATGGCACATGGTTGCTACCAATGGTTTGGGTGTTTTATGGGATCCAAAATGGATAAAGGCGGTTGCTTTTCAATGTTTTGTCGGTATCCTCATACTGGCCTATATTCGAGATTCTCCAGATCCAGTCCACATATTAAACATTTACGCTCCATATAAAGATCGTTATCCATTTTGGGAAAATTTTCTATCATCAGAATTTCTTGATATTGATTCCTTAATTATTGGGGGCGATTTTAATAGCACACTATGTAACGATGAGATATGGGGCAATGGCAGGAAAAATGAATCGATTAGCCGCATGATCCAGGATGCCATTATTCAAAATAATTTCATCGATATTCTGTCGGCTTGTCGGGGGCCCACATGGGACAATGGGCGGTCAAATGACTCTTTCCTGGCTAAAAGGCTAGACAGATTTCTCCTTCATGGAAAACTGATTGAAAGATTTGGTTTCCCTTCGGTGAAAATTATCCCTTCGTTTATATCAGATCATCGCCCCATTTCTATTCAATGGAAATATATTGGGTGCAGATTCGGTTATCCGTTTAAATTTAACAGGACGTGGCTCACTGATGAGCGTTTCAATCAGTTTATAATGGAATCTTGGCAGCATCCATCATGTCCGGCTCAAGAACAAACTCAGGCTTTCATAAAACGAATGTCTATTCTCTGAAGTAAAGTTAAAAGATGGCAACGGGAGAAATCAGAATCCAATAGAAGAGACCTGAAAGATATAGATAAGAAATTGGAATACTTATCTACGCACTTCAAACAGCCCTTCATGTCCTCATGTATTCGGAAAAAAATATGGGACCTGGAGAAAAGGAAGCAAAAGATTCTAGCAAAGGAAGAAGCTACTTGGCGTCTTAAGAGTCGTGCCATATGGCTCAGAGAAGGAGATAAAAATACCAAGTTTTTTCACAGATTTGCAAACAAGCGGCGGGAAGTGAACACGATTTGGGAAATCAAGGATGAAGCTGGCAATTCATTTATTTCCCAGGAGGCCATATCACGTGAAGCTGTAAAATACTTCAAAAATGCCTACAGCAGAGATATTGGCAGTGGCATTGAAGATATTCTATGGGGTATTGATCCATATCCTACTATGTTTGATGACAATCAAAACACTGCCCTTTTTTCTGAAGTCACTGAGGATGAATTATTGGTGACGATGAAATCCTTTCAGAAAGACAAATGTCCGGAACCGGATGACTGGTCCATTGATTTTTTTTATCCACTTTTTTGACTTGTTCAAGGATGATATTCTAAATATGGTCGAGGAATCAAGATTAAATGGTATCATCAGCCATCGCATTTCCTCCACTTATATTTCTTTGATTCCAAAGAAGAAACTCTCCACATCTTTTTCTGATTATCGGCCTATTTCTTTGTGCAATGTCCTGTATAAGATAATCTCAAAAATCATTGCTATCCGTATGAGGAATGTTTTATCTCTGCATCTATCCCTCGAACAGCACGGATTTCTCAAGGATAGAAACATCTTGGACGCAGTGGCTCTCACTCAAGAATGCTTACATTCCTTGCATAGTAGGAAACTGGATGCTGCTATATTAAAAATTGATCTAAAAAAGGCATACGACAGTGTGGATTGGGGTTATATCCACTGCCTCCTTGCAAGGATTGGTCTTGATAACAGGTGCTCCAGATGGATCATGGCGTGTGTGGTGGAGGTAAATTACGTTGTCCTGATTAACGGAATCCCCACTCCATTTTTCAAAGCGGCCAGGGGGCTAAGACAAGGATGCTCCTTGTCTCCGCTTCTCTTCATACTTGTAATGGACTCTCTCAACCTCCATATTAAGAGGGCGATTCATCTAAAAAACTACCGGCCCCTTCCCATTTGTAGAGGTATCTACATCTCCCATAATTTTTTTGTCGATGATATTCTTTTAACAGCAATACTGTGCAGAGCCACCTGGATTTGTCTTCATGAAATCTTGGGAAGGTTTCAAAAAGCTACTGGCATGAATGTAAACGAAGGGAAATCATCTTTTCATGTTGATGATGTTAATGGGGACCTGATTACTTTCCTAACACAACTTTACAACATCAAAGCAATTCCTCTTCGGAACGGGCTCAAATATTTGGGATTCAATTTGAAAACTGTTGGATATCGAGTGGCTGATTGGTCTTGGATAGTAGATCGATTTTACAAGAAAATTGTTGCATGGGAGTATAAATGTTTATCCATAGGTGGCTGCGCGATTCTGACTCAAGTTGTTCTCGTACAAACAATGGTATATTGGGCACACCTTTTCTATATCCCTTCAGCTATCATTAACAATCTAAACAGGATGACTGCCAACTTTATATGGGGAGGCAACAAAGAGCAAAATAAATACCACCTATCCAAACTTTTTGTGCTGGCTCGACCTAAAAAAATGGGAGGATGGGGCATTTTGGACTTATCCATTTTTAGGAAGGCTCTTCTATGTAAATCTATGTGGAAAGAAATTATGGGTAAGTCTTTTTGGAGCATGGCCATTCGTGCTAAATACATGGACAATAAGGATTTGTCTTACTGGTTTAGGGAAAACCACATCGGGTCCTCTCTTGGCTCTGCAATTTGGAGAGGCTTCAGGAAACTGGAACCTTATTTCAGGCAAAATCTGATCTGGAAATTTCAGACCGGATCAAAGATTATGATAGGATGGGATGAGTTTGCTGGAGGGGCTGGAAAAATTCATATATCCACTCAGTTAATGAGATCGCTCCACAACAGGGGTATTTTTTCTGGGCCAGTGCCATACGAGAATGGGAAGGAGTTGTTCCAATTTGGAAATCCGCGACTGAATTGCAACTTTGCGATGATATGGCAATGCAATGGAATTCTATTATATCCTTGTTGCGGGCTCATGGCATATATCGCTCTGCAGATAAAGACTTCCTCATTTGGAAGGGACTTGGTGGCTCCTCAACTGTCTATGTCAAGCATATATATCTACAGTTTCTAATCTCAGAAGCAGGAAATTCAGGAGATATCTTTCCTACATCCTTTTGGAAATCGGGATGCCCCACAAAGATCATAATATTTGCCTGGTTGGTGTTTCATAATAGGAATCTCACATGGGATAACTTGCAAAAGCGAAATTGGTGCGGGCCTGCCATTTGCCTTCTTTGCAGAACTAACTCTGAGAACAACACACACCTATTTCTCTCTTGTCCTCAAGCACAGACTATTTGGCGGAATCTTGCTGCTCACTTTGGTTACACCCACAGCTCCTTCCCTTCCATTCCTGAAGCTTTTAAAGGATGGAGTATTATGAACAAAGAATGGCGGGCCATTCCATTATTGACTATTTGGGCCATTTGGAAATGGAGAAATGGTATGATCTTTAGTACAAAAAGGGAATCTCACTCTTCTGTTATTGAATCTATCCTATCTCTATACAACGCCCTTGATTTGTCAAGTCAGAACAGGATCAGAAATGGAAGAAGTTTATCGACATGGGTGCCCTCGGCTACTCCATGTGCCTTTTTTGACGGAGCTGCACAACATGGGTTGTGCGCTTGTGGTGTATACATCATTCCAGCAAATGGTCAAGCCTTTGAAATTCATTGGAATGGTGGACCAGGGTCCAACAACAGAGCTGAGGCGATGGCTTTAGTTGGTCTTCTTTCCTTTTGTATCTTTCTTGACATACCGAATCTGCAAATCTTTGGAGACTCGAAAGTCATCATTGATCATGTCTTGTCAAAACACAACATAAAAAACATACATCTTGCTGGATGGCTGGACAGGATTGAAGCATTATGGAATAGCAGGAGGGACTACACTATTTCACATATTGACAGGGATAAAAACAAAAAAGCAGATGCTTTATCCAAAATGGGCCTATCTTCTCCCCAAGGTGTTTGGAGGATGCAGATCATGATGGACAACATCATCTACCAGATCTAGGACTTTAGTCTTCTGGGTACATAATTTTCTTTCAAATGAAGAATATCTGGTATGTTTTTTACTTTCCCTTTTTTTTGCCTATTTCATTGCGAAAGTTTGCTCACATATATTTTGTTGCCATAGGAATCCATTTTCTCAATATCTGTTGCTCATATAAATCTATCTCCATATATTCTATTTTGTAGCTGAACAGGATATCTATCCTATGTTTTTTATCCACATTATGTGGCTTTGAACATCATATCTACCTCTACTACCGGCTTTATTCTTCGATACATGTATATGTCTGTACAATCCTCTTTCATGAATATAATATAGCTTTTTTTCGTGCTTAAAAAAAAAACTAAAAACTAAAAAACAAAACAAACAAACACACATTGCAAGGCCACGTATAATAACACAATTATGCATGCAATTCATCCCTAATTTGAAGCGAAGAAATAGCATCTACGTTGATAGAGTTTGTGATCATATGGCTTTTATTTAAAGCGATTATTTAGTAACATTTTTTATATTATTTGTTAAATAACTATTATTAAAATTTTAGTATTGATTTATTTAGTAACATTTTTTATATTATTTGTTAAATAACTATTATTAAAATTTTAGTATTGATTTATTTAGTAACATTTTTTATATTATTTGTTAAATAACTATTATTAAAATTTTAGTATTGATTTATTTAGTAACATTTTTTATATTATTTGTTAAATAATTATTATTAAAATTTTAGTAATAATATCAATATTTTGGCGTTAGTAGATTGCATTTTTATTTAATAGATATATTAACCCTGCTTATATATATATATATATATATATATATATATATGAATAATTTATTAAAATATTTATAATATTTTATTTTTGATTTATTTTATAATAATAATATTTTATAGATCATCACATTCTTTATATTATTTATGAAACAATTATTATTAAAGTATTAAAAAATATTTTCAAAATTACAATACTGACTTTTGCTTTATCAATAATAAAGTAATTATTATTAAAGTATTAAAACTTCTTTTCAAAATTACAATATTACTTTTTTCTTTATCAGTGATTTTTTTTGAATAAAAATGTAAATATATTAACTATTAAATTTGGTGTTATTAATCTTTTCCCTTTTAGTGCAGTTACCGGTCATTTAATATGTTTAACGTAGTGCACTATTCCCTTTCCGGTCATTTAGTATGCTTCAGGTGGTGCACTATACCTCTCCCTAATGTGGATATGTGACTATAACCACTAGGTAGTACATTGTCTTCCTTAAAGTGGCCATGCGACTATAACGGGTTGGAGGTGCAACACTTTCCCCTAAAATGGATTCAGGACTATAACGAGTGGGTAGCAGATATGGATTAGTGAACACAGGTCCATATATATATATATATAAAACAAAATTGCATATAATTTTAGTTTTATTAATAAATAAAAATAATTCATATTAATTAAAATTATATTAATAAATAAAAATAATTCATATTAATTAAATTATTTAGAAATTAATTGTACAGACTTCACATAGCTCTAAGAAAGCTTTTTAATAATCAACTAAATAAAATAAAATCAAAAATCAAAAATTTATTTGATAGCTTTCACAATATTTTTATAAAACTTCTTTAATCATTAACCAATTAAATTAAGAATCAAGAAATATCGTAATGAGTAAAAAATATTCTGATATAAATTCCATGTATGATAAATGTGTTAAAAAGGAATTCAAATCTAAATTATACATTAAAATCAAGTCCCGCACAGAATTAAGAATGTCTAATGCAATGATGTTGGAAGTTTCAATCGCATCTAATTCACGGCAGGGGGTCATAAGTCTTGAAAGAAAATTCAAACGCATCTAATGCAATCTGGCTTATAAATTATCTTTACCCTAAGAAACAATTTTTAAATATTTTTTCTTTCGTTCTTCTTTCTCCCTATCAATAACTTTTTACTGATTTTAAATCTAACATTAATTTTAAAGAATTTTTTTTTTTTTCCATTTCTTTTTACCAAATTATTTCCATATGATATAAAATTCAAACTCTTTTCTAGATCACAACAAAATCGAATTCGAATTTGTTCCCTAACCAATTAAAATGATTAATGAAAATAATAATAAAAACGGCGGAGGCAAACTATAGAAAAGTTGCCCGTTGGAGTGATGATTTAAGGATTTAAACGTTAAATTGACGATTGCATTATTTTGATCCCGTAAAATAATAATAATAATAATAATAGAAAAGAAGTCATGCAGAATAAGTGAAAATCGTGAAATAGTGTTGTTGCTCGTGGGATTACTGTGGAAGTTTTGATGGCGTTGCCGTGGAATGTGTGGAAAATCATGACCGTTTTGACGAAACATACATAAATATCATGGTGCCTTCCTTTCCCTCTGAATTCGCCTCGGGTTGCTGTCGGTTGGTTCAAATAAAGTATTTAACTTTCATTAAATAAATTATAAAAGGCCTACCATTCAAACAAATTCCCTAGGGAATCATCTGTTGGATAAAGAAAAGGTAAAAGTGAAATTGTACCTTCATTATTCTCCGAATTTCATTTCATTTTCCATTCATGGGTAATTTAAATTCCCTTATGGTTGATGGTAACTACTCTTCTCTTTAATATTTTGATTTATCGTTTCAATCCTTCATAGGATGCCTAACCTGCAACGCGGAACTTCAAGACTTTGCTTGCCAGCTGGAGATGACCTGCAAGTTGGAACTTGAAGACTTTTGCTCTTTTGTTCGCCAGTTATAAATGCATATCCCACTATGAATGAATTCTTTTTGGGGAAGTGTTTATCGCTTTTAGTGACGGGTTAAATGAAACGTTATTAATATTAATAAAATATAATATCAATTAAAACCAAAAAAAATGTTTATTTATATATATATATAGGTATATTATATATAATAATAATAATAGTAGGTGGTATATTAAATTACACAATGATAATTCATATTTTTAATCTTAATATTTTATAATTTTTTATTTAAATTTAATTAATAAATATATAAAAAATTCATATTTGTTATATAATTATCTTAAAAATCTTTGATGGGCACTTGGAATTCACTGTTGTGTGAAGAATGACATATGACATTTGGCATGGGTAGAGGAGAGCAGATAATTTTCCTTCCCATTATGCTTTAGTTGATGACATTGTCTTAGAGTATGTGAAATATCATCCCTCACTTACGTGAAAGGGATTTAGACAGTTTTGGGGATTCATGGCGTCTGCGGTAGGGTGGTTAAGTAGCGTCAAGTTTGCAGCAATTTGGATGGTATTAGGCTCTCTGCGGAATGTGAAATTGTTTGTGTTTCCATTTCATCAGGTCGTGTGGGTCTAGTGACAGGCCTCCAACCATCGTTCCTCTTGTAGGATTAGTAAAGTAACATCTCTCTCCTTGCCATTTTGGGTGAATCTTTCTTTTTTATTCTTTGGCTGGAGGGAGTGTTGGTTGGATAAGCGATTGGTATTGGGTGTAGGTGTCTTAGCTCTGGATGTATTCTTGCATGGGTATTTTGGGTGGTGGTGCTTTAGTTCCCTGTGTAAGGTGCTCGATGCTTTTGCCAACAGTGCCAACGTTTTTGGCGGCGGTAGTTTTTCTCGGGTTGAGCCTCTAGTGTAGGCTAAATATAGGTTCTTTATGATCAACATTATCTACTTTTTATTTCTTAGCACCGCAGGACAAAGAATTCCTTTTCTCAAAGCCCCATGGCTCTCGCATCAGTCAAGTTTTTGGGAGACTTGGTGAATGACCTTCCTTGTTTTCAGTTGGGAAGTTTTCTTTTGGATTCTCAAGGTGAGGGGTCGTTTGGTACTATTGGCCTTGGTTTTTGATAGATTCGTGGCAAATTTGGGTAGTGGAGACCTGCGGGGCTGGGTCATTTCTCCTATTCTAGTTGTGGTGTGGAGTGCAAGGACTTCGGTGGGGGTTGGCTAGTTGGTAGGGTCTGTTTTTTTTTGTGGCATTGTTCAAGGTTTAATTGGGTGGAATTTCACAACAAATTGGGTTTGTCACGAGTGTCTAGGTTTTGGTTGGGCTTTCAGGATGAAAGTTGTTCTACGATCCTCGGGAGCTCCTTTGCTAGTGAAAACAAAATCATCTCGACTTAGAGACAGAATGAGCAAGCTTGTTGGAGCCCGGGGTAGCGGTGTAGGTGTCAGTGCTAGTATAGTAGTTGTGGTATGGGTACTCTGCGAGGCAAAGCTCGTGGGGGCCATGGAGCATGTGGTGGGAGAAGATCATTGGTTGTTTCTTTGGATGGAAAGTGTGGCAGGATCTTGGTACAGGGTGGTCATGGAGTAGGCAACAGAAGTAGGGGTACAGGCCATGGACGAGGTGTGAGTGCGCATGGGTGGAGTAGCAGGATGGGAATCGTGGGGTCGGTTGGACATGTAGTTGTTGGTTAAAACACAAGAACTTTGGCGCAACACGAGATGTTCCAATTTATCATGGACACGCTGCAATCTCATGGTAGGGTCAAGAGGGAAGAACAAAAGGTAGTTCTTGCCATGCTGGATCAAATCCATTACTTTCAATGCCATGTTTGTGAGAGAATTTTGGTTGTTTCGCATGGTAAAAATCTGTTAGCAGAGAAGCTCGAGAAGCTAGAAACATGTCTTGCTTACTTCGAGAAACATGTCCATTGTTTATACAACTGACCTCCTCCTCCGGAATGGGGCCAGACAATCCTGCTTTTATCGCTTCTCACGACTTATCATGGTAACAAATGTCTTTCTAGTTCTTCTTGTTTCTTCGTGTGTAAGGCCTATCAGGTTGTGGACCTCTCAGTGGGGTATTTTGTTTTTTGTCTGTAGCATGGTAATAACATTGATCAACAAGCCCAGTTGGGGTGAGCCCACATGTATTTTGACATCTATGTACATACCTTTTGAGCAATGAAAAAGCTTTGACTTACAAAGAAAAACAAATTATATTTAAAAAAATTATATAACATATCAAAGAGAATTGTTGATATGACTATAAATATCAGAGGGGTTTTAATAAAAATAAAAATAATAATATTTTCACACAGAAAGATGTGAAATTTAAATATAAAATAAATAATATTTTTGGAAATTAATATAGATTCATTTTAGTTCTGAATTTATTGAGTGGAAGTGAGAAAAGAATCAAATCTCTAGAAATACAAACTTTTCCTCAAATTTTATACTCAAAATTTATTTGCATCTTAATAACTTAATTGTTTTTTAATATATAAAATTATAAAATCTAAACTCACCACAAATTATTATTACATTTTATTTCTATAATATTAAACTATTACAATGTAATTAAATTTTTCAGCGTTTTTGTTTTTAAATTATACCAAAAAAAATCTCAAAAAATATTATATTTTAAAAATAATTATTATATCATTGATAATACATTCCAATACCATTTTCACCTGCTTTTTAAAAAAAAGCTTTATCTCCCAATAAGTTATACCTAAAATCTATATATCATTATCTATTATTTTTAACATGTCTTTCTAAAATAAACTTATCATTAAATTAAAAATACCTAAAAAAATTATATTTTAAAAATAATTATTATATCATTAATAATACATTCAAGAACTCTTTCACTTGCTTTTTAGGAAAAGGCTTTATCTTCCAATAAAATATACCTAAAATCTATATTTCATTATCCATTACTTTTAACACACCTTTCTACACTAATCTTATCATTAAATTAAAAATACCTAAAATACCTGGAATTTATACATTATTATTAATTATTTCATTGTTGGAAATTAGCGCTCTCTTTATTTCAAAATTATAAAAAACAAATATTCAATAAAATGTTTTTTCACAAATATTTATTATTATTTTTAAATAAAATATTAATAAATAACACTAAAACTAAATATCAAATATGTACTTACTTCCTAATAAAATGTTTTTCATGAAGGGTGCTTATGAGATGTAAACCCTGACAATGATATACCCAAATTCTATTAGTTTTTTATTAATATAAATGTGTTATACTACGTTTAAGGAAAGAATGAAAGACAATACACCTGCTTTATATGGTTTCAAAAATACATAAAACCATGGTCATGATTTTAGTTATCACTAAAATATACTTAACTTAGATTTGACATGCTTTCTCAATTTTTATGTGAAAATGAGATATGCTTTTTGAACTTTAGAACCTAAAATTATTTTTTGTACATCATGCCCAATACACTATCAAAATGAGTTCTACCGTGAGAGTCCATGCACTAACCGCACTAACCGAAATTTGAATGAGCGGGATCACATGATTGAGTTTTCGATAATGTCTAAAAGGTTTATTGCATTTCGTTTTAATTCTCGAGACTTACATGGCCCATCACCTACTTTATAAAATGTTGTTTTGCATGACAACGTTAAGGTACTTGCAAAAGGAGGCTAGGCTATGTGTAGTGTGGTCATACATTAAGTAAAAGGAGGTCATTATGTTATTAGTCCCTGCCATCTGGCATCCGGCAGGGACTATAGTAACCGTTCGGAGGGCAGTTAGCATTAATTTGCTTGGTTTGTAGTGTTATTTGCACTTATATTCTAAAGTTTGGAGTTCAGCTTGTGTTCGCCTTCTTATTTGGCCTCTTCCCGAGGCGGAAGAGGCCGGACCATAGCCTAAACTCGTATTTACGCACAATGAACTGGCCCTGACCGTCAGCGGTTTCATCTTAATGCTAACATTAATTCGTTAATGTTTAATGTTAATTCGTATTATGTGCGAACAGGCATACATATGCTAAGGTTTGCTTGCTGTTTTGCAGGTGTCGGCCGTATGCTAAAGGGTTGCATGGCGGGAGGTGTCCGCCTACCGGCTCAGGAGAGTCCCCAATATCAACAGCTCCGTGCCCAAAACCTCGTTCGGTTCGCTCGTCTCCTACACAAGGCACCAGTTTCATTCCCAGTTTCATTCTTTTGGTTTCTCTGTGCCCCGGCTCGGCGGTTTTCTCGGAAGCCTTTGAAGAGCAGGCGGTGTGTTCATATATCATGGCACCTCAGTACATTATCGCCCGCTCGGTTCTGATTTCTTCCACTGGTTTCTTGGTCACTCTTTGCATTCCGTTTTCCATTGTGGCATCCGCGAAAAACGGGTTCATACCTGAAAACGACGGGTTTGATGGGGTGCGGCTAATTGCTCTGGTTCTGCAATGGGGTTTTATTTTATTTGGGTGGCTGCTTATTTGTTGGAGATGGATCACGGCCGTTGTGTACTACCCGACACTTAAGGATAAGAAGGGGTCAGGGCTCATGGCATGCTTTCATGTGGAGGATTTCTGGAAAAGGGCTATTCTGGAGCTGCAAGAAATTTTTTTTGAATCCGAATCTGTTCATATTTGTTCTTAAACTCAGGCTCTACAAACTCCGGTTGGGAAAGTGGGGCGATGGCATAGATGGAACTTTGAAGTTCCCATCATCGAGTAGGCCAGCCAGGGCTCCAATCCAATATTGCTCTATAATCTGTACAGCAACGGTCAAGTCAGAGGCCTGCGATTCCCAAAGAGTTCGTGAAATATTTGGAGGATTCGATGCAGATGCCAGGGGAAAATCCAGCAGGAGGGTGGATAGCAAATCGAAAACCCATTCAAAAAATGAAGGCGCGACTGAAAGAGGGCGAATCCGATGGCAAGAATTGCAAGGCACTGATTTCCTTTCTGAAAAAAAAGACCACCCAGGACTTGAGGTTTGCAGTTCCGTTTGGAATCTCATTTCCAAAACTACCGGTCGAAAGGGATTTCAACGTGGGGAAAAGCTCTGCAAAAATGACTGCAGTTTGGCTGGTCGCCATTAATTTCGAACTGTCTGGATTCTATGAAGCATATGACGGGTTCCCTGCTACCGATGACTGTATAAAGGCCTGCTGGGAAGCATGGGAAATCATGGAGCTCGTGGAAAATTCAGACACAGGGCATTGCTCTTCCCATTAACAACTACAACTCCGAAGACAGATCAGTCGAAGCTGTCAAACGAGCCCTCCAGTGCCTCGCAGAAAAGGCAGAGCAAAAACTAGTTGAATAACTCGGCAGCACCCGCGGCTAAGGAATCAGAGAACGTAGCTAAAGGCGCTGTCGCCCTAAGATTTGACTAAATACTATATCAGATTTCCTCGTGAGGGCCTGTTATTGCAGGGCGGAGGTCAGTCTTTGCTTCTCTCCTAGCGACCTAAACATGGAAGTGGGGGTTGAGGGGGCGGGAGCAGCCGGCAGTCGATATAACAGAGCCAAACGTGGAGTCTTTCCTGGTCTCTAATGTGGACGAAAATGGTGAATCTCTAATGCCTGGCCAGCCTACAGTTAGCTGGCTTGCCTACACCCCAGTGTTCTACGGAGGAAGACATAGGGCCTGGACGGGCGCGGGGACTGACAGTTGGGTGGCAAATGCGGTTGAGAAGGAAGACCTAGCGTTATAAGAAATTCGGAAGGTATTTTCATTGGACCATCAGCTTAGCTGATTTGACGTGGGTTAGGGTGATTCAGGGGATATGCTTAACATCTGTTGCGCCCTCACATAGACTGATTTGATGGGGGTTACCTGTCTTGTGTACACATTTCATTCCAGGTGACATTGTGCATGCAGCGTGAGGCTACGTGTAACGTAATTTTCTTCTTATATAAGAAGCTTATACATGATTTCGTCGTTACGGCTTGTTATTTCGCGCTTCCGCTCCAGGGTTCTAGGATATGCTACTGAACATTGCTTTATTTACAGTTTTTTGGCCTGTAAGTTCTGAATTTTTTTACAATTGCATGCTTGTATTTCTTTACTTTGCTCTCGCACATATGACATATACATGCTAGGTAACCCATTAATTGAATTGATGAATAGTATTCATTGAATGATGCTAATATCGCATGTGATTCACAACTGTTCGGTCTAAAACCATACATTTGTAGCCTTTCTGACTAGTTGTTTACAGAGTATTGATTGGTATCTCTAATGCCATATCCCTGTAGCTTCTTCAAACATTTGTTTGCAAGGTATTGATTGTATTCCTAGGGTCATAGAGTGCTTTGCCTTTGGTTTCCTTCTTGCATTGCTATTGATAGCATAGTATTTCCAGTCTTGATATTAGGTTCAAGAACTAGGATATTTTTTGGAGTGTGCATATGAGTTTGTGAGGATATTAGATCAGAGAGAGGATATTTTCATTTATGCGTGCAGTGCCTGTTTAGAAAGTTATTTCTTGATTTTACACAGGGTTGAGTGGTGATAGAACAAGAGTACAGGATTCACATTAGGGTTTAATGACTTAATTTCACATTGACATCTCGTCAAATTTCAATGGTTTCTTGCTTGTCCTAGATTTCTCCAATTGAACTAGCTGCTGTCGAACTGTAAAAGAATCTTAAAACGATAAGAGCATTTTGTACTTGTCTTAGAACCTCATCCTGGAGTCTCAATATTGTGGTTGCAACATAGTGTGGCATTTATCTCGTTGTCTCAGCAAAAAATGTTGATTTCTTCTAGCTGACAGGCTTCGGCCATTGAGGTCTGTCATCAATAGCGCTGATAGAGATATTTATAGACACAATAAAATATGATGAACAGTCCCAATAAAAGATATACCAGTAAAAATATAATTTACTGGTGGTGACATTAAGGACAGGCTTCGGCCGTTGAGGTCTGATAGGTGGCTTTCTTTGATAGGTGGTTTCACCCAGTCATTCTTACATGGAGTTTTGTAATTTATAAGCCAAATGCGGGACTCTGTTTGCACTGGAAGTCTTATGTAAGCACTGCAATGTATTGGTTTCTTGCTTGTCCTAGATTTCTCCAATTGAACTAGCTGATGTCGAACTGTAAACATTAGCATTATCCTTTATGTAAGGCCAGTAAAGGAGTCATCTTGGGGTTCATATCCATGTTGGGTCTTTGGTATCCTGTATCCACAATGATCTTATGGCTTTAGAGAGACTACTATTACATTTACATTTCATTGTAGGTAAATTGACTCAATCACAGTCACTGAATCATGTTCCCTTTACCAACTATCATGCAACCGCAATCTTGACCAAGGCAATCTCTCTTTTGGGTAGTAATACTAGCATTTTTAGAGGCTTACTCTGACATCAGTTAGAGCAATAATGAAGTATGCTATGAAGATTCCTTCAACAAAATGCCTACACAATCAATCGTTAACTTTATGATGCTTTCAATTTACACAATACTTACATGAAAAGCTCTGCTGCTTTTTGGATGAAAAGCAGATGTCTGGTCCTTCAGTGTTGAGGAATCATGTTCTCTGCCTGGAGCAAATTCAATGTTCCCTAAGTGTAATATAGCTGCCAACCAATCCAGCACGTCACCTCTCTTGTTTCTTTATCTATTTGAGTGGTTTGCTAATCTGCTGAGTGGTGTGTGTTATGTCATATTCTAGTGTGATAACTGTTGTGGTTTGACTTCTGATTTAAGGATCCTGTGTGTATAATTTTTATGCCTTGTCTCTAAGATTTACAAAACTCAGCTAAATTTGTTTCATATTTAAATCTGGAAATCCGATGGTTGTCCGTGTGGTAAATCTTTATGGGAAGCATTATATACTTCTTTGTGTGAACACTGATCAGAAGTTATAATAATATTCTTTCATATGCTCTGAGGTGTCTCACTCTTTCAACACTTTGTTTCTGAGCTTTGGTTTAGGGTTTCAATGTTGTTATCAATAGGTAATGTTTTGATGAAGTGTTTGATTCACAGAGCTTGTACATTCACTCACTCTTTTGAGACAGTGATCTTAATTCATACTTGTGACTTTTGGTAAACATTGACTATTGCATGAAGGAAAGTTAATCTCTAAAACCATACATTTGTAGCTTTTCTGACTAGTTGTTGGTTTGAGTGCTCTGCTTGGATGTACTTTTCGATTTTTTTGCATCTTGGATGTTGATAATGACTTAATTTCACATTGACATCTCGTCAATTTTCAATGGTTTCTTGCTTGTCCTAGATTTCTCCAATTCAACTAGCTGCTGTCGAACTGTAAAAGAATCTTAAAACGATAAGAGCATTTTGTACTTGTCTTAGAACCTCATCCTGGAGTCTCAATATTGTGGTTGCAACATAGTGTGGCATTTATCTCGTGGTCTCAGCATCAAAAGCTTCGAACCAGTGTCAAATTTGATGATACTAGTGACATTACATTGCATTTAGTTTGTTTGATTTGCGGCATTGGGTTGATATAGATTCCTCAATGGATTGCAAGCACTTATTGGACCTTAAGCTTCTTTATGTCTAGTGACCCGAGTTGCATCAAACTAATAGAGATTTGGAACCATTAGTTGGATGTAACTTTAATGCAAACACTGTGATAATATTATTTGATTCCTGTTGTATTGATGTGAAACAGAGTATGCATATTTAATTTTTGTGGTTGCCTAATTTACAAAACTTGCATATTCAACTTCTGTTGTTTGATTCACAGAGCTTGTACATTCACTCACTCTTTTGAGACAGTGATCTTAATTCATACTTGTGACTTTTGGTAAACATTGACTATTGCATGAAGGAAAGTTAATCTCTAAAACCATACATTTGTAGCCTTTCTGACTAGTTGTTTACAGAGTATTGATTGGTATCTCTAATGCCATATCCCTGTAGCTTCTTCAAACATTTGTTTGCAAGGTATACACAATCAATCGTTAACTTTATGATGCTTTCAATTTACACAATACTTACATGAAAAGCTCTGCTGCTTTTTGGATGAAAAGCAGATGTCTGGTCCTTCAGTGTTGAGGAATCATGTTCTCTGCCTGGAGCAAATTCAATGTTCCCTAAGTGTAATATAGCTGCCAACCAATCCAGCACGTCACCCCTCTTGTTTCTTTATCTATTTGAGTGGTTTGCTAATCTGCTGAGTGGTGTGTGTTATGTCATATTCTAGTGTGATAACTGCTGTGGTTTGACTTCTGATTTAAGGATCCTGTGTGTATAATTTTTATGCTTTGTCTCTAAGATTTACAGAACTCAACTAAATTTGTTTCATATTTAAATCTGGAAATCCGATGGTTGTCCGTGTGGTAAATCTTTATGGGAAGCATTATATACTTCTTTGTGTGAACACTGATCAGAAGTTATAATAATATTCTTTCATATGCTCTGAGGTGACTCACTCTTTCAACACTTTGTTTCTGAGCTTTGGTTTAGGGTTTCAATGTTGTTATCAATAGGTAATGTTTTAATGAAGTGTTGGTATAGAGATATCATAAAACGAGAGCTAGATCTACAGCTCTTGAGTCAATAGTGACACAAGAGCTGGAGATCTCTCAAAACTCAGTGTCCTCTGTCACATTATATGTATAACAGAGCCTTGGATATTCGAGATCCTTCAATTGTAACTTGGGGGTTAGTAAATCACATAATGAGATCTTCAGTTCTTGTTGAATAAGTTAACAAGCCTGTTGAGTATTGTGGTTTAGTTCTTGTTGAATAAGTTAACAAGCCTGTTGAGTATTGTGGTTTAACCTACACTTATTGGACCTTAAGCTTCTTTATGTCTACTGACCCGGGTTGCATCAAAATAATAGAGATTTGGAACCATTAGTTGGATGTAACTTTAATGCAAACACTGTGATAATATTATTTGATTCCTGTTGTATTGATGTGAAACAGAGTATGCATATTTAATTTTTGTGGTTGCCTAATTTACAAAACTTGCATATTCAACTTCTGTTGTTTGATTCACAGAGCTTGTACATTCACTCACTCTTTTGAGACAGTGATCTTAATTCATACTTGTGACTTTTGGTAAACATTGACTATTGCATGAAGGAAAGTTAATCTCTAAAACCATACATTTGTAGCTTTTCTGACTAGCTGTTGGTTTGAGTGCTCTGCTTGGATGTACTTTTCGATTTTTTTGCATCTTGGATGTTGATAATGACTTAATTTCACATTGACATCTCGTCAATTTTCAATGGTTTCTTGCTTGTCCTAGATTTCTCCAATTGAACTAGCTGCTGTCGAACTGTAAAAGAATCTTAAAATGATAAGAGCATTTTGTACTTGTCTTAGAACCTCATCCTGGAGTCTCAATATTGTGGTTGCAACATAGTGTGGCATTTATCTCGTGGTCTCAGCATCAAAAGCTTCGAACCAGTGTCAAATTTGATGATACTAGTGACATTACATTGCATTTAGTTTGTTTGATTTGCGGCATTGGGTTGATATAGATTCCTCAATGGATTGCAAGCAACAATAGTTATAGGAATCTGTCTAACCCTCCCTTTGATTACCAGTAGACAAAACAGTCAAAGTTTCATTTATTGGCAGTTCTTCAAGCAGTGTGTTATCATATTCCTGATTGCCACTTTCATCATAGCCACCTCCCAATTCTTTGCTAAAAAATCTCAATGTCTTGGGTTGTAATTTAAAGCCATTATTGTCAGTTGTGCTTCCAGAGGGGTTTACGTTGTTCTTTATCTTGGCAGTCATATTTCGAACTTCAGTATCAGAGCTACGCAGTGGATGCTACCGGACATAAGGAGTCTCCGTAGCTTAGCAGACATTTGCGGTTCCAAAGGTGCGCACAATCACTTCGTGTTCTATAATCATTTTCATTGTTCAACTTGTTATTATGATTCTCTGGTTGTAACTGCATTGCATCAGTAAACATAATATTGCATCGAACACTTAGTCGTCATCATGACTTCTATGTCTGATAAACACAAGTTGCAATTAGTATTGCAAAAGCATCACTTATTTCGTGTGGACAATTTCTCATATCTAATTGGAGACTGCCTATTCGATAGTTTAGAACTTTTGCTAGATTTCCGATACACATCAGTGGAGCTAAGGAAAGGAACAATAGAATATTTTAGAGCCTGTCTCAAAAAACAAGATAGCGAGGCAATTTTGTCTTATGAACATGAACTGCATGAAGCTTCACTTAAAGAAATGCATAACATTAGCAACCGTGAAGTCTATTTAGACAAAATGGCTAAATCTGCCTCAAACAATATACCCCTAGCATCTAGAGGTCTGTGGGGAGATATTTTCTGCGTCCATTGGCTGTCAAACTGGTTGAAAATTCCAATTAGGCTTTGGTCCAAAACAAAGATGCGAGTGTATTTGCACTTCAATTCAAGTATTACAACGAATACTTGTGACATACTGTTCCATGACGAGGACCCTTTGAATGGGCACTTCGAGCCTTTGGTTCATAAGCAGCCTACAATTCGTTCTACCTTCCAACAACAAGCCGATACCTCAAAGAACAATATCGAACCACAGCCTGAGACAAAGGACATTGCTCAGAAGAATCAGGAAAGGCAAAACGTAGGCATTCAATACAACAGAAGTACAATGGAACAACAAGTAGTTCTATACAACATAGAAGATGTTTGTGACACACCTATGTCTGATAAACACAAGTTGCAATTGGTATTGCAAAAGCATGACTTATTTCGTGTGGACAATTTCTCATATCTAATTGGAGACTGTTTATTCGATAGTTTAGAACTTTTGCTAGATTTCCGATACACATCAGTGGAGCTAAGGAAAGGAACAATAGAATATTTTAGAAACTGTCTCAAAAAACAAGATAGTGAGGCAATTTGGTCTTATGAACATGAACTGCATGAAGCCTCACTGAAAGAAATGCATAACATTAGAAACCGTGAAATCTATTTAGACAAAATGGCTAAATCTGCCTCAAACAATATACCCCCAGCATCTAGAGGTCTATGGGGAGATATTTTCTGCATCCATTGGCTGTCAAACTGGTTGAAAATTCCAATTAGGGTTTGGTCCAAAAAAAAGATGAGACTGTATTTGCACTTCAATTCAGGTATTACAACAAATACTTGTGACATACTGTTCCATGACGAAGATCCTTTGAATGGGCACTTCGAGCCTTTGGTTCATAGGCAGCCTACAATTGGTTGTACCTCCCAACAACAAGCAAACTTACATGAAATAACAAGCAAACTATCTCCGCACCGAAACACAGTAATAGACCATATCTGGACAACTTTGCCTATGAAACAGTGTGAGATAAATGTAACATGGGCTTATTGGTCTGATCACAGCATATTCTATGCGCTATTACAGCTCTAGTGACCCTTGGAACAAATCAATTTTAGCCTGTAGCAAAATCAAAGTAGCATTGATACACAAGTTTCTCTACAATTTGCTAAACTTCATATTCAAGGAAACTTCATATTTCCCTGTTCAAACAAACGCTGTGTTACCCGAGCTGACTACTTTGCTTTAAACGTGATATAAAAATAACTTCAGGTCAACAGGAGTAAAGAACTTTATTGATTTATTTTTTGTAAATCATCTAAGCAGAAATATGTTGGTGTTTTCAGATATGCAATAGAGGCAAATGCCATATAATAACTGATGTTGGCTTCTAAATTGACCAATGGCCTCAGGGCCGCATTGGTCAAGCATTTACTGATTTTTACTTAAGACAAATCTAACTATATTTCAGTCTTATTCTGTCTGAATGACTAGTGTTCATCAGGTGAGATAAATGTAACATGGGCTTATTGGTCTGATCACAGCATATTCTATGCGCTATTACAGCTCTAGTGACCCTTGGAACAAATCAATTTTAGCCTGTAGCAAAATCAAAGTAGCATTGATACACAAGTTTCGCTACAATTTGCTAAACTTCATATTCAAGGAAACTTCATATTTCCCTGTTCAAACAACCGCTGTGTTACCCGAGCAATATCAATCTCCAATGGCCATACTGAAAGTCTATTTCTTGTAGCTCCCTTGCAACACTCTGCGTTAACTGATCTAGGTATGTAACGACACATAGAATAACGTTATGCACAAATTTATTATTACATGGAACACATTTTGCTTGTAGACCTAATAGAATACATATTTATTATTACATGGAAGCACATAGAATAACGTTATGCACAGATTTATTATTACATGGAACACATTTTGCTTGTAGACCTAATAGAATACATATTTATTATTACATGGAACAAGTTTTTCTTGTAGACCTCATAGCTTGTACTCGTGTTGTACAGATAACTAATAAGAAAACACAGCACGAAGAAGTAACTCCTCCAGAGCCTTGCTGCCTTTCAGATCAGAGATTGGTAAACAGATAATTAATATGAAAAGACAGCACGAAGAAATACTTGCTCCAGAGACATGCTCCCTCTCTGAGACTTGTGACGTCTCAGAAACTGCTAAAAAGTAACTAAAAAACCTTCAAATCTATTCTTGCAAGTTTTGTAGTACAAACACAATGTTAATTCAGATTCTTCAATATTGTTCTACAAGCAGAAACAGGAAAGTACATCAAGTTTTGTAGTACAAACATAATGTTAATTCAGATTCTTTAATATTGTTCTACAGGCAGAAACAGGAAAGTACTTCTGAGATAGCAGCCAAGCATCAACTTTGTAGAACAATCACAATACAGGAGTTAAAAGGGCTGAAAATGGGAACAACTTTTCACGGCCAGGTTCTAGTGATATACAAAACACTGGTCGACGAAGCCCACGGAATTGAATTGTTACGTGCTGACCTGGTGGACAGCAAAGGGCATATGACAATTACGCTAAATGTGCCACACAGCCTCATTGCTGCTACTGAAGCGAAGCTTCTAGTTGGCCAAGGAATTTGTGTTACAGATTTCAAGGTCTCTGCTAAGACAGTCTACGACCATGGAGATTGTTCGTGTATACTTGTTTTGCATGGGAAGAGCATATTGGAACCAACTCCACCTATCTGTATGGAATACAGATTTGTTCCCACGACAACTATTAACCAGCTCACCAGCACAACAGCTGGGTTTGCAATCGGCACAGTTGCCGGTGTTGTAACAACAGCGAAAGAAATACCTGGTCAATATGTCCTAACTATCAAGGACGGCCCAGCTCAAAAAGACAAAGCCACGGTATATACGAATTCAACCATTTATTCTTTTTAACATTTAAATCATCTATACATTTTAAGTAACCGTTTACTTAAAAGCAATTACATTTAACACTAGTACATTTTGCAACGCAGGTCTATCTTTTCAATACATTTAAGCCAATTTTCAAATCCATCCAACAACAAATTTCGAAACAAGAAGCACCAATGGTCCTGTTTCGAAATGTTGCCCGAGGCAAAGAACGTGGCTCATTACGGACATGCAAATCTACATTCATTACACCCGTTACTTCAGACAGGGTACTTGGAGACCTGAGAAAACTACTTGCCTCAACAACAAAGGTCCTCTCATACTCCACAAAATATATATTATAAATCTTTATTTCCTCTTCTCCTAAATCACGCACGTTCATTTAACAGCCTTTTAGCATTTTTATTACAATATCTAATGCTAGGCTTGTACTGAAACATGGACCAGGTTAAAGGTATGCTGACTATAGCAGACATACACGCAGAACCCTTTGTTATAATCTGTAACAATTGCTCTCTGCCCGCCGATACATTTGGAACAGTTATCATGGACCAACTTAACTGTTCTACATGCAAACAGCTAACTACATATCGACGCAGTTTGCAATTGAATTGCACAATCAAAACAGAGGGAAATGTTCAATACAAATGCATCCTAAAGGAAAGTTTACTGCTCGAACTGTGTCCATCGTTAACAGGACTGACGTATGAAAAATATCTCGAAGACATTGGTGACGTTACATACAGTTTGCGAGATTTCCATGTACACAGCAACTTCCTGTTGGATAGTTCGGATGTCATTGTCCGGACAGATTGACACATTTTATCCTCTGTAGGGTGTCACTTTCTCTAGTCTACGAGTTCATATTTGCTGGAAGCTTGGAATACCATCTTCATAGTATTGTTATATCTGTCTTTATTATTATTTGAACATAAGAACTCTTCCTCTGGGCATTTTAGTTTCTGTTGGGCTGAAAACTTCGGATTACCATCTTCATGCTACTGTTATACCTGTAGTTACTCTTCCTTTGGGCATTTATTTTCTACTGGAATGAAAAGAAAGAAAGCTCCTTATTGTTTAACGGCAGAAGTTTGTCATGCCATTGGCAACTCAATGTTTTGAACTCTTGTATCAGTTGAATTCACTTAATATCCACTTGAAACATTTTTTGTACTACTATTTGATCTGAATGACTATGCTGACTGCTTTCTAACAAATATTTTGGAGAAGCCTGAATGAAGGCTATGAATTTCAATTAGACTAGCAAAGAGTTCCTGCTACCCAAAAACTACTCATGTCTCTTGCTTTTTAGTGTGCATATGCATGCAATTTTATCTCTATATTCGTTACTCTGTAGACATGCTAAAGTGAACACTATTCCAAATCAATACCACACAGATGAAAAACTCACAACCTATAGCAGAGGAAAAATTAAACATAGATCATGTGCTGCGAGAAGACCAATGCCATATAATAACTGATGTTGGCTTCTAAATTGACCAATGGCCTCAGGGCCGCATTGGTCAAGCATTTACTGATTTTTACTTAAGACAAATCTAACTATATTTCAGTCTTATTCTGTCTGAATGACTAGTGTTCATCAGCTTATACCAGAATTCATAATCCAATCGATACAGTAAGCAATAGTACTATTCAATTCCAAACACATCCCAAGCAAAGACATAAGTTTTATAAAGGGAAAGGCATCTAGATCGAGGAAATTACCCATTGTTAAAAAAAGTAACAAGATACTGATCTGCTAGATCTACGAATCTGTTACCATAATGCAGTTAGTGCTCTCCAATTGCTTCTAGCATGAATGCCAATCTAGGTGATACAGAATGGTGCATGCTGAACATCAGGCACTAGATCATCTTGTGTGTTCCTGAGTTGATTAGGTACAAGTATCATGCGGCAATCAAATGGAGGATTTCTTATACTACTTGAAAATCTTCATTCTTGACACATTACAAGCAAAAAGAATGCTATTATTTGGCAGACCTAGGCAAATAGTAAGTGGATTACTTCTGTATGCCATCGTAAAGACCATCTATTCTTATGCATGTTCGTATGGGCTTCATATAGAGTTTAGTTTAACAGTTCTTCTTGTTGAAACTTCTGAGAGGATCCCTTTCTCATTATTAATGCTATTTCCTATTCACTGATTTTATTTTGTTTTTGTTTTCTTTCGATGTATGTTTTCTATCATACTTTTTTAAACTTGTTTTTGGTCCTTAGTCAGACACATCCTAATTCATGATTGCTTACAAATGATGTTCAGAATCAGAGGATTTTGTACCGGCTGTTCCAGTTGCTGCTAAAGAGAAACCAAAAAGTGTGTGGGATGAAGAGGCTTTGGTCCTTAGTCAGACACATCCTAATTCATGATTGCTTACAAATGATGTTCAGAATCAGAGGATTCTGTACCGGCTGTTCCAGTTGCTGCTAAAGAGAAACCAAAAAGTGTGTGGGATGAAGAGGATGCTGAATGGTAAAATTCCAAAGGTCAGTCACAAGGTTTGCTGTTAAAATTTTTGTATTTATTCCATATTCGGGGTTTAATCTTGTTGAGATCATAAGAGGACAGTGGATCTATTTTGATCTCTTCAACAAACCCTAATCCAGTAGTAGTGCAAACAGCTTCTTGCTCATCATAGGGTCCGGTTTCAGGGTCCGGTTTCATCTTAGTAGTACCATTGCTCATCGCTTATTCGCTTGGTACAGGAGACAACAACTGTACATTGTGGTTTCTATAGTGAACGTGGATGCCTGTTGTCTCAACCTGCACATTTGGTGGAGGAGATGATCTTTACCAACCTATTGGCATGTTACAAACATCATTAAAAAAGGTTTGTATTTATAACTCTCAAGTTATTCTGATTTGCTATTAAATCAGAGTAGTTACTTATGCCTACAGATCATATTTAATCTACCGCTTCCATATGCCATTTGCTCCCCATGTCACATCGATATGCCCTACCGCTTCCATATGCCATTTGCTCCCCATGTCAGATCGATATGCCCATCATTAAATACTGATCATATTTAATCTACCGCCACAGACTCAAAGGGGCACCTAATTTCGCATTTACTACTGCCGCCACATCCATCATTCCATATGCCATTTCAACCCCATGTCAGATCGATATGCCCATCATTAAATACTGCCCTGATCCAATATGATCTTCAAGATTATTTCTGCACCTAGATATTGACATAGATCTCCTCTCGCACCCAATCTACCACCAAGATTTCCCGATGTCAGATACATCACTTCTACCGCCAAATACATCATTCCATATCCCATTCGCTCCCCATGTCTTATCGACCACTTAATTGCACCTCAAGTATTTTAGCACCATTCACACTTAAAACCACCTTACAAACACGTTGAACTTTTGTATAAATTGGCCTCCTCTGCACCTGGATATTCACATACACCTCCCCGCTTCACATAACATGGAATCCATTAGCATAAGCCAACTTACTGAACTCATAGCATTATTTCTCTTAGCACTTATTCTCATGACTCTTCTGATCATTGACATCGTAAAAGTCGAAAGACAAAGGAAAAAGAAACCAAAAAAAAATTAACATCTCTTTTGGATTATCTTACGCATTGTCTTATTTCCCCGCTTCTTTCTCTATTACAGGTGTACAACGGATGCTTCAAATATGCATTTGGATCCGCCATCACCGTCTCTGCTCAACTGCAGACATCATGTATCTCTCGGCCTACAGTGAATGTCCGTGTCCTAATAACTTCATAAGTTAGATAAGAACTTGAATCAGTTCGACTGCAGTGTGTAATAGTTTTGTCATTAAGGCTTTTGCCTACCTTTTGCTCTTAGGAAAGCAACTCGATGCAGCAAAAATCAATGTTAATGGGTGACACTTCTGGTATACAGAAGCTGCATTTTGCTTCTTAAAAACTCAGTTCCTTCCAATACTGTAAAGGTTTATATTAATATTAAGTTCTAGTTAATTTTCTTAATTATTCACATAATTAACAACGTCATTCTCATTGTTTAGAAATTTGTTTTATTCATTAAAATTTTCAAGCACTTCACTTTCGGATGCACAGTAATTTGAACCTGCAGGAAAAGAAAAAAAACCGAACGGCTGTCAACGTCCTAATGATTACAGCATAAGCTGACTAAAGCGTAGAAAAACACTGAAATCAGATTACAGTTTTTGTTAGTTTCTCAGTCCCAGAGCGTGAAAGGTTCATGTTCGTCCAAACTGCAAAACCCGCATGTTTCCTCCCCTTGATTAAATGACACAATCTGATTGGCCTCCACTTCTGGCAGCGTTTCTTCCAGGCAGTTGGATTCATGTACTAATGGGGGAGCCTCTAGGCCACCTGCTATTAGCTCTCCGATTGCTGATCCCTCCACAAGTAGCTCTGGTGACGCATAGCTCTGGTGAGGCATTAACGGCAGCAGTAGCATGAATTATTTCGTGAAGCCCTGGCAATGGGGGCCAATCTCCTAGATATGGTACTTATGCTACCTATCCCTTATGCTATGTAGCTGGCTGGCTTTCTAGCTTTCAGGTTATGGGTCTGGATCGAACAGCTACTAGAGAACCAGCAACAAATCCAGTGCAGCTAGAGAACCAGCAACAGATCCAACAGATCCAGTGCAGCTAGAGAACCAGCAACAGATCCAGTGCAGCTACTGTCAGACAGGCTCCACTTCATGCAGGGACTCGCTGCGTCGCAGCTTCCCTTGTTTAAGATTTTGAATTGTAATGGGAAACGCTTAAAAGATATTTCTTTGAAAAATCTTGTAATGGAAACGCTTAAAGGATATTTCTTTGAAAAATCTTACTTAAAATTGTGTTAAATGTGTTAAATTCAAACCTAAATTATAAATTAGTTGAATAATTTTTTGAACATTATATAGTTTATAAATCTATATTTTAAATTTAAAAAGTTTTTAGAAATTCAAACATAAATTATAACTTAGTTGAATAATATTTGAAACTTATACATTTTAAAAGTTTTTAAAAAATTATTTAGATAAAATTATTTAAGATTATATTAAAAAATAATATGCGAAAAAAAACATATAAATTCTTTAATAAAAATAATATTATTAGATAATATATAATTTAAATGATTTAAGAATTAAAGAACATGTATTTTCTTAATAGTTAAATTTAAAGAAATTAAATACATATACTTTTGCAATTAAGTGGGCGTGATTGGGGTGGTAGGGACTCCACAAGTAGCTCTGGTGACGCATAGCTCTGGTGAGGCATTAACGGCAGCAGTAGCATGAATTATTTCGTGAAGCCCTGGCAATGGGGGCCAATCTCCTAGATATGGTACTTATGCTACCTATCCCTTATGCTATGTAGCTGGCTGGCTTTCTAGCTTTCAGGTTATGGGTCTGGATCAAACAACTACTAGAGAACCAGCAACAGATCCAGTGCAGCTAGAGAACCAGCAACAGATCCAACAGATCCAGTGCAGCTAGAGAACCAGCAACAGATCCAGTGCAGCTACTGTCAGACAGGGTCCACTTCACGCAGGGACTCGCTGCGTCGCAGCTTCCCTTGTTTAAGATTTTGAATTGTAATGGGAAATGCTTAAAAGATATTTCTTTGAAAAATCTTGTAATGGAAACGCTTAAAGGATATTTCTTTGAAAAATATTACTTAAAATTGTGTTAAATGTGTTAAATTCAAACCTAAATTATAAATTAGTTGAATAATTTTTTGAACATTATATAGTTTATAAATCTATATTTTAAATTTAAAAAGTTTTTAAAAATTCAAACATAAATTATAACTTAGTTGAATAATATTTGAAACTTATACATTTTAAAAGTTTTTAAAAAATTATTTAGATAAAATTATTTAAGATTATATAAAAAAATAATATGCGAAAAAAAACATATAAATTCTTTAATAAAAATAATATTATTAGATAATATATAATTTAAATGATTTAAGAATTAAAGAATATGTATTTTCTTAATAGTTAAATTTAAAGAAATTAAATACATATACTTTTGCAATTAAGTGGGCGTGATTGGGGTGGTAGGGAGAAGTTGTTATTATCTTCCTCAATGAAATTCTAATTCCATTGAATTTACTAATTATGCATGCTTTTAATAATAATATAACATAAACATTTTGTAAGGTTTCTATCAATATAGATTTTTTTTTACATTAAAAAAAAAAGAATTAATCATACAACTACTAATAATAAATAAATTATTAAATATAATAAAATTATATAAGCTTTTAATAACAATATGAGATAAACCTTGTGTAAGGTTTATGTTCCACATAATATGGACACCATGTACACCTCATAATTAATTGCCACCACCTCTCTCCATAATCAACAATGACATGGGAGTTCAAAATCATTTAGATAATACAGATAACATGAAGAGTGTTAATTCCTTTTATCTAACATAGAGAAGGAATTTCAAGATGGTTGTGGTAGCATAAGATTATAATTACAGCCTTTCTTCTCAATGCTGGATACAATCATGGTTTCTGGACAGGTCAATTCCTAAACTTACACCTATTTTTTTCTATTAATATCATGAGTAAGTTTCCTTTTTATAACTCATTCCTTTTATCTTCATGCTTATTTTGATCTATTAACATCATGAGTAAGTTTCCTTTTTATAACTCATTCCTTTTCTCTTCAACTTTCAAACTTAACTCTCATTAGGTTCTAGTTTTCAAGTTTTCAAGTATGTCTCCCCTTGCTCGTCTCAATATCATACATTTATTCATATTTCTTAGTTCTATTATGCCCTCAACACCTACAACCTCAATCATTTATTCTTATTTCTTAGTTCTATTATGCCCTCAACACCTACAACCTCAATCATTTATTCTTATTTCTTAGTTCTATTATGCCCTCAACACCTACAACCTCAATCATGGGTTGGAAACTCCAAATTTCACTATTTCATTTTTTTGTTGGTCACTCCCACGTGCTCATATACATGTGTCCCCTATCCCACTACATCGATCACTTATTGTATTTGAAAAAATGCCCCATCCTAGTACTTCCTACAATCATCATAGAAACCAAGGCCAAGTATTCTCCTCATGCATGAGAGCATATGCACACACAAAAGAATCTACAACACATTATTGGAAGAATACCTCCAAGGAAGCTAAGTGGAAATTTAAATTGTTGAAAATGAAGTAAAATTGAATAGTAAAAAAAGAAAAATAAAATACAAAGGTTGAGGAGAATGTAGGGTAGTGGATTCAAAATTTGGGTAATACTACCGTATATGTAGATGGTATATTTCTACTAGCAATTCAAAGCTATTATTGGTAAATTCTTAGTATAGAGAAATGTTGGTAAAGTCTTAGTAGAAAGTAGTGAAGCCCAATAAAAGATTCTCCTATACTAATATGTAACTACAAGTTAGCTCATTGTTTTGGGCCACAATCAATCAACTACAAGTTATCTCATTGTTTTGGGCCACAATCAATCACTTTTTCCAGTACAATTCCTCAACTATAAAAAAGGAAAAGACTTTACACAAGAAAATGATAGATTAAGAATTCTCTAACAAGAAGTAAGAGGAGCAAGTACCCTTGTGTGTTAACTTGCACCACTACCACTCCCAGAGTGGTTAGAGATGTCAAATTACTCCTCATCCAGTATCTACTTACAACCCACGTTACAATATTTGGTATGTAAATTTTTGTTCTTCCTTTTTTTTTTTCTCTCTAATTAAATGTGAAATTGGAGGACTCGCTGAGGGAAGAATTTTATTAAAATGACATATGTCGATTTCCAAATCAAATCATCAAGAGTTTGTCAACTATAGTTAGTGAATGCTTGGCTTCTTGCTAAATGGACTCTTAATTAGTTTTCATTTCTTATATATATATATATATATATATATATAAGTTATTATTATTTTTATTTTAATTTAATTAAAAAAAAAGATTATTGAGTAATACATTATATAGTAACTAATACTTGTAGCTTAGTTTAAATATAGCAAAATTAAAATAAATGAAAAGAAGATGTGCTCAAATTATGTCTCTGGCACTTAGTTTAAAAACATAAAGATTTAATCAACAATTTATATTATTTTATCTTTGAAGTTCATAAATCTACTCAAAATGTTACCTACAATAAAATATATTAGTAAGCTTATTATTAGGGAAATTGAAACTTCTTCCCTATGTTGAAAAGGAATAAAATATAGAAAAATACATTTTCACCCTCTTAATTCAATAATTTGATTCACTATACAATAATGATAATATTTAATAAAATAAGGTTAAATATTAAGTACTATAATATTTAATAAAATAAGGTTAAATATTAAGTAATATTAATATAAACATGTGTTTGTTAATGTTTAATAATTTGTTTTAGAAAGAGGTCTGATATACATGCATATTTTTATATAGAAATAAATATAATAATTATAACATGTATTTGTTAATATTTATTCCTTTGAGTTAGAAACAGATTTTATATATATAGTTGGGTAATAATTATAACATGTTTGATAGTTTTTTAAAAAATAAGTTTTACATATATATTTTTTATTAAGAATATCTATGTAAATATAATGCTAGTAAAAATTATGATATCTAGAAATATAATTTGATTTTTAATATTTTTGTTTTATAATGTTAAATGTACTTAAATTTTTTAATAAAACAATTTCATCTGAACTTTAATTTTTTATTTTATTTTATTAATAAATTGACTTTTAAAAATATTAAATAAATATTAATTTGATTTTTAATTTGTTTTATGTAAAAATCGAGCTGGTGGACATTTGGAATTCACTGTTGTGTGAAGAATGATATACGGCATTTGGAATAGGTGGAGGAGGGTAGGTAATCTGTCTTCCCATTATGCTTTAGTTAATAACACTACTTTAGAGTGTGTGAAACAACATCCCTCACCTACGCGAGAGGGAGTTGGACAGTCTCGGGGATTCATGGTGTCCGTGATAGGGTGGTTAAGTAGTGTCGAACTTACCGCAGTTTGGATGGTATTAGGCTTTCTGTGGGAATGTGAAATTGTTTAGTGTGGGTCTAGTGGGGGACCTCCAACTATCACTCCTCCTATAGGATTAGTAAGGTAACATCACTCTCCTTGCCATTCTAGGTGAATCTTTATTTTTCCTTCTTTGGCCGAAGGGAGTGCTGGTTGAGAAGCGATTGGTATTGGGTGTAGGTGTCTTGGTTCTGGATATATTCTTGCCTAGGTATTTCAAGTGGTGGTGCTTTGGTTCCCTATGTAAGGTGGTTGGCGGTTTTTCCAACCGTGCCAAGGTTTCTAGTGGTGGTAATTTTGCTCTGGTTGAGCCTCTGGTGTAGGCTATATATTAGTTCTTCATCATCGGATTTGTTTGGTTTTTCTTTCTTAGGACCACCGGATGAAGAATTTCTTTCAAGGAAGCCCAGTGGCTTTGTCGATAGTTGGGTTTCTAGGAGACTGGGTGTTCGACCTTCCTTGTTTTTAGCTATGAGGTTCTCTTTTGGATTCTCCAGGTGAGGGGTCGTTTAGTAGTGTTGGCTTGGGTTTGTGATAGATTTGTGTCGAATTTTGATAGTGGAGACCTGTGGGGCTGGGTCATTTCGCCTATTATGACTATGGTGTGGATGCAGGGACTTCAATGGGAGTCAGTTGGCTGGTAGGGTGTGTTGCTATTGGTGGCATGGTTCAGGGTTTGACTGGGTGGACATTGGCGACGAAATGGGTTTGTCACGGGCGTCTCGGTTTTGGTTGGGCTTTCAAGATGAAGCTAGTTCCACAATCCTCGAGAAATCCTTTGCTGGAGAAGACGAAATCGTCTCAGCTCAAAGAGGGGACAACCGAGCTTGCTGGAGCCTGGGGTGGTGGTGTGGGTGTCGGTGTTGATGACAATAGTCATTGTGTGGGTACTTTGTGAGGCAAAGCTCGTGGGGGTCGTGGAGCATGCAGTGGAAGAATATCGTTGGTCGATTCTTTGGGTAGCAGGGGTGGCAGGATCCTAGCACATAGTGGCGGTGGAGTAGGAAGCAGAAGCAGGGTATAGGTCATGGACAAGATCCAAGTTCATGGGGCCAAAGCAGCAGGATGGGAAACGTGGGGTCGATTGGACGTGTAGTTGTTGGTCAAAACAAGAGAACTTTAGCATAATAGGACATGTTCCAATCTATCATGGACACATTGGAATCTCTTGATAAGGTTAGGAGAGAAGAACACGACGCAGTTGTAGCCATGCTGGATCAAATGCATTACTTTCAATGCCACGTCCGTGAGAGAATTGTGGTTGTTTGGCGTGGTCAGAATCTAGTGGCAGAGAAGCTAAAGAAGCTAGAAACATGGGTTGCTCTCTTTGAGCAACATGTCCACTGTTTATACCACCCACCTCCTCCTCTAGGAATGGGGCCAAACAATCTTGCTTCTATCATTTCTGATAACTGATCATAGTAAAATGTGTCTTTCTAGTTTTTTTTGTTTTTTGGTGTGTAAGGCTTATCAAGTTGTGAACCTCTTAATTAGGTATTTTGCTCTTTTTTTTTATAGCATGGTAATAGCATTGGTCAACAAATCCGGGGGTGAGGCCACATGCATTTTGACATCTATGTACATATCTTTTGATTAATGAGGAAGCTTTGACTTATATATATATATATATATATATATATATATATATATATATAGATATATATCATTTCAAAGGGAATAAAGAGAATTGTATTTTATTAAAACCCCATATATCTATATATATATATATATATATATATGGGGGATTTTAATAAAACTAAAAATAATAATATTTTTATATAGAGAGATGTAAAATTTAAATATAAGATAAATAATATTATTGAGAATTAATATAGATTCATTTTAATTGTGCATTTACTGAGTGAGAATGGGAAATGAATCAAATCTCTAGAAATACAAACTTTTCCTCAAATTTTACACTCAAAATTTGTTTACATCTTAGTAAATTTGAAGGTAAAATAAATCTATATTAATTATTATAAAATACTTGATTGTTGAATAAAATAATAATAATAAAACTTTATTGAAATTTAATATAATATTAATATTTAAATATTAATTAATATAAAAAACTTAATTGTTAATAAAAAAATAATAATAAAACTTTTTTGAAATTTAATTCAATTTTTTTTTATTTTATTTTTCTATATAATACTACCTAATCACCCATGGGGATTTGAACCGGTGACCTATCGCAAAAAATGCCTTAACAATACACCCATTCAACCCAATGAACGAAATTTAATTCAATATTAATATTTTAAAAACTTTTATTTATATATTTGAATAAAGATATTAATATATGTCATTTATAATAACAATCTTTAGTATATAAAATTATAAAATCTAAACTCACCCAAATTATTATTACATTTTATTTATATAATATTAAATTATTATAATGTAATTATATTTTTCAACTTTTCGCTTTTAAATTTTATACCAAAAAAATCCGATAATATATTCGAATACCGTTTTCACATGCTTTTTAAGAAAAGTCCTTATCTCCCAAAAAGATATGTCTAAAATTTATATATCATTATCGATTACTTTTTTACGTGTCTTTGTAAAATAAGCTTATCATTAAATTAAAAATACCTGAAGTACCGGGAATTTATACATTATTACTGATTATTTTATGATTCAATAAAATGTTTTTTCAAGAATATTTATAAATTCTTTTAAATTGAAATATTAATAAATAACAATAAAACTAAATAAAAAATATATACTAGTAAAATGTTCTTCATGACGGATGCTTATGAATTGTAAAACCTGACAATGATATACCCAACTTTTATTAGTTTTTTTATTAATACACGTTTTATACTACGTTTAAGTTAAGAATGAAAGACAATACACCTGCTTTATATGGTTTCAAAAGTACATAAAACCATGGTCATGATTTTAGTTATCACTCCAATATACTTAATTTAGATTTGATTTGCTTTCTCAAAATTTATGTGAAAATGAGATATGTTTTTAGTCCATGCCATTGTCATTTCGCAATGGTATGGGACTATAGTAATCGAAAAGATGGATTTTAACATTTATTAGTCTTGCTTACTATGACAAATGACAAGTTACATTATGAATAATCAAATTTTTTAAAACCAATGAGTTTGATCATTTTATTTAGTCTCTTCTAGAGGCGGGAGGCTAAAAACATAAGTTATATTCAGGTTTTCCCTTCGCATTTGGAAATATTTTTCTTAGCAGAGTAAACTAATGCGAGCATTAGTTTAAAAAATTAAATGTTATAATAATTGAATTAAATTACCGAACGTCTTCCACTGTTGTCTGCATGTCCGTCTACCACCGCTGTCTGCATCTCCATCTGCGAAGGCTTCTGTCTAGTGCGCGTGCCACCGCTTCAATCTAGGTGCCATATCATACACTGTAACAGTTGTCCCTTTCACCAGATTGCATGGGAGATTTTTCCATAAGCCAAAGTCCTTGAGTCTTCTGCATCATAAGGAAGATAATGAAGATGAGCTAATCTACGGTGTCTTGTCTGGCAGGAAGATTACAAGAAGTCCTTCAGTTGCCTGTGAAACTTGAGGTCAAGGCTATGGAGTAGGAAATACATAAACAACAATTACTAGGAAATACAGAAACAACAATTACTTCACATTTATGGGTGGTACGGAAAAACAGTGGAGCAACAAGTAAGAAACAACTTTGCATTCTTTGCCATCATTTCCTACACAATCAATTCGAATTCACTCTTTGTGATCATTTCTTCATTCTGCATTCACTCTTTGTCATCATTTCCTGCACACTCCATAGTCAATTTTAGCACAGTCAATTTACATTTATGAGTCACTAAATTATCTAGTAATGTATCAAATTATGCAGAAAGGTTTTTCCTCAAACTGAGAGATATAATCAGAATTCGGTTAGATATAGAAGTCATTGGTGTAAGGTTATTCCTGTTATGAATTTAAATATTTGTGCTAAATATATGGTTAATTGAAATTTGATAAATATGTTGACTCGTAACTGTATTATGCTAAGTCAACCTGGCGGACATATTGATCTGCGGTAGCTGGGAATATGAGTAAAATATCAAAACATGAAAGCAAAGCAAAAAGAAAAAGAGGTTGGGATATCGAGCGAAAGGGCTGGGAGAAAGAAGGGGCTAGATGATATTCTCATGTTAATCCATGTAGTGAAGGGTCCTGCAACTGACATGCACTTATCCCACTGAGCTACGGTTATTACGATATGAACAATTGGCAAGATCTACACAGTACGAAATTAGATTTTCAATAGAACGGTCTGGATTTGGGCCAAGGGTAACTGCCTCCCTTCCAAACTTTTAGAGATTTGTAATTGATCTGCTCTGTTATTGATTTCAAACAGACTCTTACCATACTTTGCCTGATAGTTATCAAGCACACACAAGCAGTGCTCCCGGCAAGCGATATCGATCCATAAACAAGAAGGCCAGTGTATCAGTATTCGTGGACGGCTTCAGACAGACCGATTTAATAGGCTTTAACTAAATAGAAATGGGCATATAGAGAAATTCCTGCACTCAAAACTACAGGAAGGGAAGTCGTAAATAAGCAACAAGAGATGAGCTAAAGCAAGAATAAGGGGCATGCCCGAGGCTTAAAGGAAATACTGACTGCACATCTTGGGCATTGTATATGTCCTCCATGAATTTCTTATAGAAGAATTGCTCATATTTACTGAATTTGAGAAGACTATAGCATAACCCTCTTCAATATTAAAGGTAATGTGTCGTCCAATTAACTGTTTCTGAGGCCACCTTCTTAAAAATCTTGTATTAAAAGTTGCAGGTAAAGCCACAACCTGTGATGGTAGCCACAAAATCCATGGCACCCATCTCCAGATGAAGCCGCTTTCCCAAAAAACTTTCTCTTTCTCAAAAATCTTCTAATAAAAATTGCCAAATTTACTAGTAATTCAAAAACTAGTAGAACCACTACTCATATGCCTTCTATGTCATAGGTAGTTATGGATTAGTGGCTGAAGCAGCTTAAGATCAGGACTCACTAGCAGCATACCTATTACCTCGATCTGTTCCCTTGCCCTCCGCAAATAAACTGGCCTATTGTGTGGAATATTGAACTTAAGAAGTTGTGCTTATCCACCACTACCTACACCAGCAGCAGTAGAAGAGCTAACAAGAGAACCAGCGGCAAGACCAAATTTCCTCTTTTAAATCACCATTTAAAAATGAAAATTTAACATCAAGTTGGTGTAATTCCCAATTACATTTAGTAGCTAAAGCAATAAGCATTCTGATTGTATTTAGCTTTGCTACAGGTGCAAAAGTATCATCAAAATCTATACCTTCCTGCTGTGAATATCCTTTTGCAACCAGCCTAGCTTTTAACTTCTCTATGCTTCCGTCTGCATTCATTTTTGGTTTAAACAACCATTTACATCCTATGGGTGTTTTATTCTTAGGCAGCTCAACTAAATCCCAAGTATCATTTCTAAGAATTGATTCCATCTCTTCATTCATTGCAGCTCTCTATTCCTTTAATTGACTAGCTTCTTTGTAATTAGAGGGTTCTACAATGTTCAAAACCTTTGACATCAAAGCATAGTTTCTCAATTTTAATGGTAATTGAGTCTTCCTACCTGATCTCCTTGGTAGGGGACTTACCTCAAATTTGTTTTCTTCTGCTATAACTGGGCTTGCATTATCACCTTCTTTTTGTTCTTCATTTTGCTCTTCTTTCTGCTCCTGCTCTCTTTCATCCTCGCTGCTTTCCTCCAACAACAATGGAATGTGCCAATCATCACCAACGTCATCTTTCCCTTCCTGTACCTATTCATGAAACACTACATCCCTGCTTGCAAATGTCTTACAAGACTCATGATTGAATAATTTATATGCTTTCAATTCTGTGCCATAACCAACAAAGATGCATTTAACTGCTTTAGGGTCTAATTTCTTCCTATCAGCTTTGGGTATATGGGCAAATGCTTTTGACCCAAATACTCTTAGATGGTTTACTTCTGGTTTAAATCCATATAGAGCTTCAAAAGGGGTTTTGAAGCCAAGATACCTGGTAGGACTTCTATTCTTCAAATATACAACATTGTTGATAGCCTCTGCCCAAAAACTATTAGACAGACCCTTACCTTGTAGCATACTCCTTGCGCACTCCACCAAGGTTCTATTTTTGCACTCTGAAACTCCATTTTGCTGTGGTGTGTGTGGCACTGTATACTGTTGAACAATCCCGTGAGATTTGCAGAATTTCATGAATTCCTTTAGCTTGTATTCTCCCCCTTGATCAGATCGGAGAATTTTTATACTCTTACCAAACTGTTTTTCCACCAAGATTTTAAATTCTATAAAGCACTGGAAAGTCTGACTTTTCTTGTTCAAAAAATAAACCCAAGAATATCTAGTGCAGTCATCACTAAATGACAGAAAATAATATGCTCCTCCTAGCGACCTTGTCTGCATAGGTCCACATACATCAGTGTGCACTAGTTCTAAAATGTCTGTTTCCTTCCTCCTATCATGCACAGGAAACTGTTCTCTATGCATTTTTCCTAAGACACAACCATCGCAATTTAACTGAATATTACGAAAGATAGGGAGTCCCTCGACCATACCTTTCTTCTGCAATAACATGAGGTCCTGCAAATTCAAATGACCGAACCTCTGATGCCAGAGTTGTTCGGCTGTCGATCCTCCTGCAACAATGGCTTGCTTTGGTATGCTTTTTGCATCTAGTCTGTATAGGCTTCCAACTCGCATGCCTGTTGCAACTATTTCATTCCTGCAATCCTTTATCACACAGTGAGTCTTCAAGAACTCGACTTGCATATCTTGATCAGCCATCATGGATACAGATATCAGATTTTTCTTAATTCCAGGTACATATAAAACATTTGTAAGGTGACTAATTTTTCCATTTGGTAACTTAACTGAAATCACCCCATGACCTTTAATCTCGTATCCACTATCATCTCCTAGATATATTTTTGATCGATTTATACTTTCTTCAAGACTATCAAAAAATTCCTTTTTACCTGTCATGTGAGAGGATGCTCCAGAATCAACATACCAAATGTCATCTTCATTACATGCTGAAAGGGCACAGTCAACTGTGAACAGTCGAAATTCATGACTGAAGTCTTCTTCTTCAACAAAGTATCCTCTATGCTTTGCATTTGCCTACCTCCTCTTTGCATCATCAGCCTGCTTCTTATAACATTCACTCTGTATATGACCCTTCTTTCCACAATAATAACATTTCTTTTCAGAATTATTTGCAAGCATACCTTTATGAGAATGCAGATTCTTATGTGATGTTCCTCCTTTCTGCTTTGATTGCTGCTGTGATTGCTTTCCTTTGGATGATCGTCGTTTCGCCATCAGCGCAAGATCATCACTCTGGGGGTTCAAGTTCTGCCGCCGCTCCTCCTCTTGCTGCAAGATCCCAGTGAGATCATCAAATGTGGGTGCTTTCTCCCTGGCCGACACTCCAGTGATGAACGTTTGAAAATCATCTCGCATCCCGTTCATTGTGATTGCAACAAGATCTTCATCAGACACCGCCACTCCGATGGCCCCCAATTCATCTTTCACATCTTTAATTCACGCAACAAATGCAATAGCAGTCTCCCTTTCGTCCATCCTCATTGAAAATAACTTGCTTTTAAGTGCCAAGACTTGGCTTGTATTCTGGGTCTCATACAGACTTTTTATTTTCGTCCAGATGTCCGTGGACGTTTTACAGTCTCTAATGTGCGCAATAACATTGTCCTTCACAGACATCTTCAACAAGACTTTGGCCTTGTTCTCTCGTTTTTCCCAATCTTGCTCCTGTGGCCCTCTGTTCGGCTTCTGCTCATCGCCTGTAACTATGGACCAAGCATTCGCACCCTCAAGCAAGGTCTGGATCTTAAACTTCCAATTCGTGAAGTTAGATCCATTGAGTTTACCAAACTCGTTAAGGTAAGATTCCATCGTATTACTCATTCTGAATCTACCCAATAACAAAAAAACAATACCTGTCAGATCGATCTATCACCTCTGCCACCGATCTACAGTGTCTGGTAATCCCGCTCCAATGAGCAAATTCGGCGTTTCCAATACAGTCGAAGAATTGATCTGATCAAAATTGATCCGATCTGCCTCTCTCGGATAGATCTGCAACTTCGCCGATCTGCACCCCTTGCAAACCGCCAAACGAAGTTGAGGCTTCCTGCAGATCCCCTTGAAGGAAGATTGGCGCGTCCTCAATCAACGTTTTCCCGAGCGAAAAATCCCCTTTTTGTTGGCGCTTTCCCGAGCGAAAAATCTGCGCCAATTAAAAATTGGTTAGAGTATTTTTGCTGGCGCGATTAATCCGTAAAATTCCGCGCCAATTGGATGTTCTGGCGCGATTAATCCCAAAAAATTCGTGCCAATTCCCCTCCTGGCGCTTCTGTCAGCGCAAAAAGCGTGCCAATATCCCCTCCACTCAGAAAAAAAAAAAAAAAAAAAAAAATATATATATATATCTGAGTCCGAGCCAGGTGTTCTGCAGTCTGCTTGCTCAATTGAGCACAGAGCTCTTGTGTACACGCGGCCACAAAGGCAATTCTACCACACAGGTAAGCTAGCTACAAAGGCACTTCAGCCACAAAGGTGACAAAAGATCAGGCTCACCCAATCTGAGCTCTGATACCAAGATAAAATGTGAACAGAATTGAAAAGAAAGAGATGTAGCTCTCAGGTGTGGCCTGCACCTGGAGACTACACTCACCAAAACAGAGAGATCACTCTCGTACACTCTATTATTCATCAATGAAAGATTACATCATTAAATACAATACTAGGAATTAGGAAGTTGCACCCAAACCCCTAAACTTTAGGAACTAATCCTAAACTAGGGAGAACGTTACAACAATGTAACCATTTTCTCCATTAATACAAAATAATATTAATTATTTTTAACTGGTTCTGCGGGTAAAAGTAAAGGTTTGAACGGGATTTTAACTTGTTTTGAGATCCGCAAAAAAGGTTGGGGTCCGATAGTTTAGTAAACAAATAATTTAATTAATTTAAATTTTGAACTATGTAAATTTGTGGGTTTCCCATCATCAAAGTGATTCCGATAAATTAATTAAAAAGGGGTTTAATTAGTTTAATTCCCGAATTGTGTAAAGTGGCAGTTTCACCCCTTCATTTTGGTATCAGAGCAGAAGAAAATTCTGCATGAAGTATGATTAAATTGCAGAATTGTTAATGTTAGTCTTTATAATTTTTGTGTAGAGTAATAGAAGAGGAAGGTGAGAAGATTTGTAGCAGCCTAGAACAAGGAGTGCTCATATGGTTCCAGAGGAGAGAATCAGAGAAACGCTAACAGACTAAGCTCAGAGGAGAGTAGCTTAATAAGGCACGTGTAGCAAGAAGGAGACTTGTTACTGCAGAGGCTGATTGCAGCTCATAAGTTGAAGCCGTTAGAAAGACAACAAAGCATATGACAAGGAAAATCAGAGGCGCAACAAAAGAAAAGGGAAAAATAAAGGAGTCAGTTTTAGAATTTGATTGAGGTAAATATTTTCTTTTATTGAATTTCGAATATTGAATTAGTGGAAATGAACATGGAGAAACTTAAGAAAGGTTCAAATAAATGTCAGATAAGTGATGAAGAGCGAAGGAAAAGTATTGCAGTGATGAGAGAAAAGTTGAATATACTACAAGAATGGCTTCAAGAGAAAGAGAATGAAGACCAAAGACATGGATGGAGAATAAAGAAATGGGTCAAGTGGAATCTATTGCAACAGAAATGGAATGTTATGTTGATGACCAAACTTGAACAAATAAATATTTCTTTGTTGGAGAAGAAGAGACTCATAAGAACTGAGTCACAACAAATAGGATTTATTGAAAACCAGAGATTCCATGGCGGGAATTTGGTGCTTGAAGCATCAAAAGAGACCGAAAGGTCTAGTATTTGTAAAACTAATAGTTTGTCTGTGAATACAGATAAGGAACTTGTTGCTATAGAGATAGCTAATGACTATTGTTATGATCAAGAGGTATTTTGTGAACCTAAAGGAAATTGGGTTGATTGTTCTTCATTCCATGAAGTTGAATTCAGGACTCAACTAGACAAAGAAGCAGAAGACAAAGAGACAGAAACCAAAGAAGTCGAAACCAGAGAACCTGTAAGAAAAGGAATAAAGGACACCATAGAGAGCATCAATTGTGCTGATGTGATTAATAAAGAGGAATTACTTCTAGAGCATGGTGGAGAAAATTGTTTTACAAATGTACAGAATTTGGTTGACTATTCGAGTAATGATGTTGATGAACTTCCGGATTTAGTTCTTAGTAATCTCAGCACGATAGAGTTACCTGGCAAAGCTACAGATGCAGGAGGTGAAGCAGTTCAAGACACGTTCAAAATTTGGAAACCAGGAGAATGGGTATTCAAGTTTCCACATGCAGTACACGAGTCTATATTTCTAGAACACAGGATCATGTTTAATAATTCTATGAAATACAAAATTCATCATGAAGTTAATCCCAGACTACATGATCCAGTGATTCCTTTGAATGATCGTCTACAAAACAGAGTTTGGAATCCTAGAGGTAGCAAGTCATTTAGACTTGTAGCTGTCACATTACTACAGAAAAGTGACAAACCTCATAGACAGGAGTCTATGAATTTTTTTCTACATTGGGAATATGATGCAGGAGCATCCTGCTCATAATATTTATTGTTCATTTGGTTGATCTAGGGGGTGATTTTTTTAATTATTTTTAAGAATCTTGTATAAATTGAGTGGAAATCTATGTGTGAGGTTTTTAGTTGTGAAATATTCTCAACTATGTGAGAATATAAGGGATAATTAATGTGTGTAAATCTCGTAGAAATCTTAGGGATTACGAGATCCTTAAATAGAAATTAGTTGAGTAATTTATGGTGAAGATTATGGATTTATAATAATTCATAACTATGTACTTATTTCTATAAATGTAAGCCTCCAAGGAGTGTGAAAAAGAGAGTGTTAAAGATATAATATAATTTTTGAGAGAGAGTGGTAGAGAAAGCTAAGTAGAAGAGAGAACAAATCAGAGCATGAGATGTTATGTACATATATGTAAACATTGTTATGAATGAAAGGAGTGTTGTGTACAAATCTTGTTTTTCCGTGATTTTATTATGTGATTGGATCCTTTAATCGTAGGCTAAATCCTTTGTTAAATACTAGTTTTTGTTGATCGTTGATTAAACACAGGCAGAGATTGAATGAAGAAATGAATCATCATTGATCACAGGATGGATCAATGATGATCTAATACGAGAAGATCGATGGTGTTCGCTGGTGAATGCACAGGCAGTATAACACAGGAAATAGAACCAAAAAATTATAAGATTGAGTTAGTCAATAAATTCGTGGAGAAACACCGAAGAAGAGTGGAAACCGTCCGATCAATAGATCCATAGATCTAACGGATATCGTGTGCTAACAAGCGCTGAAGTTTAACTCTGAAATTGGACGTGATCATTTATATAACTAAGTTAATAACTTAGTTAATCTGGGCCATTTGTTTAGAGGAGTTAGATCCGACAGTAGTTGCATCAAAAAATGCACACGGGTTAATATAAATTTCAGACCCGATGAGTTATCGATTGTGGTTTAATCCAGTTGGAGTATGGGTTGATCGTAGCCATTCATTGTGAAAGGACACGATCCAACGGTGGTTGCGTGGTGAAGATGGGCATGAGTTAATTCAAGAATCAAACCCCAGAAAATTATAAATTGAGGTTTTATTTCCTTTTGATTCTGTGGGTAAAAGTAAAGGCTTGAACGGGATTTTAACTTGTTTTGAGATCCGCGAAAAAGGTCGGGGTCAATAGTTCAGTAAACAAAGAATTTAATTAATTTAAATTCCGAACTATGTAAAGTTGTGGGTTTCCTGTGATCCAAGTGGTTCCGATAAATTAATTAAGCAGGGGTTTAATTAGTTTAATTCCCGAATTATGCAAAGCCGCAGTTTCACCCCTCAATATCAAGCAATCATTAGGCCATGTTTCCTCCGACAACATGCAAATCCTTTGTGGAGCATTTTAAGGGTTCTAAAAGTTTGTAATCTTTTATGGGCTTGATTTTTGAACAGTGTATTTGAAATTTATATGCATTTGTTGAAATTATAAGTTTATGATTTATATTTTATATAACTTAGATCTATAATTTTTAATTTTTCAAAAAAATTAATAAATAACAAAAAAAAATTACAATCTTCCCAGAAAAATATTTTAAGAAATTTAAATTAAATAAAAAATAAAACGAAATAGTTAAACTAAACCTGTGTAATAACGATGATATAATCTTATACGAAATCTAAAATGGGTTTGAGTTATTGTAGTCGTCATCGCCTGTGATAACATTCATTGTCTAAGCGCTTAACAGAAGAATTTCTATCATCGGCAAGAAGCTCTTCTGGTTATTTCTCAGGTCGTCGGTTTACAATTTGACATCGACATAACAACAAAGTCGAGATGAAGATTAAAATGTGATTGATAGTTCTAGGCTCATAACTGGTTGGGATTATGATGGGTTTAGGAATTTGACACTTTTCCGCAAATATTTTGAAGTTAAAATGGTTATAAGTAATCTCATAATTTTTAGTTTTTTATTGTATCATTATATTGATAGTACATTTCAAAAATATTTTTAAATTTAACCCTAGAAACAAAAAATCAATCAACTCTTTTCATCTCTTCTCTGCCCTCCTAACCCTCGAAACCCTCAGATTTCGAGATATTCCGGAATCTAGATGGCACATAAATCCAAAAGTTCAGCAATCACAGTCCCATAGTGCCACATGGTATGAAGAGTTTAGATTGAAGGTTAAAATGAAGATGAGAAGGTTGATACTCGGAAGAGAATAAAGGATTCAGGGTGTGAGGAATTTGATAGCAGTCCTTCAACGCACGCAGTCGATTCTTGGTTGAGGTGAGAAAGCCACGCACCGAGCCTTTTTTACTGGTGCGCAATTGCAATTTTCTTTTTTCCACAAGTGCAGAATCAACTGAAGTGCGGCTTTTTCTAGAGTCTTATGTAACTTGGTCGTCTGATTCCATGACAACGAATAAAAACTAAAAAGTACAGTAGAGATTGGAGATTGATTTTTTGAACATTCAAAATAAGTTACATTGTAAATATCAATAATAAATCACTGAAATAGAAGTGGATACTTATGGAGTAAAACTGAACTGTCTATACTATCTAGCAAACAACAAAATTAAATGTAATGAACTGACCATGAAATTAATACCTCAACAAGCATCACATCAACACAACTTCTATGAAAAGTGTTGAAACTCTCTTCAAATGTAATATTTCCATCTACTCTCATTTTATCTTAAAATGTGAAGCCTTCAACTATAGCACCCAAAGTTATGCAGACAATCGGGTCATTAGTTTTTGAGATAATTTATTCAACTAAAAGTTTTTTTGAGAAGCTAAAAACTTTTATTGTTGACAATTAATAGTAAAAAAAGATAAATACAAGAATAATTTGTTTCATAAACTATCTTTAATTTTACTGACAACCTTATAATTTTTTACCAATTTAAAAAAAATCTTATATTAATTTTTCAAAAAAATAATAAAATTAATTTATTTCATTTGCTTTTACCTTAATATTTCCATATTATATCAAATTCAAACTCGTTTCGATCACAAAACATTGGAAATCGAATTTGTTCCCTAACCCATTAAAATGATTAATGAAAGTAATAATAATGGCGGCGGCAAACTATAGAAAATAATAATAATAACACCTTAGTTGGACTGATGATTTAAGGATTTAAACGTTAAATTGACAATTGCATTATTTTGATTCCCGTAAATTTGAACTAATCATCAACTACTCCCAAGAAACGAAGGCAAAAAAGAGAAAAAGGCGTATCCGGGGGTGATGGTCTGTAGAGTATGATTTGCATATCACGTAGGAATGTAACCAAGGAATCATTAGGGCACGTTTTTACATGCAAGCCCTTTGTGGAGTATTTTAACTGTTATATAAGTTTTGAAAGTATTATGAGTATTTTTTTTAATTTATTTAAAATTTGCCATATATTTGTTGAAATCTTGAAATTTTTATGGGTAATTTTTTTAAAGTTTATTTAAAATTTGGCATATATTAAATGTGAGATATAAATTTTACATAATCTGTATTTATAAATTTTCCAAAAAATTAATTGAAAATTATTTTTTAAATATAAAATAAAATAAATTATAATTTTATTAAAAAATATTTAAGAAATTAAAAGAAAAAGAAAATGTGAAGTATTAAATGGTTAAATTAAACATTTGTAATATCAACAAGAATATATCATTAGTAGAGAGATCGTTATATAACGGTCTTCATGTAACAATAATTTAATAAATTGTGATTGTGCCCAGTGAAATGTGAAAAGCAAGATTGGAATTTCAAAATAAACTAATCCATCAAATTTGACTGTTTTTACATTTTTATGATTAGTTTTTAAATTTAAAAAAAAAAAAAAAAGCAAATTAAATGTATTTGACCAACAAATCACTCTGGGCAAATTATTCCATCCCTTAGGATCAGATATGCCTCCTGTCAGACATGTCGTGTCTTGTGAGTAAACGCATGGCATGCAGAACAAGTGAAAAGCGTGAAATAGTGTTGTTGCTCATGAGATTACTGTGGAAGTTTTGATGGCGTTGCTGTGGAATGTGTGATTACAGCCTGTGGAAAATCATGACCGTTTTGACAAACCATATAAATATCATCATGCCTTCCTTTACCTCTGAATTCCCGTCGGGTTGCTGTCTGCTGGTTCAAATAAAGTAGTAACTTTCATTAAATAAATTATAAGAGACCTATCATTCAAACAAATTCCCTAGGGAATCATGGAGGCCTTTTGTTGGATTAAGAAAAGGTAAAAGTGAAATTGTCCCTTCATTATTCTCTGAATAAATTGTCCCTTCATTATTCTCTGAATTTCATTTTTCTATTCATGGGTAACTTAAACTTCCATTATTGTTGATGACAACTACTTTTCTCTTTAATATTTTGATTTATCCTTTCAATCCTTCATAGGATGCCTAACCTGCATCTTGGAACTTCAAGACTTTGCTTGCCAGTTAGAAATGATCTGCACCTCGAAACTTGAAGACTTTTTTTTGTCAGTTAGAAATCGGTGAGTTTAAATTGATTGCAGATTTCTGGAATATTCTGGAATCCAACGGATCTCGACGTGGTCAAAAAATTGACCGTCGCCATGTCCATTGCATTGAATATTCTAGGAATTAATTAAGGATGGCTGTTAGAAATGCATATCCCACTATTAATGAGGTGCCTTTTTGGGAAATGATTATGGCTTTTAGTGAGAGGTTAAATAAAATGGAGTTGTCTATAATGCGACTTTTTGGAGATTTCGGTGACGGAATCCGGTGGAAGAAATTGAGGTTAAATCTTGATTTCTTGCAGTTAAAATGGTTTTTTTAACTGTATATTTGGATTAAGCACCCTCGAAAACCCCTGGGACGCTTTCATTGTGCAGAAACTAGCTATCAAACTTGCGATTCCAATAAATTCCTGCCGGATTTTGACCGGAAAAACCCGTCGGAAAGACTTTCAAAAAGTCGCGTTATAGACAACTGCAAATAAAATGTTATAATAAAATATTAAATTATTAATAATAATAAAAATATAATATCAATTAAAAGGAAAAAGTATATATATATATATATATATTAAATTTTAAAAAAAAAACAATAATGGTTCATATTCTTAATTTTAGTATTTCAAAATGTTTTATTTAAATTTAATTAATAAATATATAAAAATTTAATATTCATTAAAAAATCCCTCATGAGGGTGGTGGACACTTGGAATTCACCGTTGTGTGAAGAATGACATACAGTGTTTGGCATGGGTGGAGGAAGGAAGGTAATCTGCCCTTCCATTATGCTTTAGTTAATGACATTGTCTCAGAGCATGTGAAACATCATTCCTCACCTACGCAAGAGGGAGATGGACAGTCTCGGGGATTCATGGCGATTGTGGTAGGGTTGTTAAGTAGCGTCGAGCTTGCAGCAGTTTGGATAGTATTAGGCTCTCTGCGGAACGTGAAATTGTCTGTGTTTCCATTTCATTGGGTCAAGTGGGTCTGGTGGCTGACCTCCAACCATCGCTCCTCATGTGGGATTAGGAAGGTAACATCTCTCTCCTTGCCATTTTGGGTGAATCTTTCTTTTTCCTTCTTTGGCTAGAGGGAGTGTTGGTTGGAGAAGAGATTGGTATTGGGTGTAGGTGTCTTAGGTCTGGATATATTCTTGCATGGGTATTTTGGGGGGTGGTGCTTTGGTTCCCTATGTAAGGTGGTCGACGCTTTTGCCAATGGTGCCAGGGTTTCTAGTGGTGGTAATTTTGCTCAGGTTGAGCCTCTAGTGCAGGTTATGTATTGGTTCTCTGTGATCAACATTGTCTGGTTTTTCTTTCCTGGGGTCATAGGATGAAGAATTCCTTTTGGGAAAGCCTAGTGGCTCTAGCATCAGTTAGGTTTCTGGGAGACTAGGTGTTCGACCTTCCTTGTTTTCAGCTAGGAGGTTTTCTTTTGGATTCTCTATGTGAGGGGTCGTTTGGTAGTGTTGGCCTGGGTTTGTGATAGATTCGTGGTGAATTCGGGTAGTGGAGACCCACGAGACTAGATCACTTCCTCTATTCTGGTTGTGGTATGGAGTGCAGGGACTCCAATGGGGGCCAGCTGGCTGGTACGGTGTGTTGTTGATGGTGGCATGGTTCAGGGTTTGACTGGGTAGAAGTTGGCAAATAATTGGGTCTGTCATAGGCATTTGGGTTTTAATTGGGCTTTTAGCATGAAGTTGGTTCCATGATTCTCGAAAGCTCCTTTGTTGGTGAAGACAAAATTGACTTGACTCAAAGAGGGTATGAGTGAGATTGCTAGAGCTTAGGGTGACGGTTTAGGTGTCAGTGTTGGCAAGAGTAGTTATGGTGTGGGTACTCTATGAGGCAAAGCTCATGGGGGTCATGGAGCATGTGGTTGTAGAGGATTGTTGGTCGGTTCTTTGAGAGTCAAGGGTGGTAGGATCTTGGCACAGGGCGGTCGTGGAGTAGGCAACAGAAGCAGGGTACAGGTCATGGATAAGGTTCAAGTTCGCAGGGGCGGAATAGAAAGATGGGAAACGTGGGGTCGATTGGATGTGCAGCTCCTAGTCAAAACAAGATAACTTCAACGCAACAGGATATGTTCCAATCTATCATCGATACGCTAGAATCTCGTGACAAGGTCAGGAGGGGAGAACACGAGGCAGTTATGGCCATGCTGGATCAAATCCTTTCTTTCTATGCCACATCTGTGATAGAATTGTGGTTTTTTGGCAGTTAGAATCTGCTGGCAGAGAAGCTCGAGAATCTAGAAACATGGCTTTCTCACTTTGAACAACATGTCCATTGTTTATACCACCCACCTCTTCCACCAAGAATGAGGCGAGACAATCTTGCTTCTATCACTTCTGTTGACTGATAATGGTAACATGGTTCTTTCTAGTTCCTTTTGTTTTTTGGTGTGTAAGGTCTATCGGGTTGTTTTCCTCTCACTTGGGTATTTTATTTTTTGTCTATAGCATGGTAATGAAATTGATCAACAAACTCGGTCGAGGTGATGCCACATGCATTTCGACATCTATGTACATACCTTTTGAGTAATGAAAAAGCTTTACTTACAAAAAAATATATATATGTTTTAAAAAATTATATAACATGTCAAAGAGAATTGTTGATATAACTATATATATATATATATATATATATATATATATATATATATATATAAGAGAGGTTTTAATAAAATTAAAAATAATAATATTTTTATGTAGAGAGATGTGAAATTTAAATATAAGATAAATAATATTAATGTGAATTAATATAAATTCATTTTAATTCTAAATTTAATGAATGAGAGTAGAAAAAAAATCAAATCTTTAGAAATACAAATTTTTCTTCAAATTTTACACTAAAAATTTATTTACATCTTTATAAATTTAAATAACTATTATAAAAAAACTTCATTGTTGAATAAAAAATAATAATTTTTTTTAATTTAATTTAGCATTAATATTTTAAAAGCTTTTATTTATATGAATAAAAATATTAAAATATGAAATTTTAATAAATAGAATTATAAAATGTAAACTCACCGCAAATTATTATTACATTTTATTTATTTAACATTAAATTATTATAATACAATTATATTTTTCAACTTTAAATTTTTATATTTTAAAAATAAATTATTATATCATTAATAATACATTCCATTTCACATGCCTTTTAAGAAAAAGCCTTTTCTCCCCCATAAGATATAACTAAAATCCATATATCATTATTGATTATTTTTTTACATGTCTTTCTATAATAACTTATCATTAAATTAAAAATACCTAAAATACGTAGAATTTATACACTATTGCTGAGTATTTCATGATTCGAAATTAACGCTCTCTTTATTGAAAATTAAAAAAAATATATATTCAATAAAATGTTTTTTTCAAAATGTTTATTAATTTTTTAAAAATAAAATATTAATAACATTAAAACTAAATAAACTTACTTCCTAATAAAATGTTCTTCGTGACAGATGCTTATGAATTGTAAAACCTGACAATGATATACCTAACTTTCATTAGTTTTTTTTATTAATAAAAATGTGGTATACTACGTTTAAGTTAAGAATGAAAGACAATACACCTGCTTTATATGGCTTCAAAAATACATAAAACCAAGGTCATGATTTTAGTTATCACTAAAATATACTTAATTTAGATTTGATATGCTTCCTCAAAATTTATGGGAAAATGAGATATGTTTTTTGAACTTTAGAACCTATAATTATTTTGTGTACATCATGCCCAATACACTATCAATCATTGCCTTGTTACACTAACCGAATTTTGAATTGAGTGGCATCAAATGATTGAGTTTTCGATAATGTCTAAAAGGTTTATTGCATTTCGTTTTAATTCTGGAGACATGCATGGCCCATCACCTACTTTATAAAATGTTGTTTTGCATGACAACGTTATGGTACTTGCAAAAGGAGGCTAGGCTATGTGTAGTGTGGTCATACATTAAGTAAAAGGAAGTCATTATGTTATTTAAGATTTTGAATTGTAATGGGAAAGGCTTAAAGGATATTTCTTTGAAAAATCTTACTTAAAATTGTGTTAAATGCGTTAAATTCAAACATAAATTATAAATTAGTTGAACAAGTTTTTGAAAATTATATATTTTATAAATCTATATTTTAAATTTAAAAAGTTTTTAAAAATGGAAACATAAATTATAAATTAGTTGAATACATACATTTTTTGAAATTGTACATTTTAAATCTAAAAAGTTTTTAAAAATTGAATTTATATAAAGCTATTTAAAATTATATAAAAAAAATTAATATGTAAAAAAGAAATATAATTTTTTTGATAAAGATAATATTAGTAGATAATATATAATTTAAATGATTTAAGAATTAAAGAATATATATTTTTTAAAATCATATATTTACATTTAAATAAATTAAATACATATATATATTTTTACAATCGAATGGGTGTAATTTGGATGGTAGGGAGAAGTTGTTATTATCTTTCCCAATGAAGTTCTAATTTCACTGAAATTAACTAACTATGCATGCTTTTAATAATCATATAACATAAACATTTTGTAAAGTTTCTATCAATATAGATTTTTTTTACATAAAAAAGAATTAATCATGCAACTACTAATAATAAATAAATTATTAAATATAATGAAGTTATATAGCCTTTAAATAACAATATGAGATAAACCTTTTGTAAGCTTTATGTTCCACATAATATGGACATCATGTACACCTCCTAATGAATTGCCACATCTCTCCATAAGTTCAAAATCATTTAGATAATATAGATAACATGAAGAGCGTTAATTCCCTTTATCTAACATAGAGAAGGCATTTCAAGATGGTTTTCGTAGCATAACATTATAAATACAACCTTTCCTCTCAATGATGGATACGATCATGGTTTATGGATAGGTCAATTCCCAAACTTAGGCTTATTTTGATCTATTAATATCATGGGTAAGTTTCCTTTTTATAACTCATTCCTTTTATCTTCAACTTTCAAGCTTAACTCTCTTTAGGTTCTAGTTTGCAACTATGTCTCCCATTTCTCGTCTCAATATCATACATTTCTTCTTATTTCTTAATTCTATTATGCCCTCAACACCTAGAGCCTCAATCATGGGTTGGAAACTCCAAATTTCAATATTTCATGTTTTTGTTTGGTGGATATTATTTTGTTGGTCACTCCCACATGCTCATATACATGTGTCCCCTATCCCACTACACCCATCACTTATTTTATTTGAAACAATGCCCCATTGTAGTACTTCCTGCAATCATCATAGAAGCCAAGGCCAAGTAATCTCCTTAGGCACACACAAAAACATCTACAAAACATTATTGAGAAGCAACACTTTATGGGGAGAATACCTCCAAGGACGCTTGAGTGGAAATTTAAATTGTTGAAAATGAAGTAAGAGTGGATAGCAAAAAAAATCAAATACAAAGGTTGAGGAGAATATAGGGTGGTGGATTCCAAATTTGGGTAATAATAGATCAATACAAACCCTGTATATGTAGATAGTATATCTCTACTAGCAATTCAAAGCTATTATTTGTAAATTCTTAGTATAAAGAAGTGTTGGTAAAGTCTTAGTAGAAAGAATTGAAGCCCAATAAGGGATTCTCCCGTACATAGATGATATGTAGCTACAAGTGAGCTCATTGTTTTGGGCTGCAATCAATCACTTTTTTCAGCTACAAGTGAGGTCATTTTTTTGGGTCATGATCAATCACTTTTTTCAGTACAATTCCTCGCTCTTGAAAAGGAAAAGATGGTTACAAATCTAGATAAGAAGATGGTAGATTAGGAATTCTCTAACAACAAGTAAGAGGAAGAAGTACATTCATCCTAACATATAGATTTTCCTAATCATGGTTAATTTTTTTATTGTTATTTTTACTTTTCAAAATAAGTTACACCTCCTTCTCATTAGCTCTAATTTTATTATTTTCAGTACTTTATTTAATAGTCATAGACTATATAACTTCTATATTTCCATTATTTAAATCAAACAAATAATTTTGTTAAATATTTTACTTCTATATTATTACTTTCTCATAACAAATTAATTAATAGTTAAAAAAACCATTTATTTATTAAAATAATATAAAAATACAAATGTTTTAAAATAATAATAACAACAATAATCTAATATAATATTATTTTATAATTTAATTCGTAAATAATAAAGAGTAAAATACCAGAAATTCTAAATGTAGTTGATAAAGATAATGTTATAAATAAAATAGAATATTATTGACGTTTACCTACATTATGGGATCATTAGCACATATTACCCTCCCATCATGTGGGTGTAAATGTGTTGGGATCGTTAGCACATATTACTTATTATCTTCCCATTACGTTGGAATTTACCAAATTTTGAAGATCACTTCTACTTTTGTTCTCATATAAATATTTGATAACGATTTTATTTTTTGTGTTGTTATTGATACTTTTTGAAACTAAACCTATTTAAGGTTAAGATATGTATGAGGAAATGGATACATATTTTGTGGGGACAAAATAGGTAGTATGAGAAATCTATATATTTGATAGTTTTTTAATTATATTATATTTATTTATTGAACGATATGGTATACATTTATCGATATTATTCTGAATGTACATTAATTTTGTTAACTTATTTAATATGAAATGTTTAAACAAAAATTCTAGATAATTAAAGCTATTTAAATAACTTTTACTAACTTTTCATTGGCCATTCATCTTTGGGGTCTTGTAACATCCCTAGAACCTGCATATTACTTTCCAATGTTTAACATTTATGATTCTAACAATGTGGAAAATATTGACATGCTCTAAAATGATTAGTTTTTCATTCATTTAGCATCAAAAATCAGTTGGAGAAATTAAAGAAATTAAATACATATACTTTAAAGTAATATTCCAGCAGAAAAAAATATCTTCCATAGGGTTTCTAAGGTGGGTTGCTACCTTAGAAGGAAGCTTGGTAGTCAAGGTCCTTGTATCAATAAGTCAGAAAGGTCTGAGTTACACAAATTTAGAGCAGGAAGACTGAAATTGAATTAATATTAAATCTCTTTAATATGAAAAAAGGAGGCGATTAAGGGGTATAATTAGTCCCCCAGATGCGGGTGCCAGCATGAATGGCAGCAAAGAGCCACATGCCAGACATGTGCCCCCGCGTGATCAAACAGGGAATTTAATTACCACCACCGCCAAGGAGTTAATAGAGGAGACACGCCTGCTGAGCACTCAATGCGGCATAAGGCGAAATGGGGAATTTGCAGAGAGCAGTTAAGAAGAACGAGTTTCGAGAGAATGTCAAGAGGATTAAGAAGGATGAAGGAATTCTGCGGATCCATGCTCAAAGCGAGGAGCACGCAGTTCAGGACGTTGTTGGTTATCGTCTCTTTCAGGCTTCAGATCTTGTTGGCTTTGCCGGCATTCAAGACGCCAAGGGAAATCACAAGCTTGTATATTCTGTGGGCTGTTGTTTCTGCTCTGTTGAGCTTTGTTTCGGAACAGTTGGGAGAAGACTTAATTCCGTTGGGGGGCAACTCAAGGCGAACAAGCACTCAAACGCTGCTCTGTCACGAGCCACCGGCCTCTTTGCAATCATGGCTCGACCAAGGGAAAGGATGCTCAGCAGAAGGGGTCCTGTGCGTGGAGGTTCTTCATGCCACCCTGCTGCAGATTCCCACCACCACTGCTGCTGTTGTTATTGCCATAGAAGGGCAGGGGCCACTCCTATACAGGCAAGTCAATTCATGGATGCTGGCAATTCCAATGATGGACAGCACCCTCTTCCAGCGTTTGGTTCTGCTATCTTCACTCTTGGTGGCACGAGGGACAATTCCCGCATCAACGCGCATATATCGGTTCTTTTCACAGAGGAACCTCAGGCAGGCGAGGATGGTTCAGGCAGCAAGGAGGAACGCCCAGACGAGCAACCAAAAACTACAGAGGAAGCGCCAGCGAAGGAACCGGAGCAGACTCCTATCCGACCTCAGGAGCAGGAGGCGTCGACCTCCAAGCAGAACCCCATGGAAATGTGGGAAGGCTACCCAGAAGGCCACGGATGGTGCAGAATTATTGAGGAAGAGCCAGAGGAATAGCTTTCAGTGGCCCATTTTGTCTTCCGCCTCTCCTGTTCAGGTCTGGTATAGGTCTTTTGTTTCTATCTGGGTTTGGGGTAGGTTATATGTCTCTGTCTGTGTCTTTCTAGTTCATGTTTATGTCCATGTTTGCGTTGGTCTGGTCAGTAGGCCTCGAAAGGGTGCTGTGATAAGTCTATTGACGCCCCTGCGAGGGATGAATTTTGCTCAGAAGCCCCTGCGTGGGTTGTTTTTGTATGGACTGAAAACCAATGTTGTGATATGCTATGATGGAAATGTCGCCCCTGCGAGGGCTAACACTGAGATGTGAAATGCCAACCCAAGACGCCACAGTCGACCTTGGGCAACCTGACTCGTTGAATGTAATGTTTTCTTGTACATAATATAAAAGTATAGACTAGATTTACCAAGAAAAAAAAAGGAGTATAATTAGTCCAAGACTTTACTATTCCAACCCTAGGTGGATGAGTCAATGTTTACTTTTTTATGTTATTTTTAAGCGAGTGTTTTCTTTTTTATTTTATTTTTATTTGACCACTGAGATTGTATGTGAAGATAATATGCTTCAAATATCCTTTGTCTGAGAACAAAATCAACGGCATATGCTTGGGGTAGCACGAAGCATTCTCATGAAAAATATTTTGCAGCGATCAGGTAGTTAAATGATGGTGTTTCAACAGCAGACCCAAAATTAAAAGAGTGGAGTTGATAGGTGGTTAACCTCATAACAAAATGAATCAAATTAATAGAATGAAACTACATGAAAAATTATATGATTTAGAGAAGTAACACTAAGGAACTAAGGTTAAATTGACTGGGGTCATTTGAGTATACTTGAAGCACCATTATGAAGGCCTCCCAACCAGGGACAAAGGACTATCGAGCAGAGAAACCTTAATTTTGCCTAGGGTTCATTGCAGACCATCGAACTGAAAACAAACAGATAAATTTTTTATTTGTTTATATTTTGAGAAATCCATAAGTGAGATGTCTCATATTTACAAAACCAACCATTATTATCTCAATCCAAGGTAAATGTTAACAAAAATTTCAACTTATTAATTAATAGCGATTTTTTAAAAAATTGAGATGTAATACTAAACTCTATGCAAATTTAATTCTTCAATATTAAATTACTTAATAAGATATGTATAAGACACTTACAAAATAGTTTACACTTAAAGAAAAGTAATCAAAAGAAATTTTTTGAATTAAGTGAGTTTTTCGTTAAATATTGTATAGTTATAATTTGTGTTTTAGGTTAGCATAGTTCAACGTCATATTGTGACAAAGATTGTCTTGATATGAAAATCGAGTATGCTTAAGCAGGTTCCAATGTCGCATTCTGATATTAGTTGTCTTAATATGAAAATCATCAATGGTCAACCATGTTTTTTTAGGGTTTATAATATTTATCTTGGGGTTTATATACCTTTGATTATAATATTAATCACTTGGGCTTAATATTATTCCCTTGGATTTTAGTATTAATCTAGGGTTTATAATATTTATCTTGGTGTTTATATACCTTGGATTTATAATATTAATCCCTTGGGTTTAATATTATTCCCTTGGGTTCATGATCCTTTGGGTTTATAATATCAAATACTGAGGTTTATTAATCTAAGGGTTCAACCATGGTCGAGCATGGTTTGACGTCGTATTGTGACAAATATTGTCTCAATATGAAAATCAATCATGGTCAATCATGGTCATTTATGTTCAAAAATGGTTAATCACGGTCAATATAAAAATCAACCATGTTCAATCATGGTAACGTTGTGAGAAACATTGTCTCAATATGAAAATCAACCATGGTCCAATGTTGCATTGTGACAAAGATTGTCTTTATATGAAAATCAATGATGCGCAAGCATGGTCAAATATGGTCCAGTGTTTCACTGTGACATTGATTGTCTCAATTTGAAAAACAACCACGGTCAACCATGTTTATTTTAGGGTCAATCATGCTCAACCATGGTGCAACGTCGCATTGTGAAAAATATTGTCTCAATATGAAAGTCAATCTTGGTCAACGATGTTCCAACGTGGCATTGTGACAAAGATTGAATTGATATGAAAATAAATCACAGTCAACCATGGTCCAACGTCGAATTGTGACAAGGATTGTCTCTATCAAAATCAACCATGGTCAACTATGGTCAACATTGTTTATTTTAGGGTTTATAATATTTATTTTAGGGTTTATATACCTTGGGTTTATAATATCAATCCCTTGGGTTCATAATATGTTGGGGCTTTAGTATTAATCCCTTAGGTTTATTATTTCCTTGGGTTTATTAATGTAAGGATCCATATTCCTAGGGTTTAATAATATTCCTTTGGGTTTAATATTATTCCCTTGGGTTTAATATTATTTCCTTTGGTTTATATTCCCTTGGGTTTTTAGTATTAATCCTTGGATTTATAATATCAATCATGGTCAACCATAGTTCGATGTTTCATTGTGACAAACATTGTCTCAATATGAAAACCAGCCATGGTTCAATGTTGCATTGTGACAAAGATTGTATCGATATGAAAATCAATCATGCTTAAGCATGGTCCAATGTCACATTCTGACATTGATTATCTCAATATGAAAATCATTTGTAGTCAACCATGTTGTTTTAGGGTTTATAATATTTATCTTGGGGTTTATATACCTTGGGTTTATAATATTAATCCTTTGGGTTTACTATTATTCCCTTGGGTTCATAATCCCTTGGGGTCCCTTAGGTTTATTACTCTCTTGGGTTTATAATATCAAACACTTGGATTTTTTAATCTAAGGGTTCAACCATGGTCGAACATGGTCCGACGTCACATTTTGACAAAGATTGTCTCAATATGAAAATCAATCATGGTCAACCATGGTCAATCATGGTCATTCATGGTCAACCATGGTTAATCACAGTCAATATGAAAATCAACCATAGTCAATCATGGTCACATTGTGACAAACATTTTCTCAATATGAAACTCAACCATGGTCCAATGTTGCATTGTGACAAATATTGTCTCGATATGAAAATCAATGATGCTCAAACATGGTCAAACATAGTCCAACATTGCATTGTGACATTGATTGTCTCAATATGAAAAACAACCATGGTCAAACATGTTTATTTTAGGGTCAATCATGCTCAACCATGGTGCAACATTCCATTATGACAAATATTGTCTCAATATGAAAATCAACCTTGGTCAACCATGTTCCAACGTTGCATTGTGACAAAGATTATCTCGATATGAAAATCAATCATGGGTAGCCATGGTCCAATGTCGAATTGTGACAAGGATTGTCTCTATGAAAATCAACCATGGTCAACTATGGTCAACATTGTTTATTTTACAGTTTATAATATTTATCTTCAGGTTTATATACTTTGGGTTTATAATATTAATCCCTTGGTTTTAATATTATTCCCATGGGTTCATAATATGTTAGAGTTTTAATATTAATCCCTTGGGCTTATTAATGTAAGGGTCCATATTCCTAGGGTTTAATATTATTATTGCCTTTGGTTTAATATTATTTCCTTCGGTATATAATTCCTTGGGTTTTTAGTATTAATCCCTTGGGTTTATTAATCACTTAGGTTTATAATATCAATCATGGTTGACCATGTTTTGTAAAATCAATCATTGTCAACCATGGTTCGACGTTGAATTGTGACAAACATTTTCTCAATATGAAAACCAATCATGGTCAACCATGGTTCAATGTCACATTGTGACAAATATTGTCTCGATATGAAAATCAAGCATGCTTAAGCATGGTCCAATCTCGCATTGTGGCATTGATTGTCTCAATATGAATATCATTCATGGTCAACCGTGTTTATTTTAGGGTTTATAATATTTTTCTTCGGGTTTATAATATTAATCCCTTGGGTTTAATAGTATTCCCTTAGGTTCATAATCCCTTGGGGTTTTAGCATTAATCCCCTAGGTTTATTATTCTCTTGGGTTTACATTATTTCCTTGGGTTTATAATCCATTGGGATTTTAGTATTAAACCCAAGCGATTGATATTTAAACCGAGGGTTGATACTAAAACCCCCAGATATTATAAACCCAATAGACTAATATTATAAATCCAAGGTATATACACCCTTAGATGACCATGATTTATATTGAACCTAAAGGATTAATATTATAAACCTATGAATAATATTATACCGTAGGAATATGAATCCTTAGATTAATATACCCAACGAATTGATATTATTATCCTTTGGGTTTATAATATTAAATAATTATTATTATATAGAAATACTTATTATTAATTATAATATTTTTATTGCAATAGTTTTTTTTGTACCATTATTTCTATTGTTACATATTTATCAATGGTAGATACAAATAAATCCTTTGGCTATATCAACCACATTAATATTTTTAATGTAGTTGTGCTAGTAAGTAATTATTAAGTATGAAGATTATGAAGAGAATCACTTCTCTTTGCGACTAAAACATGAAACCAACAATCATGCAAAACCACTTGCTTTCTAACTGAGACTCATGCTGGTAACTGAGACTCATGCTGGTAACTAAAATGAGAATAAGGAATATGTAACATCTGTTTGAGATGGTTGCAAGATCTAGTTTCTAGAATTTTATAGGAAGATTCCTCCCACCTTAATAGAGAAAAATTTATCACACACAATATTAACATTCTAAAACGATACATGAATATAGTGAAACTTCAAACCAACTAAAATTGAAAATAGGGCCTCACAAAATTCATCTAAAAGTAATCCACCATTACAGGGTTCTAAGGAAGGTGTGGATGTTTCTTTCTATAATAAGGTTATCATGGCTCATTTTGGACAAACAAATCAGGGACAAAAATGTCTTGAGGAATTCGTACGAAAATTCTATTAGATTTTGGATTATCTAAATGTTATGTCACAGAGTCCTTAAGTGATAATAGAAGTGTAACATATAGACAACTTAAATATCATCCCAATGATATGATGTCTCCCGGTAGCAAATTTTTAACTCATTTTATGGATGTTTGAGGGTGGATATAAAAAAAATGTGATGCAGGATGGCCTCAATTGAGTTCCACTCAAGTGGATTCAAGAAATTGTGGATGGCTTGGGAAAATTCACTGGTTCTTTCAACGCCCATTTTTTTGTTTGCGGGATGGCCTCAATTGAGTTCCACTCGAGTGGATTCAAGAAATTGTGGATGGTTTGGGAAAATTCACTGGTTCTTCCAACGCCCATTTTTTTTTGCAAAAAGACCCTGCAGAGCTATTTTAAAATGCACACATCAATGTTGGGGTAACTGAAGCAGAATTTGCTAAACTCATGGGAGACAGAAATGGAAATAATTATGCTTTCCCAAAGTTGTTAAATCTCATTTAAGGATCTCATTCATAGGCCACCTAGTATCCTTATCATGAATCTTGGAAACATCCCATTAAGCTTTGTCACAGTTTAACTGATTTCATCCTCAGAACTATATGAAGGTCTCTAACAATGCATTTATGCTTCCATAAGATCAATGATATGTGTATTAAGAAAATCACTTTGCATAGGTAAATAGAGGAATTTGTAATAAGAAAATCAACGGCTCAAGTGGCAGGTGCAATCAAATCAACGACATGCCAAGGTCTAGCACTGTCGAAGTTTAACAGAATAGAGGGTGTCGCAAAGATGTATTGTTGAAACTGCCCATATGAAGATCTACGGTCAAGATTCAACATGAAACCCCCCCTACATTTTCCAAAACCGCCAAAGGACTTTGTCGCAGGGTGGTTTATGGTTTCTGCAAAAACCATTCACGGTTTGTTGACATGCGTATAATGTCAGTTGGGGCCCGCATAGTCCTTCCTTTAATTCCAAACTCTGTTATATATATATATATAAACCCTGAAATTTATATCGTAAAGTTTATATAAAGGGACAGGCTCCATTTTTAAAATGGGATTATTAAAACTTTATAATATTAGTTATTTTAAATAATTCGTTGATATTTGTATTTTAACTTTTTTTTAAATAGTTAAAAAGGGAACAATTTTATAATTGTTTTAAAACTAATTGATTATTGGACAGTTAGCCTTGGGAAGGGAATACAAATCTGAAAGGAACATTTTGTAAGGGTTTAGAGATCTTAAAATTTTGGCGAGATATGTAATGCAAAATATTCTTGGGAGAATAATAAATGCAAAGATAACCGTTCCCAGAGCTTAAAATTTTGGCTAGATATATAATGCAAAATATTCTTTGGAGAATAATAAATGCAAAGAGAGAGATTCCAGTTTTGATATGTTGAATTATGTTATTGTCTCTTTCTTACCAAGTATTTTCCAAATTTTGTGTTTCTTCTTTCGAAGTTAACGTATGATGCGGCAGGTTCTTTTTGAAGTTAAATTCATTTTTTTTTTTTATGTTAAAGTATTTGACAAAAATACATTTTATTTTTATTTCTAAGAGGCCTTAATAGGTGATTTCTTATCTTCTGCAAAAACATTATCTTTATTTTCTTTATTACATTTATAATTTTGCACTCAGGTTAATTACATTTATAATTTTGCATTCAGGGTTGTTGGATTCTATTTTGGATCCGATGAAAATCTTGCTTGATTTTATTTCTCTTAATATCACTGTAAAACTCTCAAAGGTTTGTAACTACCATAAAAAGACTAGTTTGTTCAATTTCTTTTGTTTCCAAGATTATGACATCATACTTGAGGGTGTTTTTTTTTTGGAAAATATTTATGAAATTTTAAAATATTTTTTGAATGTTTTAGGCACTGACCTCCTATAACCAAAGGTTGTCTCTAGAGTACAATGAACATGAGATAGTGTGTATTCCCTTTAGTCTTGATATTATAGGTTATAAACCACTTTTTGATTTGTTCTATCCTCCTCCATGACTTTCTAGATACACAATATCTCCAAACTTCACGTCCATATAAAATAACATGGACAGAATGAGCCTTGAAAAAGATATTTTTCATTATCCCATATCCAAATGTCTATTGACTTATAATAATTTTGAAGTCCATCATAATTCTTCCATCCTCCATTTAAACTTTTGGCAATGTTATAATTCTAGTTGAGCTTGTGATGGATATCAATTTCAAGATATTTGCATGAATTGTTGTCATATATGAAGGTATCATATGTGATATTTTTGGATTTAATTATGAGGACTTTACTTTTTCCAGTATTGATAATAATTACTATCTTGGAACATAAAACTTAAGGATTATTAAATGATTACTAATATTTTAATAATTTCTCACCAACAAAACAAAATAATTGGCATAAAGAAGAGTGGTGACTATACTAGTGAGGGTGGGGCCAACACAACCTACTTCTTCCAAACACTCTTCTAACTTATCAATGTGTAAGCCAAAAGGGATAGGGGATAAGGGACACCCTAGTTTGACTCTGATATTGTAGTAAATTTCTTTCCACTAACATTTAGTTATCCTAAACATGGAAATAACATTTTCATATGACCTTGTCAAATCAACCCTCAACTCAAAAGGAACCTTTATCTTTTCTATCCTCTTCGAAAAGGTTTTTCTTGGGGAGATGGTGTCAAATTCTTTTTTAAAGTCAAGAAAACAGGAAAGGAGATTGATTTTATTATTACAACACTCCTTTGCAATGATCCTAAGAGTGACAAGGTGGTCCATAGTAGAATGAAATATCTTAAACTCAACTTTACCTTTATCTCTTTTATTATGGCTTTCCAACCATAAGCTAATCTTCTTTTCCAAAAAATCTTATCCAACTTGAGTAAAATGAGGGTAATCATAGTCATCCTATAATTAGTGTTACTGCTTTTATCCCCACTTTTAAAGATAGATACAATGAAGCTCTACATCTGAGGCTTAGGGAAGTCTTTCTTCATTACCAAATTGAAGAGCTTATGTCTGTGAGGAATGAGGATAGACGCTCCTAATTTAAAATTTTAATCTGGTAGCCTTCAATGCCCTTATCATTCTCAGTTGTGATCCACTTAACCCCAAAATCTATGTTTTCTAGAGAAAAGGTTTTATCTTCTATAGGAACATTCATAATGGTGTCCATAGGGTTGTGGGATTCATAAAGATTACACTTGTGATCTAGCTCAATTTGATTATTCATTTCCTCTTTGATCCACATTACTTAGGTCCAAATTTTTATTTAGTTTTTTTTTTTGACTCTTTAATATCTTCTATCAAGTTGCAATTTCCTTGTTAAGTGTTTATATTTTCTCATTTACTATAATTCAACCTCTATTTTGCACTTGAATCTCTAACCCCTAATATTATATTCTTTACCTTAAATTTTAAATTTGTTATTAATTATTTTCTTGAACTCTATTTTATTTTCTATTCTTTTATTCCCTCAATTTTAGTGAATCTATATGGTAATAAACATTGTTTTTTGGAATCTTTTTTTTTTACATATCTGAGGTGCTCCTAATTGAGTAGGCATACTCATTCTACAACCCATTATGAGAGGATGTGCAAGTTTGTCCCTTTAAAATAAAAATTATGTTCTAATAGAAAAATAATGTCAGCTATAGTTTTAAAAAAATGAATATGTTGTAAAGTAATTAAAAGTAAAAAAATGTGTGAATATCATATGTTTAAATCTTATACTTTTCAAAAATATTTCACTAATAATTCAAATAAACTATTTGAAAATCCATGTTAACTAATTTATGTGGATATCAACTTCATTTTATTGGTTAAATTTTTTATTTGGTCTTATATATTTTATTTAGCATTCAAAAATATAATTTTAACAATGAAAAATAACATATTGTATTTTGCACTCTAAAAATATTTTTAAATAAAGAAATTTAGACTATGGGAGAGATTCCTAATATTGTGCAGGGACCAGTAGTTGATATAATACTGGTCCCACCAAACCACCAGTGATTAAGACTTTTGAAACCAAAATTTAAACAGAAATAAATAACATTATGTATAAATAAGTTTTAAATTATGTCCAAAAATCACCCATATATTGACTGGGCCCACAACTGTCCATAAATAGTATTTTACTACTTAATATTGCAAAACATATTGACCCAAGTAGAAAAAAGCTAGAGCCATAAAGGCTTCCAAACTGGTCTATTCCAGAAGTACAAAACAGCAGTCACTTCAACCCCCACTCATCAGAACTGCAACTTTGCATCGCAAATAAATATGCCTACCTGCACATAACAAAAGGAATGTATGTCAGCCATAACTGTTGTGTTGTTCAACAACTAAACACCCTATGTTCAATAAATGACACCCAACCCAATAACAATTAAATCCAATTTGTTCAATAAATGACACCCAACCCAAACAATTAAATCCACTTTGTTCAATAAATGACACCCAGACCCAATAACTGCAATAAATGACACCCAACTCACTCTATTTCTCATTAAAACAGATCAAAGCACATGGATCAACAAATAAACAATTCCCAACCATTAGATCACAGCAAATTAAATCCATACCACACATTCAAAATGAAGCCATTGCAATCCATGTGCATCCATGTCCACCAATTAAAATCAAGTCCCCAAAACTATAAAAGAAGTCCACCCACTGTTGAAGTTGCATCTTATGCTTTCAAACTATTCAGCAAACTTGAAGACAACATCACAAAACAGTAGCCAATATATTCAAGTCAGTTATATGAATTACAACTCATTCTTCTTACAGTTCTGTTTTCATTGTTTTCATTTATCAGATTTCTTACATTACAGTTCTTTCCATTCATTTATCAGATTTCTTACATTACAGTTCTGTCCATAGGGTGGTGACAGTTAACCTATATAGTTACAGTTAACCTTTTTTATACAGAGTTTATGTATGTGTTCTAACTTATACAGTTAAGCTATCGAATACAGTCGTATCCATCTAATCAACGTCACAGGTTGCTTACCTTACAGGAATTGAAGGTTAGCTTACACGAATTATTCGATCATCAACTTCATAGGGATTACAACTTACATATCACAAATGTTACGTATGTCGTGCTAGTACTGTAGTCATAGCTTGTTTACCTAACAGGAATTGAACCTTGAACCTTAGCTTACAGGAATTGAACCTTGAACCTTAGCTTACAGGAATTGAGCGATAGCTTGTTTACCTAACAGGAATTGAACCTTGAACCTTAGCTTACAGGAATTGAGCGATTATTATGGCTTGGGTTCTATGGTTCCTCCATAAGAACACTGAACGCCTAGCTTCGCAGAGCAGCTCTCCCCCCAGCCCACAGCATAGTGTGGAATCTGGATCGTTTCATCGAGCACCATTTCTTTTAGATATAAAGGTGTTCTGACTCTATTGGATCAAGTCATAATCTACGCCTTTTACTAGTATACTACTATGGGGAGAGACTAAGCTCCATTTCAGAGATTGGACTCTCTTACTGTGATTAGCCCCTACTAGTAAGAAGCTGTTCCCGAGCCAGGTTCCCTGGATCCACTCCTAGTCGGGCCTAAATGAATGAATGAAGAAGGGGGCGGGCAGCACTCTAAAGAAAGAAGCCTTTGCCCGTTGGACAGCTACCGAACTGGCTTGCTTGACTTACTTTATTGGTCGACAACTATATTATTATAAGACCTCCTGTCAAAAAGAAGGAAAGGTTATTGTAAAAGAAAGAATGTCAGCCGATGTCAAACTGTACTCCTAGTGTGAACCATCCAATTTTGGGCAATTCAGAAGTGACAAGATCCGAGTGAACATGGATGAGTTAAAACATAGAACAAAAACGAATTGTAACTTTAATGACTCTGATAAACTTAGTAATTTTTCACATATTTTCAGAAGCATGAAGCTATTGAGAAAGCAAACATTTTGATATTGAGTCGAAAGACTGCAAATAAGTGAATTTATACTACTGATGAATGGACCATAGAACCGGGGAATGGTTTCTTAGAATGGAAGCCCGAGCAAATGACCATTTCTCTTTATTGGATTAGATGACTGTAAGATTTTAGATAATGAGAAAACACAATTATAAGTAACATAGCAGATGATAGTCTTATTGGCCTTCATATCTTTTCACCTCGTTGAGCTCGAGACCTTACGGTATGGAGAGCCCGAGCCATACGGAGTTGTAAAAGTTGGACCAAAGGAATGGGGATTTACATAATTCAGCACTGTAAATTAAGTCACAGATAATGGAGAGAAATCTTGGAGCAAAGATTGTTCTTCACAATATTCAAAATAAGTAAATAAATTATATGAAAAAATATAAAAAATAAATGACTGCAATGAAACTCAATTAAACTAAAGTAAAACCAATTGTCTATGACACCTAGGAGACCATAGAATCAAATGTGATAGTGATTACAGCTTACATATCATAGAGGCTACGTATGTCGTGTTAGTACTGTAGTCATAGCTTGTTTAGCTTACAGGAATTGAACCTTAGCTTACAGGAATTGAAGCTATTGAATACATCTCATTCATCTTATCACTAGTAAGCTCTATACACTAAAAAGCTCGTATTAGTATCTGAGCATGGTTTCAGTTCACCCTTATCTATGAGTGAGCTAGAACAAAGCTCTGTATAATTACATATGTTATATGTATATTAAAGCTGAATCCAGTCTATTAGGGAGATAACCAACCTGTGATACAGGTACTTTATCATATCTATACATGTATTTCTTAGGTTAGCACTAATAGTTCAACCTTTAGATGATGTTACTTGTAAAATATTTGTGCTATTACTTATGCCGAGTGTAATGAGAATGAGACAAGCAAGTGATTAGGTAAACAAGCATGGTTAGAAAGAGTCATGTGTAACTACTGTGTTCTAATTGCAAAGCTTGTCATAAGCTTAGATAAGATACAAAGGTGAAAAGTTAATCAATATACAACATGATATCCCAGGGTTCTCACTCTACACGCATATCCTAAGGTAATACATATGGATAGACTGTAATCACTGTATATGCATATCCTAATGTAACAAGCTCTGTATCCTAATGTATACGCATATCCTGACACTGCCCTATGAAAGTGAAACATTTGCTCTCATTATGAAAACAGTGGCATACATGTTGACAATTTCCTGTAATAGAGGTAAAGTATTTTTGCAGAATTAATAACGCATAATTTGACATATATTCAAATGTCTAAATGCAACATACATGTTGATAATTTCCTGTAATAGAGGAAAAGTAATTTTTGCAGAAGTAATAAAGCATAATTTAACATATATTCTAATGTCTAAATGAATGCAATAATTTTACAGGTTGTTGCATCTATGGCAAAAGGAAGTTACTCTACTCGTACAAGGAGAAGTGGCAGGAGAGTGACAAGGGGTGCGCAGCTGCGATGCACATCGTCTGATGATGACAGGCCAGCTGATGTCGATGCCAGCAATGCACCAGGGAACATTGTTGAAGATGACCATGTGACAGCCGCTGATGTTAACACACCATCAGCCACAGAACCACCATCAACAACAGTCCAAGGGGCAAGCTCAACTAAAAAGATCAGTGCTATAAGAGGATGGACAAAAGAACAAATGTTAGTTGCAATTTACGACATAGAGTTTAATGGATACTCAGTTCGGGCATCTGCAAAAAAACATGGTATTCCTCCCTCGTCAATACATTATTGGATAAATGGACTGACTCATACAAAACGTAGAGGGCCTCTTACAGTTATGACTGAGGATGAGGAGGCCGAGGTGGTTGAGTGGTGTAAAGAGATGGCCCAACTGGGACATGGACTAGAGTTGATACAACTCAAATCAACAGTTGCTCAAATCTATCAAGGGAGGCCAAACCCATTCAAAGATGGGTTTCCTGGTAAATCATGGTGGTTTGGGTTTAGAAAAAGGCATCCAGAACTTGTATTGCGTATTGCTGAGGGCCTTGACAGAGACAGAGCATTAAATTTGCGCCCTGCAGTTGTGCAAAAATTCTATGACACACTTTCTAGTGCTTATGATAAACATTCTTATGGAGCAGACCATATATGGAACTGTGATGAAACAGGTTTACAGGCAGGGAGGAATTGTGGCATGCGGGTAATTGCCAAGAGAGGGAGCCGAAATGTGCCAAAGATTTTGCCCAAGAGCAGGGAGTGGATAACTATTTTATGTTGTGTTAATGCAATTGGTACTTCAATCCCAGGATTTTATCTATTCAAAGGTAAAAAAAAACTATATACAGAACTGTGAACCAGGTGCATGCATGGCTGCACATCCCCATGCATGGATGACTAAAGAACTGTTTCTAAGTTGGCTTTTTCACTTTGCTGCATCGGTACCAGGTGGCGTCTCGCCTAATAACAGACACCTTTTGATATTAGATGGCCATGGGAGCCACATGGCTGTACAAACAATTGAGGAAGCAAACAATTTAGGCATCGACCTGTTGACATTGCCCGCTCATACCACTCATAGGCTGCAACCCCTTGATGTTAGTGTGTTTGGCCCTTTCAAGAACTATTTCAGGTCGGAGCGTGCTGCATGGATGGCAAAGAATCCAGGGGTTGAGGTGAAAAGGTTTGAGCTAGCAGAGCTTGCAAGTAAAGCTTTTAAAAGGGCTTTGACACCATCAAATATCAAGGCTGGCTTTAGGAGGACATGAATCTGGCCACTGAACTATGATGCTCTTATGCATGATACTGGTTGTAGCCAAGCGTTTCATGTGGATGGTCAGGAAGAAGGGAATGTCCAAACATGTGTTGAAGTGCAAGAAGTAGATGACCAAGATGATGTTGTTGCAGCTGGTAATATGATTTCCCTGTCTCAAGGACAGTTATATGCTGAAGATGATGAAACTATATGTGAAACACAATATAACAATGAACAAATTCCTAGTAACATGGAGATTGTTCCACCAACTCAAGAACATCAAATTCATGTTGCTTATATTGCTAATGATATTGTTGAACATGCAGTTGACAATGACCAATTGACATTTCCAAGCCAAGTAACCCCACCTTCATGGCTAGCAGAAGCAATGATTAATATGAATGCACATAGTGTCTCAGCAACCAATGAAGAAAGCATGAACATGCCCTCACAACGAGCAGAATTGAACAGTGAAATTGTTCATTTTTTTGTGGACAATAGATCAATGGAAGAAGATGAAGGACATAATGAGGCATCAAATGAAGATAATGATATGGTTCAATCAGTTCCAACAGATACTGAAAGGGAAGTACCAAGCAATGACATGCAGGTGGGAGGGGTGGAGAAGACACTTGGACGGTTCCTAAAGCTACCAGTAGAGAGAGTATCAATGAGAAAAAAGCAAGGTGCACCGGGTAGTCTTCGTCTGGGCCGAAGCTCACAGCTACTCACCTCAGAGGACTATATAAACCTGTTAGTTGAGTCAGAAAAAAAGAAACTTGAAATGCAAGAATTAAAACAGAAAAAGAAGGATATGGTCAAGGAGAAGAAGGCAGCAAGGATTGTTGCAGCACAACAACGAGCAGAAGAAAGGATTGAAAGAGATAAAGCAAGGCAAGTTAAGGACCAACAAAAGCAAATGGCAAGACAGGAAAAGGAAAAACGAAAGGCACAACAAATGCTTGAAAAGGAACAAGGGATGATCAACGATACAAGAATAGCTGATGAAACTAGGATTATTTCAAAATCATTGGACTCCATTGCAGATAATACACCATTATTCCAAGATCTCATAAACATTCAAGTGCCCCACTATCAAACCGAGGGTTTACGCACTTGCCTTGTTCCTACCAGAGCTGGTGTCAATTCTCTGTATGCTCATTACACACCTCCACTTAATGCAGGGGTCATTAGTGCAAATGTGAGGTATGGGTACTCAATACCTCCATGGTTGGAAGCTGCAAATTGGAATCAATCATATGGCAACAATCAACCATTTCCTAATCAGCCCTTGACTGGTAGGCCAACCTACCTGGCTGAAGAAGGTAACTCGGGGAGTTTTGGCACTCAAGATTATCAGGGCCATAAAGAATAGGGGTGTCATATGTTTTCAGTTCTAACCACATTATGATGTGGATTTTGGATGGATTGTATCTTTTTCTTGGCACAGCAACATTTTGGCTTACAACCTAGTAGTGATTTCTTGTGGCAACCTAACTGTGTGTTGATAAGAAATTTTCAATGGAATATGTCTTTCTGTAAAATATTAATTATGATAAAGCTATTTCTATAAGTTATTCTGTGCGCACTGTACAAAGCTCTAAACTCACTTATGGCTCCAATAAGTGGACCGTTATAATGTGATGACAGTGCTGGGCAAGTTTACGATCACTTAACACTGAATAGAAGTCTACACTCACAATTAGAAACACCTCCTGCTCGCTTCTAATGTACGAGGCACTAGTAGTAAGGAACTCTATACTTAGCATGTTATTGATTGAATTAGAATGAATAAGAACTTTACATTGCTGGAAACTAGAAATACAATAAAGAACATAGTTATGATTTTTATCAATCACCTAGGGGAGGGTCGCCAATACATGTGCGCCCTCCCCGCCACGTCAGTTTACCACGCGTCAACCCACATGGCTCCGGTACGACACCTGTCCACCGTGGAGTATGCCCAACTTATAGAGAGCATGTGTTTTTATATGTGTTAGTAAAAATGATGGAAGTATCTAAATTAATCAAATCAGTTGATGAACAACTATGAGAATCATATTGTTCCATCTTGTTACATCAACTTTCCAAAAGATAGAGAAATTTGGGTGCACAGTAACCTAATCAGCTATATGACGAATTGTGGCTTAGTCATTAATTCTTTTCTAAGCACCTATTCACCTTTTTCATTTTCCTTCATGAGTAGATCAATTGTTTGACAATATGAGTGATTCACATATGACAATTGTTTGGTTAACTAATGAGTTGTTATAATTGACGCAAAGTTACAACAGCCTTCTTAGAGGGGAAAAAAGAATTGGAGTAAAAATGGAAAATTAAAAATAGCTAAATTATTATAAAAACTAAATAAAAATAAAATTACAATAATTTATAAATCTACAAAATATAAACCAGCGTAGACCCATCTTAAGATGGGATCTTTTAAGCATCAAGAGAATCATGTCTCTGTTTCTTTAGATCCCTTTTTACACTTATGAGTTCTGGAGTTAATATTGATCTATAACAGTGTATTACGGTACAGAAAAATTATGAATTGCCTCTAATACATGTAAGAAGGAAATTCCAAAGCAGTAGGTATACAAAAATCCCACAAAATTGCTTCAGAGCTCAAAATCTACAGCATGTTAAGCTTTCCTGTAATTTAAACTTCCCTGCACAAAACTAGGCATTGCAAAAATAAGAGAGATTCAAAGGAAATCAATGTACCGAAAGGAAATCCAGGGTAACTGCAATTGTGGGTCTTGTCATCAACGCTGGAGATAAATAAAGTTTAAAATTTGAATGAACCTTAGGAAAGATCAACAATCAGGCAGAAGCACATGCCATTCTTAAAGGGATTGAATTGGCTCTTGATAAGAGTGTTCACAATATCTAATGCATGGCAACTAAGCAACAATAATTATGTTTTTTGGAATAGAGATTATACCGACTCCATAAATTTAAAATTTCAGTAGGTCATGTGCTATATACGGGTCAAGGAGGGTTTTGATTCAATATTCTTTTCACATATTACAAGAAATTTACATTCAGAGGTACACAATCTAGACAATTCAACAGCTACAATGGACACCAGCACCCTACAAATATATCACTATTATCAACACATTCTCCTCTCCCGATAGCTCTGCACTCCTTATATCCCTGTTCCCCAAGCAACTAGAAAGAAAAGTTTCAAAAGTGCATAGAAATCTGTTTGCAGAATCAAATATTCCAACTTAGCACAATTCCTACACATCCCTTGGAAGTACAAAGGTTGTCTCCAACACAAATGGCAGACCACCAAAGAAATGGACTCTCCTATAATTGTGATGAAAAATATGCTCCAGGTCATAGGTGTAAAAAACAGAAATTGTTCCAAATTGATATGCCCACTCAAGACCTGACCGAAGACATAACTACTGAGAGACACTGGAGTTACAGGTTGAAAACACCAACACTCCGACTCAAGCAGATATCGAACCTATTTCTTCATGAAGAACGGTCAATCTCTTTGCATGCATTATCGGGCATTTCAACTCTAACAAAACCCTGACAAGGAAACTCTAACAAAACCCTGACAAAACTCTAACAAAACCCTGACAAGGATTTAATCCTATAAAGTTTGCTAGTAAAAGCTAAGCGATATTAAAAGGAAAAAAAAGAGTAGAAGCTTTGTTCATAAAACAGTAAAACCTACCCATTTCTTAACTTATAAACTCATCAGCTGTAAAAACAAAATAACCTTCAAATAGAGATGCACCGTCACAAGTGAAAACGATCTCAATAACTTAGCACTATGCAAGGTTTTACAGCATAAGGAAATCATAATATTCTACAATGAGTAAATCAAGAATAGTAGCGTTCAAACAGTATCCAGAGAAATGCTTTTAAGTCAATTTAAATAATAGAGAATGCAACTTGTGTGTAAAATTCGGAATAAGACTTTCATAGAAGGAAACAAGATAACAGTTATGACTTCAAGAAACCATAAATAAATTAACAGTATAACTGTGATTAAGGTCGTAAAATGTCCACGGCTTCCATACAAAGTCCATTAGAAAAAAAAAAACATATAACTTATACAGAATGTCTACAAGGGCCGAGGCCGCTTGACAAGTCTCACTTCCAGAAAGGAGATTAAAAATACCAATAATTTACCGACAAGGAAATTACCAGGCTCTTGGCTAGAAATACATAACTACAACACTGTAGCCCAGAGAGCAACCTGAGTAGCAAGTCTGCGAAGAAGCTTCGTAAGGGTTTAGTGAGGCTTTAGAAGACCCTTCCCCTCCGAGCAGTCGAATATAAAACAAACAATAGCACGAAGCAGAGCACTCAGAACTCTATGAAAGAAAAGAGAAACCCTCATATGCCAAATGAAAAAGATACAATAGCAGGGACAATAAAAATGCAGCGTTTTTATCTATAAAGCAAACACAGTAACAAGGCAATTGAGAGCAGCTACAAAGAGTTTCGAAAGTTGGTCTGGGCTCATTTCTGCGATGTTCCATTTTCCCTTTGTCTTTCTGCTCAGGGCCGGCTATGCAAGTCAGGGGAGAGCAGCTACAGAGCGTTTTGAGGGCTAAAACAGCAAAACAGCAAAAACAGAATGCCATAGAATGCCTAAAACCCTAAACCCTAAAACAGCAAAAATGCCATAGAATGCCTAAAACCCTAAACCCTCAAAAAAATGCTCAAAATAATGCCATAAAATGCCATAGAAAGTTCACAAAATATCCTGTTAGAGATGCTTGTGTTGAAAAACACAGAGTAAAGCTGGTAGGATTAAAAATCCTACCGGTTACAGGCCATGGATGGTCGCCGACCTCCCCCACCTTCCCCACAGCTCGCCACCTTCCCCACAGCTCGCCAGACCTTCTCCACACCTGCAACGTCCTTTTCCACACCTGCAACAGGAAGAAAAAAGCCATTAGAGATCAGAAAAACAACAAAAACAGCAGAGCAAAACAGAAAAATCCTATGTTACCTCAAGCTCAGTAGAATGGCGACCGACTCCTCCCCAAACAACAAAATCGCCGAATAAGACCACCACCAGAGAAATGCTAAACAACCGGCATTCCATGTTAAACAACTTGCATTCCAGAACGACCAAGAAATCCAGGCGGAAAAGCACAAGAAAAGCAGAACCGTTGTCCCAGCCAGAAACCCTGAAACTCCATCAAACCTTCGCACCAGCACACGAATAAACGACTCTGCGCGCAACAATACAAACCCTGTCAACCGAACACAACATTCCCCCAACACACGTTCTAACCACCATGCGCGCAGGTTATAGGGTCGTCCCGTGCCATCTTCGGCGGGGGGCTTCGCCCAACAACCGGCCCCGAGCAGAAAGACAAAGGGAAAATGGAACATCGCAGAAATGAGCCCAGACCAACCTTTCAAATGGCGCGAAGGAGGAGTTTTAAGACGCGAGGTGATAGCCCACACGGCCAGCTCCACGGTGGACAGGTGTCGTACCGGAGCCATGTGGGTTGACGCGTGGTAAACTGACGTGGCGGGGAGGGCGCACATGTATTGGCGACCCTCCCCTATTACAAATCTATTAAAAAACAAAAAAAAACCATCCGTATAAAAATCGTTGAAAAGATACGTATACTGCACGGTTCAAGGCAATGTTACTTGGGAGCGGGAGCGAAAGCGGGGAGCGGGAGCGGAAGCGGGAGCGGGAGCGACCATTTTCAGAAGCTCCCGGTTTGGGAGCGAATCCCGGAGCGATTTTTTAAAAATATATATATATTTTATATTTTTTAATTTTTGATACATATATGTCAACAAAAACATGTAGAATGATGAATTAGATATAAAAAACATAAAAAAGCATAGATTGAACCATATAACAACAATCATCTAGAAGTTATAATCTTCATCAACCACGTCCGCAAGTTAGTAACATAGTAACATACAACATATTGAGTCTCATGATTCATCAATCTTAAAGTTTCAAGCTTTCAAAATTCAATATATAACATTTATCATCATTGATCACCAAAGTTGTACTTGTAAGCTAAGTGTAACCATTACAACAAATAATATCTAACATGAAATGAAATGTTATAAAATGAAACGAAATGAAACAACTTTCAACTTTCATGAAGCATCATATTCATAATTCATTACTAGTGAGTTATAATTGCCAACTTCAAACTTAAATTGTCATATATTGTTTAAAAAAATATCATAATAAATATGAAAGAGTCAATAGTTATAAAAGCTACTAGAAACTAGAGAAGAGAAGTAAATCTATTATCTATTTCTTATGCTTGGGCCTCTTGCCACCACGAGAAATGTCTAATTTTTTAGTCTTGTTGCAAAATCAGGATCTTTGTCATTAATATCACCCTCCAAGCATTAATATCCAGAGGTATCTTTGCCATTACCTTTGTATCTGTATAGGGATCTTTGTCATTAATATCACCCTCTAAGCATTAACATAAGATAGAAAAAGCATAGCATGTCAAGTCAAGATTTTGTTTGAGTGATGCGTACATTTTTAGAAGGGTCATGATAGAGGAGTTCGACAACCAATGTCACTAACATCAAGGTACATAGAGGGATTGGTACTCTTGATTAAATATGAGTTCCATACCCTAATACATGACAAAATTCAATGGAAACATTGCAATCCCCCAATCCTGAAATCCTGAAAAACTGATAAGTCTGCTGGATTTTGAATGAAATCTAAAATTCTACTTTCTCCATATGAAATCCAATGAGGACGAAACCACTCTCAAACATCCTGAGTCATTTCATGGTAATGTTAAAAATTTAAGTAAAATGATGAAAATGAAAATTAAAGAAAATGTCACTTTTACTTTAAGAATTTAACATTACCATGAATAGCATATCAATACTAGGGCCTAGACTTGATCATTAAGTTGCCCCACTCAAAAACTATTTGTTTCTTTCAAAAAAAATTGCATTTCGAACATTACTACAAAAAAAAAAATGCAAAAAAGGCAAAACGCTCCCGAAAACGCTCCCGAAAAGGCAGGGAGCGAAATTTTTTTTAGGGAGCGCGCTCCCGACCCGCTCCCGCCCGGAGCGCGGATCGGGAGCGGGAGCGAGGGGGGGGGGGCGCGCTCCCCCGCAACACTGGTTCAAGGTAAAGAATGCTGCACAGTTCAATGTCCAACGAGGAGCAGAATAATTTGCTATGTTGTTAATAAATGCTAACATGGTTACCGAATTGAGGAAAATCAAACCTAATTAATATGAAAACTAGAAAATCCAATTACGTGTACAATTACTTAATTTAAACCGGTCAGGTCAAGTTACTCCATTTCTCAATTCAAGGCTTTGTAAAGTATTCATTTCGTATTCAAGCATCACATCAGCCTAGCTTCTATGGTAGGTGTTGAAATTTTCTTCCTTGCAAGCAAATTCGATAGCTCCATCTCCACTTACTAATTTCTACTGATTTTTAAAAAAATAATTAAAACTATATTTTTTTTTTATTTCATTCCTTTACCTATTTTTCCATGTTACATAAAATCCATATTTTTTTCCACATCACAAAAAATTCAAATTCGAATTTTCTCCTTAAAATGATTAATGAAAAAAATATTAATAATGGTGGCAAACTAAAGAAAAGTTGCCCTAGGGTACTGCGTACAACTTAGTTGGACTGATGATATTTTTCGTTAAATGGACTATTGCATTATTTTGATTCCCGTAATTTTTGAACTAAAATAATTAATTACCTCTAAGAAAAAAAAACGAAGCAAAAAATAACAATCAATTACTTCCCGAGAAAAATGGCAAAAAATAATGATCAATTAGTTCTAAAAACAAAAAAAAAAGCCTACGGGGGTGATGCTATGTAGAATATGATTTGCATATCACGTAGGAATGTAGTTTATTACTTTCACTAATATATCTCTGATGCACGAGCATTCTGCTCATAATATTTATTGTTTATTTAGTCGATGTAGGGGTGATGTTTTTAGTTATTTTTAAGAATTTTGTGTAAATGGAGTGGAAATTTATGTGTAAAGCTTTAAGTTGTGAAATATTCTCAACTATATGAGAAAGGATAATTAATGTGTGTAAATCTCGTAGAAATCTTAAGGATTAAGAGATTCTTAAATAGGGATTAGTTGAGTGATTTATGGAGAAAATTATGAATTTAGAATAATCCATAACTATGTACTTATTTCTATAAACGTAAGCATGCGAGGAGTGTGAAAAAGAGAGTGTTAGAGGTGTAATATAATTTTTGAGAGAGAGTGGTAAAGAAAGCTAAGTAGAAGGGAGAACAGATCAGAGCACAAAATGTTCTGTACATATATGTAAAAATTGTTATGAATGAAAGGAGTGTTGTATACAAAGCTTGTTTTTCCGTGGTTTTATTATGTGACTGGATCCTTTAATCGTAGGCTAAATCCTCTGTTAACTACTAGTTTTTGTTTATCACCAATTGAACACAGACAAAGATTGAATGAAGAAATGAATCATCATTGATCACAGGATGGATCAATGATGATCTAATACGAGAAGATCGATGGTGTTCACTGGTGAATACGCACGCAGCTTAACACAATAAATGGAACCAAAATGTTATAAGATTGAATTAATCGATAAATTCGTGGAGAAACACTAAAGAAGGGCGAAAATCGTCCGATCAACAGATCCATAGATCTAATGGATATCGCGTGCTAACAAGCGCCGAAGTTTAACTTTGAAATCAGACGCGACCATTTATATAATTGAATTAATATCTTAGTTAATCTGGGTCGTTCGTTTAAAGGATTCAAATCCGACAGTAGTCGCGTCGAAAAATGCATGCGGGTTAATATAAATTTGGGACCCGATGAGTTATCGACCATCATTTAATCTAGTTGGAGTCTGGGTTGATCATATTTATTTGTTGTGAAGGGACGCGATCCGACGATGATCGTGTGGTGAAGACGTGCGGGAGTTAATTCAAGAATCAGACCCGAGAAAGTTATAAACTGGAGTTTTATTTCCTTTTGGTTCTGCGGGTAAAAGTAAAGGTTTGAATGGGATTTTAACTTGTTTTCAGATCCGCAAAAAGGATTGGGGTCCGATAGTTTAGTAAACAAATAATTTAATTAATTTAAATTCTGAACTATGTAAATTTGTGGGTTTCCCATCATCAAAGTGCTTCCGATAAATTAATTAAAAAGGGGTTTAATTAGTTTAATTCATGAATTGTGTAAAGCGGCGGTTTCACCCCTTCATTTTGGTATCAGAGAAGAAGAAAATTCTGCGTGAAGTATAATTAAATTGCAGAATTGTCAATGTTAGTTTTTATAACTTTTTGTGTAGAGTAATAGCAAAGGAATGTGAGAAGATTTGTAGCAACCTAGAGCAAGGATTGCTTGTATGGTTCCAGAGGAGAGAATCAGAGAAATGCTAACAGACTAAGCTCAGAGGAGAGTAGCTTAATAAGGCACGTGTCGCAAGAAGGAGACTTGTTACTGCAAAGGTTGATTGTGTTAGCCTCCTGCTGCAGCAGGTTAATCATCTTTCATGATCGGTAGTTTTACATACCAAATATGTCGTGCTATGCATGCTGCAATGCTCCATATTTGCTACAGATGGCCAAAGAGTATCCATAAGAGTAGGCTGGTCTAAAGGCCACTGCTATGTTCCAGTTTTGATAAAGCAATCCATTTTTGCTTTGAGGCAGTTTTTCAGTTGGAGGTACTCAGGCTGGAGTTCACTAACATCTTTTTTTATCACCCTTATTATATAACTCCCTATTAGTTTTTCCCTCCCCCTATTAAAACCATGTATATAAATCCCCATATGTAAATATCCTTTCCTGGCACTATAGCCACAATTCTACTAAGTCCGGGAAATCTCAGTCCATCTGGGACTGTTTTTAGCCCATCCGCGTCATTAAGGAACTAGTTTGACATCTGGTCAGCTAGTAACTTCTCCCTTAACCCGAAAAAAACCCATGTTTTCACCTTCCCCCTTGTAAAGATCCACCCCACCGCTGTAAAAACCCCTGGAAACCCGTTTCCCTAAGTTCTAACCCATCCGCCGCGCACATTAAAATTGGAATATTCTTGCGAATATTCCCTCCCGTTAACCCCCTGTCCCGTCGCGTTCGCCGCCAGCCGTCCGATCCACAGCCCCACAAATCAACGGTTGGCGGGCATCCTCATCCCTGACGCGCCCGGCCTTTAACGTCCGGGAGTTCGGCGGTTTTGCAGCCGTACTCCCACCACGCGTCAAGCGCCGGGCTGTGGCGGAGCCCCTCCCTCCGAAACCGCCAACCCCCATAAGCGGTGCGCCACATACCGCTTACCGCCCGGTGACGTCACCAGCCCACGTCACCCCTGCCCAGTCAACAGCCCACGTCACCCCCCTGTACAGTCATCCAATGAGTCACCCGCCTGCGTGGCCTCCTGCCACGTCACTGCTACGTGTCCCGCCACCGTACCTGCCACGTCATCGTCTGTACGTGATGACGTCATGCTGACCTCATCTCGCCACGTCGCCATGCTGATGTCACCCGCCGTATAATGCTGACGTCATCAGCGCTTTTTTGGACGCAGAGGCGAGAATCTTCAGGGAATCTTTAAGGAATCTTCGCCCCATGTGGCCCCAGGAAGCCCGAAAAGGCGCAGAAATGATCCGTTTTCTTCACAGAGCATACCAAAATGATCAGAAGACAATTCCAGATGATACAGAGGCCGAACAGCGGCCATTTACTGGTGATTAGACACGCAGCACAGCAGATCAGCAACCCAGATTTTGTCAGAGAGTATCAGTGGAAGAAAGGACGCCAGAAAGAATCAGTTATGATTTTTTAGGGGCTCGAGGAACCTAAACATTGATGAAGCCCCCAGAAAATCAAATCGATAAGCATCAGCCCATCCTTGCTTTCAAATCACCGTCAAGACATTCAAGACACCAAGACAGCAAGGAAGCAGAGACCCATACCCATTTATTGCAGAAAGCACTGCAGCAAGCCACCGAGGACAACATTATTCATTCAGTTTTGACACATCGGCCCTGAGCACGGCCCGAGACATTCTTTGCATTCATTTCTAGATAGGATTAGGTCAAGTAGTCATTTTTATGACCTAATTAGGTCAAAATGTAATAAATGAAACTCTGCAGAGATTTTTGCCCTATATATACCACCCTCTGTATAGTTTTAAGGGTTGGTCAATTGAGATTTTCATTAGAGACTCGTTGTGTATACCTGAACGTTTCTGTAATCAAAGATTGCTTAAATCTTGGAGATCGAACTGTCTGTTGTTGATGAATGTGTCGAAGAGTTGGAGATGGAATTCCTGCGTTGCGGCCTGAAGCAATAAGTGCCTCTTATCTTTGTTTATGTGTTTACCATTATCTAAATAGCAGGAAGAAAGAATAGCCTAGAATTAGTTAACTACTCTCTATGCTCAATTCCTGTTGTTTCTTGATGTTTTCTTCTGAACGAATTGGTTATGAACATTGAATTCCTTCTGGCTCATGTTTACCCCAGTTCACCTGTGCTGGCCAATTATCTAGGGATTCTTAACTGCTCCTAGGTAGCGCCTTGTTGTTTCCTCTGCTAATCTGTTGGAGAGATTCTTAACTGCCTCTCTTTCTTTAGCATTCTTGCCATCCCTTGAACCTGAAAGTTGCTTCTGCCTCAGTTATCTCGCTCCATTTTCCCCTCACTGTTATTAAAGAAAAACACCAGCAGTTCCCCTCCTCGACTCCACGCCCAATGGTTTGAAACATTCAGACTATACTCAGCCTCTCTACCAGAAAGTGTCAGTTTTCCCGCCAAAACTCAATCAAAACCCTGTGCATCATATCTTAGCCTAAAATCACCCCTTTCAACAAAGCTAAATCATAAAGAGAGAGCCCTCTCTGACTGCAGACAGGCTAGGGCCTGCAGTCCAAAGTTGGTTTGTGGTTACCTCGGCCGTATCCCTTTGGGAGTCAAAAGGGACAACCTGAGTGATAACATAATGGCGACTCCACTGGGGAGATGAATCATATGTTTATTAGTGCAAATCCTCAATTTTGACCAGTTCGCCTCGTTTTCTGGAGAAAAGTGTTCCTTTTCTTCAGGGTTTTCATGTTCAGCTCTGATCTGTGACAGTGGACAGAGATTAGGCACTTTAAGGTTACATCATCCACCTGGCGACTCCACATCATCCCCATAATAAAGACTCTGCTGGAGAAATGAATCCGAAGGAATTGTATAAGCAGATCAGGCTCTCGACTTGGATGATCATCCAAGAGACCATGTTCTTTCTCTTGCACCAAATTTTGTTGTGCATATTTTATTTTAAAAGCGAATTTATGTCAAATTTTCATGTTTTTCCTTTGGAAGAGATTGTTGAAAAGCCTCCTTGCACATCAGAGCAGCAGCTTTCAGATGCTGTTGAAGATCATCATACAGTCAGGGAGGAACCAAAAATAGAGTCCAGTCTTCTAGTTCCTATACATACTCCCGTGCCTCGTAAAGTTCCTGAAAGATATAAGCCACTCATTTTGCCTCCTGTGCTTGGTCCCCTGCCGGCGAATCATCCTGAATATCTCCCTAGATTTGATGGAGAGAATGACGCTACTACCCAGAAACATATCCAGGCTTTTGAAGATTATCTTAATACATTTGAAGTGGAAGATGAAGATGTCAGTCTTAGACTATTTTCCCTTTCTTTGCAAAGCGAAGCTAGGACTTGGTTTAAAGCATTGCCTGAGGTGAGCATCTCTATGTTTCAGCAGTGTGCCAAGCTTTTCCTTGATAGATGGGTGATCAGAGGTAATCTCTTCTTGCTGATCGAAGAATATAATCATTTAGAAAGGCATCCAGATGAATCTGTTCAGCAGTTTTCAGACAGATTCAATCAAGTTTATCAAGCCATGCCTCTAAATGTAAGACCTCCCCTTGATTTAGCTCTATTGCAATATCCTAGAGCATTTGACGCAGAAATGGAATTATGTTTGAGAGAAAGATGCCCGTCCACTTTGAAACAGATGCAGGACATAGCTGTGGACGTGGAGGCAAATCTAAAAAGAAGGGAGGAACAGCGCAAAGCACAGCAAGAAGAAAGGTTTCATAGCGTGTTACAAAAGACAGAGGAAATGATGCAGCTGATCACAAGGAAAATAGAAAGTTCAGAGCACCAAGACAGATCTGTTTCACAACAGGAAAGTAGTGACATTCACGAACAAACCTACCACAAAACAGATGACATATTCACCCAGCCATACATGATAGAGCAGTCTCCTGATATACTGTGTGAATATAACAGCTCCCCTTCTTTCAAACTTCTGCTCAAGTACGATCTGTATGATGAGGATTATGAGCCTAATGGTCAAATCACCCTTGCAGAGGAATCAGATCCTATTTTGGCAGGAAGCAGTATTTAGGTTCAGCAACCTGAACCTAATGATCAGCGTGCCCATATCAGCTATGAAGAAAAGAAGGAAGACGCAGAGTGTGCCGATTTCAGTGAAGGAACTTTACCGTTTTGTTTTGAATCTTTTCAATTTATTAAGGTTAACTATCATGCTATATATGATCAAGTGTCACCACCTGTTGCTATTGACCGTCTAGAGGTTAATCAAGATACTGTTCCAAAGGTATCGCCTCTAGTTTTGCAGCCCCAAAGAGCCATTGAATATCAGATTGAGGAGGACCCAGAAGCAGAAGAATATGACCAGATGATCCAAGTGGATCCCTTGCCTCTTTGTTTTCGGCCATCTGAACTATTCGAAGAAGAAGAAGACCAACAGCCCGCACAGATCAGTCCGGCCCTATTCGAGCCAGATTGTAATAAATTACAAGCACCTCTGCAAGTACTGAATGACCTATCCGCTGGCAGGCAGAATAATGAAAGGAATCAGTGCACGACGCCATCAACAGGCTGCAAGGCTCAGTATCGAGTTGACAATGATCTCCCGACTCCAAGGCATGGTAGTGATCCTGAACCTTTGTACAGTTCTTTAATTCAGCCAAAAAATTGTATATATATGTTGCAGGACAGTTTTGTACAGTATTTAAGCACCGCAAAGGAGGTCAGTAGCTTCCTGATCTTCTCAAAGATTGACAAAGCCACAGAAAATTGCAAAATCGCGGTTGATGTCACTAGCAAGCATAAGCAGCAAAGCCCACTCATGTTATTATTACTTAAGTGGCTGCATTGGTTATTTCACTTCACCTAACAACAAATTAAGTGCTGGTTAGGGTAGGTAGGTAGGTAGGATTAATAAGGCAGCCAGCCAAGAAAATTTTTTGCAGAACACAGTAACGGTTGAATACAAGGCAGTCTGGCCTGTTGTTCTTGACTTTTCACAAGGAAAAGCCATCCCCAAGTGGAGCCACTGTTAGCCTCCTGCTGCAGCAGGTTAATCATGTTTCATGATCGACAGTTTTACATACCAAATATGTCGTGCTATGCATGCTGCAATGCTCCATATTTGCTACAGATGGCCAAAGAGTATCCATAAGATTAGGCTGGTCTAAAGGCAACTGCTGTGTTCCAGTTTTGATAAAGCAATCCATTTTTTCTTTGAGGCAGTTTTTGAGTTGGAGGTACTCACGCTGGAGTTCACTAACATCTTTTTTTATCACCCTTATTATATAACTCCCTATTAGTTTTTCCCTCCCCCTATTAAAACCATGTATATAAATCCCCCTATGTAAATATCCCTTCCCGGCACTATAGCCACAATTCTACTAAGTCCGGGAAATCTCAGTCCATCTGGGACTGTTTTTAGCCCATCCGCGTCATTAAGGAACTAGTTTGACATCTGGTCAGCTAGTAACCTCTCCCTTAACCCCAAAAACCCCCAAAAAAACCCATGTTTTCACCTTCCCCCTTGTAAAGATCCACCCCACCGCTGTAAAAACCCCTTGAAACCCGTTTCCCTAAGTTCTAACCCATCCGCCGCGCACATTAAACTTGGAATATTCTTGCGAATATTCCCTCCCGTTAACCCCCTGTCCCGTCGCGTTCGCCGCCAGCCGTCCGATCCACAGCCCCGCAGATCAACGGCTGGCGGGCATCCTCATCCCCGACGCGCCCGGCCTTTAACGTCCGGGAGTTCGGCGGTTTTGCCGCCGTACTCCCGCCACGCGTCAAGCGCCGGGCTGTGGCGGAGCCCCTCCCTCCAAAATCGCTAACCGCCATAAGTGGTGCGCCACATACCGCTTACCGCCCAGTGACATCACCAGCCACGTCACCCCTGCCCAGTCAACAGCCCACGTCACCCCCTTGTACAGTCATCCAATGAGTCACCCGCCTGCGTGGCCTCCTGCCACGTCACTGCCACGTGTCCTACCACGTCATCGTCCGTACATGATGACGTCATGCTGATGTCATCCCGCCACGTCGCCATGCTGACGTCACCCGACGTACAATGCTGACGTCATTAGCCCTTTTTTGGACGCAGAGGCGAGAATCTTCAGGGAATCTTTAAGGAATCTTCGCCCCATGCGGCCCTAGGAAGCCCGAAAAGGCGCAGAAATGATCCGTTTTCTTCACAGAGCATACCAAAATGATCAGAAGACAATTCCAGATGATACAGAGGCTGAACAACGGCCATTTACTGGTGATTAGACACGCAGTACAACAGATCAGCAGCCCAGATTTTGTCAGAGAGTATCAGTGGAAGAAAGGACGCCAGAAAGAATCAGTTATGATTTTTTAGGGGCTCGAGGCACCTGAACATTGATGAAGCCCCCAGAAAATCAAATCGATAAGCATCAGCCCATCCTTGCTTTCAAATCACCGTCAAGACACCATGACAGCAAGGAAGCAGAGACCCATACCCATTTATTGCAGCAAGCCACCGAGGACAACATTATTCATTCAGTTTTGACACATCGGCCCTGAGCACGGCCCGAGACATTCTTTGCATTCATTTCTAGATAGGATTAGGTCAAGTAGTCATTTTTATGACCTAATTAGGTCAAAATGTAATAAAGGAAAATATGCAGAGAGTTTTGCCCTATATACCACCCTCTGTATAGTTTTAAGGGTTGGTCAATTGAGATTTTCATTAGAGACTCGCTGTGTATACCTGAACGTTTCTGTAATCAAAGATTGCTTAAAGCTTGGAGAGCGAATTGTCTGTTGTTGATGAATGTGTCAAAGAGTTGGATATGGAATTCCTGCGCTGCGGCCTGAAGCAATAAGTGCCTCTTATCTCTGTTTATGTGTTTGTCATTATCTAAATAGCAGGAAGAAAGAATAGCCTATAATTAGTTAACTACTCTCTATGCTCAATTCCTGTTGTTTCTTAATGTTTTCTTCTGAACGAATTTGTTATGAACATTGAATTCCTTCTGGCTCATGTTTACCCCAGTTCACCTGTGCTGGCCAATTATCTAGGGATTCTTAACTGCTCCTAGGTAGCGCCTTGTTGTTTCCTCTGCTAATCTGTTGGAGAGATTCTTAACTGCCTCTCTTTCTTTAGCATTCTTGCCATCCCTTGAACCTGGAAGTTGCTTCTGCCTCAGTTATCTCGCTCCATTTTCCCCTCACTGTTATTAAAGAAAAACGCCAACAGTTCCCCTCCTCGACTCCACGCCCAATGGTTTGAAACATTCAGACTATACTCAGCCTCTCTACCTGAAAGTGTCAGTTTTCCCGCCAAAACTCAATCAAAACCCTGTGCATCATATCTAGCCTAAAATCACCCCTTTCAACAAAGTTAAATCATAAAGAGAGAGCCCTCTCTGACTGCAGGCACGCTAGGGCCTGCAGTCCAAAGTTGGTTTGTGGTTATCTCGGCCGTATCCCTTTGGGAGTCAAAAGGGACAACCTGAGTGATAACAGATTGCAGCTCATTAGTTGAAGCCGTTAGAAAGACAAGAAAGCATATGACAAGGAAAATCATAGGCACAACAAAAGCAAAGGGAAAAATAGAGTCAGTTTTAGAATTTGATTGAGGTAAATATTTTCTTTTATTGAATTTCGAATATTGAATTAGTGGAAATGAACATGGAGAAACTGAAGAAACGTTCAAATAAATGTCAGATGAGTGATGAAGAGCGTAGGAAAAGTATTGCAGTGATGAGAGAAGAGTTGAATATACTACAAGAATGGCTTCAGGAGAAAGAGAATCAAGACCAAAGACATGGATGGAGAATAAGGAAATGGGTCAAGTGGAATCTATTGCAACAGAAATGGAATATTATGCTAATGACCAAACTTGAACAAATAAATATTTCTTTGTTGGAGAAGAAGAGATTCATAAGAATTGAGTCACAACAAATAGGATTTGTTGAAAACCAGAGATTCCATGGTGGGAATTTGGTGCTTGAAGCATCAAAAGAGACCGAAAAGTCTAGTACTTGTAAAACTAATAGTTTTTCTGCGAATGCAGATAAGGAACTTGTTGCTATAGAGATAGCTAATGACAATTGTTATGATCAAGAGGTCTTTTGTGAATCTGAAGAAAATTGGGATGATCGTTCTTCATTCCATGAAGTTGAATTCGCAACTCAACTAGACAAAGAAGCATAAGACAAAGAGACAGAAGCCAAAGAAGTCGAAACTAGAGAACCTGTAACAAAAGGAATAAAGGACACCATAAAGAACATCAACTGTGTTGATGTGATTAATAAAGAGGAACTACTTCTAGAGCATGGTGGAGAAAATTGTTTTACAGATGTACAGAATTTGGTTGACTATTCGAGTACTGATGTTGATGAACTTCCAGATTTACTTCTTAGTAATCTCAGCATGATAGAGTTACCTGACAAATCTACAGATGCAAGAGGTGAACCAGTTCAAGACACGTTCAAAATTTGGAAACTAGGAGAATGGGTATTCAAGTTTCCACATGCAGTACACGAGTCTATATTTCCATAACATAGGATCATGTTTAATAATTCTCTGAAATACAAAATTCATCATGAAGTTAATCCCAGACTACATGATCCAGTGATTCCTTTGAATGATCGTCTACAAAACAGAGTTTGGAATCCTGGAGGTAGCAAGTCATTCAGACTTGTAGCTATCACATTACTACAAAAAATGACAGATCTCATAGACATGAGCCTATGAATTTTTTTCTACATTGGGAGTTTGATGCAGGAGCGTCCTGCTCATAATATTTATTGTTCATTTGGTTGATCTAGGGGGTGATTTTTTTAATTATTTTTAAGAATCTTGTATAAATTGAGTGGAAATCTATGTGTGAGGCTTTTAGTTGTGAAATATTCTCAACTATGTGAGAATATCAGGGATAATTAATGTGTGTAAATCTCGTAGAAATCTTAGGGATTATGAGATCCTTAAATAGGAATTAGTTGAGTAATTTATGGCGAATATTATGGATTTAGAATAATCCATAACTATGTACTTATTTCTATAAATGTAAGCATGCAAGGAGTGTGAAAAAGAGAGTGTTAAATATGTAATATAATTTTTGAGAGAGAGTGTTGGGTCCCTATAATACTAGTGATTACCCCATTACTATTGTAATTATACCCCTTATTTATATTGTTGTGCCCCTATTACCCCCATGTTGTTATTTCTGTGCCCCATAGAATCCCTCTATTGTTATTTTTGTGGCTTTATATTATTATTGTTAGGTCGGCTGGATTATATTGTGACTCCTTAGACTCCTATATATAGAAAGGAGGTTTTGTCATTTGTATCATCCAAGAATTGTTCATTTATGTAATGTAAAGGAGGTTGCCCCCTCGAAGAGGCTGAATTCTAAGGCATGGATCTCTCTTTTCTATCTTTTTGGGAGCTGGTTTCATAACATTTGGTATCAGAGCTTTGGATTCTAGGGTTTCGCTGCTCCAAATAGGTCATCGTGGAATTTTCGCTATAACTTTTTTTCTGTGACATTTCAGAAGTCGTAAAAAAAACCCATTTGCTAAGAAATCATGCTGAACCTTGGGTCCGAATTTTAGAGCTTTTCGCGCGATATTTGCGGAGATATGATCTGAGGAAGTTGGTCTTTTGCAGACTCCTGAATTACATTCAAAACAGGTGACCTGGGGAAAATCGTCATAACTTTCTCTCTGAGGATCGGATTGGAATTTCGTAAGACGGTACAGAAAGAGGACGAACTGTAGTTTCTTTTATGCATGTTTTAGATTCAAAGGTTGAAACACTGACTCGTGGCACGTCGTACAAGTTCGCTCTACTGAACTAGTCTAAAAGCATGTCACTGTGGGAGATTTCACGTAACTCTTCCTTGGAGAATCCAATTTGGGTCAGACTTGTGGCATTGGAAAGAGGACACAGAAGGCTACTACAGGTCGCAATTTCAGAACTGGATGATCCGAAATTACAGAGATACATCATATTCAATATCAGGCTTCTATAAAGTGAAAAAAAGGTGTGTAGTTTTTTTTTTAATTTTTGTGTAAGCTTGGTTTAACGGAATTCAAAGGGCATAGTAAAGCATTATTATCAGTAACTGATACCCCAAGGAAAGAAAATGCAAACACCTAGTAAGGAACCTGAAAGCTCTAGCATGACTCATGAAGAAGAGGAAGAAATGCTACATGATATATCAAAATTACAAGAACAAGTGCAACAAATGTCACGCTCACAAAAGCTAAGAGAAGCTAAGATAAGTGGCGTGGAATCTAAGATAAATGGCGTGGAATCTAAGATAAATGGCGTGGAAGCTAAGATGGACGATTTGAAGATAGATTTGAAGAAAGACATGGCAAATTTGAAGACAGATTTGAAGACAGACATGGCAGATTTGAAGACAGATTTGACAAATTTTCTACAAGAGATACTTACTAATGGTGAAAAAGTTGTAAAGGAAACTCATGATGTGAACAAAAGTAATGTTAATCATGATTCCATAGATTCTAATGTTGGATTGAAGACCCACCATATTCCAAAAATCGATATGAGGAAGTTTGATGGCAAGGATCACGCCACATGGATATTACAGATGGAGCAGTTCTTCGATCTCAATAATGTGCAAAACACACAAAAGGTACGTATGGCAACTGTATATTTGGAACCAAATCAGTTTGTATGGTATCAATGGCTTTGCTCTCGTAAAAAAATTATCACTTGGGCAATTTTTACGGAAGAATTGATAGCACATTATGAAGATACAAAAAGCAACACTTTTTTTAGCCAATTGATAAGTCTCAAACAAAAGGGTTCAGTAATGGAGCACATTGAGGAGTTCCAAAAATTGAACATAAGGGTAAAAGATATTCCAGAGGAGCATAGGATTGATGTGTTCATAGGGTCTTTAAAGGATAATATCCAACATGATGTTCGCCTTTGGGAACTTGATTCATTAGAGAAGGCATTCAGGTTAGCAAGAAAAATGGAAAGCAAAATTATGGCAACTAGGAAGCATACCACTCACAACTATAAAGATGGAAGTGTTGTTGCCCCTAGTCTTCCACAACCTATAAGGTTGACACCACAAAAATTGGAAGAAAAAAGAGCAAAAGGGCTTTGTTACAGTTGTGATAGCAAATACACTAAAGGTCATAAGTGTGCTAAGAAGAAATTGTTCTACATAGATTGTGAAGAGGAAGAAGAAAAGGAGCAAGAAAGGTCAAAAGAAGAAGATATACTCCAGGAACAAAGCCTAGATGAAGAACAAATAAATCCGACCATATCTTGTAATGCATTGGCGGGAATTACCACTCCTCAAACCATCAAGATAGAAGGACAAATCAAGAAGAAAAAGGTAATAGTGTTGATTGATTCAGGAAGCACCCACAATTTTATTCATTGTAGGGTTGCAAAAGGATTGAATTGCTTCCTATATCCAGCACCAGAGTGTTAAGTGATGATTGCAAATGGAGGAACAATAAATTGCTCTATAAGGTGTCATAATATCAAGCTATCCATGGGAGAATATGTATTGACTAGCCCGATGCTTTCCATTCCAATGGGAGGTGTTGATGTTGTACTAGGAGTCCAATGGATACAATCCTTGGGTACAATAGCTTTTAATTTTCAAGAAATTTTCATCAAATTTTCTACGGAAGTAAAGGAAGTTGAATTAAGGGGTATTACAGGGAAACCAGGAAAGATAATCAGCTCTAATGGTATGACAAAGCTTCTAAAAAAGGAGCAAAGAGGTGTAATTGCTCAATTATGTTCGCTAGATGTTTCCACATCGGAATCATCTATTTCTCCAGATCTCCAAAAAGTCCTGGACAATCATTCCAAGGTATTTGAGACTCCCAAAGGTCTCCCACCTATGCGTGATCATGATCATGCTATTCATCTGATTCCAGGAAGTGTTCCTCCAAACATCAGGCTGTACAAATATCCCTATGTCCAAAAAAGTGAAATTGAACGTATGGTTGCAGAAATGCTAGAGGCTAGTATAATTCAACCAAGTCAAAGTTCTTTCTCTGCTCCAGTAGTATTGGTGCACAAGAAGGATGGATCATGGCGCATGTGTCCGGATTATAGGGAGCTCAACAAGCTCACTATTAAAGATAAGTTCCCCATTCCTGTCATTGATGAATTACTGGATGAATTGCATGGATCAATTTACTTCACCAAGTTGGATCTTCGTTCGGGATATCATCAAATCAGAATGAAGATTGAAGACATTCCGAAAACGGCATTTAGAACTCAAGAGGGTCATTATGAATTTTTGGTCATGCCTTTTGGCCTTACTAATGCACCTTCAACATTTCAAGGTTTTATGAATTCAATTTTCAAACCATTCCTTAGAAAATTTGTGTTAGTATTTTTTGATGATATACTAATCTACAGCAAGTCTTGGAAGGATCATGTTGAACATGTTGACAGGGTGCTACAACTATTGGAGGAGAAACAATTATATGCAAAAATATCCAAATGTTTCTTTGGAGTCCAGGAGGTGGAATATTTGGGTCATATTGTATCTCATGAAGGAGTTAAGGTAGACCCTAGCAAAATTAAAGCCATTAAGGAATGGAAAATTCCCACATCCATAAAGCATCTGCGAGGATTTCTTGGGTTGACAGGGTATTATCGCAAGTTTGTTAAGAATTATGGGAGAATAGCAGCACCTCTAACAACATTATTGAAGAAAGATGCATTTTCATGGACTCTGGAAGCAACAAAGGCCTTTGAACATCTTAAAGAGGCAATGTGCCAAGCACCGGTCTTAGCTACACCGGACTTCACAAAAACCTTTATTGTGGAATGTGATGCTTCAGGAAATGGAATTGGTGTTGTTCTAATGCAAGATGAAAGACCCATTGCTTTTGAAAGTCGTCCAATCAAGGGAAAGTTTTTAAGCAAAGCTATTTATGAGAAGGAAATGTTGGCAATACTCCATGCACTTAAGAAATGGCGACCCTACCTAATGGGAAGACACTTCAAGGTAAAAACGGATCATGATAGCCTTAAATACTTTTTAGAACAAAGATTATCCTCTGAAGAGCAACAAAAGTGGGTCACAAAGATGTTGGGTTATGACTTTGAAATCATCTACAAAAAAGGGAAGCAAAATGTGGTGGCAGATGCACTCTCAAGAAAGGATGAGGATGTGGAAGCATTGTTGTGCGCCATTTCTATTATCCAACCAGATTGGATAAACGAAGCAAGGGAGGAATGGAAGAATGATGAAGAAGTGTGGGCACTTATTCAAAAGCTACAACAAGATTCGAGTACGTCTGATACATTTAGCTGGAAAAATGATTCATTATGGTACAAAGATCGCTTATACCTCTGTAAGAATTCCCAGCTAAAACAAAAGATTCTTATGGAATTGCACACTTCTCCCTTAGGAGGGCACTCAGGATTTTTAAAAACTTACCACAGGGTTAAGAAGGAATTTTTTTGGGATGGCCTTAAATCAGATATTCAAAATTTTGTGGTGGAATGTTTGGTTTGCCAACAAAATAAAGTTGAAACAATTAAGACACCGGGTCTATTACAACCTTTATCCATTCCAAGCCAACGTTGGGAGGAGGTTTCAATGGATTTTATCACAGGTTTACCCAAGTCTGAGGGAAAGAGTGTCATCATGGTGGTAGTTGATAGACTTACCAAGTATGCACACTTTTGTGCATTATCACATCCATTTAAAACCAGTACAGTTTCTACTGCATTTATGGAAACAATTCAAAAGCTACATGGAAACCCAAAGATTATTGTAAGTGACAAAGATTCCATTTTCACTGGAAATTTTTGGACATAATTATTTTCTTGTCTTGGTACTTAGTTAGCTCATAGCTCATCTTATCATCCTCAATCTGATGGGCAAACTGAGATAGTAAAAAAAAATTTGGAAGGATATCTTCGTTGCTTTGTATCTGATAAACAGACACAATGGGTCAAATGGTTGCCTCTGGCTGAATGGTGGTATAACACTTCCTTCCATACAGCAACAAAAATGACCCCATTTATGGCACTTTATGGGTATCAACCACCATCCATCACATCATATTTAAGAGAAATTCTAAGGTTCAGGCAGTGGAACATCACATCGAACATCAACAACAAGTCCTCCAACTCTTAAAGGATAACCTCGTGTTGGCACAAAATAGAATGAAACAACAGGCAGATCAACATCGCAGTGAAAGAAGTTTTGATGTAGGTGATTGGGTATTCCTACGGCTACAACCATATAAGAAAATGTCCCTAAAGCAAGCTAAGAAGGATAATAAATTATCACCAAAGTATTATGGTCTGTACAAGGTGTTGCAAAAGATTGGTACTATGGCATACAAATTGGAGCTTCCTGCAGCTTCTCGATTGCACCCAGTTTTCCATGTTTCATGTTTAAAGAAAGTTATAGGCGACAAGCTCCCAGTTCAAACAATATTGCCAGAACTTGACGAGGAAGGAAAAATTATATTGGAACCGGAAGCAGTCACAGAAACAAGAACTCGACATCTACGAAATCGATCAATTTCAGAGTATCTTATCAAGTGGAAGAACTTATCCGTTGAAGATTCCACATGGGAGGATGATAATTTTATGCAGAAGTATCCAGAACTACTCAAGCGTTGAGGACAACACTTTTTTGAAGGAGAGGGGCATGTTGGGTCCCTATAATACTAGTGATTACCCCATTACTATTGTAGTTATACCCCTTATTTATATTGTTGTGCCCCTATTACCCCCATGTTGTTATTTCTGTGCCCCATAGAATCCCTCTATTGTTATTTTTGTGGCTTTATATTATTATTGTTAAGTCGGCTGGATTATATTGTGACTCCTTAGACTCCTATATATAGAAAGGAGGTTTTGTCATTTGTATCATCCAAGAATTGTTCATTTATGTAATGTAAAGGAGGTTGCCCCCTCGAAGAGGCTGAATTCTAAGGCGTGGATCTCTCTTTTCTATCTTTTTGTGAGCTGGTTTCATAACAGAGAGTGGTAGAGAAAGCTAAGTAGAAGAGAGAATAAATCAGGGCACAAGATGTTATGTACACATATGTAAATACTGTTATGAATGAAAGGAGTGTTGTGTACAAATCTTGTTTTTGCGTGATTTTATTATGTGATTGGATCCTTTAATCGTAGGCTAAATCCTTTGTTAAATACTAGATTTTGTTGATCGCCGATTCAACACAGACAGAGATTGAATGAAGAAATGAATCATCATTGATCACAAGATGGATCAATGATGATCTTATACGAGAAGATCGACGGTGTTCGCTGGTGAATGCACATGCAGTATAACACAGGAAACAGAACCAAAACGTTAGAAGATTGAGTTAGTCAATAAATTCGTGGAGAAACACCGAAGAAGAGCGGAAATTGTCTGATCAATAGATCCATAGATCTAACGGATATTGTGTGCTAACAAGCGCTGAAGTTTAACTCTGAAATTGGACGCGAACATTTATATAACTAAGTTAATAGCTTAGTTAATCTAGGCCATTTGTTTAGAGGAGTCAGATCCGACGGTAGTTGCATCGAAAAATGCACGGGGTTAATATAAATTTCAGACCCGATGAGTTATCAATTGTGGTTTAATCCAGTTGGAGTATGGGTTGATCATAGCCATTCATTGTGAAGGGACGTGATCCAACGGTGGTCGCGTGGTGAAGATGGGCACGAGTTAATTCAAGAATCAAACCCAATAAAGTTATAAACAGATGTTTTATTTATTTTTGATTATGTGGGTAAAAGCAAAGGCTTGAATGGGATTTTAACTTGTTTTGAGATCCGTGAAAAAGGTCGGGGTCCGATAGTTCAGTAAACAAATAATTTAATTAATTTAAATTCCGAACTATGTAAAGTTGTGGGTTTCCTGTCATCCAAGTGGTTCCAATAAATTAATTAAGCAGGGGTTTAATTAGTTTAATTCCCGACTTATGCAAAGCCGCAGTTTCACCCCTCAATATCAAGCAATCATTAGGCCATGTTTCCTCCGACAACATGCAAATCCTTTGTGGAGTATTTTAAGGGTTCTAAGAGTTTGTAATCTTTTATGGGCTTGATTTTTGTAAAGTGTATTTGAAATTTATATGTATTTGTTGAAATTATAAGTTTATGATTTATATTCTATATAATTTAGATCTATAATTTTCAATTTTTCTAAAAAATTAATAAATAACAAAAAAAATTACAATCTTCCCCAAAAAAAGAATATTTTAAGAAATTTAAATTAAATAAAAAATAAAACCAAATAGTTAAACTAAACCTGTGTAATAACGATGATATAATCTTATATGAAATCTAAACTGGGTTTGAGTTGTTGTAGTCGTCATCGCCTGTGATAACATTCATTGTCTAAGCGCTTAACAGAAGAATTTCTATTATATGAAAGAAGCTCTTATGGTTACTTCTCAGGTTGTCAGTTTACACTTTGACATCGACATAACAACAAAGTCGAGATGAAGATTAAAATGTGATTGATAGTTCTAGGCTCATAACTGGTTGTGATTATGATGGGTTTAGGAACTTGACAGCTTTCCTCAGATTTCGAGATATTCCCAAATCTAGATGGCACATAAATCCAAAAGTTCAGCAATCACAGTCCCATAGTGCCACATGGTATGAAGAATTTAGATTGAAGGTTTAAAATGACGATGAGAAGCTTGATATTCGGAAGAGAATAAAGGATTCAGGGTGTGAGGAATTTGATAGCAGTCCTTCAACGCACGCAGTTGAGCTGAGAAAGCCACGCGCCGAGCCTTTTTTACTGGTGCGCAATTGCAATTTTCTTTTTTTCACAAGTGCAGAATCAACTGAAGTGCGGCTTTTTCTAGAGTCTTATGTAACTTGGTGGTCTGATGCCATGACAACGAATAAACACTAAAGAGTACAGTAGAGATTAGAGATTGGTGTTTTGAACATTGTAAATATCAATAATAAATCACTGAAGTATAGGTAGACTGAACTGTCTATGACATCTAGCAAACAACAAAATTAAATTTGATGAGCTGACAATGAAATTAATACCTCAACAAGCATCACATCAGCACAGCTTCTATGAGAAGTGTTGAAACTCTCTTCAAATGTAATATTTCCATCTACTCTCATTTTATCTTAAAATGTGAAGCCTTCAACTATAGCACCCAAAGTGATGCAGACATTAGGGTCATTAGTTTTTGGGATAATTTATTCAACTAAAAGTTTTCTACAGAAGCTAAATTTTTTTATTGAGACAATTAATAGTAAAAAAGGTGAATACAAGAATAATTTGTCCCATAAATTATCTTTACCTTCACAAACAACCTTTTTTTTTGTAAGCTAAGGAGAGACCTTCTTTTTCTATTAACGCAAATTGAAATCACTACATGCATGTGGTGATCTCAACCCGCCCTGAGGGGAAACCAGGTTTCTTGACCACCTTAAGTTTTTGATATCCAGCCAAAAATAATAGGTTTTCATTTTGTCTTTCCATGCTTTATACACACCAACCTTATATCTACTAAAGCTGTTTTTTGTCTTCATATTAAAATAACAAAGGTCCTACAGGTAACTAATTATCACTAGAGAGAGTCATTATAGAAACATCTAGTTATCATGCTATCTCTACTGGTTCGCTGAGCCTGCCTGTTGCTCCTTCTCCTTCTTGATTCCCGATCCACTCGCTTGTAACTGCTGTTGAATTTCGTTCATCTTCTTATCTTGCATGAACAAGGTGATTTGGATGTTCCTTAGCTCCTTTTTCATATTAGGAATTCCCTGGGATAATTCTGCCATTTCCATGGCTACTTGTTCCATAGCCTTGGCAAGCAGTTTCTTCATAACCCAATAGACGTGAAGAGATTGTTTGTATAAAGTCATTCGGCCACGCGTATTGCCCGGATCCGGGAGAAGATACTCCCAATCCTCTAATTCCGACTCTGACTGAGCCTGAATTGCCTCCTCTTCCATCTGCTCGATAATCCTCCTGATTTTTGAATTGGTATTCTGGCAGTGAGCCCTTTCAGCGAATTGCACTCTCCTTCCTATCGCTTTCCTCCCCCTCCTGCCCTTCCTTGTTACGCTGGCCTCTCCAACTCCTATCGTTCCTCCTCTGCCTCTTCTTCCTCGCCCGCCTCTCTCTCCAACTCCTCCCCTTCTCCTGTATCCTCCCCTGCCTCGTCGTCTTCCTCTTCCTGCCCAACTTCCGTCATCCTCTCCTTCCTCATGTTCCTGGTAGCCCCCTGCATCTTCCCTTCCCCTTTTCTTAGCTTTGGTCCCTCGTGGCTTTCCGTTCCTGCCAGAGCTCACCTTCACTGGTTCTCCTTTCTCTTTATCAGAGTCGAACATCTCGACGTCATCCTCTGAGTCATCGTAGATTGAGAGAATTTCCTTCTCTGTCTCCATCTCCATTATACCTTTGCCCTTTTCTTCTCAGTCCCCTCGGCCTTGTTTTCCTCCCTCTGTCTTACTCCTCGTCCATCTTCCTGTGGTCGTTCTGCTTCCGTCAGCCATAATCTCCTTGCACTCTAGCTTCCTCCTCTTAACTTCTGCTCTCTCCTCCAACTTCCTAGTCGTTCTCCTTCGTGTTGTGTTCGTCATCGCTTTGCCAACTTTTCCTGTTCTTCTGCATGCACCTCCCCTGTGCCTTCAATTTTGCCACCTCTTCGCACTTATATCTCCCCGCCTCCTTAAAATAACTTTTTACCAAACAACCTTAAAATAATAACTTTTTACCAATTTAAAAAAAAAAATCTATTTAATTTTTCAAAAAAATGATAAAATTAATTTTTTATTTCATTTATTTTTACCTTAATATTTCCATATTATATCAAATTCAAACTCGTTTGTGGATCACGAAACATTCGAATTCGAATTTGTTCCCTAACCCATTAAAATGATTAATGAAAGTGATAATGATAACGGCCGCGGCAAACTATAGAAAATAATAATAGTAACAGCTTAGTTGGACTGATGATTTAAGGATTTAAACGTTAAATTGACAATTGCATTATTTTGATTCCCGTAAATTTGAACTAATAATCAACTACTCCCAAGAAACGAAGGCAAAAAAGAGAAAAAGGCGTATCCGGGGGTGATGATCTGTAGAATATGATTTGCATATCACGTAGGAATATAACCAAGGAATCATTAGGGCACGTTTTTACATGCAAGCCCTTTGTGGAGTATTTTAACTGTTATATAAGTTCTGAAATTTTTATGGGTATTTTGTTTTTAATTTATTTAAAATTTGCCATATATTTGTTGAAATCTTGAAATTTTTATGGGTATTTTTTATTTATTTATTTAAAATTTGCCATATATTTGTTCAAATCATAAATCTGAGATATAAATTTTACATAATCTGTATTTATAAATTTTCCAAAAAATTAATTGAAAAGTATTTTTTAAATAAAAAATAAAATAAATTATAATTTTATTAAAAATTAAAAGAAAAAACAAATGTGAAGTAATAAAGGGTTAAATTAAACCTTTGTAATATCAACAAATATATATCATTAGTAGAGAGATCGTTATATAACGGTCTTCATGTAACAATAATTTAATAAATTGTGACTGTGCTCAGTGAAATGTGATGAGCAAGATTGGAATTTCAAAATAAACCTTTTTATGATTAGTTTTTACATTTCACTGACTATTTTTACATTTTTATGATTAGTTTTTACGACTTAAAAGAAAAGCAAATTAAATGTATTCGACCAACAAATCCCTCCGGGAAAATTATTCCATCCCTTATGATCATATGCCCTCATGTCAGACATGTCATGTCTTGTGAGTAAAGGCATGGCATGCAGAACAAGTGAAAATCGTGAAATAGTGTTGTTGCTCATGAGATTACTGTGGAAGTTTTGATGGCGTTGCTGTGGAATGTGTGATTACAGCCTGTGGAAAATCATGACCGTTTTGACAAACCATATAAATATTATCATGACTTCCTTTCCCTCTGAATTCCCGTCGGGTTGCTGTCTGTTGGTTCAAGTAAAGTAGTAACTTTCATTCAATAAATTATAAAAGACCTATCATTCAAACAAATTCCCTAGGGAATCATCGAGGCCTTTTGTTGGATTAAGAAAAGGTAAAAGTGAAATTGTACCTTCATTATTCTCTGAATTTCATTTTTCTATTCATGGGTAACTTAAACTTCCATTATTGTTGATGGCAACTACTTTTCTCTTTAATATTTTGATTTATCCTTTCGATCCTTCATAGGATGCCTAACCTGCATCTTGGAACTTCAAGACTTTGCTTGCCAGTTAGAAATGACCTGCACGTCGGAACGTGAAGATTTTTGCTTGTCATTTAGAAATTGATGAGCTTAAGTCGATTGCAGATTTGTGGAATATTCCCGGATCAAAACATTGACCACACTCATGTCCGTCGGATCTTCAAATATTCCACGAATTAAGGATGACATTAGAAATGCATATCCCACTATTAATGAAATGCTTTTTTGGGAAGTGTTTATCACTTTTAGTGAGAGGTTAAATAAAATGTTATAATAAAATATTAAATTATTAATAATAATAAAAATATAATATCAATTAAAAAGAAAAAATGTTTATCTATATATATATATATATATATATATATATATATATATATTAAAACACTTATATTAAATTTAAAAATAATAATAATAATTCATATTCTTAATTTTAGTATTTCATGATGTCTTATTTAAATTTAATAAATAATTATATAAAATTATATTATAAAATCCCTGATGAGGGTGGGGGACACTTGGAATTCACCGTTGTGTGAAGAATGACATACAGTGTTTGGCATGGGTGGAGGAAGGAAGGTAATCTGCCCTCCCATTATGCTTTAGTTAATGACATTGCCTCAGAGCATGTGAAACATCATTCCTCACTTGCGCGAGAGGGAGATGGATAGTCTCAGGGATTCATGGCGATTGTGGTAGGGTTGTTAAGTAGCGTCAAGCATGCAGTAGTTTGGATAGTTTTAGGCTCTCTGCGGAATGTGAAATTGTCTGTGTTTCCATTGCATCGGGACGTGTGGGTCTGGTGGCTGACCTCCAACCGTCTCTCCTCATGTGGTATTAGGAAGGTAACATCTCTCTCCTTGCCATTTTGGGTGAATCTTTCTTTTTCCTTCTTTGGTCGGAGGGAGTGTTGGTTAGAGAAGAGATTGGCATTGGGTGTAGGTGTCTTAGGTCTGGATATGTTCTTGCATGGGTATTTTGGGTGGTCGTGCTTTGGTTCCCTGTGTAAGGTGGTCGACACTTTTGCCAACGATGCTAGGGTTTCTAGTGGTGGTGATTTTGCTCGGGTTGAGCCTCTAGTGCAGGTTATGTATCGGTTCTCTGTGATCAGCATTGTCTGGTTTTTCCTTCCTGGGGTCGTAGGACGAAGAATTCTTTTTGAGAAAGCCCAGTGGCTCTAGCGTCAGTTAGGTTTCTGGGAGATTAGGTGTTCGACCTTCCTTGTTTTCAGCTGGGAGGTTTTCTTTTGGATTATCTTGGTGGGAGGTCGTTTGGTAGTGTTGGCCTGCGTTTATGATATACTTGTGGCTAATTCGGGTAGCGGAGACCCACGGGACTGGATCACTTCCTCTATTCTGGTTGTGGTATGGAGTGCAGGGACTTTGATGGGGGCCAGCTGGCTGGTACGGTGTGTTGTTGTTGGTGGCATGGTTCATGGTTTGACTGGGTAGAAGTTGGCGACTAATTGGGTCTGTCACAGGCATTTGGGTTTCAATTGGGCTTTTAGGATGAAGTTGCTTCCATGATTCTTGAAAGCTCCTTTGCTGGTGAAGACGAAATTGACTTGACTCAAAGAGGGTACGAGTGAGCTTGCTAGAGCTTGGGGTGACAGTTTAGGTGTCAGTGTTGACAAGAGTAGTTATGGTGTGGGTACTCTATGAGGCTAAGCTCGTGGGGGTCATGGAGCATGTGGTTGTAGAAGATTGTTGGTTGGTTCTTTGAGCGGCAGGGGTGGCAGGATCCTGGCACAGGGCAGTCGTGGAGTAGGCAACAGAAGCAGGGTACAGGTCATGGATAAGGTTCAAGTTTGCAGGGGCAGAACAGAAAGATGGGAAACGTGGGGTTGACTGGATGTGCAACTCCTAGTCAAAACAAGATAACTTCAACGCAACATGATATGTTCCAATCTATCATCAACACGTTAGAATCTCATGACAAAGTCAAGAGGGGAGAACACGAGGCAGTTATGGCCATGCTAGATCAAATCCTTTCTTTCTATGCCACATCTGTGAGAGAATTGTGGTTGTTTGGCGAGGTTAGAATATGTTGGCAGAGAAGCTCAAGAATCTAGAAACATGGCTTTCTCACTTTGAACAACATGTCCATTGTTTATACCACCCACCTCTTCCACCAAGAATGAGGCGAGACAATCTTGCTTCTATCACTTTTGTTGACTGATAATGGTAACATGGTTCTTTCTAGTTCTTTTTGTTTTTTGGTGTGTAAGGTCTATCGGGTTGTGTACCTCTCACTTGGGTATTTTATTTTTTGTTTGTAGCATGGTAATAGAATTGGTCAACAAACCAGGTCGCGGTGAGGCCACATGCATTTCGACATCTATGTACATACCTTTTGAGTAATGAAAAAGCTTTACTTACAAAAAAATACATATATGTTTTAAAAAATTATATAACATGTCAAAAAGAATTGTTGATATATATATATATATATATATATATATATATATATATATATATATATATGAGAGAAGTTTTAACAAAATTAAAAATAATAATATTTTTATGTAGAGAGATGTGAAATTTAAATATAAAATAAATAATATTATTGTGAATTAATATAGATTCATTTTAATTCTGAATTTAATGAATGAAAGTAGAAAAAGAATCAAATCTTTACAAATACAATTTTTTCTTCAAATTTTACACTAAAAATTTATTTACATCTTTATAAATTTAAAATTAAAATAAATCAATATTAACTATTATAAAAAAAAAAACTTCACTGTTGAATAAAAAAATAATGATTTTTTTTTTATAATTTAATTTAATATTAATATTTTAAAAGATTTTATTTATATATGAATAAAAATATTAAAATATGAAATTTTAATACATAGAATTATAAAATGTAAACTCGGGGCAAAATCTTATTACATTTTGTTTATTTAATATTAAATTATTATAATACAATTATATTTTTCAACTTTAAATTTTTATATTTAAAAAATAAAAAATAAAAAATTATTATATCATTAATAATACATTCCAATACCGTTTTCACATGCTTTTTAAGAAAAGGCCTTTTCTCCCCCATAAATATAACTAAAATTCATATATCATTATCGATTAATTTTTTACATGTCTTTCTAAAATAACTTATCATTAAATTAAAAATACCTAAAATATGTAGAATTTATACACTATTACTGAGTATTTCATGATTCGAAATTAACGCTCTCTTTATTGAAAATTTTAAAAAATATATATTCAATAAAATGTTTTTTTCAAAAATATTTATTATTTTTTTAAAATGAAATATTAATAACATTAAAACTAAATAAAATTACTTCCTAATAAAATGTTCTTCGTGACAGATGCTTATGAATTGTAAAACCTGACAATGATATACCTAACTTTCGATAGTTTTTTTAATTAATACAAATGTGTTATACTAAGTTTAAGTTAAGAATGAAAGACAACACACCTGCTTTATATGGCTTCAAAAGTACATAAAACCAAGGTCATGATTTTAGTTATCACTAAAATATACTTAATTTAGATTTGATAGGCTTCCTCAAAATTTATGGGAAAATGAGATATGTTTTATGAACTTGAGAACCTAAAATTATTCTGTGTACATCATGCCCAATACACTATCAATCATTGCCTTGTTACACTAACCGAATTTTGAATGAGTGGCATCAAATGATTGAGTTTTCGATAATGTCTAAAAGGTTCATTGCATTTCGTTTTAATTCTGGAGACAGGCATGGCCCATCACCTACTTTATAAAATGTTGTTTTGCATGACAACGTTATGGTACTTGCAAAAGGAGGCTAGGCTATGTGTAGGGTGATCATACATTAAGTAAAAGGAAGTCATTATGTTATTTAAGATTTTGAATTGTAATGCGAAACGCTTAAAGGATATTTCTTTGAAAAATCTTACTTAAAATTGTGTTAAATGCGTTAAATTCAAACATAAATTATAAATTAGTTGAATAAGTTTTTGAAAATTATATACGTTTTAAATTTAAAAAGTTTTAAAAATGGAAACATAAATTATAAATTAGTTTGAATAATTTTTTGAAAATGGTACATTTTAAATTTAAAAATTCTTAAAAATTGAATTTAATAAAGTTATTTAAAATTATATAAAAAAATATGTAAAATATATAAATATATTTTAATAAAGATAATATTATTAGATAATATATAATTTAAATGATTTAAGAATTAAAGAATATATATTTTTTAAATCATATATTTAAATTTAAAGAAATTAAATACATATATTTTTTACAATCAAATGGGTGTAATTCGGGTGGTAGGGAGAAGTTTATATTATCTTCCCCAATGAAGTTCTAATTTCACTGAAATTGCTAACTATGCATGCTTTTGATAATAATATAACATAAACATTTTTGTAAAGTTTCTATCAATATAGATTTTTTTACATAAAAAAAGAATTAATCATGCAACTACTAATAATAAATAATAAATAAATTATTAAATATAATGAAATTATATAGCCTTTAAATAACAATATGAGATAAACCTTCTGTAAGCTTTATGTTCCACATAATATGAACACCATGTACACCTCCTAATGAATTGCCACATCTCTCCATAAGTTCAAAATCATTTAGATAATACAGATAACATGAAGAGTGTTAATTCCCTTTATCTAACATAGAGAAGGCATTTCAAGATGGTTGTGGTAGCATAAGATTATAATTACAACCTTTCCTCTCAATGATGGATACAATCATGGTTTATGGATAGGTCAATTCCCAAACTTAGGCTTATTTTGATCTATTAATATCATGGGTAAGTTTCCTTTTTATAACTCATTCCTTTTATCTTCAATTTTCAAGCTTAACTCTCTTAGGGTTCTATTTTGCAACTATGTCTCCCATTTCTCATCTCAATATCATACATTTCTTCTTATTTCATAGTTCTATTATGCCCTCAACACCTAGAGCCTCAATCATGGGTTGGAAACTCCAAATTTCAATATTTCATGTTTTTGTTTGGTGGATATTATTTTGTTGGTCACTCCCACATGCTCATATACATGTGTCCCCTATCCCACTACACCCATCACTTATTTTATTTGAAACAATGCCCCATTCTAGTACTTCCTACAATCATCATAGAAGCCAAGGCCAAGTATTCTCCTCAGGCACACACAAAAACATTTACAAAACATTATTGGGAAATAACACTTTATTGGGAGAATACCACCAAGGATGCTTGAGTGGAAATTTAAATTGTTGAAAATGAAGTAAGAGTGGATAGAAAAAAAAATAAAATACAAAGGTTGAGGAGAATATAGGGTAGTGGATTCCAAATTTGGGTAATAATAGATCAATACAAACCTGTATATGTAGATAGTATATCTCTACTAGCAATTCAAAACTATTATTGGTAAATTCTTAGTATAAAGAAGTGTTGGTAAAGTCTTAGTAGAAAGAATTGAAGCCCAATAAGGGATTCTCCCGTACATAGATGATATGTAGCTACAAGTGAGCTCATGGTTTTGGGCTGCAATCAATCACTTTTTTCAGCTACAAGTGAGGTCATTTTTTTGGGCCATAATCAATCACTTTTTCCAGTACAATTCCTTGCACTTGAAAAGGAAAAGATGGTGACAAATCTAGATAAGAAGATGGTAGATTAGGAATTCTCTAACAACAAGTAAGAGGAGGAAGTACATTCATCCCAACATATAGATTCTCCTAATCATGGTTAATTTTTTTATTGTTGGTTTTACTTTTCAAAATAAGTTACACCTCCTTCTCATTAGCTCTAATTTTATTATTTTCAATGCTTTATTTAATAATCATAGAGTATATAACTTCTATATTTCTATTATTTAAATCAAACAAATAATTTTGTTAAATATTTTACTTCTATGTCATTAGTTTCTCATAACACATTAATAGTTTAAAAAAACCATTTATTTATTTGAAATAATATAAAATACGAACATTTTAAAATAATAATAACAACAATAATCTAATATAATATTATTTTATAATTTCATTCGTAAATAATAAAGAGTAAAATACAAGAAATTCTTAAAGATAATGTTATAAATAAAATATAATATTATTGATGTTTACATACACTATGGGATCGTTGGCACATATTACCTTCCCATCATGTGGGTGTAAATGTCTTGGGATCGTTAGCACATATTACTTATTATCTTCCCATTACGTTGGGATTTACCAAATTTTGAAGATCACTTCTACTTTTGTTTTAATATAAATATTTGATAATGATTTTATTTTTTTGTGTTGTTATTGATATTTTTGAAACTAAACCTATTTAAGGTTAAGATATGTATGAGGAAATGGATACCTATTTTGTGGGGACAAAATAAGTATGAGAAATCTATATATTTGATATTTTTTATTATATTATATTTATTTGAGATGTTTCATATGTAAAAAACCAATCATTATTATCTCAATCCAAAATACATGTCAACAAAAATTTCAACTTATTAATTAATAGTGATTTTTTTAAAAAATTGAGATGTAATACTACACTCTATGCCAATTTAATTTTTCAATATTAAGTTACTTAATAAGATATGTATAAGACACTTACAAAATAGTTTACACTTTAAAGAAAAGTAATCAAAAGAAATTTTTTGAATTAAGTGAGTTTTTCGTTAAATATTGTATAGTTATAATTTGTGTTTTAGGTTAGCATAGTTCAATGCCACATTGTGACAAAGATTGTCCTGATATGAAAATCAAGTATGCTTAAGCATGGTCCAATGTCGCATTCTGATACTAGTTGTCTCAATATGAAAATCATCAATGGTCAACCATGTTTTTCTTAGGGTTTATAATACTTATCTTGGGGTTTATATACCTTTGATTATAATATTAATCACTTGGGTTTAATATTATTCCCTTGGGTTTTAGTATTAATCTAGGGTTTATAATATTTATCTCGGTGTTTATATACCTTGGGTTTATAATATTAATCCCTTGGGTTTAATATTATTCCCTTGGGTTCATGATCCTTTGGGTTTATAATATCAAATACTTAGATTTATTAATCTAAGGGTTCAACCATGGTTGAGCATGGTTTGACATCGCATTGTGACAAATATTGTCTCAATATGAAAATCAATCATGGTCAATCATGGTCATTTATGGTCAACAATGTTTAATCACGGTCAATATAAAAATCAACCATGTTCAATCATGGTAACGTTGTGAGAAACATTGTCTCAATATGAAAATCAACCATGGTCCAATGTTGCATCATGACAAAGATTGTCTTTATATGAAAATCAATGATGCTCAAGCATGGTCAAATATGGTCGAGCGTTGCACTGTGACATTGATTGTCTCAATTTGAAAAACAACCACGGTCAACCATGTTTATTTTAGGGTCAATCATGCTCAACCATGGTGCAACGTCACATTGTGACAAATATTGTCTCAATATGAAAATCAATCTTGGTCAACGATGTTCCAATGTCACATTGTGACAAAGATTGAATCGATATGAAATAAATCACAATCAACCATGGTCCAACGTCGAATTGTGACAAGGATTGTCTCTATCAAAATCAACCATGGTCAACTATGGTCAACACTGCTTATTTTAGGGTTTATAATATTTATCTTAGGGTTTATATACCTTGGGTTTATAATATCAATCCCTTGGGTTCATAATATGTTGGGGCTTTAGTATTAATCCCTTAGGTTTATTATTTCCTTGGGTTTATTAATGTAAGGATCCATATTCCTAGGGTTTAATAATATTCCCTTGGGTTTAATATTATTCCCTTGGGTTTAATATTATTTCCTTTGGTTTATATTCCCTTGGGTTTTTAGTATTAATCCTTGGATTTATAATATCAATCATGGTCAACCATAGTCCGATGTTTCATTGTGACAAAGATTGTCTCAATATGAAAGCCAGTCATGGTTCAATGTCGCATTGTGACAAATATTGTATCGATATGAAAATCAATCATGCTTAAGCATGGTCCAATGTCACATTCTGACATTGATTATCTCAATATGAAAATCATTTGTGGTCAACCATGTTGTTTTAGGGTTTATAATATTTATCTTGGGGTTTATATACCTTGGGTTTATAATATTAATCCTTTGGGTTTACTATTATTCCCTTGGGTTCATAGTCCCTTGGTGTCCCTTAGGTTTATTACTCTCTTGGGTTTATAATATCAAACGCTTGGATTTTTTAATCTAAGGGTTCAACCATGGTCCGACGTCACATTGTGACAAAGATTGTCTCAATATGGAAATCAATCATGGTCAACCATGGTCAATCATGTTCATTCATGGTCAACCATGGTTAATCACGGTCAATATGAAAATCAACCATAGTCAATCATGGTCACATTGTGACAAACATTTTCTCAATATGAAACTCAACCATGGTCCAAAGTCGCATTCTGACAAATATTGTCTTGATGTGAAAATCAATTATGCTCAAACATGGTCAAACATAGTCCACCATTGCATTGTGACATTGATTGTCTCAATATGAAAAACAACCATGGTCAACCATGTTTATTTTAGGGTCAATCATGCTCAACCATGGTGCAACATCGCATTGTGACAAATATTGTCTCAATATGAAAATCAACCTTGGTCAACCATGGTCCAACATCATATTGTGACAAAGATTATCTCGATATGAAAATCAATCATAGTCAACCATGGTCCAATGTCGCATTATGACAAAGATTGTCTCTATGAAAATCAACCATGGTCAACTATGGTCAACATTGTTTATTTTACAGTTTATAATATTTATCTTCGGGTTTATATACTTTGGGTTTATAATATTAATCCCTTGGTTTTAATATTACTCCCATGGGTTCATAATATGTTAGAGTTTCAGTATTAATCCCTTGGGTTTATTAATGTAAGGGTCCATATTCCTAGGGTTTAATATTATTATTCCCTTTGGCTTAATATTATTTCCTTCGGTTTATAATCCCTTGGGTTTTTAGTATTAATCCCTTGGGTTTATTAATCACTTAGGTTTATAATATCAATCATGGTCGACCATGTTTTGTAAAATCAATCATTGTCAACCATGGTTCGATGTTGAATTGTGACAAACATTGTCTCAATATGAAAACCAATCATAGTCAACCATGGTTCAACGTCACATTGTGACAAATATTGTCTCGATATGAAAATCAAGCATGCTTAAGCATGGTCCAATCTCGCATTGTGGGATTGATTGTCTCAATATGAAAATCATTCATGGTCAACCATGTTTATTTTAGGGTTTATAATATTTTTCTTCGGGTTTATAATATTAATCCCTTGGATTTAACAGTATTCCCTTGGGTTCATAATCCCTTGGGGTTTTAGTATTAATCCCTTAGGTTTATTATTTCCTTGGGTTTATAATCCCTTGGGATTTTAGTATTAAACCCAAGGGATTGATATTTAAACCGAGGGTTAATACTAACACCCCAAGATATTATAAACCCAAGGGACTAATATTATAAATCCAAGGTATATACACCCTTAGATGACCATGATTTATATTGAACCTAAAGGATTAATATTATAAACCTATGAATAATGTTATATCGTAGGAATATGAATCCTTAGATTAATATACCCAACGAATTGATATTACTATCCTTTGGGATTATAATATTAAATAATTATTATTACATAGAAATAATTATTATTAATTATAATATTTTTGTTGCAATAGATTTTTTTGTATTATTATTTCTATTGTTACATATTTATTAATGGTAGATATAAATGAAGCCTTCGGCTATATCAACCACATTAATATTTTCAATGTAGTTGTGCTAGTAGGTGATTATTAAGTATGAAGATTATGAAGATAATCACTTCTCTTTGTGACTAAAACATGAAACCAACAATCATGCAAAACCACTTGCTTTCTATATGAGACTCATGCTGGTAACTAAAATGAGAATACGGAATATGTAACATTTGTTTGAGATGGTTGCAAGATCTAGTTTCTAGAATTTTATAAGAAGATTCCTCCCACCTTAATAGAGAAAAAATTATCGCACAATATTAACATTCTAAAACGATGCATGAATATAGTGAAACTTCAAACAATAAATTGAAATAGGGCCTCACAAAATTCATCTAAAAGTAATCCACCATCACAGGGTTCTAAGGAATGTGTTGATGTTTCTTTCTATAATAAGGCTATCATGGCTCATTTTGGACAAACAAATCAGGGACAAAAATGTCTTGAGAATTCGTACGAAAATTTTATTAGATTTTGGATTATCTAAATGTTATGTCAAAGAGTCCCTAAGTGATAATAGAAGTGTAACGTATAGACAACTTAAATATCATCCCAATGATATGATGTCTCCCGGTAGCAAATTTTTAACTCATTTTATGGATGTTTGAGGGTGGATATAAAAAAAAAATGTGATGCAGGATGGCCTCAATTGAGTTCCACTCAAGTGGATTCAAGAAATTGTGGATGGCTTGGGAAAATTCACTGGTTCTTTCAACGCCCAGTTTTTTGTTTGCGGGATGGCTTCAATTGAGTTCCACCCGAGTGGATTCAAGAAATTGTGGATGGCTTGGGAAAATTCACTGGTTCTTTCAACGCCCATTTTTTTGTAAAAAGACCCTGCAGAGCTATTCTAAAATGCGCACATCAATGTTGGGGTAACTGAAGCAGAATTTGCTAAACTCATGGGAGACAGAAATGGAAATAATTATGCTTTCCCAGAGATGTTAAATCTCATTTAAGGATGTCATTCATAGGCCACCTAGTATCCTTATCATGAATCTTGGAAACATCCCATTAAGCTTTGTCACGGTTTAACTGATTTCATCCTCAGAACTCTATGAAGGTGTCTCACAATGCATTTATGCTTCCATAAGATCAACCATATGTGTATTATCATCCTTACAGTTGGATTATTCAATGTTTGGATAGCCACCACTGTATTCATCATTTATAGTGATTCAGTGGTAGAATTTCAATGACTTTGTGGAGTCTAAAGTCATAAAGCCTATTTTGGAGCATGAAATATCTGGGCATATGAGCTTTGATAACTTGAAAGGAGGAAATGGTATCTGGATGATGCATCTTCAGACTTCTAGCGGGCCATAATTCCATAGGCATAAAAGAGCGAGATGAAATAGAATACATTTCTCCTCATAGGGAAGTTGCATTCAAAGAACTTATCAAGGAAGGAGTGATTGCAAAAGAGAAAATGGAGTAGTTTAACCTTCCAATCTTATGCAGAAAGCATGGTGAGAGTGAAACTATACGCACAATCAAACTATGGACTTGGAGATGGAGGATAGGGATTTGTTATTAATGGTGAGGTGAAATCGAGTTGGAATAAATTGCACTTTGCATAGGTAAATAGAGGAGTAGAGGAATTTGTAATAAGAAAATCAACGGCTCAAGTCGCAGGTGCAATCAAATCAACGACATGCGAAGGTCTGCACTGTCGAAGTTTAACAGAATAGAGGGTGTCGCAAAGATGTATTGTTGAAACTGCCCATCTAAGGATCTACGGTCAAGATTCAACATGACAACCCCCCTACATTTTCCAAAACCACCAAAGGGGTTCGTCGCAGGGTGGTTTATGGTTTCTGCAAAAAACCATTCACGGTTTGCTGACATGCGTATAATGTCAGTTGGGGCCCGCACAGTTCTTTTTTTCATTCCAAACTCTGTTTTGTATATATATTATGTTTTGGGTTGAAAACCCTGAAATTTATATTCTAAAGTCTATATAAAGGGACAGGCTCCTTTTTTGAAATGGGATTATTAAAACTTTATAATATCAGCTATTTTCAATAACTCGTTGATATTTGTATTTTAAATTTTTTTAACAGTTAAAAAGGGAACTGTTTTAAACTAGTTCCATAATTGATTATTAGACAGTTAGCCTTGGGAAGGGAATAAAAGTCTGAAAGGAGCCTTTTGTAAGGGTTTAGAGATCTTAAATTTTGGCTGCAAAATCATTTTTGGAAAATAATAAATGAAAAATCTTTTTCGCAAAGTAATAAATGCAAAGAGAGAGTGATTCTAGTTTCGATATGTTATAGTTTTTTTTTTACTATGTTTTTTCAAAAACTTTTGTTTTTTCTCTCGAAGTTAACACATGATGCAGCAGGTTCGTTTGAAGTTAAATTCAAATTTATTGATGTTAAAGTATTTGACCAAAATATAATTTTTGTTTTACTTTTAAGAGGCTTTAATAGGTGCTTTGTTATCTTTTGTAAAAACATTATTCTTTGTTTTCCTATTACGTTTATAATTTTTCACTCAGGGTTCAACATTGGATTCCATTTTGGACCAGGTGAAAAAACTGCGTGACTTTATTTTTCCTCATATCACCTTAAAACATTTTGGATTAGGTGAAAACCTTGCTTGACTTATCAATTTCTTTCGACCAACATTTAGTTATCCTAATAATGGAAATAACATTCTCATATAACCTTGTCAAATCAACCCTCAACTCGGAAGGAACCTTTATTTTTCCATCCTCTTCCAAAAGGTTTTTCTTGGGGATATGGTGTCAAATGTTTTTCTTAAGTCAAGAAAACAACAAAGGAGATTGATTTTATTATTACAACACTTCTTTGCAATGATCCTCATAGTAACAAGGTGATCCATAGTAGAATGATATCTCTGAAACTCAGCTTCACCTTTACCTCTTTTATTATGGTTTTCCAACCATTAGCTAATCTTCTTTTCCAAAAAAATATTATACAACTTGAACAAAATGAGTGTAATCATAGTGGTCCTGTAATTAGAGGGACTGCTTTTATCCCCAATTTTAAAGGTAGGTACAATGAAGCTCCACATCTGAGGCTTAGGGAAGCCTTGCTTCATTACCAAATTGAAGAGCTTATGTATGTGAGGGATGAGGATAGACCCTACTATTTTAAAAAATTAATCTTGGTAGCCTTCAATGCCCTTATCATTCTCAATTGTGATCCACTTAACCCAGAAAACTATGTTTTCTAGAGAAAAGATTCCATCCTCTATAGGAACATTTAAAATGCTTCCTATAGGGTTATGGGATTCATAAATATGTTTAAGGTAGGAACTATAATTTCTCAAGGGAATGATATTATTGCCTTTAGTTTTACAAATTAGAATTTTCCTCGAAAACTTATTACAATTAGATTTAGGTAGGTGCAACAATTTCTCTTACTTTCTATATATATTTATAACACATTTCATTATTTTCAATAAAATATTTGTAGATCTTTAGAAGCATCATTAATTTCTTTCCTAGAAATTTTACAATCATTATCATTCAAAGGGTTGGATGTTTTATTATTTGATTCACATGACACCTCAATAGAGAACTCCTTTATAGAAGTACAAAGGGTTGTAGTAAAATTATGATAGATATTTTAACATTGTCCTTATACTTAAGAGGTTTAAATTTTTATTTAAATACTTTAAGAAGATATCAACTTTAATTCTATTAAAAGGTAGGCACCTTTGATTTTCAACATTCTCTTGCATGGGGATATTATGTATGGAAACGTTTAAAGTTAAGGTTAAGTATCCATGATTAGGGTTAATCTCATGGACATTTAAGAGGTGAATTTTGTTTCCTTTGGAATAGGGATATTAGATATCACACAAGCTATGACATTATTGTTGAGCCCATGAATACAAGTCACCTAGTTTGAGTTTGACGTCTTAATTAAACCATTTCATATTATTAGGTATTTAGAAGTACAATTATCTACCATCTCGACATCAAATAAATTATTAATTAGGTTCTCAAAGTTCTTTTGTTATCTACTAGCTAAAAGAATTCCCTCATCTAACCATAGAGAATAAAGGTTGGAATCATTGCTTAAAAGAATGTCTTGGTTAGTTGTAGTTTTAGTATTAAAATATCTTAACAAGAGGATATTACCTCCATTCCTTAGACTATGAATATATTATTCTAGGGTATTATAGAGGAAATTTTTATCATATAACAAACTATTAACCTACCAAGGCATATCACTATCTTTATAATATGATTTTTCTAAACTTATCCCTTGAATTCGATACTTACAGCATATGTTGTGTGCATCTAATGAATTCTACTATGTAATTCTCTCATATACAAGAACATAAATGTATAATTAACACCATTTAAATCATTGTTCACTTGAAGCATGTAAAAATACATAAATAATTAAGAAAAATAGGTAAACATGAAAATAAGGACTTATATTTTAAAGGAAGTATTGGTTGGCTCCATAAAATAGAAATTCCACACAACTATAGACCACATTACTCATAATCTCTCAATAATGGGCCACCCCTAGGTTGGTACCACGACTCCACGAGCACAAATTCTTACCCAAAGCCAAGTATGGTACATAACTAGTACTACATATGAATAAGGCTATGTATCTAACCCCAATAACCCCCAACTAATAGTCTTGCATCCCACATCATCCCACACAACTTGCTAATGCACCCCCTTTCGTATGCCCATAGTCCATCAAGTTATGCCACTACCCTTCCAAGGTTCCTAACTCAAGATTCCTAACAAATGTCACTAAGTAAAGTCACTTTATGTACTTAGAATAAAAATATGTGCACTTTTTACTTAGGATTATTTTAATAATAACTTAGCCTACTAAGTCTTAGCCCTTCACCACTTATCCTTTAGCCCACTTTCACAGTCATGGAGTCTCAGCCTCCCATGCTCTCTTGTCTAGCATGGTCACAATAGCGGTGTATTTTATTAATATTTATGTGATTAGAAGTGTACATAACTAGGCTTCTTGGATTTTTAGCACATATACTCACTAGCCTAAAATCACAAAGGAACCTAACCCTAAAAAAATGAATATAAACACAATAACTTGAACACATTTGCACATGGGCACACATGACTCAAAATAGTCCCTGACTCACCAACATAAACATGATATGTACATCATACACACAAAGATCACTCTCAAAGTGTTACATATCTAGAATGTTTTATTTATGAAAGGTGGAATTAATATGTGCCAAATACAAATTGGGATAGAAATCATCTTAACATTAATATTAGATATATCTATCCAAATATATTGATTGAAGTGGCCTATCTTGTGAAGCTGAATGTGAGGAGAAACATTTCTTTTTATATAACAGGTTATTCCCACAATTCCTTTATAATAGGATTTCTTGTGAGGAACCTTAGACTCATCATTATTTCTCTTTTAAACAAAAAATATATTAATAATTTCACTTGGGATCCAACTTAAAATGGGACCTTTACGCCATGGAAATCCATCACAATTTTAAAAAAGAATAATTGTTACTAGTTCATTTGTTATTATCACTATGGTCTATATCCCTATTAATATATTTTTTATTTATAGTTATTACCCATTTTTATTGCTTTCTAGCTTCATTTACACTTTGAACCTGCTTCCTTAACCCAACTTCATCTATTGGAATTAGGTCTTCATTTATAAATATTCATGACCATTTTATGGTTAAAATTTAATGAGTATGCTATTTTATAAAAACTAAAACTTATTTTTGTATGGATCAATCTATCTTTATGTTTGAATATGCTTCCAATCTCTTTGCTTCTATAAAATAAGTTATTTCATAAGTTATATAATCATCTTTCTACTCTTTTACACTAGCAATTATGAGATTGCTCTTTTTGTAGTGTTAGTAGCTTATCGTCATCTTTCTACTCTTTCACCTTAGCAATTATGAGATTCGAAGTTCTCTTATTACACTTGTGATCTAGTTCAATTCAATTATTCATTTTCTTTTTGATAAGCTTGACATCTACTTTATTTTCCATATTACTTAGATCCAAATTGTTATTTAATTTTTATTTTTGAATCTTTAATATCTTCTATCAACTTACAATTTTCTTGATTAAATGTTTATGTTTTCTCATTTCCTAAAATTTACAATTTTCTTGGTTAAATGTTTATGTTTTCTCATCTCCTATAATTTAACCTTTTTTACACATGAATATCTAACCCTAAGATTATATTCTTTACCTTCTGTTCTAAAATTTTAAATTTGTTATTAATTATTTTCTTTAACTCAATTTTATTTTCCATTTTTTTTTCTTAAGAAAAGAAAAGACGAGAGCACTCAGAACAAGTGAAAATCGTGAAATAGTGTTGTTGCTCATGGGATCACTGTGGAAGTTTTGATGGCGTTGCCGTGGAATGTGTGATTACAGCCTGTGGTAAATCATGCCTGTTTTGACGAACCATATAAATATCATGATGCCCTCCTTTCCCTCTGAATTCACCTCGGGTTGCTGTCGGTTGGTTCAAATAAAGTATTTAACTTTCATTAAATAAATTATAAAAGGCCTACCATTCAAACAAATTCCCGAGGGAATCATGGAGGCCTTTTGTTGGATCAAGAAAAGGTAAAAGTGAAATTGTACCTTTCATTATTCTCCGAATTTCATTTCATTTTCTATTCATGGGTAATTTAAACTACTTTTGTCTTTAATGTTTCGATTTATCGTTTCAATCCTTCATAGGATGCCTAACCTGCAACGTGGAACTTCAAGACTTTGCTTGCCAGCTAGAAATGACCTGCAAGTTGGAACTTTAAGACTTTTGCTGGGTACTTAGAAATGCATATCCCACTATTAATGAAATGTTTTATTTTTTTTTGGAAGTGTTTATCGCTTTTAGTGAGGGGTTAAATGAAATGTTACAATGGAATATTTAATAATTAATAATAATAAAATATAATATCAATTAAAAAGAAAAAAGGGTTTATTTAATTTTATATATAAAGATTTAAAATAGGTATATTAAATAAATAAAAAATAAAGAATGATAATTTATATTTCTAATTTTAATATTTTTTATTTTTTATTTCAATTTAATTAATAAATATATAAAAATTTAATATTTATTATAGAACCATATTAAAAAATCAGGGTGGTGGACATTTGGAATTCATTGTTGTGTGAAGAATGATATACAACATTTGGAATAGGTGGAGGATGGTAGGTAATCTGCCTTCCCATTATGCTTTAGTTAATAACACTACTTCAGAGTGTGTGAAACATCATCCCTCACCTACGCAAGAGGGAGTTGGACAGTCTCGTGGATTCATGGTGTCCGTGGTAGGGTGGTTAAGTAGTGTCGAGCTTACAGTAGTTTGGATGGTATTAGGCTTTCTGTGGGAATGTGAAATTGTTTATGTTTCCATTTCATCAGGTCGTGTAGGTCTAGTGGCGGACCTCCAACTATCACTCCTCCTGCGGGATTAGTAAGGTAACATCACTCTCCTTGCCATTCTAGGTGAATCTTTATTTTTCCTTCTTTGGCCAAAGGGAGTGCTGGTTGAGAAGCGATTGGTATTGGGTGTAGGTGTCTTGGTTCTGGATATATTCATGCATGGGTATTTCAAGTGGTGGTGCTTTGGTTCCCTATGTAAGGTGGTTGGCGGTTTTTCCAACCGTGCCAAGGTTTCTAGTGGTGGTAATTTTGCTTTGGTTGAGCCTCTGGTGTAGGCTATATATTAGTTCTTCATCATCAGATTTGTTTGGTTTTTCTTTCTTAGGGCCACCTGATGAAGAATTTCTTTCGGGGAAGCCCAGTGGCTTTGTCGTCGGTCGGGTTTCTGGGAGACTGGGTGTTTGACCTTCCTTGTTTTTAGCTATGAGGTTCTCTTTTGGATTCTCTAGTTGAGGGGTCGTTTAGTAGTGTTGGCTTGGGTTTGTGATAGATTCGTGTCGAATTTTGATAGTGGAGACCTATGGGGCTGGGTCATTTTGCCTATTATGACTATGGTGTGGATGTAGGGACTTCAATGGGGGTCGGTTGGCTGGTAGGGTGTGTTGCTATTGGTGGCATGGTTCAGGGTTTGACTGGGTGGATGTTGGCGACGAATTGGGTTTGTCACGGGCATCTCAGTTTTGGTTGGGTTTTCAAGATGAAGCTAGTTCCACAATCTTTGAGAAATCCTTTGCTCGAGAAGACGAAATCGTCTCGGCTCAGAGAGGGGACGAGCGAGCTTGCTGGAGCCTGGGGTGGTAGTGTGGGTGTCGGTGTTGATGACAATAGTCATTGTGTGGGTACTTTGTGAGGCAAAGCTCGTGGGGGCCGTGGAGCATGCAGTGGAAGAATATCGTTGGTCGGTTCTGTGGGTAGCAGGGCTGGCAGGATCCTAGCACATAGTGGTGGTGGAGTAGGAAGCAGAAGCAAGGTATAGGTCATGGACGAGATCCAAGTTCATGGGGGCAGAGCAGCAGGATGGGAAACGTGGGGTCGATTGGACGTGCAGTTGTTGGTCAAAACAAGAGAACTTCAGCATAATAGGACATGTTCCAATCTATCATGGACACATTGGAATCTATTGATAAGGTTAGGAGAGAAGAACACGAGGCAGTTGTAGCCATGCTGGATCAAATGCATTACTTTCAATGCCACGTCCATGAGAGAATTGTGGTTGTTTGGCGTGGTCAGAATCTAGTGGCAGAGAAGCTAAAGAAGCTATAAACATGGGTTGCTCTCTTTGAGCAACATGTCCACTGTTTATACAACCCACCTCCTCCTCTAGGAATGGGGCCAAACCATCCTGCTTCTATCATTTCTAATAACTGATCATGGTAACAGGTGTCTTTCTAGTTTTTCTTGTTTTTTGGTGTGTAAGGCTTATCAAGTTGTGAACCTCTTAATTGGGTATTTTGCTTCTTTTTTTTTGTAGCATGGTAATAGCATTGGTCAACAAATCCGGGGGTGAGGCCACATGCATTTTGACATCTATGTACATATCTTTTGATTAATGAGGAAGCTTTGACACACACACACACACACATATAACATGTCAAAGGGAATAAGGAATTGTATTTTATTAAAACCCATATATATATATATATGAGGGGTTTTAATAAAATTAAAAATAATAATATTTTTATATAGAGAGATGTAAAATTTAAATATAAGATAAATAATATTATTGAGAATTAATATAGATTCATTTTAATTCTGCATTTACTGAGTGTGAATGGGAAATGAATCAAATCTCTAGAAATACAAACTTTTCCTCAAATTTTACACTCAAAATTTGTTTACATCTTAGTAAATTTGAAAGTAAAATAAATCTATATTAATTATTATAAAATACTTGATTGTTGAATAAAAGAATAATAATAAAACTTTATTGAAATTTAATTTAATATTAATATTTAAATATTAATTTATAAAAAACTTAATAATAAAATAATAATAAAACTTTATTGAAATTTAATTCAATATTTTTTTATTTTTATTTTCCTATATAATACTACCTAAGCACCCACGGGGATTTGAACCGGTAACCTATTGCAAGGAGTGCCTTAACAATACACCCATTCAATCTAATGAGTGAAATTTAATTCAACATTAATATTTTAAAATTTTTTATTCATATATTTGAATAAAGATATATATGCCATTTATAATACCAATCTTTAATATATAAAATTGTAAAATCTAAACTCACCCAAATTATTATTAATTTTTTATATAATATTAAATTATTATAATGTAATTATATTCTTCAACTTTTCGCCTTTAAATGTTATACCCAAAAAAATCCGATAATATATTCGAATACCGTTTTCACATGCTTTTTAAGAAAAGTCCTTATCCCCCAAAGAGATATATCTAAAATTTATATATCATCCTCGATTACTTTTTTACTTGTCTTTGTAAAATAAGCTTATCATTAAATTAAAAATACCTAAAGTACCGGGAATTTATACATTATTACTGATTATTTATGATTCAATAGAATGTTCTTTCAAGAATATTTATAAATTCTTTTAAATTGAAATATTAATAAATAACACTAAAACTAAATAAAAAATATATACTAGTAAAATGTGCTTCATGACGGATGCTTATGAATTGTAAAACTTGACAATGATATACCCAACTTTTATTAGTTTTTTTATTAATACACGTGTTATACTACGTTTAAGTTAAGAATGAAAGACAATACACCTATTTTATATGGTTTCAAAAATACATAAAACCATGGCTGGAGCTAACTAGTCATATATTAGGTATTTAATGCTCTCAGAGCAGCACGCCACTTAGTTCGATAACACGGGAGCGGGCAAATATTATTTAATGTCGAATTTGTCCGCTCCCGTGTTATTGCGTTAAGTGGCGTGCTGCTCTTAGGACATTAAATACCCAATATATGGTTGGTTAGCTCTTTCCTAAAACCATGGTCATGATTTTAGTTATCACTCCAATATACTTAATTTAGATTTCATTTGCTTCCTCAAAATTTATGTGAAAATGAGATATGTTTTTAGTCCATGCCATTGTCTAGACTATAATAATCGAAAAGATGGATTTTAATATTTATTAGCCCTGCTTACTATGACAAATGACAAGTTACTATTATGAATAACCAAATTTTTTAAAACCAATGAGTTTGATCGTTTTATTTAGCCTCTTCCAGAGGTGGGAGGCTAAAAACATAAGTTATATTCAGTTTTTCCCTTCGCATTTGGAAATATTTTTCTTAGCAAAGTAAACTAATGTGAGCATTAGTTTAAGACATTAAATGTTATAATAATTGAATTAAATTACCGAACGTCTTCCACTGTTGTCTACATGTTCGTCTGCCACCGCTGTCTGCATCTCTGTCTGCGAAGGCTTCTGTCTAGTGTGCGTGCCACTGCTTCAATCTAGGTGCCATATCATACACTGTAACAACTGTCCCTTTCACCAGATTGCATGGGAGATTTTTCCATAAGCCGAAGTTCTTGAGTCTTCTGCATCATAAGGAAGATAACGAAGATGAGCTAATCTACGGTGGCTTGTCTTGCATGAAGATTACAAGAAGTCCTTCAGTTGCCTGTGAAACTTGAGGTCAAGGCTATGGAGTAGGAAATACAGAAACAACTGTCAAGGCTATGGAGTAGGAAATACATAAACAACAATTACTAGGAAATACAGAAACAACAATTACTTCACATTTATGGGTGGTACGGAAAAACAGTGGAGCAACAAGTAAGAAACAACTTTGCATTCTTTGCTATCATTTCCTGCACAATCAATTTGAATTCACTCTTTGTGATCATTTCTTCATTCTGCATTCACTCTTTGTCATCATTTCCTGCACACTGCACAGTCAATTTTAGCATAGTCAATTTACATTTATGAGTCACTAAATTATTTAGCAATGTATCAAATTATGCAGAAAGGTTTTTCCTCAAACTAAGAGATATAATCAGAATTCGGTTAGATATAGAAGTCATTGGTGTAAGGTTATTCCTGTTATGAATTTAAATATTTGTGCTAAATATATGGTTAATTGAAATTTGATAAATATGTTGACTCGTAACTGTATTATGCTAAGTCAACCCGGCGGAAATATCGATCTGCGGTAGCTGGGAATATGAGTAAAATATCAAAACATGAAAGCAAAGCAAAAAGAAAAAGAGGTTGGGATACCGACCAAAAGGGCTAGGAGAAAGAAGGGGCTAGATGATATTCTCATGTTAATCCACGTAGTGAAGGGTCCTGCAACTGACATGCACTTATCCCACTGAGCTACGGTTATTACGATATGAACAATTGGCAAGATCTACACAGTACGAAATTAGATTTTCAATAGAATGGTCCGGATTTGGGCCAAGGGTAACCGCCTCCCTTTCGAACTTTTAGAGATTTGTAATTGATCTGCTCTGTTATTGATTTCAAACAGACTCTTACCATACTTTGCCCGACAGTTATCAAGCACACACAAGTAGTGCTCCCGGAAAGCGATATCGATCCATAAACAAGAAGGCCAGTGTATTAGTATTCGTGGACAGCTTCAGACAGACCGATTTAATAGGCTTTAACTAAATAGAAATGGGCGTATAGAGAAATTCCTGCGCTCAAAACTACAGGAACGGAAGTCGTAAATAAGCAACAAGAGATGAGCTAAAGCAAGAATAAGGGGCATGCCCGAGGCTTAAAGGAAATACTAACTGCACATCTTGGGCATTGTATATGTCCTCCATGAATTTCTTATAGAAGAATTTCTCATATCTACCGAAAAGTTGCAGGGAAAGCCACAACCTGTGGTGGTATCCACAAAATCCATGGCACCCATCTCCAGATGAAGCCGCTTTCCCAAAAAACTTTCTCTTTCTCAAAAAACTTGTAATAAAAATTGCCAAATTTACTAGTAATTCGAAAACTAGCAGAACCGCTACTCATATGCCTTCTCTGTCGTAGGTAGCTATGGATTAGTGGCTAAAACAGTTTAAGATCAGGACTCACTAGCAGCATACCTATTACCTCGCTCTGTTCCCTTGCCCTCCGCAAATAAACTGGCCTATTGTGTGGAATATTGAACTTAAGAAGTTGTACTTATCCACCACTACCTACACCAGCAGCAATAGAAGAGCTAACAAGAGAACCAGCAACAAGACTAGCATCACAGCGGAAGGACCAACATCAAAGCCATGCCATACAAGACAACAATCCAAACCAAACGACTGGTTGTGTAATCAAGAATTGGTTCATGTTTCGGATTCACACTCATATCCAAACATTTAGTGTGAATAATCGGCACGTGGTTTGCATGCAAGCCTCAAGAAGGCATCATCATACTTGCCATTCTCATTAAGGAGAACCCTCGTGCCGAGACTAAGACTGACATTTATTTCTCTCAAACATTTGTCTCTACCTAACATTATTTAGGAGAATATAAGACATTTAGATGCTCTTTTATTTGTTTAGATAGATCACGTATCCCCTCGATGAATGTTGAAAGAGTATCCCACCCCAATAACAGTACACAGGGTTTTCTTCTCTCCTCGGTGAATTTTGAATGACTATCCCACCCCAATCACAGTCGGGAAGGCTCGTTTTCGGTGTGTTCGTTTAATGAGTTCATCTACTTCTTGATCATTGAATACACCTACCCGAACGCACATTTTCAACGTCAGACAAGGAGTCAGGGATAGGCATTGGTTGCTAGTCAAGCTAGTCACTGGGACCTACAGTTAGTTGGTTCATGCCTAATACTTATGCTTGTTCAGCACAAACTCAACTAGTGGAAACACAATCATGAGTGTATACTATTGACGAGGTGCAAGCTATTAACCAATTTTATCGCTCCTAAGCAGAGTGTTCTTGTAACTAGAGTGGTAAACTATCTATAGAGTATAGCAGAAAAAAGGTGTGGCCCTAGTCTAGATCCTCTACTAGAACAAGGGCTCACCAAGACGTCTTGTGCAATAAGCAGGTTTTTCCATATGTCAAATGTTTTTCCCGAGTTTCCAGTTTTGTCCCTTATATAACAAAGCCCGGTGGACAAGCCCTCTCCCTTTATGTTTATCATGAGACTTTGAAAGTTCATAGGCAGACCAAGCGCCGCATCCTCTGGTCAAGCCTTTGCGAGGCTTTGCCCTCCTCAATCTGGGTCGAGGTTAGAGGGTTAGCGGGATGGGATCGTTTATGAAAAAGGATATTCACCAGGAAATTTATAACCAAATCAGCGTACATAGGACTCGGGGAGTATAAACAAGCAATGATATATGTTTACAAGCTTTCCTGTATTTGTGCGGCAAACCAAGGAAAATACTTATTTTTATTCAGATATTTAGCTCCTCAAGGCACTTTGATCACGTCTTTTGGCACTATTGCGTCGGAGGTCATTTAGTTCGAAAAAGTGTCCGGTCTGATAGCATGTTTTAAGATGTTTCTATTTCTAGACCGGATTCCTGCCTAAAGCAAGAAGACCAGCTATCGAAGTGGAACCTGCAATAAGGTAACCTGAATAACATTTAGTGTTACTGCTAGAACTAGTGTTTCAGTATGTTCCCAACACTTTCATCAAAAAAATTCTGTCGTAACACATATAGCCTTATCAAAACAGAGACGGGTTGCTTCCAACCTTCTTGTTTGAACTTTAGAACCTCACATTATTGTGTACATCATTCCCCATCCACTATCCAAATGAGTTCTATAGTGAGAATCCTTGCCTTTTTACACTAATCGAATTTTGAATGAGTGGCATCACATGATTGAGTTTTCCATAATGTCTAAAAGGTTTATTGCATTTCGTTTTAATTCTGGAGACATACATGGCCCATCACCTACTTTATAAAATGTTGTTTTGCATGACAACGTTAAGGTACTTGCAAAAGGAGGCTCGGCTAGGTGTAGTGTGGTCATACATTAAGTAAAAGGAGGTCATTATGTTATTTAAGATTTTGAATTGTAATAGGAAACGCTTAAAGGATATTTCTTTGAAAAATCTTACAAAACCTAAATTATAAATGAGTTCAATAATTTTTTGAAAATTATATATTTTTATAGATATATTTTAAATTTAAAATGTTTTTAAAAATAGATTTTATATAAAGTCATTTAAGATTATATAAAAGAATGATATATGAAACAAAAACATATAAATTTTTTAATAATGATAATATTATTAGATAATGGATAATTTAAATGGTTTAAGAATTAAAGAATATGTATTTTTTAATTATATATTTATATATATATATATATATATTAAGTGGGTGTAGAAGAAGGTAGTAGTTGTTATTATTCTCTTTACTTTAATTCCAATATCATTGAGATTGATTTTGCATATTTTTAATAATAATATAACATAAATCTTGTGTAAGGTTTTTTTAAATTGCAAATACTTAAACATCACAAGAAATACCATCATTCATATATACTATAATATAGAGATTTACATGGAAACTCTTCTGAGAGAAACACCACCAAAGCTTGTTTTGTATTATGATAATAATAAAGACACCACCTTTTATTACATCGTGTGTTTGTGAGCACCCACTCATAGGAGGCCCCAACCCTCTTCAAATTAGCAAGCCACAACATGCGTAGAAGCTCCAACTGTTTATAAATGCGGGATACTGCCTGTTTCAGCGAACTATCTTATTTTTCATACAATTTTTAGACAAAAAAGTAGCCTACTTATATTACATAAAAACATAAATAACCTGGTATGTTGTCTCTTACAACTCCTTCCTCTATGATCTACACACACAAACTCAGTTGCCCTCTTCTATGCTACTTCAACTATGTTGCACTCTTTTCTCTTCTCTTCACCTCCTCAGCATTAGCACACCTCAATTCACCCACGTCTCACCAGTGCACACACACATCTCCCATACTCAACACACCTAACGAAGAACGTTAGGCTTCAACTCTTACATGTAGTTTGAGAACATACATTAATTACATAAGTGCACTCAAAAGAGAAACAATGCAACATGATACCAGAAGACTTAATTACATAGGATGACTCTCCTTCACTATCACCTATACAACTAGATGAGGAGGCCCTTGTTGGAGAAACGAAAACTACCTACTTCATTAAATATGATCATCACATTCAATCAATGTCGTGCCATCATCCTTAATTCCTTTGCGTGAGTGACTGAGTGTCGTGACTTTCTTGTGGCCCTTTAATTAATTTCTAAGTCAATTTTGCCATTTATAGGTTTTAGTAGAATTTACCAACTCTAATGCACCTCTATATATGGCATAACTATTGCATATAGCGCATGGGCTAAAAAGTTTGTGACCCATTCAATCCCACTAATGTTCAGCCCTCAGTGCTTTATATTTAGCTTAAATGCATTATGATAATCCCAAGGCCCTTTTGAATTCCCCACAACACTTATTTGTTGTTATAAGCTCGAAGGCCCTTGGTCACTTAACACACACAAAATTCCACATGACTAAGACTTGACGCCATTTCATTAGTTAACATAAATAACAAATGCCAGCAACTTCTTCGCCCCCCAGATCTGTTACCCTGGCGATTCACAATGGTGTGCCTTAGAAAATATCCAGGGTAATAACGTCAGGGTTACATGTCTAGGTGGGTCCCCTTTCTTCAAACTCGTGCCAATATGGATCCTTCCAGGAATACATGGCCTTTCCACCACGCACAACTTGACCCTTCCTTACTCTCCCCACTGTGTCCTAATGCCTAGTCTCTAGCCTTTTAAATATGTGTTGCAATGAAAATTCCTAAGGAGTAACTTACGAGGTGATGGGCATGATGGGACCTCCACAACAAATATGAGCCAATCAATATCCTTTTTAGGTTACATGCCCTAGCCATTATGTCTTCCACATCCTCCCGGTGCCTCATCACCCATAAATTTTTAACTTGGGCTATAATGAAAAACTCTAGGGATTATCCTTCGGGAGGATGTGTCCCTGTGAGACCACGCTTCCCACTTGCGCCAATGAGAAAATTGTTGGGGTAATGTGTATCTACCTTGATGCTGATATTTTTTCCACTTATGCCAAATGCCACATGTCATGATCTGAGTGGTGTCACGTGTCATCCATTTTCAACCCACTTAACCCCCTGAAAGAGAAAAAATTGCATGCCACATGTTGACCTCTGATAGTCCATGTCATGTGGACGCCACCCTTCCATTATGTCTTGTCACCCAGTTCGATCATGCCAAGTTTATACCTGCAATTGATCCATGTTGTCAAAAGTAAGGAGAAGGGTGGGGAGTCATAGGTCTTTGTCTTTCACCAATTCTCTTTTATAAAAGTAACAGGTTGGTACTTTATTCTTCAAATGGGTCACGACATGAATTTCCTTTGGCAATATATGGATATATTTTTGTTTCCCAAGAGCCATCTCCCTATAACATTAGTCATGAGAACCACTAGAAGCTTCCTTGGAGAAACCTCTAGGGTGACATGTCTTATGGAGTCTCCCACTCTCCCCACTAGGCTTCCATTAGTCAGACTTTCTGCTTATTGTACATCATTGTTCCAGCTCACCTCGGACCCTTTATCCCTAGGACTTTTGGTCTTGCACTACCTTTGAGGTCTCCTAGGGAAGATCCTCTAGAATGACATGTCCTGGGAAGGACCCACATTATACCTCCTGAGCCTTGATTGGTCCATCTTCGCGAAGGTGCCAACTCATTTGTTTATCGCTTATGGTTTTTACAAACCCCCTATGTGGTTTCATGGTAAAGCAAGGGGGAAAATCCCTCTTTAAATGAGGACTCGTCGATCACTTGATTGGTGGTTTGGGAAATACACGCAACGCAGACATACTCTTGTTGTTAACCCTTGAATAGGCATGGGCCCCTGCATTTTTTACAATTTTTCAGTGGGGATGCGTGGCACTAGATCTACCCATGAACTTGACCACCATTTTACCTCAACCTCCGCTAGCTACTTCACCTAGAGCTCCACCATGTTTCACCCAATTCCAAACTATCGCCAACATTGGAGTTCACTAATGCTTAGCACCAATTTAGCTTTGATACTTGACCTCTAAACTTCAACTAGCGATATATTTCTCTTGAGGAGGCCATTTTCAGACTTCGATATATTGTTTGAAATCTCTTTTTGAGCTTTATTCAACCTTCATACTTCTTTAAACATATAAGTTGATTTCCTTGAGAAAAAATGATCTCAAAAATTAAGCCACCTAACCACCATAGTTATAAGATTTATAGCTTCTTCAATTGACCTACTACTATGATGGTTCTCTACTAAAGATTGGAGCTACCAGAAGACTCCCTGTGAACTTGACACACCATGCATCTACCATCCTTATCCATTTGACATCAATATCAACATTGTGCTTAACAGGAAGGCCAACTTTTGAGGCATAAGTTTTTCATAAAGACTCTGACTAAGGTGATTATTGTATCGTTGGAAAGGTATATATCTATATAATATGAAACAAAATGTGTTTCTCTTAAGCAAAGTATTACCCCGAAAAAATAGCATTTGATGCCTCAAATCGCTCTTAGAAGTTTTCAAACCCCAATTTTCCAAACTGGGCCTTGTCGGTAAAAATAGTCATGTGAGTTTATTTCTCCACTTTTCCCACTCTAAAAGCATTGAGATGGATGAAAAAATATATAATTATCTTATCCATATCACACTTCCCCATTTTGGGAGGGTTTTGGTCCCAAAAATAATCTACTAAATGGAGGATTTTTTTTCCTCCACCTTTTATAGAATGTACCATTTAACCTTTCCTAGAAGTTGTCCTTTCAACCCAATTTGGAAAAGGTCATGCTACCCTTATCTCGTTTCTAGACCTCTTCTACAAAGTTTTATCTTTCGTTGACTCTTCCTACTCATTTGGTGCTAAATCCTCTTTAAAATGTAGGACATGTTCCTCTTCCTAGTTTAGCATGGAAGGTTCATATATTTTTGGATTATGTACATTCACCATTGAGTAAATGTGCATATATGGGGTAGACTGAGTCCATAGATGTCATCTCCCACCTTTTATAGTATCTCAAAGGGACCAAATTGTAGATCCTTAATTTTCATTCTAGTACCCTATAGGCTCTCCTTATTCAATTATAACCATTCTTTGTATCCCACCTTGAATGAATTTTTTGTTCTATGCTAATCATGCATAGCCTTATATTTTTCCTATGACTTAGGTGGTGTCTCATATACTTGTATATAGATCTTCCATATTTTCTTAAGACTTTTTTTAACCCTCAACACATCCCATATAAGATCCTCCCCCACTCCTAGTCCTTGCTTTCGATATGAAATATCCAAAGGTGAAGGTGGAAAATATCTTAAACAAGCTTCAAATGAGAACTTACCAGTAGAAGAGTGGATATATATATATATATATATTGAACCAAAATAGAGAAGTTGGAGTTCTACCAGTGTGTCGCTAAGTGTTGTAAAGGCTACAACCACCCGCCAAAATTTTGGTCTGCACCAATTTCGGAGCCTCCCTTGAAGAATTTCACTTGATGACTAAACACACTCGGGTTCACTCCATGAGCTCGTGTGAGTCTTTACATCCACCTTGCTTGATTCATTGCATTCAAGTCTCTGCACGTTGATGTTTGAGTCATGCTTGCGATCGTGTTTTGGTTAAGCTCAAAGTCTTCACTTAGTATGTGCTTGTTTTATTCGCGATGAAAGCATCTACTGCACTCACACATGGAGTCACAGTCACTATTGTGCAAGCGTCATCTCAATGAATGAACGATCAATCATGAGTGTCACGCTTGTCGCTTACACCTTCAGTTAGTCTTCTTGAACATGCATGTTTGGATGGTTTGGCCATCTCGCCGTCAAGTCATGCGAGTGTGTGTTCGCATGATCACCTATGCATCTTTCAATTGTTGACATACTTAGCCATTTTTGCTAAAGGATCTGACGTCCTGACTCCCCTCTGACAGTCGGACCATCACCCTGCCATTGACTCGATCGACTATCAACTAGAATAGCGCAGGGGCACCAAGCTAGTCTTTTCAAGTTGTACTTCCTGCAAGCAATTCAATCAACTCTTGTGCTGGCCACTCAGACAGTCAGACCCGACAGTCACCCCAAGACTGACTCCCCTCAAAATTTACGTAGAGGCCACTGACTTCACCCACTCAACTAACTGAGGAAATTGCACAAATAGGCCAGACAGACACCAAGTGCCCGTCCCTGTTTCCCTCAGAAAATTGTGCAATTTTCCCAATGAGTCATCCCAACAGTCAACCAACTGTTCATCTCAGAAATTGTGCAGTGTTCATGAGCAAGCCTTCCACTGCCCATCAATCAGCTTAGCTCAGAAATTGCACATAGATGATCAACAGTTTAGACTCCCGGCCTCAGTGTAGTTTTCCTTGCCAGCAGCCCCTAGCAGCAGACTGCCAGTTCCTTCAAGGAATTGCACAATTTCTTCTACCAGTCTCCCAGGCAACCAACTAGAAGCTCCCTTTGGGAATTATGTAGTTTTGGCTACCAGTGACCCCAGCAATCCACTAGAAGTTCCCTCTAGGAATTGTGTAGTTTTGGTTGCTAGTGATCGGGCCAGTTACCCAGAAAAATTGTGCAATCCCTGCTTGCTGACCCTTCATGCAGCCCTGCCTGTTCCTTTGGAAAATTGCACAAATCTGGCTGTCAACCTTGCTACCCATTCATTCTGAAAAATGCGCAGATCATGTGTGACTGCCTTCCAGTAGCTCAGACTGTTCCTCCCAAAATTTGCACTCCTCCCAACCGATCCAGACCTTGCAGACAGTCACTGTCGACTCACATTTCCTGTCTCCATCTCTCAGTGACTCTTGTGCAATTTTCATCAGTAGTTGCCGGGAGCCATCATCCCGCATCATAGCCTTGTTTACTCTCCCAGTCACCTGCATCCAAAATGATCATGTGTCATGGTAGACTAGGAGGTTTTGGATTTGATGTTGTCTCGTCATGAGTGACTACAGGTACAGATACACCAACAAACATGACAATACGACGAATGGGATGAACGAAGGGAGCACTTGTAGAAGGACAAGTTCACCAATGGACGAACGAATGAAGCATGTGAAGCAGACGGACGTGACAAAAATGTACCTTCGCAAATAGATGAGCTGTCAAGCCTTCCAGCATGCAAGCAAGGAACAATATGCTAAAGCTTCATCAAGCGAACCAAGGACCTTCGAAGACTCTACGCACTTCACCATGCGGGGGTGAAGCTATGATACACCATTAAGACATCCATTACCTCGCAACACTATAGCTCGCCATGTACTCTAGTAGTAGCATGAATGTACCAACATTGTCATGTCAAGTCATGTCGAGTCACATCATGAGTCATGTCGCCCACATCTCCACTATGGGCTTGTTGTCAATCAATGTGATGTAATGTGGAAGTCCAAGGGACCCACTTGTTGAACAAAGAGTCATGTAAGTCGAAAAGTCATGGAAGTCAAATGGTCATGAGGGTAGTCGAACAGCCACAAGGGTCAATTTCACCCTTGTCTATAAATACCCCCTCATTTGTACATGCAAAGGAATTTTTCACCTCAGCTCCTCCGACATAGCCAAGAGAGTATGTAATCTTTTCTTTGAGGAGTAAGTAGTGGTTCCAATTCCCCGTTGACAGGGTTAGTGATGTATGGTGTAATGATGTGTCTTGGAACTTTCTCATAATTTAGAAGCCTGTTAACAGGCCATCACATTTTCACACATGTATTGTATCTGTTGTAAGACTGATCTTTAACACTTGTTATGCATGTTGCTTTAACTTGTGTTCTACATCTGAACTATTTCACTTGTTGTAATGCATAATCTATTAATGGAAATGTGTTATATATGTTGTTAATGTTGTCCCTTCCGTGTCCACTACTCTACCGACATCAAATAAACCTTTCACCTAAACCTTGTTGTAACAACCATTGCACTTTTTCGAACTATTCCATGAGTGTTGTATGTGTTATCGTACCTTGTATGTTGTGTCTGCCGCATCTGAGTGGATTGCTCCGCCAGAAGCTGTGTATGTCCTTTTGTGTTTTGTGTTCCTAGCTGAGTTAGGATTGATCCCTTTCAACCTGGAACTCACCTTCACCTTCTTCCCCTCACAGTGAAAGAATCATTGACACAATTACACTTACACTCACAAAGCACGCGAACCTCACTTCTCGAAGACAAAGCGAACCACTCTCCTGTGCTGAGAAGCAAGAGTTGAGGAAAATTCTTAAGACTATGGCAACCGGGCCATCATACCAGATGGGACTCCCACACCAAATGGCGTGAGGTCTAGTTGGGGCTTCATACCAAGGTTATCCCCTCAATGTTGTCAAGTTTAGCACCATCAACCGGATCTTTTTGTTGACCATGGTTATGCTTTGATATGCTTAGAAATTATGGCATATGCTAAAATTTAATGCCATGACTTGATGGATTTGGTTATGTGATAAAGAAGTATTGTTGTGGTCATGAATCTTGAAGTATGCTCCTATTGTCTATTTGACACTAACCCTTGATGAAAAATTAATGTCACGATGTGATGGTGAAGTAGCTAATGCAGACATATATGACCATGATGAATGTGTTTGACTTTATGATCTAACAAATTTGCTGATGTGTGACATTATTATAGACTGGTTGATGGCATGAATGAAGATGACTGAATTGGATTCCCATTCAGAGGGAGAATCTCTCCATAAGTTCTCTTCTCCTATTGTCATTTACATTATATGTATATTCTTTACTGTTGAATTCTGATTTATGGGCAAGGATAGACAAATATGTGATATTCTTGATCTGTAGATAAGTTTTGATCTAAGAAGAGAGAGCTTTCGCTTACCGTATATCTTAGTCACATTGAATTAGGTTTAGTCGCATGGAAGTAAGGTCAAGGGTGCGACTGTAGTCAACCGACCGCTTGCAGGGAAGACCTATGGGTGTGACTATGTCTACTAGACATAAAAATGAAGTATTGTGCATGAAATCAAATGTTCACCTATAGGATATTAGTCCTACAGACATGAAGCAGACATTAGAAAGATCTGTGAGATGGAAAATTTGAATGATTTCTATAATATGAATATATATACTAAACCTGTGTTTGCAGGTGACTGGGACATGAATACAAATATGTCATTATGATTAAAGTTTTTTCTACAAGAGTTTGACATGATTTGGCTGATATATATGAAGTAGTGTTTGGAGTTTTGACATGATGCTTGATAATGACTTAGAAATTTGACTTGATGATTAAGATATGTTTTGGAATATATCTCTCTATGAGAGAAAATTTGGATTTGACATGATGACTAATGATTTGATTTGATGACTGATGGTTTTCCTTGATGAGAATAATATATGAACTTCCAATGACCAATATTAGTATTTTATAATGGTTTTGTATTGGCCTCCTCTATCTTAGCACATTGGTTGAAGTACTGACAGTTGTGTTTCAGCATGAAGCTATCACCATGAATGGTTGGAACCTGCATGACTTCTCCTTAGTGTATGCATTTGAATCTAGTGACTTATCTTATGTTCATAAGGATGAATTGATGAAATTTGGATTGATGTTTCTTATGATAACTTGTTGGCATGATAATAGATGAAGTCGTGACTTGATGAGAGCTCTACCTGTCACCTCGTCTAAAGAATCTGGCATCTAAACTTTGATAAGCTGACTTAGCTGATTTGACTGTACAATATTTTGATTCTGAGCATATTGGTTTGGAAAAGTATTATGTTTTCAAAGAGAACTATATGAAGCAAGCTCCTCGATCAAGATATGTCTGCATTGACTGTTATCTGGTGAAGCCAAGAACATGTGATGATCCGAACCTCTACTTCATAAGTGTTCCAAGGTATGACTTTTATTTTCGTTTCGGAATTATATACCAATGGTATATTATTGATAGTTAATGAGCCTCTGATGATCTAAGTAAGAGGGGGATGACTTCTAAAACTCCAAATTATGAATCATGGCATGATGAATCAATTTCTAAAGTTGGTAAAAGATCATTTATATTTTGAACCTATTGAAGAAGTATTGGAAAGTGGAAACAAAAATTCTTGGACACTCCTATTGAATTTCAAGAAGTTGTGAAGAGATATTGTTGAACTTGACTTGGAAACCAATAGTTGATTGAAGCATTGATGCTCCGTTTTGAACATCCATTCATATATATACACAGAACCTGAGTCAATTCATGATTGAGCCACTTCATTCACATTGTGTTGATGCTTAGCATCCTTAAAATTACTTGCAAGGGACGATCCTCCTATGATATGTGACTACTTTGGTGTACTGATGATGATTATGATCGTTATTGATTATATGAGCACATCTGGATGATTCCTTAGTATAAGATATGTCATGATATCTTGGATGAGAGGTCCATAGCATTATCAAGGTTGAGTATGTTGTTGCTAGCATGACTAGCCATGTGGCAGGATGAAGAAACTCCTTCAAGAGTCATCTGAGTAGGATATGGATATGCCATGGATACATTATGATGAAAAAACTAGGAACTGGTTGGCAGAGAATCCCGCATATAGATGGGATTGAGATACCTTCATATATTCAGTTAGTGTTGTTGTACGAAACAAGCTCAAGCTTGTGGTTGGCACCTCCTTGAGAGGGAGGATGACTATGGTATCCTTTTTGTAATATATATGATTATTTATGTTCATATATGATATTTGATTTGATGTCTTGTATGAACATGAGACAATTGCTATTGAGACATGATGATTACCAGATATGAGCACAATGATATGTTTCTAATCTACAAAGAATAGGATTGATCGAGAACATTGAGCCAGCTCTTCCCCCCATGTTTGAGCTCCCAGGGTGTGGAATTGAGATAGAGGGCTCCTGGGGTTGAGGGAAGTCTAAACAATAGGGTATCACTCCTATCGGTTACCCATAAGGTTGGAGTAGTAGCTCATTTTATCTTGGTCTTTGTAGAGTATACCCCACTTAGCATCATACCAACAATCAAGGCTTGTTGGGATTGTCCCTCCCCACCTAGCTAATGGGTTGTGGAGGCTTGAAGGCATGTGATCCTTACCTACTGGTAAGTCGGGTATCTCTTCCAAGCTCGTATTATGATGCAGGTGTTCTACCACATGACTACCGAGGGTCATTGTTAGGAAGATCAATAGACAATAGGATGGGTTGAGTAGTAGCTCCCCTATATCACCTATTACTTGATATGGGGACATAGCAGTAGCTCCCCCATGAGATTTTGGGTTGAATAGCAAGTCCCCGATGTAGTTCCAGGATGATACTCTCTCTGATGATGATGTGAGTCATAGATATGACTTCCCCCCCCCCCCCCCCCGATATTTCTGGGTAGTAGCCCGCTGAGAGAGATTCTGGGCAGTAGCCTGGTGACAGAGATTCTAGGTAGTACCCCGATGAATAGAGGGTGGTAGCTTAGTGTTGGTGTCCAAGTGTGAATAAAACTATTCAACCCTCTCCCACATTAATTATCAATCCGGGATCTATTAGTTATTTCAAGGATAATGCCTAAAATATATGCTGGTAACAATTGTATAGCCTAAAATTGACCGATAATTCATCAAAAAATAATAAACAAATCTAATAGAAAATTGAAATGACATCAATAACTAATTTGTAACAGCAAATAGGAATGACAATAGTAATTAATTGTAACAGTAATTCGATTCACAACAAGGAAAATAAATACATACATGGAAAAGAAACTAAGCACACACTATCTCAGCAAGCACCTGATCAGGAGAGTGGCCCAAACTCCCTGATCAGGGCTGTGATGAACTCACGAACTCAGAGGAAGATTAGAAGCTATAAATTTCATTAATGTAAAAGTCTTCATTACAAAGCTCAACTCTCTTGTCTCCAACCCCCTGTTTGAAACACTCTATCTTTTCTTATACAAAAACAGTTCCTGAGATTAAGGTAACTGTTGCTTGCGATTTACATCAAGGTTGTAATAAGCCCAAAATTGAATACAAAATATAGAAAGCTTAAGCTTGGATCAGTTCTATTATTATAGTTGTAGTTCGATAATAGCCCTGCGAGCTCAATGTTTAAACTTAGCCATTTGACTTGGAAATTTGCACATAAGATGAAGTTTAGCAAGCACTTTTCTCATAATCCCCTAGACTATGCTTCAATGATTAATTAATTCATAAATACATGATTATAGGTATAACTGCGTGATTTAGGATATGAAATGACTTAGATAGGAGTGAAAATGTGAAGGAAAATAGGATAAAAAGGCAAGTAAAAGTCATGGAAGTTTAGCTCCCAACATCTCCCCCAAACTAGTATTTCTGCATGTCCTCATGCAACCTGTCACCTTCGCAGGTCTGGGTTAAATCGATTGTGATCATCATGCAGTTGAGCAAGATCATATTTTTCAACCATATTTGTCCCTGGGGATTTGTATCCATCTGTCAATAAGATATCTTTCCACCAATCACTATTCACATTGTAGGTAGGATTGTATTGATCTACTGGCAACCAAAGGATAGGAAACTAGAATCTCAAGCCCATCCAATGAACCCCTTGAGTATGGATGCAGGAAGTATAACGTGGCAATCTTTCTAGTTCTTTAGCATATTTAGGGACCCCAAAAGGTTCCCGCACCCTGATAGCTGATGATGACAACATCCATCTCCTCTGACATCTATCTAGATCTTGTCTTGAGAAGAAACCACCTGTGTCGTGCATAACTTACACCATCTCTAAGTTACCAATATATTTTCTGTATGCCCCTCAATCCTCAAGAAGGTAGCATGCCTATTATAAATAGTGTCAGATTGACAATTCTCTCTTTGAATAAGAAGAGGCCTAGCGGATTGAGTTGCTTCAAATGTATCAGTGGCCTTCTTCCACTTGATTTGATTGATGGTGTAGGAAGTGAAAGCTCTTAGTTGAATATTCCCTACATAGGTAACTGGGTTGAAAGCTTGGTCATCTTCCAACAAATAATCATGAATGTAAAATTCACATATCAAGTGTTGGTTCAAGACATCATGAAGCCTTATAATGCAAAGAAATTGTATAGGGTCTTTGATTTCATGGTTGATCTTGAGCCGAATACTTTCCAGACAAAAGAGAAGGTATTGTTCATGAAGAAACAAAGCATAATTGTGAGTAGAGCAGCGACAAGCCATTACCTGCTGTGTTAAGGTAAACATTTCCTCCTTATCGACTTTTAGCATTCAAACTTTCTCTTCTAACTATTCGATATTCTTCTATTGTTTTTCTTGTTTCTGCCTATCCCTATCCATCTAGTCCACATAATCAATGATGATTTATACAGCCTAGTTGTGAACTCTGTTTACCTCTTCCTGATGATCTTTCATAGCTATTGTTCCTTGTTGAAGACGAACAACCACAACCTGCCATTTCTGAATCTCGGCAGTCAAAATGAATTCCCGAGCTTCCCATAAATGGCCTGTAGGTTTTGTTTGCACTACAGAAGAAATAGTGGGATTGTATCTGGTCTGAGCTACTGAGGGGGCAGTTCTAGTCTTAAGTATTGAAATTTTTCTCCTGTACCTTCTTGCTCACCTTTGCAAGTGCAACACCCTTTTCCTCAATCTCACATTATCTATTTTTAATTTCGTAAGTTCATTAAACTGAGACTGATACCTTTCCTTAAGGGTAAGTCTCCTTCACGGGCATTGTTCAACGAATTCTTGCTTGACAGTGACCTCCTCCACTAGTCTTGTAGCTGGTGTGGGGCCTGATTGGTCATCAACACAGGTGTCGACTGGCTCCGCCTTCACTCTCATTTCTTTTGTTTTCGTATCACCTTGAGTGGTGTTCCCTCCATTTCCTTCCGGAATTACCATAATTGGGGGCTGAACATCCTCCACTTATTTTTCTCCCATGCATTCCTGAACTGCCTATGGCTCTGATGGGTCAGTTTCAGCAAGCATTGCATCTTTCGGTAATTCTTGAGTTATCTCGGAAACCTAGGGAATGTCATCCTCAACATTTTTCTCTGGCGATTTCTCTTTCACCATGTCATCCATACTTTGTACAAAAGTTGACTCGAACCCTTGTGGGGTAGCGCTAACATGAATGTCTTCCTCTAGTGGTTCTACAGGGATAGCATCCATCACCACTTCTTCAATTCGTTCCTCGGTCAGCATTGGTTCATATGTAGAAGCACTGACGCCCATGTTTTCACATTGTTCCATATGTGCAATGATGAGTGCCGACACTTGAGTGGCCGCCTCAACTGGTGCATTAAATCTTGTACTAACAAATTTTAAAATTGGGGGAATGAATTTTTCCTCCTTCGAACACCAAGGAGTTCAAGATTTCCTTGCCCCTCTTGGTAGAGTTGCAGGAAGGGAAGAATGAAGAACATATTCTCCCATTTTGTTCTGGACTGTACTCCCTAAATCATGCCCATCAACTTTTGCATTTTCTGTTTGGGCCAAGTCTCCCTATGGTTCCTGAAGAACCATGTTAGTTGTAGGTTTCTTTTCTTTTGAGAATTCAAGGGTTTCTTCTGTCAGTGGTGTTAGTTGTTGTGTGACAACACCACTTACAGTTTATACTTCGGACCCCAAGCTTTCTTGGACGGGTGGTGTTGGTTCTTGTGTAATAGCACCACTTGAATTCTCTTCTTCAGACCTCAAATTCACTTTTTCGAGTGGTGGTGGTGGTAGTTCTCCCGTCTAATTATCAACTAATGTTGAAGCAGCATCAACCATGTCCTCAATTTCCATCCTTTCCACTTCAACCAAACCAATAAGCGATGCTAGTTCTTGTGGAGCAGCATCAGCTGTAACATCTTCCATTTCGACTGATCCAACAGACAATGTTGGTTCTTGTGGGGCAGCATCGACTGTGGCATCTTCCATCTCAACCGAGCCAACAGGAAATGTTGGTTCTTGTGGAGTAGCATCGACTGTGGCATCTTCCATTTTGGCTAAGCCTTCTCCATCCTCCCCCTTTGTAGGTATAATACTTTCCAGTTCTTCTTTCGAAAATTCAATGAATTTTGGCCAACATACAGGAGTTCAAGACAATGCTCGAATAATAGCTAGAACAACCCATGATTTGTGAGGATTGCTAATACTTTTCGAGAGGGACGGGCAGATTGCGCCATCCATTGAAGACTTTTCCAGAGGAATAAAGGCATATTCCGTGAATGAATTTGCGCATGTCAGAACTGAAGGGACACTAACATTTTAAAATGATACTTGAACAACATTGTAAAGTGCCCTTCGCAGGTAATGTATCTTAACACAAAGTATGAAACTTCACCCTGTGGATAAGGCAGTGACTTACGATCATACCCACTTCCTTTTTGAATTGTTGTTTCCACGACTTATAAGAATACTTCTTGGAACTCTGGCAAGGGAGCCTTCCGCAAAAACCACTTCTGACCTTCCTGTGGCAGTCCACTAACGGCCAAGATGGCCTCCTCTATGATAGGTATATTGAGACCCTGAACTTTGGAATGATATCCTTCCAAGTTCAACACAAATCTAGTTGTAACAGTCTCGTCAAACCCCTACAATCTCTCAAAATATCTATCCCAACCTGCATTTACAAAGACCTGCCATACATCTACATTACTGTGGACCAAAATTGTGCTCTCAGGTTCATGTCTCACAGTCACTCCACCCATTCTACTATAGCTCAGTAGCAACACTTTGGAGTAACATAAAAACTGTTAGGACGGAGTATCGACAGGTAAAGTTTTGGAGAAAGACATAGGAAATGGTGATAGCGGGGTATACGAATGGTAATTTTTAGAAAGATGGGAAAAATACACAACAGGTTATGGAAATAATGGCGAGTCATTATGGTAATTACTCTGTAGACACCAAAGGGGCTGGTTCATTAAATCCAGTATCTATTGATAAATGTGCAGAGTAAGATAAGAATGATGGAGTGGACATATTGTAACAAGCATTTTATGATGACATCGGCAAATAATTGTTGAAATTGATTACGTCGTTGTTTTTAAATATAGTTGTACCTCCCCCCAACTAAAAAATGATCGTCTCAGGTCACCTCAAGTCATATTAAAAGAATTACTAATCAAAGCCACAAAGTTTGCTCGGGGACATACCTGGCACTTACCTGGCAGAGTGACATTCACAAAGGAGTAACCACATTGATGGTGTAATGACATTTGGGGAGTAACAGAATCAGGTACTTAGAAAATTTTGCACCACGGAGTACCAGCATCGGAGGAGTAACAACATCGGAAGAGTAACATCACCGAAGGAGTAACAACATCGAAGGAGTAACATCAGTGAAGGAGTAACAACATCGGAAGAGGAACAACACCGAAGGAGTAACATCACCAGGTACTTAGAAAAAAATTCACCACAGAGTAGCAACACTGGAGGAGTAACAGCATCGGAGGAGTAACATCATCGAAGGAGTAAAAGCATCGGGTACTTAGAAAAATCTTCACCACATAGTAACAACATCGGAGGAGTAACAACATCGAAGGAGTAACAACACAAGGTACTTAGAAAAAATTTCACCCCGGAGTAGTAGCACCGAAGGAGTGACAACATCAGAGGAGTAACAACACCAGGTACTTAGAAATTTTTTCTTGCCTCCATAGGATATAAACACCAGTGGTAGTACCTGCAAAAAAAAACATTTGAGTGGTAATAGTATTTATTTATATGTATATCTGTATTTTTTATTTTTTTGATTTGTTTTTAATTAGAGGATGCAGAGGAGGAATTCTCTGCACTAACAACCTTCAAACCAGATTTATCATAGAGATGTTTGATGAAGGCATCTTTAGAGGTCGGACGATGATGCAATCTAAGATGATGTCGATTTACAATAAAAGAAGCATGTATATCATAAATTGTGACAAGTCTGACAGTTCCATTTTCAAATACCTCATTAATCTCGTAAGGCACCATCCAACGAGAGCAAAGATTTCCCTTAAAGTCCTTAAAACAAGAATCATATAGTAATTCCCAATCCCCTTTATGAAACACCTTATTCTTAATAAATTTATCATGCCATTTTTTTCTCTGCTGCTGAATCACAGTAGTTCTCTAGACAGCCATTAAACAAATTTCATCTAGTTCATTTAGTTGTTCCAGCCGGTGTTTTTGGGCTTCCGAAAGGTCTAATACTACTTCGAGAGTTGTTCTAAGTGTATTGATCTCAAATTCTATTGGAAACAATGGAGATTTACCATAGACAAGCTCAAATGGTGAAAACCCTGTTGTATCCTGCCATGATGTTTTGTATGCCCAAAGAGCTTCAGGAAGTTTTTCAGCCCAATCTTGGTGACGATTTTCCACAGTATTTGTGATAATGTTTTGTAATACCTTGTTTGTGCTTTCCACTTGACTGTTCAATTGAGGGTGGTATGGAGATGTTATTCGATGCTTGATCCCATACTTGTTCATAAGCGTTGCTATCATATGTGATATAAATTGTGTTCCCCCATCTAAAACTATCTCTCTCGGGGTGCCATATCAAGCAAAAATATCTTCAAACAAAAATTCTGAGACAACCTATTCTGTGGCTTTCGCCATAGCCTTGGCCTCAACCCACTTTGTCAGATAATCTGTGCAGACTAAAATATAAACTTTTTGATGTGAATATGGATTAAATGGGCCAACAAAATCAATAGCCCATTTCTCAAAAGGTTCAAGGACCACTTGAGTCTATAATGACATTTCATCTAATCAACCAGGCTGACCCATCTAGTGGCAACTATCACATCTTCGGACATAATCTCTTGCATCTCGAAAGATGGAGGGCCAATAATATCCCATCTGTAACACCTTATATCCGTCCATTTTTCTGCAAAATGTCCCCCACAGGGGTCATCATGAGCAGCCTTCAGGACATCATAGATATCATCTTCTGCTACATAGCGTCGGATCTGTTGGTTGATTCATGTATAAAACGGATATCCTGTTAACCCTTGAATAGGCATGGGCCCCTGCATTTTTTACAATTTTTCAGTGGGGATGCGTGGCACTAGATCTACCCATGAACTTAACCACCATTTTACCTCAACCTCTGCTAGCTACTTCACCTAGAGCTCCACCATAATTCACCCAATTCCAAACTATCGCCAACATTGGAGTTCACTAATGCTTAGCACCAATTTAGCTTTGATACTTGACCTCTAAACTTCAACTAGCCATATATTTCTCTTGAGGAGGCCATTTTCAGACTTCGATATATTGTTTGAAATCTATTTTTGAGCTTTATTCAACTGTCATACTTCTTTAAACATATAAGTTGATTTCCTTGAGAAAAAATGATCTCAAAAATTAAGCCACCTAACCACCATAGTTATAAGATTTATAGCTTCTTCAATTGACCTACTACTATGATGTTTCTCTACTAAAGATTGGAGCTACCAGAAGACTCCCTGTGAACTTGACACACCATGCATCTACCATCCTTATCCATTTGACATCAATGCCAACATTGTGCTTAACAGGAAGGCCAAATTTTGAGGCATAAGTTTTTCATAAAGACTCTGACTAAGGTGATTATTGTATCGTTGGAAAGGTATATATCTATATAATATGAAAAAAAATTTGTTTCTCTTAAGCAAAGTTTTACCCCGAAAAAATAGCATTTGATGCCTCAAATTGCTCTTAGAAGTTTTCAAACCCCAATTTTCCAAACTGGGCCTTGTCGGTAAAAATAGTCATGTGAGTTTATTTCTCCACTTTTCCCACTCTAAAAGCATTGAGATGGATGAAAAAATATATAATTATCTTATCCATATCACACTTCCCCATTTTGGGAGGGTTTTGGTCCCAAAAATAATCTACTAAATGGAGGATTTTTTTTCCTCCACCTTTTATAGAATGTACCATTTAACCTTTCCTAGAAGTTTTCCTTTCAACCCAATTTGGAAAAGGTCATGCTACCCTTATCTCATTTCTAGACCTCTTCTACAAAGTTTTATCTTTCGTCGACTCTTCCTACTCATCTGGTGCTACATTCTCTATAAAATGTAGGACATGTTCCTCTTCCTAGTTTAGCATGGAAGGTTCATATTTTTTTGGATTATGTACATTCACCATTGAGTAAATGTGCATATATGGGGTAGACTGAGTCCATAGATGTCATCTCCCACCTTTTATAGTATCTCAAAGGGACCAAATTGTAGATCCTTAATTTTTATTCTAGTACCCTATAGGCTCTCCTTATTCAACTATAACCATTCTTTGTATCCCACCTTGAATGAATTTTTTGTTCTATGCTAATCATGCATAGCCTTATATTTTTCCTATGACTTAGGTGGTGTCTCATATACTTGTATATAGATCTTCCATATTTTCTTAAGAATTTTTTTAACCCTCAACACATCCCATATAAGATCCTCCCCCACTCCTAGTCCTTGCTTTCGATATGCAATATCCAAAGGTGAAGGTGGAAAATATCTTAAACAAGCTTCAAATGAGAACTTACTAGTAGAAGAGTGGATATATATATATATATATATATATATATTCATCCCAATTATGAAGATTCCCCTAATTGTAACCCCTCAAAATTTGCACCAAACTCATATTGAACCAAAACAGAGAAGCTGGAGTTCTATCAGTGTGTCGCTAAGTGTTGTAAAGGCTACAACCACCCTCCAAAATTTTGGTTTGCACCAATTTCGAAGCCTCCCTTGAAGAATTTCACTTGATGACTACACACACTCGGGTTCACTCCATGAGCTCGTGTGAGTCTTTACATCCACCTTGCTTGATTCATTGCATTCAAGTCTCTGCACGTTGATGTTTGAGTCATGCTTGCGATCGTGTTTTGGTTAAGCTCAAAGTCTTCACTTAGTATGTGCTTGTTGTATTCGCGATGAAAGCATCTACTGCACTCACACATGGAGTCACAGTCACTATTGTGCAAGCGTCATCTCAATGAATGAACGATCAATCATGAGTGTCACGCTTGTCGCTTACACCTTCAGTCAGTCTTCTTGAACATGCATGTTTGGATGGTTTGGCCATCTCGCTGTCAAGAAATGCGAGTGTGTGTTCACATGATCACCTATGCATCTTTCAATTGTTTACATACTTAGCCATTTTTGCTGAAGGATCTGACGTCCTGACTCCCCTCTGACAGTCGGACCATCATCCTGCCATTAACTCGATCGACTATCAACTAGAATAGCGCAGGGGCACCAAGGTAGTCTTTTCAAGTTGTGCTTCCTGCAAGCAATTCAATCAAATCTTGTGCTGGCCACTCAGACAGTCAGACCCAGCAATCACCCCGAGACTGACTCCCCTCAAAATTTGCGTAGAGGCCACTGACTTCACCCACTCAACTAACTGAGGAAATTGCACAAATAGGTCGGACAGACATCAAGTGCCCGTCCCTGTTTCCCTCAGAAAATTGCGCAATTTTCCCAATAAGTCATCCCAACATTCAACCAACTGTTCATCTCAGAAATTGTGCAGTGTTCATGAGCAAGCCTTCCACTGCCCATCAATCAGCTTAGCTCAGAAATTGCACATAGATGATCAACAGTTTAGCCTCCCGGCCTCAGTGTAGTTTTCCTTGCCAGCAGCCCGTAGTAGCAGACTGCCAGTTCCCTCAAGGAATTGCACAATTTCTTCTACCAGTCTCCTAGGCAGCCAACTAGCAGCTCCCTTTGGGAATTATGTAGTTTTGGCTACCAGTGACCCCAGCAATCCACTAGAAGTTCCCTCTAGGAATTGTGTAGTTTTGGCTGCTAGTGATTGGGGCAGTTCCCCAGAAAAATTGTGCAATCCCTGCTTGCTGACCCTTCATGCAGCCCTGCCTGTTCCTTTGGAAAATTGCACAAATCTGGCTGTCCAACCCTACTACCCATTCATTCTGAAAAATGCGCAGATAATGTGTGACTTGCCTTCCAGTAGCTCAGACTGTTCCTCCCAAAATTTGCACAAATTTTCCTCCCAACCGAGCCAGACCTTGCAGACAGTCACTGTCGACTCAGATTTCTTGTCTCCATCTCTCAGTGACTCTTGTGCAATTTTCATCAGTAGTTGTCGGGAGCCATCATCCCGCATCATAGCCTTGTTTCCTCTCCCAGTCACCTGCATCCAAAATGATCATGTGTCATGGTAGACTAGGAGGTTTTGGATTTGATGTTGTCTCGTCATGAGTGAATACAGGTACAGATACACCAACAAACATGACAATACGACGAATGGGATGAATGAAGGGAGCACTTGTAGAAGGACAAGTTCACCAATGGATGAATGAATGAAGCATGTGAAGCAGACGGACGTGACAAACATGTACCTTCGCAAATAGATGAGCCTGTCAAGCCTTCCAACATGCAAGCAAGGAACAATATGCTAAAGCTTCATCAAGCGAACCAAGGACCTTCGAAGACTCTACGCACTTCACCATGCGGAGGTGAAGCTATGATACACCATTAAGACATCCATTACCTCGCAACACTATAGCTCGCCATGTACTCTAGTAGTAGCATGAATGTACCAGCATTGTCATGTCAAGTCATGTCGAGTCACATCATGAGTCATGTCGCCCACATCTCCACTATGGGCTTGTTGTCAATCAATGTGATGTAATGTGGAAGTCCAAGGGACCCACTTGTTGAACAAAGAGTCATGTAAGTCGAAAAGTCATGGAAGTCAAATCGTCATGAGGGTAGTCGAACAGCCACAAGGGTCAGTTTCACCCTTGTCTATAAATACCCCCTCATTTGTACATGCAAAGGAATTTTTCACCTCAGCTCCTTCGACATAGCAAAGAGAGTATGTAATCTTTTCTTTGAGGAGTAAGTAGTGGTTCCAATTCCCCGTTGATAGGGTTAGTGATGTATGGTGTAATTATGTGTCTTGGAACTTTCTCATAATTTAGAAGCCTGTTAACAGGCCATCACATTTTCACACATGTATTGTATCTGTTGTAAGACTGATATTTAACACTTGTTATGCATGTTGCTTTAACTTGTGTTCTACATCTGAACTATTTCACTTGTTGTAATGCATAATCTATTAATGGAAATGTGTTATATATGTTGTTAATGTTGTCCCTTCCGTGTCCACTACTCTACCGACATCAAATAAACCTTTCACCTAAACCTTGTTGTAACAACCATTGCACTTTTTCGAACTGTTCCATGAGTGTTGTATGTGTTATCGTACCTTGTATGTTGTGTTTGCCGCATCTGAGTGGATTGATCCGCCAGAAGCTGTGTATGTCCTTTTGTTTTTTGTGTTCCTAGCTGAGTTGGGATTGATCCCTTTCAACCTGGAACTCACCTTCACCTTCTTCCCCTCATAGTGAAAGAATCATTGACACAATTACACTTACACTCACCAAGCACGCGAACCTCACTTCTCGAACACAAAGCGAACCACTCTCCTGTGCTGAGAAGCAAGAGTTGAGGCAAATTCTTAAGACTATGGCAACCAGGCCATCATACCAGATGGGACTCCCACACCAAATGGTGTGAGGTCTAGTTGGGGCTTCATACCAAGGTGATCCCCTAATTGTTGTCAAGTTTAGCACCATCAACCGGATCTTTTTGTTGACCATGGTTATGCTTTGATGTGCTTAGAAATTATGGCATATGCTGAAATTTAATGCCATGACTTGATGGATTTAGTTATGTGATAAAGAAGTATTGTTGTCGTCATGAATCTTGAAGTATGCTCCTATTGTCTATTTGACACTAACCCTTGATGAAAAATTAATGTCACGATGTGATGGTGAAGTAGCTAATGCAGACATATATGACCATGATGAATGTGTTTGACTTTATGATCTAACAAATTTGCTGATGTGTGACATTATTATAGACTGGTTGATGGCATGAATGAAGATGACTGAATTGGATTCCCATTCAGAGGGACAATCTCTCCTTAAGTTCTCTTCTCCTATTTTCATTTACATTATATGTATATTCTTTACTGTTGAATTGTGATTTATGGGCAAGGATAGACAAATATGTGATATTCTTGATCTGTAGATAAGTTTTGATCTAAGAAGAGAGAGCTTTCGCTTACCCTATATCTTAGTCACATTGAATTAGGTTTAGTCGCATGGAAGTAAGGTCAAGGGTGCGACTGTAGTCAACCGACCGCTTGCAGGGAAGACCTATGGGTGTGACTATGTCTACTAGACATAAAAATGAAGTATTGTGCATAAAATCAAATGTTCACCTAAAGGATATTAGTCCTACAGACATGAAGCAGACATTAGAAAGATCTATGAGATGGAAAATTTGAATGATTTCTATAATATGAATATATATACTAAACCTGTGTTTGCAGGTGACTGGGACATGAATACAAATATGTCATTATGATTAAAGTTTTTTCTACAAGAGTTTGACATGATTTGGCTGATATATATGAAGTAGTGTTTGAAGTTTTGACATGATGCTTGATAATGACTTAGAACTTTGACTTGATGATTAAGATATGTTTTGGAATATATCTCTCTATGAGAGAAAATTTGGATTTGACATGATGACTAATGATTTGATTTGATGACTGATGGTTTTCCTTGATGAGAATAATATATGAACTTCCAATGACCAATATTAGTATTTTATAATGGTTTTGTATTGGCCTCCTCTATCTTAGCACATTGGTTGAAGTATTGACAGTTGTGTTTCAGCATGAAGCTATCACCATGAATGGTTGGAACCTGCATGACTTCTCCTTAGTGTATGCATTTGAATCTAGTGACTTATATTATGTTCATAAGGATGAATTGATGAAATTTGGATTAATGTTTCTTATGATAACTTGTTGGCATGATAATAGATGAAGTCATGACTTGATGAGAGCTCTGCCTGTCACCTCGTCTAAAGAATCTGGCATCTAAACTTTGATAAGTTGACTTAGCTGATTTGACTGTACAATATTGTGATTCTGAGCATATTGGTTTGGAAAAGTATTATGTTTTCAAAGAGAACTATATGAAGCAAGCTCCTCGATCCAGATATGTCTGCATTGACTGTTATCTGGTGAAGCCAAGAACATGTGATGATCTGAACCTCTACTTCATAAGTGTTCCAAGGTATTACTTTTATTTTCGTTTCGGAATTATATACCAATGGTATATTATTGATAGTTAATGAGCCTCTGATGATCTAAGTAAGAGGCGGATGACTTCCAAAACTCCAAATTATGAATCATGGCATGATGAATCAATTTCTAAAGTTGGTAAAAGATCATTTATATTTTGAACCTATTGAAGAAGTATTGGAAAGTGGAAACAAAAATCCTTGGACACTCCTATTGAATTTCAAGAAGTTGTGAAGAGATATTGTTGAACTTGACTTGGAAACCAATAGTTGATTGAAGCATTGATGTTCCGTTTTGAACATCCATTCATATATATACACAGAACCTGAGTCAATTCATGATTGAGCCACTTCATTCACATTGTGTTGATGCTTAGCATCCTTAAAATTACTTGCAAGGGACGATCCTCCTATGATATGTGACTACTTTGGTGTACTGATGATGATTATGATCATTATTGATTATATGAGCACATTTGGATGATTCCTTAGTATAAGATATGTCATGATATCTTGGATGAGAGGTCCATAGCATTATCGAGGTTGAGTATGTTGTTGCTAGCATGACTAGCCATGTGGCAGGATGAAGAAACTCCTTCAAGAGTCATCTGAGTAGGATATGGATATGCCATGGATACATTATGATGAAAAAACTAGGAACTGGTTGGCAGAGAATCCCGCATATAGATGGGATTGAGATACCTTCATATATTCAGTTAGTGTTGTTGTATGAAACAAGCTCAAGCTTGTGGTTGGCACCTCCTTGAGAGGGAGGATGACTATGGTATCTTTTTTGTAATATATATGATTATTTATGTTCATATATGATATTTGATTTGATGTCTTGTATGAACATGAGACAATTTCTATTGAGACATGATGATTACCAGATATGAGCACGATGATATGTTTCTGATCTACAAAGAATAGGATTGATCGAGAACATTGAGCCAGCTCTTCCTCCCCTGTTTGAGCTCCCAGGGTGTGGAATTGAGATAGAGGGCTCCTGGGGTTGAGGGAAGTCTAAACAATAGGGTATCACTCCTATCGGTTACCCATAGGGTTGGAGTAGTAGCTCACTTTATCTTGGTCTTTGTAGAGTATATCCCACTTAGCATCATACCAACAATCAAGGCTTGTTGGGATTGTCCCTCCCCCCCTAGATAATGGGTTGTGGAGGCTTGAAGGCATGTGATCCTTACCTACTGGTAAGTCGGGTATCTCTTCCAAGCTCGTATTATGATGCAGGTGTTCTACCACATGAATACCGAGGGTCATTGTTAGGAAGATCAGTAGACAATAGGATGGGTTGAGTAGTAGCTCCCCTATATCACCTATTGCTTGATATGGGGACATAGCAGTAGCTTCCCCATGAGATTTTGGGTTGAATAGCAAGTCCCCGATGTAGTTCCAGGATGATACTCTCTCTGATGATGATGTGAGTCATAGATATGGCTCCCCCCCCCCGATATTTCTGGGTAGTAGCCCGCTGAGAGAGATTCTGGGCAGTAGCCTGGTGACAGAGATTCTAGGTAGTACCCCGATGAATAGAGGGTGGTAGCTTAGTGTTGGTGTCCAAGTGTGTATAAAACTATTCAACCCTCTCCCACATTAATTATCAATCCGGGATCTATTAGTTATTTCAAGGCTAATGCCTAAAATATATGCTGGTAACAATTGTATAGCCTAAAATTGACCGATAATTCATCAAAAAATAATAAACAAATCTAATAGAAAATTGAAATGACATCAATAACTAATTTGTAATAGCAAATAGGAATGACAATAGTAATTAATTATAACAGTAATTCGATTCACAACAAGGAAAATAAATACATACATGGAAAAGAAACTAAGCACACACTATCCGGCAAGCACCTGATCAGGAGAGTGGCCCAAACTCCCTGATCAAGGCTGTGATGAACTCACGAACTCAGAGGAAGATTAGAAGTTATAAATTTCATTAATGTAAAAGTCTTCGTACAAAGCTCAACTCTCTTGTCTCCAACCCCCTGTTTGAAACACTCTATCTTTTCTTATACAAAAACAGTTCCTGAGATTAAGGTAACTGTTGCTTGCGATTTACATCAAGGTTGTAATAAGCCCAAAATTGAATACAAAATATAGAAATCGTAAGCTTGGATCAGTTCTATTATTATAGTTGTAGTTCGATAATAGCCCTGCGAGCTCGATGTTTAAACTTAGCCATTTGACTTGGAAATTTGCACATAAGATGAAGTTTAGCAAGCACTTTGCTCATAATCCCCTAGACTATGCTTCAATGATTAATTAATTCATAAATACGTGATTATAGGTATAACTGCGTGATTTAGGATATGAAATGACTTAGATAGGAGTGAAAATGTGAAGGAAAATAGGATAAAAAGGCAAGTAAAAGTCATGGAAGTTTAGCTCCCAACATCTCCCCCAAACTAGTATTTCTGCATGTCCTCATGCAACCTGTCACCTTCGCAGGTCTGGGTTAAATCGATTGTGATCATCATGCAGTTGAGCAAGATCATATTTTTTAACCATATTTGTCCTTGGGGATTTGTATCCATCTGTCAATAAGATATCTTTCCACAAATCACTATTCACATTGTAGGTAGGATTGTATTGATCTACTGGCAACCAAAGGATAGGAAACTAGAATCTCAAGCCCATCCAATGAACCCCTTGAGTATGGATGCAGGAAGTATAACGTGGCAATCTTTCTAGTTCTTTAGCATATTTAGGGACCCCAAAAGGTTCCCGCACCCTGATAGCTGATGATGACAACATCCATCTCCTCTGACATCTATCTAGATCCTTGTCCTGAGAAGAAACCACCTGTGTCGTGCATAACTTACACCATCTCTAAGTTACCAATATATTTTCTGTATGCCCCTCAATCCTCAAGAAGGTAGCATGCCTATTATAAATAGTGTCAGATTGACAATTCTCTCTTTGAATAAGAAGAGGCCTAGCAGATTGAGTTGCTTCAAATGTATCAGTGGCCTTCTTCCACTTGATTTGATTGATGGTGTAGGAAGTGAAAGCTCTTAGTTGAATATTCCCTACATAGGTAACTGGGTTGAAAGCTTGGTCATCTTCCAACAAATAATCATGCATGTAAAATTCACATATCAAGTGTTGGTTCAAGACATCATGAAGCCTTATAATGCAAAGAAATTGTATAGGGTCTTTGATTTCATGGTTGATCTTGAGCCGAATACTTTCCAGACAAAAGAGAAGGTATTGTTCATGAAGAAACAAAGCATAATTGTGAGCAGGGGAGCGACAAGCCATTACCTGCTGTGTTAAGGTAAACATTTCCTCCTTATCGACTTTTAGCATTCACACTTTCTCTTCTAACTATTCGATATTCTTCTATTGTTTTTCTTGTTTCTGCCTATCCCTATCCATCTAGTCCACATAATCAATGATGATTTATACAACCTAGTTGTGAACTCTGTTTACCTCTTCCTGATGATCTTTCATAGCTATTGTTCCTTGTTGAAGACGAACAACCACAACTTGCCATTTCTGAATCTCGGTAGTCAAAATAAATTCCCGAGCTTCCCATAAATGGCCTGTAGGTTTTGTTTGCACTGCAGAAGAAATAGTGGGATTGTATCTGGTCTGAGCTACTGAGGGGGCAGTTCTAGTCTTAAGTATTGCAATTTTTCTCCTGTACCTTCTTGCTCACCTTTGCAAGTGCAACACCCTTTTCCTCAATCTCACATTATCTATTTTTATTTTGTAAGTTCATTAAACTGAGACTGATACCTTTCCTTAAGGGTAAGTCTCCTTCACGGGCATTGTTCAACGAATTCTTGCTTGACAGTGACCTCCTCCACTGGTCTTGTAGCTGGTGTGGGGCCTGATTGGTCATCAGCACAGGTGTCGACTGGCTCCGCCTTCACTCTCATTTCTTTTGTTTTCTTATCACCTTGAGTGGTGTCCCCTCCATTTCCTTCCGGAATTACCACAGTTGGGGGCTCAACATCCTCCACTTATTTTTCTCCCATGCATTCCTGAGCTGCCTCTGGCTCTGATGGGTCAGTTTTAGCAAGCATTGCATCTTTCGGTAATTCTTGAGTTATCTCGGAAACCTAGGGAATGTCATCCTCAACATTTTTCTCCGGCGATTTCTCTTTCACCATGTCATCCATACTCTGTACAAAATTTGACTCGAACCCTTGTGGGGTAGCGCCAACATGAATGTCTTCCTCCAGTGGTTCTACAGGGATAGCATCCATCACCACTTCTTCAATCCGTTCCTCGGTCAGCATTGGTTCATATGTAGAAGCACTGACGCCCATGTTTTCACATTGTTCCATATGTGCAATGATGAGTGCCAACACTTTAGTGGCCGCCTCAACTGGTGCATTAAATCTTGTACCAACAAATTTTAAAATTGGGGGAATGAATTTTTCCTCCTTCGAACACCAAGGAGTCCATGATTTCCTTTCCCCTCTTGGTAGAGTTGCAGGAAGGGAAGAATGAAGAACATATTCTCCCATTTTTGTCTGGACTGTACTCCCTAAATCATGCCCCTCAACTTTTGCATTTTCTGTTTGGGCCAAGTCTCCCTATGGTTCCTGAAGAACCATGTTAGTTGTAGGTTTCTTTTCTTTTGACAATTCAAAGGTTTCTTTTGTCAGTGGTGTTAGTTGTTGTGTGACAACACCACTTACAGTTTATACTTCGGACCCCAAGCTTTCTTGGACGGGTGGTGTTGGTTCTTGTGTAATAGCACCACTTGAATTCTCTTCTTCAGACCTCAAATTCACTTTTTCGAGTGGTGGTGGTGGTAGTTCTCCCCTCTAATTATCAACTAATGTTGAAGCAACATCAACCATGTCCTCAATTTCCATCCTTTCCACTTCAACCAAACCAATAGGCGATGCTAGTTCTTGTGGAGCAGCATCAGCTGTAACATCTTCCATTTCGACTGAGCCAACAGACAATGCTGGTTCTTGTGGGGCAGCATCGGCTGTGGCATCTTCCATCTCAACCGAGCCAACAGGCAATGTCGGTTCTTGTGGAGTAGCATCGACTGTGGCTTCTTCCATTTTGGCTAAGCCTTCTCCATCCTCCCCCTTTGTAGGTATAATACCTTCCAGTTCTTCCTTCGAAAATTCAATGAATTTTGGCCAACATACAGGAGTTCAAGACAATGCTCGAATAATAGCCAAAACAACCCATGATTTTTGAGGATTGCTAATACTTTTCGAGAGGGACGGGCAGATTGCGCCATCCATTGAAGACTTTTCCAGAGGAATAAAGGCATATTCTGTGAATGAATTTGTGCATGTCAGAACCGAAGGGACACTAACAGTTTAAAATGATACTTGAACAACATTGTAAAGTGCCCTTCGCAGGTAATGTATCTTAACATGAAGTATGAAACTTCGCCCTGTGGATAAGGCAGTGACTTACGATCATACCCACTTCCTTTTTGAATTGTTGTTTCCACGACTTATAAGAATACTTCTTGGATCTCCGGCAAGGGAGCCTTCCGCAAAAACCACTTCTGACCTTCCTGTGGCAGTCCACTAACGGCCAAGATGGCCTCCTCTATGATAGGGATATTGAGACCCCGAACTTTGGAATGATCTCCTTCCAAGTTCAACACAAATCTAGTTGTAACAGTCTCGTCAAACCCCTAAAATCTCTCAAAATGTCTATCCCAACCTGCATTTACAAAGACCTGCCATACATCTACCTTACTGTGCTCTCAGGTTCATGTCTCACAGTCACTCCACCCATTCTACTGTAGTTTAGTAGCAACACTTTGGAGTAACATAAAAACTGTTAGGACGGAGTATCGACAGGTAAAGTTTTGGAGAAGACATAGGAAATGGTGATAGCAAGGTATACGAATGGCAATTTTTAGAAAGATGGGAAAAATCCACAACTGGTTATGGAAATAATGGCGAGTCATTATGATAATTACTCTGTAGACACCAAAGGGGTTGGTTCATTAAATCCAGTATCTATTGATAAATGTGCAGAGTAAGATAAGAATCATGGAGTGGACATATTGTCACAAGCATTTTATGATGACATCGGCAAATAATTGTTGAAATTGATTACGTCGTTGTTTTTAAATATAGTTGTACCTCCCCCCAACTAAAAAATGATCGTCTGAGGTCACCTCAAGTCATGTCAAAAGAATTACTAATCAAAGCCACAAAGTTTGCTCGGGGACATACCTGGCACTTACCTGGCAGAGTGAAATTCGCAAAGGAGTAACCACATTGATGGTGTAATGACATTTGGGGAGTAACAGAATCAGGTACTTAGAAAATTTTGCACCACGGAGTACCAGCATCGGAGGAGTAACAACATCGGAGGAGTAACAGCATCGAAGGAGTAACAACACAACGTACTTAGAAAAAATTTCACCACGGAGTAGTAGAACCGAAGGAGTGACAACATCAGAGGAGTAAGAACACCAGGTACTTAGAAATTTTTTCTTGCCTCCATAGGATATAAACACTAGTGGTAGTACCTGCAAAAAAAAACAATTGAGTGGTAATAGTATTTATTTATATGTATATCTGTATTTTTTATTTTTTTTATTTGTTTTTAATTAGAGGATGCAGAGGAGGAATTCTCTGCACTAACAACCTTCAAACCAGATTTATCATAGAGATGTTTGATGAAGGCATCTTTAGAGGTCGGAAGATGATGCAATCTAAGATGATGTCGATTTACAATAAAAGAAGCATGTATATCATCAATTGTGACAAGTCTGACAGTTCCATTTTCAAATACCTAGTTAATCTCGTAAGGCCCCATCCAATGAGAGCAAAGATTCCCCTTAAAGTCCTTAAAACAAGAATCATATAGTAATTCCCAATCCCCTTTATAAAACACCTTATTCTTAAAAAATTTATCATGCCATTTTTTTCTCTGCTGCTGAATCACAGTAGTTCTCTTGACAGCCATTAAACAAATTTCATCTAGTTCATTTAGTTGTTCCAGCCGGTGTTTCTGGGCTTCCGAAAGGTCTAATACTACTTCGAGAGTAGTTCTAAGTGTATTGATCTCAAATTCTATTGGAAACAATGGAGATTTACCATTGACAAGCTCAAACGGTGAAAACCCTGTTGTATCCTGCTATGATGTTTTGTATGCCCAAAGAGATTCAGGAAGTTTTTCAGCCCAATCTTGGTGATGCTTTTCCACAGTATTTGTGATAATGTTTTGTAATACCGTGTTTGTGCTTTCCACTTGAATGTTCAATTGAGGGTGGTATGGAGATGTTATTCTATGCTTGATCCCATACTTGTTCATAAGCGTTGCTATCATATGTGATATAAATTGTGTTCCCCCATCTAAAACTATCTCTCTCGGGGTGCCATATCAAGCAAAAATATCTTCAAACAAAAAATCTGAGACAACCTATTATGTGGCTTTCACCATAGCCTTTGCCTCAACCCACTTTGTGAGATAATATGTGTAGACTAAAGTATAAACTTTTTGATGTGAATATGGATTAAATGGGCCAACGAAATCAATAACCCATTTCTCAAAAGGTTCAAGGACCACTTGAGGCTATAATGACATTTCATCTGATCAACCAGGCTGACCCATCCACTGGCAGCTATCACATCTTCGGACATAATCTCTCGCATCCCGAAAGATGGAGGGCCAATAATATCCCATTTGTAACACCTTATGTCCGTCCATTTTTCTGCAAAATGTCCCCCACAGGGGTCGTCATGAGCAGCCTTCAGGACATCATAGATGTCATCTTCTGCTACACAGCGTCAGATCTGCTGGTTGATTCCTGTATAAAACAGATATCCTGTTATCCATGAATAACGGGTACTATGACGAATGATCTTCCGTTGTTCCTTGTATGACAAATGCTTGGGTACCTTCCCTGTAGCAAGATAATTAGCAATATCTGCATACCACGAAGTGTGAGTAGAAATTGCAAAAAGATATTCATCCGGAAAATTATCTTCTATGTGTGTACCTTCATCATTAGTATCTTATCTAGACAAGAAGTCAGAAAATACATTATCCTTGCTTGGTTTATCTATGATGGTAATGTCAAATTCTTGAAGTAATAATAACCACCTTGTGACACGCCCAGGAGTTACAGGTTTATTCATCAAGTACCTGATTGTTGCATGGTCAGTATGCACAAAAGTAGGATATCCAGTAATGTAATGCCGAAATTTATTAATAGCATAAATAATAGCCAATAACTCTCTTTTTGTTACCATATAGTTTAATTTAGTAGGTGTCAAATTCTTGTTGACAGAGTATACCGCATACGAATTCTTTTCCTCTTGTTGTCCCAAAACTGCCCCTATTGTTGTTTGAGAGGCATCAGTGTGGATGTGAAATGGTAGTTCCCAATTAGGACCTCGAAAGATCAGAGCTTGGTAGATTAGTTCCTTGATTTTTGTAAAATCCTCTTCACACTCATCTGTCCACAAAAATTTTGCATCTTTAGTTAACAGCTAAAAAAGTGGGAATGCTATTCTAGAAAAAAATTCTATAAAATGTCTATAATAGCCAGCACAACCAATAAAACTATGTACCTGTGTCGGTGTCTTTGGTACAGGAAAATGAAATATTACCTCTACCTTGGTCGGATCAACTTGAATTCTAGCAGCTAAAAGAAAATGTCCTGGCACTATACCCTATTCTCTCATCATATGACACTTAATTGTACTTAGAGAAACATTCATTTGTATGCATCTTTTAAGCCCCATTGTCCAAGTTTTCCAACCCTTCCTCAAATGATCCCCCATATGGTGTAAAATCATCCAAATAAATCTTGACACTATCATCGACTAGATCGAAGAAAATCCCTAATATTTCCCTCTGGAAGGTAGTAGGACCCGGTATGCAAAATTCCCCCAAGGGCATGTAAAAATGGTTTTATCCTGATCCTCAGGAGCTATTCAGATTTGGTTATACCCAATAAACCTATCCAAGAAGGAAAAAAAATTCTTCCCAACTAAGGTATCAAGGACTTGGTCAATGAAGGGTAAGGGAAAATGATCCTTCAAGGTTGCCTTGCTCAACTCCTTATAGTCCACACAAATCTGCCACTTACCATTCCTTTTAGGAACAATAACTAGCGGAGACACCCATTGACTATCCAAGACAACGTAAATAAATCCTACATCTAGTAACTTCTAAAGTTCGTCTTTGACAATGTTTTTCAAGGCAGGGTTCATTCTTCTCTGGGGTTGTCTCACAGGCTGACAGTCTTCTTTAATGTATATATGATGAGTGCATAAATTAGCAGGGATACCCTTCATATCTATATAATCCCATGTGAATGCTTCCTTATGTTCATGAAGGACTTTCAAGAGCTATTCGGTCTGGGATGGTGAAAGATTCGGGTTAATATTCAATGTCTTCCCTGGCTCAATTTCTATAGGGATACTATCACAGGGTGCAATTACAGGAATATCTTTGTCTTCAATTCCTGATTCAATAGTTTCATTTGTTTCACAGCTCATAACAGATTCTAGAAATTGACGAGCTATATCAGAAATGACATGGAGGCTACTAATCTGAAATGTGGAAAATTAGATTGTTCTTTCTGTCCTTGGTAAGAATAATTAAATGATGCTTCATGCAACTTTGTTAATTAGTTGTTCATTATGGGTGACTTCATTACATGTGAAATTAACTGTAAAGAAATTTAAACAAAATTTATGCAAATCAACAAGATAGAGAACACCGGTGTTGATTATGGAGTTCACCCATCCTGGGCTATGTCTCCGGGCCCTGCACAAAAGGCTACGCCACTTGTATTTCAGTGGAAAATGAGGTACAGGAAAATTGCTGACACATTTGCGGCTATTTCTTGAAATTGAAAATGCTCTAGTGGAGAGAGCTCTCGCACATAGACATTCTTCAAGTGACTTAGTCAAATTTAGCAAAATAAAAGAGTCTTAGAATGCAAACTTAGACCTCTACTGAAAACAAGCAAACATCAATAGCAACGAGAATACAAATCAAACCTCCCTCAACTTGACATAGGAGTCAGATTGTCTCTGTACTGAAATATGGAATTTTGGTTGCTTCATTCACTGAAAGGACCCTGTCAGTGTCTCCGGAGCACCTTGAAACCCCTGTCTAGGCTTTTGAATCACTCCATTTGGTTTCTGTATGACTCCAGAAAGCCCAAAACTGACTGGCTCATGACTTCAAGCTTCTCGATGCCTTGATCTAGCGCAATGGTTCTCTACCTTCTGTGCTCAAATATGAACTTCAACTCTTGTAATAGAGTTGAGTCTGCTACACTCTCTCTCAGCATCTGAATACAAGTCTCAAAATCACTCTAATTCCTTTTACATGAGTGATAAGGATGAATTTATAGTCTCCCAAGGTTCACTTGAACTCCATCAGACTATGATAGGCATGTATGTGATGTATTGAATGTATAATGCCTCGGTCTTGTCACCTTGTAACACTTAGGCAAGAGGTTACATGGTGGTTCATTTAAATATTAAACAAACATAACAAAAACCCAAATATAAACTTTGGTTTAAACATACCCACTGGCAATCAAGCTAACAGAGCAGAGAGATTCACTATCTGCATGTGACTGGCGGACTCCGCTGCGGTCTAGTCATAAGCTGCCACCTACATAGTCATCTCCGGCGGTTTTGGCTAATAATGCGTCCAACTGCATGTGACAACTATCCAACAGTTGCAGTTTGAGGTTTCCGACACGGTCCACTCGGCTGTAAACATTAACTGACATCTTTGTGTTCACATGCTCCCGACGCGGTTAAGACCTCCATCTGCATTGTTACACTTGGTGACTTCCAAACTATGCTTCCAACTCCTGATTGTTCACATGCCAAATGCTTGTTGGTTTCATTGCAGTCTATTCTCCCCGCGCGGTTAACTGTGTGGGTTATGACATTTTCATTGTTTAACATATGGTCTGATAGGTTTAGGTCTTTAGGTTTTGCATTAGGTCTTGTCACCATGGTGCTAGATGTAGTCACTTAGGTTTATGCCTTAGATCTTTCGTACTTAGGCTTTTAAACTTAGGTTTTTATACTTTAGCTTAGGATTTAAACCTTTTTACATCACGATAATAAAAAAAACATATTACAACCATATTGTCACATTATGACATCAAACTAGACCATTTCCACCATGAAGAAGTAACCAACACTAGACACTAAAGAACATTGGTGAAGCTGACGAAACTGAAAATGAATTGGACTCCCTTATCGAATGAACTGAAAACAAGATCCTCCTTGATCAATCCTCTCCACTTGAAATCTTTTGGACCACAAAATTTTGATTTAAGTAGATATTAGGTGAGGGTACATCTCCCTCACTCTTCCAATCTCTATCCACCTTGCATATAATTTATATAACATGGTTTTGTGACAAATTTGTGCTATGAAATAATTAAAAATCATGTGCCCATGCTATGAATTATAAACCCAAATATACCTTTCAATCTGCAGATGTTCACTTGAGATAGGATTCGACTTGATGCCACATGTCAAACGATGGAAATACCATGTCGAGTGATGGAAACTCCATATGACCAGCCATGCCTCTTTTGCGCCTGTGCTTCATAAACTTTGACGGATGATTTCTCCATCATCCGGAGTCCAAATGAGAAACCGTAAGAAGCTTCGGATTTAGGAAGTTGGACACTTCAATTTTCTTTTGTTTTCGGGATGATTTGGGACTGTCCATTTTCTGCACAAGTCGACAACAAATTTTCTACATGGGACCGTCTTAGTCGTTAAGAAAATTTTGACTTAACCTACATGATCCATTTTGGATCACACCTTCCAACATAAATAAATTTTGGTCCTCCAAATTTTTTTATTACAAACATGAATTTGATTACAACGATGAGTTAATGTAAAAACCATCTAGACTCTAGTTACAAACTTTGACTAGGCCTACTAATGTGTTGACAATTTACAAACTCACATTTATACATATGGCATATAATTTGCCCAGTTCAAATTTGAAGACTTGCATTCCTCAACTCCAGGTGATTTTGTTGTCTCTTACTTTGTTGATGTTGATGTTGTCTCTTGGGGTAGCATTAAACATTTGCTCGTCGAATGCCCTTGCAGCTTGCAATATTGACAAACTCATTCTCCAGAGTTTGTGCTAGCTTCCTTTTTATTGGACTTTCCCGTACTTTGTCTAGATGTTGCAGAATCCTTGTCTGACTAAAGTAAGATCTTCCCAGGACGCTTATTTACTAGTAGTGCTAGATCATCTTTTCGTGGCTGACTTTTGATAGCACTTACTTTCTTGCTGAAAATTTTCTGCTTCCAACATTCTTCTACACAATGTGAATTACTACCACAAAATGTACATGGGTAAATCCTCTTGATAACTTTTAACATTAAGTTTTGACTTGAGGACTCACCTTTTGAATCACTGTTTGATTGATTCAGTAGCTTACCTTTTTGGTCCTATAGCTTTTTTGGCATTAGATCTAGGTGTAGGGACCAACATCGATCCGCAATGTGACCTCTCTTCTCGCAGTAGTCACATAGTGTTTGATCATAACCCAAACCTTCATGTTGCGGCCTTTCCTGCATGGAGATCGGTTGGAGTCTGCCCTGACCATGCTTTCCGAGACCTTGTCCTTCCTGGTAACCCATCTTTTTCATTAGCTTCATACCCATGATTTTGTATGATTTTCAAATGATGCAATATCCTGATCGCTGGAAGACTCATTCTTCTCCAAGTCTTTTCTTGGTGAGGCTGGTGCATAATAAGTTTCTTTAGAAGGTGAGGAAAATCTTCTAATAGCTTCTTCTACCGACTAAGCTTTTGGAGTCGTGGATAATGATGATCTGTCTTCATCATCTAGATGAAGAGGTGAGGCTTCATTTTCCCTTTAGTAGATGAGTTATGAACTGAAGTACTATTTATCCTTCGAATATTTTGCAAAACTTCAATTTCCATTTGGAGTCTTTGCTTGTCTTCCTCCAGATATTTCACCATCCATTGCAAAGCATCGTTTCTCAAAGCTTCGATCTTTGTTTGGAGTCTTTGCTTGTCTTCCTTCAGAGATTTCACCATCTGTCGCAAAGCATCGTTCTCCCGCTTGAATTGTCTGGAACTCTTTTCCATTCTTTCACCAAAAAAGAGATCCAACCTGCTTTGATACCAAAATATGATCTGAAATGTGGAAAATTAGATCTTTCTTTGTCTCCTTCGCAAGAATAATTAAATGATGCTTCACAAAAATTTGTTAATTATTTGTTGATTATGGATGACTTCCTCACATGTGGAATTAACTGTAAAGAACTTTAAACAAAAGTTACGCAAATCAACAAGATAGAGAACACCGATGTTGATTACAGAGTTCACCCCTCTTGGGCTACATCTCTGGGCCCTACACAAAAGGCTAGGCTACTTGTATTTCAGTGGAAAAAGAGGTACATGACAATTGCTGACACAGTTGCGGCTATTTCCTCAAATTGGAAATTCTCTAGTGCAGAGAGCTCTCACAACTTTACATAGACTTTCTTCAAGTGACTTAGTCAAATTCAACAAAATAAAAGAGTCTTAGAATGTAGACTTAGACCTCTACTGAAAACAAGCAAACATCAATAGCAACGAGAATACAAATCAAACCTCCCTCAACTTGACATAGGAGTCAGATTGTCTTTGTACTAAAATTTGGAATTTTGGCTGCTTCATTCACCGAAAGGACCCTGTCAGTGTCTCTGGAGCACCTTGAAACCCCTGTCTAGGCTTTTGAATCAATCCCTTTGGTTTCTGTATGACTCCAAAAAGCCCAAAAGTGACTAGCTCATGACTTCAATTTTCTCTATGCCTTAATCTGGCGCAATGGTTCTATACCTTTTGCCCTCAAATCTAAACTTCAACTCTTGTAATCGAGTTGAGTCTATTGCACTACCTCTCAACATCTGAATACAAGTCTCAAAATCACTCTAATGCCTTTTACATGAGCATAAGGATGAATTTATAGTCTCATAAGGTTCACTCGAACTCCCTTAGGCTAAGATAGGCATGTATGTGTTGTATTGAATGTAGAATGCCTCGGTCTTGTCACCTTGTGACACTTAGGCAAGAGGTTACATAGTGGTTCATTTAAATATTGAACAAACATAACAAAAACCCAAATATAAACTTTGGTTTAAATAGACCCATTGGTGATCAGGCTAACTGCGCGGAGAGATTGACTGTCTGCATGTGACTGGCGGACTCCGCTGGGGTCTAGTCATAAGCGGCCACCTGCGCAGCCATCTCGGCGGTTCTGGCTAATGGTGCATCTAACTGCATGTGACAACTATCCAATGGTTGTGGTCTATAGTTTTTGACGCAGTCCAATCAATGGTAAACGTTAACTGACATTTCTATGTTCACATGTTGCCGATGTTGTTAAGACCTCCATCTGTGTTATTACACCTGGCGGCTTCCAAACTATGCTTCCAACTCCCGATCGTTCACATGCAAAATTCCTGTTGGTTCCCTTGTGGTCTAGTCTCCCCGTGCAGTTAACTATGTGAGTTATAACATTTGCATTGTTTAACATATGGTCTGATAGGTTTAGGTCTTTAGGTTTTTCATTAGGTCTTGTCGCCATGGTGCTAGATGTAGCCAATTAGGTTTATGCCTTAGGTCTTTAGTACTTAGGATTTTAAACTTAGGTTTTTAGACCTTAGCTTAGGATTTAAACGTTTTTACATCACCAAAATAATAAAAAAAAAACCCATTACAACCATATTATCACATTATGACATCAAACTAGACCATTTCCACCATGAAGAAGTAACCAACACCAGACACTGAAGAACACTGGCGAAGCTGACGAAAGTAAAGATGAACTAGACTCCCTTGTCGATTGAATTGAACTAGCAAGATCCTCATGGATCAATCCTCTCCATTGGAAAGCTTTTGGACCACAAAAGTTTGATTTAAGCAGATATTAGGTGAGTGTACAATTCCCTCACTCTTTCGATCTCTATCCACCTTGCATATAATTTATATAACATGGTTTTGTGACAACTTTATGCCATGACATAATTAAAAATCATGTTCCCATGCTATGAAGTATAAACCCAAATATACCTTTCAATCTGCAGATGTGCACTTGAGATAGGATTCGACTTGATCCCACGTCAAGTGATGGAAATATCATGTCGAGTGATGGAAACTACATATGACTAGTGATGCCTCTTTTGCGCCTGTGCTTCATAAAATTTGACAGATGATTTCTCCTTCATCCGGAGTCCAAATGAGAAATAGTAAGAAGTTTCAGATTCATAACAACAGACACTTCAAATTGCTGTTGTTTTTGGGATGATTTAAGACTTCCTATTTTCTGCATAAGTCGACAACAAATTTGCTGCATGGGACCATCTTGGCCGTTAAGAAAAATTCTACTTAACCTATAAGATCCATTTCGGATCAACTACTGATAAAAGTATTAATAGTATCATCCTCCATTTCTTTTTTAAAATAGAGGGCTTGACTAATAGTAAGGATCGGTCTGGTTTCCTCACTTTCGGCTTCAGGCCCTTCTAAAGGTAGGTAACTTTTTTTAAATGTTGTTTTACATGATGAACTTGATTTTGCAGGGGGGGTAAAGAATAAGGTTCTTTGCATTTTCCCCATTAGATATCACCATATTTCTTAACCAGCATCTGATATAGGCATCTGTAGTTGCTAGCCAAGGTATTCCTAAAATCAGAGGGTGACCACCAGCTGGGGATTGTGTATGTAATGCCAAAAGATCAACGAGATAACGCCATGAGTCTATTGAAATGGTTATGTCTTCCAATTTTCCTGTTGGCCTTACTATATATCTATCTGCTAATTCTAAGATAGTAGGAGTTGGTTTTAGATTTTGTAGACCTAATGTAAGAATAGTTTCAAATGTGATAACATTAATTGCAGTCCCCAAATCTACTAGTACTTTTGGGATTTCAACCTCGTTAATCTACACTGTCAGAATTGGGTTCCCTAGATCTCCATATTTCATAGGTACAGATTTGAGTAGCAAAATGTTTGATAGCTTCCCCATAACATGAATGGTAAGCATATCCTTTGTTTTATTTCCAGGTTTCTTGGAACAATATTCTCTAATTGTCTTAGCATAAATAGGCACATCCTTCATAGCTTGGAGTAAGGGAATTTTGACAAATAGGTTTTGCAGTTCCCCTAAAAGGTCAAATTTTGGTTGAGGATTATGTTTACTCAAGGCTAATCTCTCGGGATAAGGCAGATCAGTTGGGCAGCCCTGAGTAACACCTAAACGAGGAGGGGTGTGTTTGACAGAATTCTGATTTGACTCATTCTCAACTACTTGGGATTCTCGTTCCGGATCTTCATCACCAATATGTTCAATGATAATTGGTGAAGTCTGATCATTCACCACCCGACTAGATCACATATTTATCTCATTACATTCTGCGGTAGAAATGCTATATGAAGGAAGGTTGAGAGTGTTAGTCTACTGAACACCCTTATTATTAGGGTTTGGATTAGGTTGGATAGGAATTTGATGGCGAGGAGGAGTACTGGAGGGAATGTTGGAAGGCAACTGTAATTTTTGTTGTTGCATAGGTTGAGGAAAATGACCAGGAGAAGGGGAAGGCCCTCGCTAATTTTGAGACCATGAAGGGTTTGAACTAGACTGAGGGAACCAAGACTGCCAAGGTGGATATTGATAAAATTGAGGCCATGATTGTGGAAAACGTACTCACTGAGGGCTTATATTTAAATTTCTAAAATACTAAGAAAGGTCCTGAGACATAACTTGATTTGAGTTTGGTGGTCGTATTTTCCATGGTTTCTTGGAACCCATAAAGCATAGTTGTTCTACTCCTTCACTTGTACCCTGAAATACTGCCTTTAGCCTAGGAAGAGAGGGACATGAACTAGTGGAGTGAGCCAGTTCACATATTGCACAAGTCCCCATAATATTTAATGGGCATTCCTTTAATGGATGTTTCTTCCTACACTGAGGGCAGAAGATGGCCATGGTCCTTTCTAACTCCATTTTCTTTTGTTTTTCTTGTAACGTGTCCATCTGAGAGGAAAGTGTACTCAAGATGTCGATTTTCAAGTTATCCAGCAAGTTCCCAATTTATGCCTTTGTAATTCCTCCATTGGATGTTTTGGAAGTCTGAATCCCTTGCTTATTCCTTGCAGCCCCTCATGAACACTGAATGCATAACTCGCAAATAGATTCAAATTCCTCCTTAGATATATCACCCTTTCCTACTATATTCAAAAGCTCTAGAGAATCCTCCCTTAGGGCCCGGAGAAAAATAATTTTCAAGATATCCTTATCTAGGTCACTATGGTTGGATCTCTATAGGGTATATTTGAAATGTTCCACACAATCCTCCATATTCTCATCCTCCTTCTGCATAAATTTAAAAATTTCTTCCTTTATATCCTAGGATTTACAATAATCTTGGTACTTCTCTAGAAAATCTTTCTTCATCTCCTCCCATGAGGAGATATATTTTCCACCCAAACCCATAAACCATCGTAGAGCTATCCCTTTTAGAGTAGCAGGGAATATTTTCAATTTATGAGCATTAGCTACATAGTTGTATCTTGTACAGACAATATCAAATTCGAACAGAAATGTATCTGGATCTTCTGAGGAAAGCCCATGGAAGTTAGGCAAAGCGGTTAGTGGAATGGGCTTCATCGGAGCATCACCTCTAATGTCTCCAATTGGAAATTCAATCAAGGAGATCGGGTACGCCATGAATACCCTCCAATAATCACTCAGAATTTCAATAGGTTCCTAGTGTATGACAACTGATGATTGAGGTCACTTGACAACACTTCCATGATCATGCGGTGAAGAAAATCCCTTGAAATTTCCTTCTGTAGGTGTGCTTGGATTGATTTCTTTTTCTAACCCTCTGCTTGCTACTTCCTCTTCTTTTGATGTTGAAAGGAGTACTTCCATTTTATTTGATGCTTTTCTGTCTATTTCTTCTCCTTCTACCATTGAAAGGGGTATCCTCACTCCCAAGGGTCATATTGGTTATTCAACAGACTACCCCTTAGACTGCATGTGAGTCCTTACCCTAATAGTGGCTCATGAAGATGCTTCAACTTCAGCTTTTGCGATGATTTCCTAGATGTAGGTGTTCCTACCTAAATCCTTCCTTCCTTTCCTTGGGGGTCCTCCTCTACCACTTTTATTCGGATCTTTATTCATGCAATTAAAGCATTAAAATTTCTCATAGCTTAGGGCCTAGAGTAGGGTAAGAGAACTTCCCTCCCCAGGGCAAGAGAATGGTTTGGAATAGAAAAGAAAAAAAAAGTAAAGAAAACCATAAGCTCGGGGCCTAGAGTAAGGTAAGAAAACTTCCTTCCCCAAGGCGAGAGAGTGATTCTAAAAAAAACAAACCAATCAAGAAAATTCTAGACTCAAGACCTGGAGTAGGGTAAGAAAACTTCCCTCCCCAGGACGAGAGAAAGGTTTTAAGAGCAAAGAAAAACAAAAACAAAATAAGCAAATAAATCTTAAGCTCAGGGCCTGGAGTAAGGTAAGAAAACTTCCTTCCCCAGGGTGAGAGAGCGGCCCCTATGCAATCAATTGAAACAAAGACATAAAAACCAAAAATAATACATCTCAGAACCTGGAGCAGAGTAAGAAAACTTCTCTCCCCAGGACACGAGATTGATCCAGCGACCAATGTCGGTTGTGCTCTTGTACCTTTGATAGCCTCCCCGACAATGGCACCAAAATTTTTGTGTCCAAGTGTGAATAAAACTATTAAACACTTTCCCACATTAATTATCAATTTGGGATCTACTAGATATTTCAAGGATAACGTGCAAAATATATGTAGGTAACAATTGTATAGCCTAGAATTGATCGAGAATTCATCAACAAATAATAAAAAACTATAACAGCAAATGGAAATGATAGCAATAACTAATCTGTAATAGCAAATAGGAATGACAACAGTAATTAACTGTAACAATAATTCGATTCACAACATTTACATCAAACCATCACAGCGAGGAAAATAAATACATACATGGAAAAGAAACTAAGCACACACTATCTTAGCAGCACCTAATCAGGAGAGTGGGCCCAACTCCCTAATCAGGGTTGTGATGAACTCACAAACTCAGAGAAAGATCAAAAAGCTATAAATTTCATTAATGTAAAAGTCTCTGTTACAAAGCTCAACTCTCTTGTCTCCAACCCCCTGTTTCAAACTCTCTATCCTTTCTTATACAAAAACAATTCCTAAGATTAAGGTATTTGTTGCCTAAGATTTACATAAAGGCTAAAATAAACCCAAAACTGAATACAAAATTTAGAAAGAGTAAGTATGGATCAGTTCTGTAGTTACAGCTATAGTTCAATAATATCCATGCCAGCTCAATGTTTAAACTTAGCCATTTGACTTGGAAATTTTCACATAAGATGAAGTTTAGCAAGCGCTTTGGTCATAATTCCCTAGACTATGCTTCAATGATTAATTAATTCATAAAGACATGTTTAGAGGTATACCTGCGCGATTTAGGATATGAAATGTCTTAGTTAGGAGCACAAATGTGAAGGAAAATAGGATAAAATGGCAAATAAAAATAATGCAAGTTTAGCTCCCAGCACTTAGGCACCCCTCCAATGAAAAATTCTTCTTCTAGATTTGAGAATATTCAATATATGATCAAGGAAAATCAAGAGATAAGCAGGAATGAGCAAGATATTAATTGAGATGATAAATGATGATATGAGATGATGAGATACTTGAGATTGGATATGATGCAGGTGGAATTCTCCCTAGTTGAGAGCAAGTGTTAAAAATATGAATGATTCGATATTGAAAAAGGTATTACAGACTATGTGTGAAGTTGCCTTGTTACTTAGTGCAATGGATAGATAATATTGCAAATAACATAAACACGTAAACAATTATAAAACACAATCAAACACATCAACACAACCAGAATTGATAAAGGAGTTCACAAGACTTCCTGGCTACGTCTCTTGGTCCTTTAGCTTCCAACGTTGACCTCTTTATTATGTCTTCAAATAGTTGTTACAGGTGAGAGCTCAAAAACAGAGTCTCAATCATGAAAATGGATCTCACCGCTGTGTTTAGCTTGAATCTTTGAGTCGAAACAAGTATACACTCGACTGTACTTGGTCACTCTAACCTCCAGACCCCTTGGAATGGTTCACAACACACTCTGCCAACTTTCTTTGTGTTATGGTATTAATATACCACGTTTACTTACAAACTACACTAATCACGGCATAATACGTTTACATTAAAAATAGGGTATTAACCAAAGGATCGACGAGCATGGGGTGGCCCCCAACCATCCGGCCTTTTCCTGGCGCTGATCTCGAGATCAAACAATATGACGGATATCGTGTCCCGCTCATCAACTACTCCAGATAATCTGCACAGTCGATTTGTCCTAAGGGATTTGACGGTTGTCACGCGATCTCGCACTCCAACCAGCACATCTGCTAATTCTCCGAAGGCATGCGAGAAAGCAGTTTCAGGATGCTACGTGTCGACTGCTGAGTGGAATTGCACAGATTTTTGGAAAACCATTTCCTGCCTTGTAGGCACACAATAAACCACTTACATCTTCTCTACTGGAACTCAAAGGAGTTTAACCTGTTTTGCATAACCTCATCGCATCTATTTTCCATGATAACCTTCTTGCATGTTTCGACGCAATATGCATTGATCTCCTTTGATCAAACGATCTCCGCCCTTGTTGGTTGATCCCATCACCTGTGGTATGAACCAAGCACAGACTGCCACATCATCTTCTGTGCTGACATCATCAAGAACCTGTGACTCTTTCCCAAGTTGCCACATGTCCTACTGACGTAGACATTGAGTTTTTGGCCTAAATATTTAATTGGCTCTAATTTCTTCATCTGAACTCATATTTACACATTGTTTGAACCGTTGGCTTTATATTAAAGAGCACTTCAACATGATTCCACTTTCACCTATATTTAGAGACTTTTGATCTAGAGGCTTTACTGAATCCATTTTCGATCACTACTCCCCACTTGAAGCTTTTGGTCCACCAAAAGTTGGTTTTAACTATCAAGTGAGGATAAAGTTCCTTCACTTTTCCAATCTCTATCCATCGTGCTTTACTTGGATTTGTACCTTTGATTCCAACTCGAAGGTACTCAACATTCCCTCCTTGTGAAGTTTTTATCCTCTTGTCAGGAACCGTGTCCTCCTATAACTCATTGAGATACTCGAGCAACAGATCCTGAATGGAAGGTAGTTGACCTTGCTCTTCGGAATCTTCAATCAATGAAGGTTCATACAACCTCAAGATTTCAACATTTACGACTGAATAGATTTGCATATAAGCTGGTAGATCTAGGCAGAAAGCATTTTCACCAATTTTATCAAGTATTTTGAAAGGGCCATATCTAATTGGTTTCAACTTTTTACCTTCCCCTTGCATACTTTCTTTGCTGATGTACAACCAGACTTGATCACCAACTCGGAAACTATGATCAACTCGATGCTTTTCATGTGGCACCTTATACTTTGCTTGGCTTCTTTCTAGTTGTTCCTGTACTGCCTAGTGAATTTCCTGGATTTGTTCAATGAACTTGGTTTCTTTGTCCACATCACTGTGTCCATCAATTGCTATGTCTTTACCAAAGACAAAATCCAAGGGAGACTTTGGTATAAAACCAAAACAAGTCTCAAAAGGAGATCTCTAAGTAGAAGAATGTTTTGCATGGTTGTAAGCATGCTGCACATAACAAAAATGCTCATCCCAAAGTTTGGGATGCTTGCTGCAATATCCTCGAAGCAACTGTATCACTGTCCTGTTGACCACTTCTGTTTGACCATCTGTTTGTGGATGAAATGTCATTCTCTTCTTTAACCTTGTGTCTATTAACTCCCATAGACTTGACCAAAATTTCCCAACAAATCGAGAATCTCGATACAATAGAAGTGGGTAACCCAAAATGAACCCATACATTTTGAAAGAAAAAATTTGCGGTTTGTTCAATTGTGACCTGTTTATTACATGGTGTCAAAATACACATCTTACTGAACCTATCCATAAATACATACAAATAATCATGATCCTTTCTAGACTTTGGAAATCCCTCATCAAAATCCATGGAAACACTTTCCCAAGGACGAGAAGGAATTGGAAGTGGAGTATACAAGCCTAATTTTCTATTACTTGGCTTGCCTATAGCACACATAGTACATCCTTTGATATATCTAGAAATTTTCTTATTCATTCATGGCCAATAACAAAATCTTTGTAATTGTGTAACTGTTTTACTTATACCAAAATGACCTAATATGAGAGAAGTATGTGCTTCTCGAATTATGTTAACCCTTTCAGTTTGTGGAATGCATAACTTTCCCAAATGATATAAGAGTTTGTCCTTTATGTAATAATCCAATTCTTCTACGTGCTTGCCATGACTTAAAGCTGCATATACATCCTTAAAATGTGTGTCTTGAGCATATTGTTCAATGTAACTTTCATGAATTACTGAGTTATGCTTAAGTATTGTGGATGCATTTATAATTGGCCTTGTTAACATGTCTGCAACCTTATTATGTATGCCCTTCTTATATCTGATAACAAGATGAAATTGTTGTAGAAAACCCATCCACCTGTAATGTCTTGATTGTTGCAATTTAGTTTGTGAGTGTAAATATTGAAGTGGTTGATGGTCTGTGTGTATGATTGTTTCTTTATCCATTATATAATATTTCCACTTTTTAACACTCTGAACTAATGCATACAATTCTTTATCATATGTAGGATAGTTAACTACTATTGATGTAAATGTATCAGAATGAAAGCATATAGGCTTCTTGTGTTGCATCAACACTTCCCCCATGGAATATTCACTTGCATCTATCTCGATATCAAATGGATGCTGAAGATCTGGCAGTGCTAGTACTGGCACTGTGCTGATCCTTTCTTTCAATGTGTCGAAGTTTGCCTCCCCACTGAAAAACCTGTTTCACACTTGTCAAAGCATATAAAGGAGTTTCAATCAAAGAAAAGTTAACATAACTTTCTCCAATATTGCGTTGCCCCTAAGAAACTTCTAACTTCTATAGAAGTATTGGGTTTAGGCCAGTTTACAATGACTTCGATCTTAGAGGGATCTATCTTCAATTTGCCACCCCCTACAATATAACCCAAATAATTCAAAGATGTTATGCCAAATTCACATTTTGACAGTTTCACATAGAGATTTTCTCTTTTTAAAACATCTAAAATATGCTTTACATGCTTTACATGTTCATCCCATGTCCTACTAAAAACAAGAATATCATATAAATAGACTATTACAAAATCATCAATAAATGGTCTAAATACATCATTCATGACTCGCAAAAACATAGTAGGAGCATTAGTTGAGCCAAAAGGCATAACTAGTCATTCATAAAGTCCTTGCTTCATCTTGAAAGTAGTTTTCCATACATCCTATTCTGCAACTCTAATCTGATGGTAGCCTCTTCATAAGTCTAATTTAGAGAAGTAAACTGCATCTTTTAACTAATCTAATAAATGATCAATACGAGGAAGAGGATAATGATTCTTTATTGTGATTTTATTTAGTGCTCTAAAGTCAATGCACATTCTCCAAAAACCATCTTTCTTTCGCACCAACACAATAGGTGATCCACACAGTGATGTGCTTGGTCTAATAAACTCTTTATCGAGCAACTCGTGTACCTGCTTCTTTATCTCTGTATTCTCTAGAGTTAATAACCTGTACATTCCAATGTTAGGTAGTGGAGCATCTTGTTGCAAATAAATCTCATGTTCTATCTCTCACTTGGGTGGAAGCCCTTTAGTCTCCTGAAATATAAAATCATAATTAGAAACAACTTTAACTAGATCTACTTTATGTTTAGGATTAAAACCTTGGAATGCATCGGATTTATCAAGATCCTTTGATTTTACAATCATTAGTAAAAATTTCTTACTTGAATTTACAATTCTTTTCATCTGTTTTGAATTTATGAGAGCAAAGTTATCTTTGAGTTTATGAGCCCTTACAATATATTCAATTCCATCCTTAGTGAGTTGATACTTATTTTCAGCTCGATAGAAGATAGCTTTTCTATCGTACAAGTATGGACTTCCTAATACAATTCCACATATGTCCAATGGGACTATATCTAACTCAACCTCATCTACAAATGTTGACCCAATAGCAAAATGAAGTTTACATTGTTTCGTAACTTGTAGCTTTGTTTTATCACACACCCAACCTAATGGATATGGCTTTTTATGAGGTTTTGTTTCTAGACCCAACTTCTTTACAATTGTTTTAGAAATCAAATTAACTTGTGACCCACTATCAAATAAAGTATCAATTTTAGTGTGCTTGGAAATGACTCTAATATGAAATATCTCATTTCTTTTCCTCTCATAACTTTCATTATCAACAGAATGCAAAGAATTACTTGTAGATGCTTCATAATCTTTACCTTTTATACCTATAGCTGTAACCATTGTCTCGTCACTTAAGTCTGACCCAAAGTCCTTTTGAATAGCAGCAACATTCTTTCTCTCTTTATCCCTGAACTTCTTAGGCTTCAATTCTGGATGCAAAGACCAGCAGTGTGCCTCATCATGTCCTTCCTTCTTACAATGAGTGCATGAAGGTTTATCCTTCTTCACAATGTTTGTTTTCCTCTCCTTCCATTTCAGTTTCTTCTTACCTTTATTCTTGATTTCAATGGGTTTGGATGATTTCCCAATATCTGGGGTTACATTTTTACCTCTAGCCTCCAGATGAGTTGCTTGAACTGATACATCATCTAAGCTAGTTGGATTAAACATAAGTATAGTATGCTTCAAATAACTATGAAGACCACCTATATGTTTTAACAGCGTCTCTGGTGAGTCCAATGATATGCCTAATGTTAAAACTATCTTACGAAATTCCTGAGTATAACTCTGAACACTTTGACCCTTCGATTGACGTAGTGTTTGCCAACTCATCATTGCTTGCTACATATAAGCCAAAGGATAAAAGTGCTTTTTAATGGCAGAAACAAATTCATTCCAAGTTGAAATGATTTAACCATGCTTTTTGAGATCTGCTTGTGTCTTGCCTTCCCACCACACAAGTGCGGTTCCTCCAAGTCAAAGACTAGCCAACTCGATCTTCTTCCTTTCTGAATCAACTTTTTGCACCCTACAATATACATCAATTTGCCTTATCCAATTATCAAGCTTTTCAGCATTAAGTTCTCCATCATAAATTGGCAAATAAAATTTTACATCTAATTTGATTAAAGAGGATTTCTTCTTCTTCTTCTTAGAAGAACTAGTTTTATGAGATAAGACGATGATGATGAAGATCATGGTGATGATGGAGGAGATGGAGGAGGCTTTTCTCCTTTTCCGTTGTTGGTAAGGTAAATCCCCTTTGCGGATAGAGGCGATCCCACTAGCCTATGACAGAACTAGCCACAAACAAACCACGCTGCTACGCAAGTTCCTAGTTATGCCTCAAAGGTGAATCAAGAAGACTAACCTCGAGTCCAACGCTATGATTGAAGCAGAGTTGATATCCTCGCTCTCTTGCTCCAACAGATCATAACGAATACCTGCACATACAAAGGAAGAGACAGATACCAACATAAAAACTACCAAGGCACAACTATATTTCAGTCAGAAAGGAAATAAATCAACATATCACCATGACAGATAATGAGATTGGAACTATAATAGCAGTCGCTCATCAATTAATAAACAGGAAAAGTTACAACCATTGTTCTGACGTCGACCCTTCTCCTGGCTGGGTGAGTAACTATATGTGTCTTGACATGCATCTCCTCTCCGGCAGCATAACCTCTCTAGCACTCATTAGCATTCTCTCCATGACCAATAATCATCACTACTATAACTCAATTACCAAATCACTAGCATAACACTAACACCAACACTCTCTCTAGCACTAGCTTGTCCAATGCATAATGACAAGCTTATATAGATGGAGAAGGGAGGAGGATGCGATGAACCGGGACACCTTTTGTGGAATTAGCAAAAGCCATAAAGATGGATAAAGCTCGACAAAAAACTGATTTTCTATCCTCAGAAAAGCTCCATGTAATGAAGGAAACAACAGTCGGACGTGCATTAAGGCAAAAAGCACGACTAAATTTGGTTGGCGCGACTGTTGCTCTAAGATAGAGCGCCAATGGTCGCGCCCCCTTTTGAGGATCTCCATCATTGGCGCGGGTAGGATACTGTGGACTTGCGCCAATGGAAAAAGAGCATTTTTTAGGGATGATCTGCAGAAGGTGTCTTCAGGGAACATGGAGTACATACTCAGGGGAACATAATGCAGGTGTTTTTAGACTTTGTCACTTCTTATAACTCCCGGGATGGGTCCTCCAAGGTACGACAAGAGGAGTAACAGGGATGGTGACAAATTACTGTGTAACAGATGCCCCCTAAAGCATGAAGTTCGAGAGGTGGAGAGGGGTGAAATGCTTTACAAGAACACACACATAAGAGCACACAAGAGCACATATAGTTACTGCCGCCGAGGAGCTGTATTAAGAGACATGACTGATAGTTCAATTACAAGATGTACGTGGTATGGTCGCAGCCATCCATAAGAGAGTACATAAATAATCTAGATCCATAGTATGGACGCAGCCATCTGGTTAGGATCAATGATTTGACTCAGGTATGGTCGTAGCCATCCAGTGAATGAGTCAAGTATCAAGAAACACACCTGGATTACAACAGACACAATCCAGGGTCTTGCGCTCCATCTCGACCCGAACAAGAGTACAAGTCCAAGCATGTGAATATATGAGCTGGAGTCGAACATGCATGAACATCGCCTGATTACCAGTCAATAATGGAAACTGTTAACAGACGCGAGAGGTACCACCAATAATGACAATGGCCCTCAAGGTACTATAGGTACAATCTACGGCGTGTGAATCAATGCGCTGAAGTCGAACACCCGTAGAATCATTCGATCGGAGGCCAATGATGAAAACCTCACGTCGAACACGAAGAACCTGCCATTGAGGCATGCAGGCTCCAAGGCACCGGAAGGGAGTCTCTAGGTCAACTTCCTGGATAGTGAGCTGAAGTCGACAGGGAGTGACCTTGATCGAAGGTGGGCCATAATGTTTCCCACATCATCGACACGAGACAGAGAGATAATGTTGTGAATCAAGATTGTGCGAACTATCAGAGGGAGGTTGTTTATTTGCAGAGGTCAACTTCTCTTGAACATATCGGCGGCACATTAACGGAATTGGCAGTATTTGACATCAATGTATCAAAGGTCATTATGACGAGGCAATGAGTGAATGAGAGGTCAAATAGGGTACCCAAATCCATGGAAGCAAGTGAAAGATATGAGATGAAATATCCCCACCCTGGACATGAAAGCAAAAAGTGCCATGTTCAAGAGCAACATACTGCCGTTACGGTAATAATTATGGTTCAAAAATTTTATTTTCCCCCACCATTTCTGGCGAGTACCCCAGTTATTTTTAACAAGCTTGATGGGGATAGCATATGCTTGCGTTGTGACAAAATCCGATGTCATTCAGTTTTAACGAGTCTGACAAAGGAAGGACTCGGCGTCTTTTCTTGTTTAGAGAGTTTGAAAAGACAGCGGAAAAGGAAACTCCAGGGATGTCCTTTTTCGTAAAGTTGTGTCTCTCGGGCCCGAAAAAGTATAAAATAATACCCGAAAGAACCGCCCGATCATTACGATCGAGGAGTACTTTTCATGATTAGTGATTTCGACCTGAAAAAGTAAAAAAGCGGTCAAAACCACGTCGTTTCATAACCACTAACGAGTTTGAAACGACAAAAACCCGGTAATCTTTTTATGTTTTAACGGTCGACAAAAAGAACTTAAAACGACCGCCCCTTATCACCATTTAACGAGTCAAGAGGAGCGACTCGGCAATCTTTTCCTCTTTAAATGGTCAGAAAAGAGCTAAAAGCGGACCTTCATTTTTATTTTCTTTAACGAGTAAAAAAGGGAAAAATACTCGGCAATCTTTTCATATTTTACGAGTCAGAAAAGAGAGTAAAGGCGACTCGTCCTGAAGGAACGAGTGGTATAAGGGATAGCAACTGGTTCCGGTAATGGTGGAACTTTACTTGAAACACGTAAAGGTTAAGAGGCTGGCTAACAAGACCACTCATCGCTGCGGTTCCTCAGGAAAGGAGAAACAACCAAGTGAAAGCACATGATCGGCCAAAAAGATGGTGGCGATGGAATGAAACAACCAAGGCTCATCTAGCAGAATTTTAGCGGATAAAAGGCAATCATGGGATGTAACTGGGTTCATTTTTACACAAGCTTGAACCATGAAGAACTTTGCTTGGATTCGGTTTCATTTTTACACAAGCTTGAAACGAAAAACTATGCTTGGGTTCGGTTTCATGTTTACACAAGCTTGAAACGAAAAACTATGCTTGGGTTCGGTTTCATGTTTACACAAGCTTGAAACGAAAAACTATGCTTGGGTTCGGTTTCATGTTTACACAAGCTTGAAACGAAAAACTATGCTTGGGTTCGGTTTCATGTTTACACAAGCTTGAAACAAAAAACTATGCTTGTTAAAAAAAAATTTGTTGCATGCCCCCAGCATGATTATACCAATCGAGATACATGCCCCCCAAGCTTCATGGCATTCACGGAGTGGATGGAATGAAGGTTTACTTGGAAAGACTCGATTGGAGGATGCCCCCCCGGGCTTCAGTCACGCGCCCGGGTGAGCAGCCGTCATCAGAATGACGGGGTGGGTGCTGGGACATTTCCTATGGAAATAAGACCATTTAGGAATGGCTATATGTGAAGTGTGAACCGGGGAATGAAAGTTGGTCTACGACTTTGATCGTTCTTCCTTCATGCGGAAAACACATCACTCTGAAGAGTGAGGACACAATAGCACGTATGCGATAAATATAATCTCGTCCAAGGAGTAAATTGTAATCTAACGGACCTTGGACTACCATGAGACCCATTTGGATAGTCTTCCCTTCTAACGTGATAGGTACATTGGGAAGAATTCCTAAAGGTCGAGTGATTTCTCGATGGAAACCTACAAGGCTTCTCATCTCAGGCAGAAGCAGTGGGGAACCAAGTGCTTCCCAAGCTGTTGAAGAAAGGATACTAACAGGAGATCCTTCATCAATAATTGTACCAGCCATAACCATGCGATAGACTTGAACTATAATTCGAAATGGTATGGAGGCTAGTAACCGAGGATTGACCAGTTGATCCCAATTAAAGGAAATAACTAGGTTGCTCGGAGGTGGGACTGGATAAACAGCCGGATATGCCTCTAATGGACTTTCTTCCTGTTGTGAAGAAATGAGAGGGATGCTCACTTGATCATTAACGTCTATGTCAATGAATAGAATTTGGACGGTGGGTTCGTCATTCTTGGCAGTGATAACATCATCTGAGGAGGTAATTTCTGAAGGCGAAACCGGGTCACTTGTAATCCGGACCGTTTGACTGTTGTTTGGTTTGGATTCAGATGTAGGATCATCTAGGGGTGGAAGTTCTGAAAGCAAAACCGGGTCACTTGTAAGCTGGACCTTTTGACTTTCATCTGGTTTAGATTCAGATGTAAGAGCAGCTAAAGATGGAACTTCTGTAGGCAAAACCGGGTCACTTGTAAGCTGGACCTTTTGAAAGACCGGGTTACTTGTAAGCTTGAACTGTGGACTTTCGGTCGGTTTGGACTCAGGAGGTTCATCTTTGATGATCAAGTAGTGCGTAGATGATGAACATAAATCACTTGTTCCGACCAGGTATTGGACTGGAACAGGCTGAGCAACATTCTTTCCGACCAGGTACTGGTCTGGAATAGGCTGAGCAACACTCTTTCCGACCAGGTACTGGTCTGGAATAGGCTGAGCAACACTCTTTCCGACCAGGTACTGGTCTGGAAAAGGCTGAGCACAGGTAGGTTCAGGAAGAGAAAGCTGGACCAAAGAGGAATCATGCTTGATCTCTTGGTTAGTGGAGAGACACTCTGCAGGTGTAACAAGACGCTGATATCCAGCAGGTAGTTGGGGTAAGGAATCCGACAGACTTGCCAAAAGACGGGAAGCTTCATCCATCAGTGGACAAAGTCGAAGGAGATGATTACCTTCACAAAGTCGACAAGGGAAACGAACCTTCCCTTTCCTGTTACCAACTAGTAAGGTATCGTCAATTTGCGACAGCAAGGGGCGAGTCGGGTCACGGGACCATATATCTAGGATCCTGGGAATGCCAGGACAATCAGAAAGAAAATGATCCCCTTTGCATAATCGACAAGGAGACCGAAGCTTCCGCGGAGGAGCAGAAGGTGGTTCCACTTCTGTTAGCTTCGTGGTAGATACGACCTTTCCCTTAGGAGACTTCTTCTTTTTGGTCTTCTTCTTCTTCTTCTTAGCCACCTGGTTAGCGAAATCCAAGGTTTCACCAGGCGAAGTAGAAGATGAGGACGTAGCAATAGGCGAAGAGGGAAGGGGTCCACCTTAGAATCAACATGGTGTTGTTCGGGTGGAGGAGGTGGTGGTGGGACAGGATTCATCACACTTGAGACCACCGAGTTTGAAAACAACCATACGGGTAAACCAATGGTCAACCCAGGCAAAGACAATGTTGCGATATACTGAACACCAACATTTCCAACAGAAGGAAATGGACGAGGCTACCCATCAGGAGGAATGCCTTGGCCGGTGGGCACCGGAAAGGCTGCCATTGAACGAGAATTAACCCTACTCAAGCTAACGCACGCAAAATCTAATTGGGTAGATGTTATCGTGGCCAATAATTTTTAAGACACTGAACTTAACCTTTTCATCTTTTAAGAGTCGAGAAAAGGGTAAAAGATGACTCTAGTCTCCTTCGAATATTTAATGAGCACGAAGTGACAAGACGCTCATAGGCACCTTTTCGTTTAGGGAGTCCGAAAAGGATCAAAAGTGACTGCTCTGGAATTCTAGGTAGAGGGTGTGCCAAACTTTTCGCAAAACCACAGAATACTTTTTAGGGTACGGGTGGTCGATCTTCGTGAATGCTGTGTTCACTGCATTGCGAATCGTAGGGCGGCTAACACGGCTTCCTATGGATAAAGGCTTTATTCCTATAGGGGTCTCCCAATATATACTCGACGGTACGTGGGAGCACAGTCCGTATTGGCATCTACCGTTTCACCGTGGAGGAATCACCCAACCACTCGACGATAAACTACCAGGTTTAACGATGCCGGAACACGTCTCTAACCTAGACCTCTAGAGTGTTTGCGTTATGTTCCAATGCGTTGTTATGTTCATTGAGTTCATTTTAAAGTTTATCTTTGATTATGTTTCAGTTTTTTGGTCCTACCGTATGTGATATCTCGAAAACTTCTTACATGCAAACTATATGCCGAAATTAAATCATTTGATTCGATGAATCCTATCTACAGTAGGGTTGAGATCTTTTTTCACAAACGAAATGATCACTTCAACAAAGAACAAAGATCCTAATGCAGCTAATAACAAGAAACGAAATTTTGTCTTTTTCCTTTTAATAGCAACAAATAACAATAAATGATAACTACTATAATGCAAGAGATTTTTTGTTTTTCTTTCCTTTAAGATGGCATGATGCATGTAAACAAATTCTAAGAGATATGCACAATCCAAGTTCAGTCAATGAAATAGAACCAATTCTAAAACACAAAATGAACCATGCAAGCAAGGAAAAACACAAAAACTAGTGAACTTCAAAGAGGCTAGAAGTGAAGTATTCAGAGTATAGAAGATCAAGCTTTAACAAAGCACTGGATAGGTGTAGAACAATCAACAAGCTGACTGGATGACCAAGAGACCAAAACTTCCCACAGAAGGCTAGACATGCAAAGTCACTGGAAATAAGCAAACAGCTGAGGGATACAGGCTAAAACTAGTCAAGCAGAGGTTCAACACAGTTCCAGAGGCTGAAAGAGATATATAAAGAGACTGAATGAGCTTTCCACCCACACACAGGCAAAATTTACAGAGCTGGCGCGACTGTCAGCCTGCAACTTGCGCTATCACAGAATTGGCGCGAGTTGCTTTTGAGCAACATGCGCCAACTGGCGCGACTGTCAGAGAAATAACAATGCCAATTAAGCTTGCCAACTAAAAAGATAAATGATACGACCTCAGGTCGGGTTGACAGTGCTCAGATGGGTCAAACAATAAAGAATCAACTCAGAACTGACTCAGGAAGCTAATGCACTCAAGCAAGCAGAAGAAAATTAACATGCAAGACAGAAATCAAAAAGTTACTCCCCAGCGGAGTCGCCAATTTGTTGGTAAGGTAAATCCCCTCTGCGGACAGAGGCGATCCCACTAGCCTATGACAGAACTAGCCACAAACAAACCACGCTGCTACGCAAGTTCCTAGTTATGCCTCAAAGGTGAATCAAGAAGACTAACCTGGAGTCCAACGCTATGATTGAAGCAGAGTTGATATCCTCGCTCTCTTGCTCCAACAGATCATAACGAATACCTGCACATACAAAGGAAGAGACAGATACCAACATAAAAACTACCAAGGCACAACTATATTTCAGTCAGAAAGGAAATAAATCAACATATCACCATGACAGATAATGAGATTGGAACTATAATAGCAGTCGCTCATCAATTAATAAACAGGAAAAGTTACAACCATTGTTCTGACGTCGACCCTTCTCCTGCCTGGGTGAGTAATTATATGTGTCTTGACATGCATCTCCTCTCCGGCAGCATAACCTCTCTAGCACTCATTAGCATTCTCTCCATGACCAATAATCATCACTACTATAACTCAATTACCAAATCACTAGCATAACACTAACACCAACACTCTCTCTAGCACTAGCTTGTCCAATGCATAATGACAAGCTTATATAGATGGAGAAGGGAGGAGGATGCGATGAACCGGGACACCTTTTGTGGAATTAGCAAAAGCCATAAAGATGGATAAAGCTCGACAAAAAACTGATTTTCTATCCTCAGAAAAGCTCCATGTAATGAAGGAAACAACAGTCGGATGTGCATTAAGGCAAAAAACACGAATAAATTTGGTTGGCGCGACTGTTGCTCTAAGATAGAGCGCCAATGGTCGCGCCCCCTTTTGAGGATCTCCATCATTGGTGCGGGTAGGATACTGTGGACTTGCGCCAATGGAAAAAGAGCATTTTTTAGGGATGATCTGCAGAAGGTGTCTTCAGGGAACATGGAGTACATACTCAGGGGAACATAATGCAGGTGTTTTTAGACTTTGTCACTTCTTATAACTCCCGGGATGGGTCCTCCAAGGTACGACAAGAGGAGTAGCAGGGATGGTGACAAATTACTGTGTAACATCCGTTATCTTCTTTATCTGGAGGGATAAAAAGAAAAGGTTACTCTGCTCCTTTGTCTTGTTTATCTGTTGAAGTGCCTTCACCTTTTCCCTTTTTAAACTCATTATACATCTCTTCCACCATTGCACGTATTGTCATGAAACTATCCAAGAATTGGGATTCTGACCCAAGTGGAGCTTCATCTACCATCCTTCTTTGTTAAAAGACCCTTCCAATCTCTGGATTCGCCTCAACAAGTTCACCTTCACCTTTTTCGAGCCTCAACCTAGTCAGCATTCAAATCTCCACACAAACTTGTCAAACCTTAAAAACCTTAAGCTCTGATACCACTTGATCTAATATTGAAAAAGGTATTACAGACTATGTGTGAAGTTTCCTATGTTACTTAGTGCAATGGATTGATAATATTTCAAATAACATAAATTCTTAAACAATTATAAAACACAATCAAACACATCAACACAACTAAAATTGATAAAGGAGTTCACCAAACTTCTTGGCTACGTCTCTTGGTCCTTTAGCTTCCAGTGCTGACCTCTTTATTATGTCTTCAAATAGTTGTTACAGGTGTGAGCTCAAAAACAGAGTCTCAACCATGAAAATGGATCTCACCACTGTGTTTATCTTGAATCTTCGAGTTGAAACGAGTATACACTTGACTGTACTTGGTCACTCTGACCTCCAGACCCCCTGGAATGGTTCACAACACACTCTGTCAACTTTCTTTGTGTTATGGTATTAATATACCACGTTTAGTTACAAACTGCGCTAATCATGACATAATACGTTTACATTAAAAATAGAGTATTAACCAAAGGACCAGCGGGCGCAGGGTGGACCCCGACTGTCTGTCCTATTCTCAGTGCCGATCTCGAGATCAAACAATCTAATGACTATCATGTCCCTCTCATCAACCACTCCAGACAATCTGCACCATTGATCTGTCCTGAGGGATCTGATGGCTGTCACGCGATCTTGCGCTCTAACTAGCACGTCTATTAATTCTTTGAAGGCACGCGAGAAAGCGGTTTCAAGATGCTACGTGTCGACTGCTGAGTGGAATCATGCAGATTTTTGGAAAACCATTTCCCGCCTTGAAGGCACATGATAAACCACTTACCGCTTCTCTTCTGGAACTCAAATAAGTTTAAATTCTTTTGCATAACCTCATCATGTCCATTTTCGAGGATAACCTGCTTGCATGTTCCAACGTGATGTGAATCTATCTCCTTTGATCGAACAATCTCCACCCTTGTTCGCTGATCCCATCGCCTGTGGTATGAACCAATCACAAACTGCCACATCATCTTATGCGCTGACATCATCAAGAACCTGTGACTCTTTCTCGGGTTGCCACATGTCCTGCTGACGTATACATTTACGTTTTGGCCTAAATATTTAATTGGCTCTAATTTCTTCATATGAACTTATATTTACACACTGTTTGCACTATTGGCTTTGTATTAATGAGAACTTCAACATGATTCCACTTTCAACTGTATTTGAAGACTTTTTATCTGGAGGCTTTACTGAATCCATTTTGGATCAATGAAACCACGATCAAATTCCATTTTGGAAAGCTCACCTGATAGAGATAACGATTGCATTGAATTCCTCTTTTTGAGAAGACCAAAATAGGCCTAAAGATCACTCAAATCGAATAAGGGAAATTATACTTATGAAGAAAAGACCTCATGTGTACATTTGGTAAGGTCGACCTTAAAGCAAAGTGGACCACCTTGGAAGGCTATAAATAGAAGTTCCCTTTGCCTCATTTGGACACAATGATGAGACATTCTTCTATCTTGTTTTTGTCTTGCACAAGTCTGAGGCTCATCCATAGAGGATTAAGTTCTCTCTGGGGTGAAAATACATGTTATGAAGCTCACATCTCTAATTTAGGGTTTTGGACCCCAGTGGCAAGAACATAACAAGAATGATTTGAATGTATTCACACACACAGAAGCTCATCCATGCGACTAGATCCTTCCATTCGCACAGACATCTCTCCATCCATGCGACATGAGGTTTAAGGTTTCCGCAGTCTAGATCTGACCCCAGTCGCTCACAAGTTAGGCTTAAGGGAGTGACTTGGAAAGCTATAGTCACTCACATGACCAGGATCTAAAAGTTAAAATCTTAGTCTTTCAAAGATTTCTCTCAATGACAACAGGGTTCGGCAGTTGATTGTAGACAGTGACAGCTCATTACAGACTTCAGAATTAGGGTTTTGAGTGTATACATTGTTGGGTTCATTTCATGGATGTTTTGGTTGTTTTGTTGGTTATTTTCATAGATGAATATATGGATCATTGTACTCTATTTTTCTAAATCATTTGATGAAAATATAAGAAGAAGAATTTACAAGGGTTTTCCCCATAGTGGGTTTTGCCTTGGTCTCTGACCAATATTGATGTCTCTATGTGTGAACGTTTTTCTTTTGTTGTTTATTTATGTTATGCTCCATTGATGATGATGATATTATTCTTTCTACATAGTTGCATATGTTGAATAATGATGTAAATATGAATAATGTTATGATGTTATGGGGTGAATGTAATGTGTTAATGAAGAAATGCAGTTATCAAAGCAAAAGAACAATATATCCCTATGAAAAATTAACAGTCCCAACTGAGAGCAAGGTAATTAAATGAATGTGGATTTAACATGCCCCTTTTGTGATGAATATCATACTACAAAGAAAATTATAAGAACAGATATATTGAGTGCATGACATGATATGTTTGGAGATTTTAAAACAAAATTGTTGTGCCATCAAAGGTAGGAAATAGTTCACTTAATTCTGATGATAAATAAATTGATTTAAATGACAGATTTCTAAGTAAATAGTTACTCATAAATCTGATTTAAGCACTTGAGCAAAGTGAAAATTAAAAACATATTCGTGATACTAATGAATTAGATAGTTAATCCAAAAGACAAACATCTTCATATCAAACACGAGTGCACGATATGAAAAACTTACACAAATCTACCATCAAAAGATGAAATTTACACTTTAAATAAAAGTATTTAAATACAAATTGATAAAACCTAGGCTCTTTGCTATGTTCCTTGATTTGATCTCTAACGGTCTTTCCCAAATCATAAGCTCTACCACTAAAGGGAAAGAGTTGGAAAAGTGTAGGCTCAACCTTCAATACAAAGTCTAGATTTTGAAAAGAAAACCCACAATAACTCATATCTAAGCTTTTCTCCCTATATACAGTTCAAACTATCATTACAAAAGTGCTTACAGCTTCTAAGTCATAGAGGTTTGGAACCCCGTTTTCTTGTTTCTTCAAAATATTATTTATAATTTCTAAAAGAAATCCAAGAATGGAGAGTTGTTGAAGGTAGTTTAGATCCATCAAATTTTGAGTTGTCATACCTCTTTTTCTCCTTTTCTAGTGCAATATCATTGCTCCAAATATTTTTTTCTTCATACTTTCCAACAGATCTCCTGCAAAACCAATCAGAATTCAAGATAAAATAAAATAATTTTGCACACTAAATCACAATACCAAAATTTGGGAAAACCAACCCTCCAACTAAATTCTAATTAAATAAATGAAAATTGTGTCTCTCAATGATTCATGTAATGATCTATTTTACCCAAGAAAACAGAATCAAATGAATATTTTACAACCAATATCTTTAGCCAACCAAATTCTCCCAAAACAACATTTGAAATTGGTTTTTTGGTGTAAAATTAGAGCTTTATTTTATGCTAATTTTTAGGCATAGTAAATGTGCATATTTGGCCATGTAACTAATTCCAAAATGTTCTCCATTGTTTTATCTTTCCAACGAGTCGTTCTGGACCTCATTTGGCCAAGTAGAACTCCAGATAGAACCTTCCAAAATTGAGGTGTCAAATCTGCTAGAGTGCTAGAAAATGCATATCTGGATAAAAATCTGAGTATTTTTTTAAATTTTAATGTTACACTTTATTCCTATATTCTAAATAAATTTAAAAATTAAATAACTAAATTAATTATTTTAATAATTTGTAGAAACTACTAATATATACAAATTAAAAAATAACTATAAACAAATTTTGTAATCAATTTAAATTTTAAAATAAAGTTATTAATATAAAAATGATTAAAAAATAATTTAAAAGAAATGAAATGAAATGAAAATAAATTATTTAAAAATAAATAAATAAATATATATATATATATATATATATTACGTGAATGGCTCACTTGAGCCATAAAAAGGAGGATTAAGAGTATTAATGGGAGGTTTATATGGGAGGGGAGCTACATGGGGACTTCACTTGGGAGAAATGCCATAGCACGTGGGTTCATATTGGGGGATATATATTGAGCGAAAAAATACATAATATATTGGGGGATATATATGGGGTAAAGGCTTTTTATATTGATATGTATAAAAAATGGAACTCAAAATTAATGAAAAAATATGAAGAAGTATAAAAAATGTTAATGAAAAATTGGAAACCTACAATATCTAATCAAAGTAGGGGTTTTTTAAATTAGGAAGGTGTATTGGATTCATATTGGTAGGGGGTTAAATAATGTGATTTTAGAGGTATTTTCCAATATGTATCCAAATTAGGGGTATCATTTAGTATGCCATGAATGCACGTGATTTGTCAGGGGTTTATTCAGTGATGCCCCTGTGGGGAGCTATAAGGTGAAGAGGGAGTGGAGATGAGTGTTGGGCCCGAGGCGTGAAGGAATAAGGAGGAGCCGGGAAGAGAACAAAGGAGGGAGAGTGGAGAGGGAAGCCCTGGATGGCAAGAGGAATAAGAAGTCTAGAGAGAAATTAAAATAGGAGTCGGGAAGAGAAAAGAGGAGAGAGAGGGGGAGACCTACGTGAGAGTGAGACCCTTTCCCATTAATTAATGTAGGTCTTTCCATTTCACCCATTTTGCACAATAAGAGAGAGTTCCCTAGACATTGGAAGCCTGTAATGTTTTGGAAATTCAATTTATGTTTTGTTTTGGACTTTGGGTATGTTAAAAAAGGAAAATATTTTATTTTATTTAAATATAATATTTAAAATATGGTTATATATTATACAATAGTTGGATCTACATGTTTTTTTGGTAGATTATGATAAGCCTCATCATTGGGTAATTATATGGGCCTTAATTCACCTTCCTAGCTTAGTAAAACCAACTTTTCTCACAACTTATTACATGATTTTTATTATATTTTGTTTATGAGATGAGTTAGAGTTGGATATGATGCCTAGTGGACTAATATGCATTGAATGCAGGATTGAAGGAGAAAATCTAGGAATTTTGGCAAATACTAAGGTTAAACTTGAATGGGACAAGGGAGAGGGATTGTAGGAGGTAAATCCTCCTCATTTACTTCTCCCCCGTTCGAATATTCCTCCATCCATCACACCAGCTCGGAGTGCAAGCAACCAAGCCATGAGGATTAGAAGGAAGTCGAGTAAGTGAGAGACAAAGAGCTATTTTATCTCGAGTTCGGAAGCCGAGCCTCCATAATTTTAAGGAAGTCGTTGGGGACTTCATTTCTATAAGTGGAGATGCCTAGAGCCTCATTAGGATTTGAATTTTTGTTGTAAAACTCTAAGCTATTTTCGAGCTCCAGACTTGTGAAAGTTTTATTGATGTAATTTTATGTTTTGGTAAGAGGAATGAGTTTTGTTTTTAGCCAACACTGAGTTAACTCAGAGGGTTGAAGCTCTTGGGTTAGGGCCCAACCCTAGCAGCCAAGGCTCCTCTTTCTTGTATCTGTATGTTTAGATTAGTCTCATAGCTTCATTGTTAATTTTCTTTTAGATGTGTTTTCATTGCAAGTAGTGTAGATTGGATTGGTTGTTTATTAGTTTGCTTCCATTTGTGCCTTACTTTAGTAGCAGGTTAGCAGGGATAAAAGGAGTACCACAAGGTTGTCAGTGGGTGTCTTGGCCTCATTTCCTCCCTTTGGGATCATGATTTGAGGAAGGGACCCTTGTGCAGCCCCAAAAACACAGATTTCTATTTCTTGCATAAGATTTAGAGTTTACTGTATTTAAGTTAGCATTTGATCAGTTTTGCAAAGTAGGATTTCATTTCCATATCTTCTATCTTCACTCTTGCAGTAGATCTCATTCATGCTTTCATTCCCTTCAGCAACTTTCCTCATGCATCATGTAGGCAGTTAGTTCATTAATTCTGCTTTTCTAGCTTATGAGAATGCTTCTTCTTTACATATATTTTTGGGAATTATACATGTTTTATGTAGAGCAGGTGATTCAAGAGGAGACAGAATTCATAGCTAGCAACCACCTTCCACTCCATCCACCATAGTCATTCCTTTTTTTCACCATTCCCTTCACTAGTTTTCATTATTTTTCATAGAAATTATTCCAAGCACATTGAGCGAATCCAACCATTCTCTATCTTTGTTGTTGACTTCTGAGTGATCCTAGACCTTTCGTCACTTCATTCCACCCATCTGCCACCTTCCCTAAGCCTTCCATCACCTCCAACACCTTCCATTTTTCTCTCGGCTGTATCATGTAGGTTTAAAGGGAATCCTGTAGGTTTTCTTGAAATGGCATGTTTTGACGCTGAATTGAGGGAAAACCTCTAAGAAGTCACCAAAAGCCTCCCAAGGGTCTCCCACACCATCCAACCATCTCCTAACCCTTCCATCCATCCTTCAACATCCTTAATTCACCTCCCACATCAGCAAAAGAAATTAGTTTTCATACTTGATTTTGCATGAAAAGACAAAAAGACAAAAATAGATTTATTTCAGTCCTTTTACTTGCACATTAGTGATGTTTGATGCTTCTTACTTCCATGCTTAGATAGTAGCATTTGGTTCATGTAAATCTAGCATTATTGCAAAGCATAGTTTCTTGGAAATTAATTATGAAATAGTGTGATTTAGCATTGAATTTCGGTCTTTTCCATTATTGTAGTAGAGTAGCTCTCCCTTAGAGCAGATTTCCCTTTCTTCCATCAAGAAACCAAGCTTCTTCTGACTCCATAGAAGTCTGGCTTGAAAATGCTAGTGGTCTTTCACCAGCTGAATCATGACAAAAGGAAGAACCATCACTTTTACTTTTGTATACAACACTGTCACCTCCATGTTTGTACGAACCCGGGGTTGACAAAGTAAAGCCGACAGTCCAGGAGTTGCAACATTCTTGCTGCAATACTGACGCTCATTACTTTTTGGCATTGTTGCCGGGGAGGTGTCTGAGTAATATGTGAATACTTCTTCTTTCTTCTATTTCTTGTCTCTAATATTCTGTCATTAGTTTATTTCTGTAAAAGTACTTTTGTTGCTTCCTTTTTTATTCTACATTTTCTGCTTTCCTTTCCATTTTGCAAGCAAGATTTCAATTCAGCAAGTAGTTTTTCATTCAATCAGTAGTTTTCATTTAATTAGAAATTTCAATTCTAAAAATTACTTTCCATGTTTGAAAAATAAACACAAAGCCAACCCAAAAACATTTCTTTCATTGCTCGTAGGAATAGGGATAACTTAGGGAAATTTTTGCTAAATACCCCCATTGCATCAAACAGCCAACCTTCACTCTTCTTTAGTGGCTGTGAACTGGAGGAATCCTTAGGTGAGAAACCTGACAGATTTGAAGAACCTATAGGGGAAGAAGAAGAAGAAGAACCCATTCCTACTTAAGCAATGGCTGAAAACATAAATGACAGAGGGATAGATAGAGAGTTGAGGGTGCCTTCCCCATTAGGGAAACCAATGGGGGCACTAAGATGAAAAATATAAGCTTCTCTACCCTACCTCATTTCCATGGCTTGACCACAGAAGACCTCGAAACTTTCCTATTTGAGTTTGTTGTTATATGCTGGACCTATGACTATATAGATGATGAGTAGAAGCTAAAACTATTTCCATCTACCCTCAAGGATGTGGCATTATGCTGGTTCATGGATTTACCTAGGGATAGCATCACAACTTGGGCTGAGATGCAGCAATCCTTTAACAACAAGTATCGAGACTACTGTCGGTCAAAGGATACTAAAGAGGAAATTTTTAGGATGACCATAGGCAATGATGAATCCCTAGAGGATTACGAAGAAAGATTCCAGCTTAGTTACAAAAGCACCAGGTGCAAACTTGACCTTGAGTCACTAAAGATGGTCTTGCTTAGGGGAGTTAGGGAAGATCTTTTGGATACCCTACACTTGTTAGCAGGAGGAGATATCTACCAGTTACCCTATGAGGATATCAATACTGTCTTTAGAAACCATTCTAGGGCAGCTAGGAAAAAGGGTAGGGGTAGTCAACCTATGGTCAGTACATCCTCTTCCAACTCATCCATCAAGGGTGAAATTGGAAACATGTTGGAAGATTTCAAAAGTGAGATGTTGCAAACCCTTGCCTTGCAAATGGACACTATGCAAATTAAGAGAAAGCAGGAGGAAGCAGAGAGAGCCTTGGCCATTTTTTGTCCTAAATACACCAGGAGGCACCCTAGGAATGAATGTCCACTGAATTCTATTGAAATTTGCCCAGTATGTGAAGAAAACCACTCCATAGACAAGTGCCCTTCTTTTCCTGGACTCAAAGTTGTATATCAAAGAGTTGAAGGGGCCACTAAACAACTCTACTACATAAACCAAAGGAAACCTCATGGGCCTAGACCATACTAGCAGGGCATGCAAGGGTCATCCCATGCATATTACAACCCCAACCAAACCATAGACATACCTTCTTTGGGACCCCCTACTCATCCTTCCTAGTCTACACCCCCTCCTTGGTCCTTTGCATCTCAGTATCACTCCCAGCAAGCTAGCCAATCATTTCAACCACATGCTCCGCCACAACCTCAGTGGAATGCACCACCCCTGGGGTGGAGGCCCTAATACAAGAATGCTCTAGCTTTATTGCCTCCACCACCTGCCCAACCATAGTTGTTACATTCTACTCCACCAAAGCAACCCCAGATGCCTGCCCAGCTAAATCCAAACCTGAAAAACAGACAGGCTCAACAAGTATACAGTGGAGAGACATCATATCCAGCTTATGTTATGGAAATCCAGGAGATTAACCTGAGATATGGGAGAGTTCTCCCGGATAACCAACCTCCACCTCCACCTAGGGAGGTTGAGGAAGAAAGAGAGGAAAGCATTCTTAAAGTGAATCCACCATTTCGTGCAAGATTAACCCAACCACTCCACCCTACCCCAGAAGAGACTGAACTTCTGGGAGAATTGAAAAATCTATGTGTAAAGATTCCACTTCTCCAAGAAATAAAAGATGTTCCTATTTACAATAAGTTGATTAAGGAGAAGTGCTTCAAGCATCCAGGGAGGTGAATAAAGGATTCCCCTACCATTAATGTCATTGGACAACTGTCCGTCTTAATGCTGGGGCAGTTAATCTGTCCAAAGTATTTGAACCCTGGAAGCCCTATAGTAGATGTGCACATTATTGGCACCATTGTCTCACACACTTTGATTGAACTTAGTGTTTTCATTAATGTGATGACCAAGGACACCATGCTCAAGCTCAACCTCCAAGGTTCATTGAGGAAGACCACAATAGTTCTGCAACTTGCAGACCATTCCACAGTGACCCCTGAGGGGATTGTGGAGGATGTGATGGTCTCCATTGACTCTTGGGAGTATCCTGTAGATTTCCTAGTTCTCCAGCCTAAGGCTAAGCTTACTGGTTACCTTCTCATCCTTGGGAGACCCTGGTTGGTCACTACTGATGCTTACATTAGCTGTAGAGCTGGGAATATGACCATCAAGAATGGGCATATGTCCAAGCAGTTAGTTCTATACCCTCCTGGTCAGCCATCTCTAGAGCATGATTTACCTTTATATTTGGAGGAGGAGGAAGAAGATGAATTTTATTCTGCCCAAATTTATACTTTAGAAATAACCATGGGAGGAGGACAACAGGATGAAGATGATTTGATTGAACATTGTTGGGAACAAGATCCCCCAAGGACAGTTTTGGGGCTAAAAGCCCATGTTTTGGATCAATTGTGTAATAAAGTTGTAAAGTATCCACATTTTGTGGTCGTGGAGCATGAAGGTGTCATGAGTCATGAAGGGTTTTCCACCCTTATTTTGTAAAGTGTAAAGTCAGTTGTAAAGATCTACCCATGGTCCATGGACCATGGGATTGTATAAAAGGAGCTAAGTAAGCAAGCTCTAAGTAGTTAGGTTTTGAAGAAAAATAAGAGAAGTCTTGGAGTCTTGGTAGAGGATTCTAAGTGTTTCAGGTCTTAGCGTAGGTAGAGGCTCTGCAGCTGAGTGCGCAGAGGCCTAGGGTATAAGTCCCCAGCTGAGGGCGTCGACCCCTACAACTATGTAAGCAGAGCGAATAGAGTCTGTAATAATATAAAGATATCAATAAAGAGAAGTATTTTGTAAATTCTTTGTAGCTATTTCTTGTTAATGCATCTGGTTATATTACATTTTGGGTTTAATTTATAATCTCCATGTGATGCGCAAATGTATGTGACTGTATTAGCTAATAAAATGCAAGTAAGAATATCTGTTTACGTGGTGCTAACTGTGATTGTTTAGTAAGATAAGTAATACACTTGAGATAACTTAGGAACCTATACAGCCTGATGTCATAGCAGTGCGAAAGTACCTAGATCGTTGGTTAAGGCTACACAAAGGTCAACCATACACCTTCGCGAAGGTATTAAAGGGAGCAATAAAGGGCTAGACTAACAGAGACCTAAAGCTTGGTGACCTGTGCGAAAGTAGGAATAGAGGGTATAAATCAATATCACGACCATCTCAAAGTGCGGAAGCTTGGTTCCAACATCCCCCCATACTGCTTCGGGTGAGACTTCAGCCCGCGCTCTGCGGGCTGATGCTGAAAGGGCCATTAGTGTTTGGATTTGTTTGGCTAACTAATGCTGAACCTGGGTCAAGCCCCACGCAACCAACAAATACCTACTCCAAAGTCCAACTCCCAGTACATTTCCCTTAGAAGACGTAGTAAAGGAAACCCAGAACAATCATCCAATTGACCTATGCTTGGCTGATTCCAACCCCTTCTGTGTCAAAACCATAGAATTCGGCCTTGAGAGAACCTTGAAAATCAATCCACCACTTTGTGCTCTCCAAGCAACATGCTAAAGGAACACCGAGATTCCTTCGCTTGGAGTTACAAAGAAATGAAGGGAGAACACCCCTCAGTGTCTACTCACCACATATACATCAAAGAAGGTTGCAATCTAGTCCAGCAGCTACAAAGGAGGATGAATCCATCTCTTAAAGATATAGTCAAAGAAGAACTGCAAAAACTCCTAGATGCAGGATTCATTTACCTTATCTCCGACAGTGAGTGGGTCTCTCCTTTGGTGTTAGTTCCAAATAAAAATGGTGAGTGGAGGATTTGTATTGATTATAGGGAGTTAAACAAAGCCAAAAGAAGGACCACTTCCCTCTACCCTTCATTGACCAAGTGCTAGATGGCCTAGCAGGGAAAATTTTTTTCTCTTTCCTAGATGGATTCAGCGGGTACAACCAAATCCAGATCAGCCTGGAAGACTAGGATAAAACCACCTTCACTTGTCCTTGGGGTACTTTTTCCTATAGGGTCCTTCCTTTTGGCCTATGCAATGCTCCTGCCACTTTCCAGAGAGTAGTCCTGAGTATTTTCGCCGAGTTAGTCCATGATGCAGTGGAAATTTATATGGATGATTTTACACCTTATGGCTATGATTTTCAAGAGGCTCTGTCCAACCTAGGCAAAGTACTGCACAAATGCATTGAAATGAACCTGTCTCTTAGTCCCAAAAAATGTGAATTATTGATGATTGCAGGGACCATGCTAGGTCATTCAATATCTCAGTAAGGACTACAGGTGGACCCAAACAAGATACCTATCATCCAAAGGGTCCCACCTCCTCAAAAGTAGAGAGATGTCAAAATTTTCCTAGGTTTAGTTGGATACTACTAAAGGTTCAGAAAGGACTTCAGCAAGTTGGCCTCTCCTTTATTTGGTTTGTTAGCCAAGGACTCTGAGTTTATATGGTCAAAAAGTTGTCAAGAGGCTTTAGACACCCTAAATAACAAGTTAACCACTGCACCAATTCTCTGAGGCCCAAATTGGGCCCTTCCTTTTCATATTCATGATGATGCCTCACACAAAGCCATAGGAGCAGCCCTAGGTTAGATAGATGAAAAATTGCCTTATGTTATCTACTTTATTAGTAAGAATTTGTTAAAGGCTGAACTAAATTACACAGTGATCGAAAAGGAACCCTTGGCTGTTGTGCATTCATTGAAAAAGTTTAGGCATTATATTACAGTCTATTAAACATTTGTGCATACTGACCATGCTGCAATCAAATATTTAATTAATAAACCAGATGTGAATGCTCGAATTATAAGATGGTTACTTTTATTACAGCAGTTTGATTTAACTATTGTTGATAAGTTGGGTAAGGAAAATGTTGTTGCAAAATTTTTGTCCATATTAAATTTTCCTACAAGTGAAGAAGGGATGGTTGATTACCAGTTACCAGATGAGAACTTATTTGCTATTTCAGTTCTCTCTCCATGGTTTGCTGATATAAAAACTACTTGGTATCTGCACAGTTCCCACCGAACTTGTCCTCCAAAGAAAAAAAAAAGATAGTAAGGAAGAGCGCCCTCTTCACTTGGATTGGGGCAATCTCTTCAAACTTGGCCCAGATCAAATCTTGAGAAAGTGTGTCAAGGAGGAGGAAGTCTTTGACATCCTTCTGACCTATCATGATGGGCCTTGTGGAGGTCACTTTTCAATAAAGAGGATAGCATTCAAAGTGTTACAAGCAGGCTATTATTGGCCCACTCTTCATCAGGATGTGAAAAGATATACTATTCAGTGTGATTGATTCCAAAAGATGGTAAGGCCTACTCCAAGAGATGAAATTCCTCTGCAACCTCATGTGACTTTCGAGCCATTTGACAAGTGGGGCATGGACTTCATTGGACCTATTGACCCTCCTTCCAAACAAAAGCAGTACATCATTGTGTGCACTGACTATCTAGCTATGTGTGCTGAAACCAAGGCAATTAAGGAAGCAATAGAAGAAAAGGTAGCTGAGTTCATCACGGAGAATGTATTTTACAAATTTGGGTACCCTAGAGAGCTCTTCACAAACTAAAGTAGCTAATTTACCTCCAACATGATTGAAGACTTTCTCAGCCAGCACAAGATCAAGCATAGAACCTCCACTCCCTATCATCCACAAGCTAATGGACAAGTAGAGGTGACTAATAGAGTGTTGGAAAGAATCTTGACCAAAGTGGTAAGTAGCAGCAAGAAGGATTGGGCAGATAGACTAGTTGAGGCCACCTGGGCCTATAATACCACCTGGAAGACAACCACTGGATTCACACCCTATGAGCTGGTCTATGGGAAAAAAGTCTTGTTGTCCATTGAATTTGAGTATAACACATTAAGGATGGCAGCCCAACTAGATCTAGATCTCAGCAGTGCACAAAAAGAGAGATTTCTCCAGTTGAATGGTTTGGATGAGTTCAGAATGCAGGCCCTCCTACATACAGAGGTAATTCAACTTTAGAGGAAGATCTAGCATGATAAGAACATCAAGGAAAAACAATTTTGAGAAGGTGATTGGGCTCTGTTATATGATTCTAGGTATAAAGACTTCAAGGGCAAGTTAAGGACAAGATGGCTAGGACCTTATGTTGTAGAAAGATGCCATGATAATGGTTCAATACAGATCAGAACCATAGATGAAGAGGTCATTCCTTTACTTTTTAATGGAAACTAACTGAAGATTTACAAGAGACCATTGTCAAAACAAGAATTCATTGATGATATCAATAAAACAGTGATGGTAGTGGAGCCAGTTTCAACTCCTACCTCATAAAATCACTGAGAGAAAAAAGAAAAAAAGAATAAGGACTCAGGTGGAAACCTCCATGAGGCGCCTAAGCCCCACTATCGGGTTGAAAATCTCTTGGGGCAGCCCAATGGTGTCAATATAAAAAAGAGAAAAAATGAGAATAAAAAGATCCCTGGGTGAAAACATCTCTTGAGGTGCCCAGGGCAAACAGCTAGGATGAAAACCTCTCAAAGGCAGCCTAGTTGTTTTAAAAAAAAAAGAAAAGAGAAAGACCATGAAAAATTCTATTTTGCAGGTCAACAAGAAGGACGATTCGAGAGAAAAGGAGGATCACCAAGAGACTTATTTCACTCATATTCTATTTTTCCACTCATTTTCATTCATCACTCTACAATTTCTCTCATTTTTTCCACTCCTTTACTTTAGTTTACAAGGGGCCTGTGTTTTCTACATGATCCCCTGTAAACCTACAAGATACCCTAAAAACCTACAAGATGATCCTGTAGGAATCACAGTGACCCAGAAATCCTATAGGAAGTGACCTTAAAGGAAAAATTGACCTGCTATGTCAATAAAATAGCACCCCTACATCATCATTCCATGACCATACCTATGTCCACCTTCAGCACCCCTACATACACCCTTAAAAAAATATATCAGTTTCGAAAAAAAAAACCATAGTCTTTGAAAAAGAAGGAAATAGAGAGAAATAGGGAGCATCACCTGAGTATTCCTCCACACTCCTAGTCTCCCTCTCCATCCATGTCACCATCCTCAAAATCCCAGTAGAGGGTATGATTAAGAGTTTTGAGGGAGAAGCAGCTACAGGACATCCTGTAGGAAATCCTGTAGCAGCCTATCCCACAAAATACAAATCATAAGAACAACAAGGTTCTAGAATGATGATCCAAGTGCAAAAGGGACTCCAAAGCAAAAACAACGCCATCATCTTCAACACTAGGTACCTGCACCACAAAAAAAAAAATCATCAGAGAACAACATAAAAGGGAAGAAGAATAGCATGTAGCCAATACACACAGGAAGCACCTTTGGTCTTCAACCACTACAGCAAGGTATTAAGCACCACAGGTAAGTATCCTGCTCACTCTCTCATGTGCATAATATAGTCAAAAGATGTAAAGGTTACAAGTAAATTTGTTTATAAGTGAAAGGAGGCCAATTAACTTGGCCACCTTCAATCAGTCAACAAAGACAAAAAAACTTGTCCTCTCACATGTGGTAGTAGTCAATTCAAAAAGAGAAAGGAGAAGGACAAAAGTAGTTAAGGCTACGGAAGCATGAAGTGGGAGTTGATTACAAGGAAGTGGGGAATGATGAGGTGGTAGTGAGGACCAACGGTCCAAAAATGGAAACCGTACCTTGGCTGCCAGCACACCACCTCAACCCAAATGACCATAAGAGGAAATAATTGTCATCCCCATGCATTCATGCATTCACTTCCTCAAGGCTCGCTCTCACAAGTTGCTCTCATACCCAAGCAACCTACAGCAAGGAAGACACCATTGTTTTTTTGCACAGGAATTCCTACAGGATTACACAGGAAATCCTACAAGATTGCACACAGGATTCCTACAGGATACACAGAGACAATCTACAGGATAGGCCGAGAGGAGTTTCAGAGGGGAAATCTCGGGGGTTGACCACAGAAAACATTATGAAGAGGTAGGCTCTATAATTACATTCCTCTTTCCAAGTAAATTGAACAAAAAATCCTCTAGTTTGAGTGAATTTGGCAGCTGTGCAAGAGAATTGTCCACACAGTCATCTCAATTTTTTACTTTTGCATTTGAAAATTGTATCAACCATCTCATCTCCTCAAAACCTCACCAACCAAGATGACAAGAGGGTTTAATAAGAGGGAGCCCACTAACACTATGAGAATCCAACAACACCCTCAGGTAATAGAAATCTTCACAAGGCATAATTGGATGGTGTTTTTTGAAAACTTAAGGGGGTGTGATGATGAGGTGCCCCAAGATTTTTCTCTCTCCCTCATTCCACTCACCAGAGTCCATGCCACTGTTGTGGTAAGAGGCCTCTCCATAGAACTCACCCCTGAACTCATCAACAGATTTATCACACTTCCCCTAAGAGTACCATGGAGGAAGGAAGACAAAGGAGATAACCAGGTTTCCAAAAGGAAATTCTTTTTAGAAGGTGAGGAACCCACTGAGGACAAAAATGGAGTAAGGAGAGCAAGTTTGCCATATCCCTGGAACGAGGTAAGCTACCAACTTATCAAATACATTTCATGTGAGGGTAGGTATAGTGTGGTCTATGGCTATCATTTTAGGCTTCTTGAAGAATTGAGATTTCGAGCAAAAACACACCCTCACCATAGGGTCAACATACCATACTTCCTGCTGCAATCACTGATAGACTCAAGCATCAAATTGCAAGAGGGAAATTCCCAATAGTTAGATCACCATGGGTTAATTAGAATCCTTATAGAATATGCCCTCCAAAACCTCAGAATTCCTATACAATGGTCAGTTTTCAGAGACATGCAGGCAAAGGAAGACATCAAGGCTCTCACATATGATGTTAGTCCTATTGTCAGTGAAGAGGAAGAGGAAGAGACTGAAGCAGAGGAAGAAGAAGTAGAGTAGGAAGAAGAATAAATAGAAGGAGATGAAGATGAGATGGAGGAAGAAGAAGATGAAATAGAATAAAATGAGGAAGATGAAGAAGAAGAGGAGAAAGAGAAGGAGGATGATGAAGAAACAGAGGAGGATGTTAAGGAGGGAACTAATAAAGATGATGAGGATCTACAAGAGGAAGAAGAAAGGAAAGACATAGGTGAAGAAAGCAATGGGAAGGAGGGGGAAGAAGACAAGGAGGAGTCACCTAGGGTGTCTCCAAAACCCACTAAGAGAGAGGCAGCAGCTGCCCTCACTGCTCTTAGCACCCCCATCAAGAAAAAAGGAAAAAGACAGAGGCAAACCCCCTTATATTTCAGGACAAGGAAAAGCACAAGACTAAGGCAAGGGAAACCCCAAACACCAACCAGAATTCCCATTGTGATTGAAGACTCACATAAACAAAAGGAGAAAATCCCTTCCCCTAAGTCTCATATCATCTATGTGAGAAGGCCTAGGACTAGATCAACCTCCTCCAAGGGAAAGCAATGTAGGTTTTAACCCCATTTAGAAATTACCTGCATACGAATTCTAAAACATAGAAAATAAACAATGTGAGAGCATAACACATAAAACACATATATACAAATATTTTCTCCTAGATCCCTCAATCGGGACTACCAGCTTGATTTTTTGTTATGTTCCTTTCAATGTTACAATACATATATATATACATGCCGAAGCATCCAATACCATGGACCGGAAACCATTGCACCCAAAACCATGCACAAAACCATAGGTAGATTCGCCCCACCTAATATAGGGTCCAAAAAAAAAGATTCCCCCAGGGCACTGCCCCGGACCCCATAGAGGGTAGGGGGGCTACCTGCCCCTATGATCCACCCACTACGCAATCGACACAACAAAGGGGAGGCTAGTCATGGAAAGAATATAACACAACCCAACATTATCCCACTTGTTTTTTTCTTTCCACAAGGGGCCACAGGAGAGCTTAGTCATTTATCCAACCCTGAAATGCCCATTGTTTCTCTACACCAAGAGAAATTATTAGAGCTCACAGATTTTGTCAATGCATCTACAATTTTCATCAGAGTGTCCACCTTTACTAGCAACACCTTTTTGTATTCTATCATATCCCTCACAAAGTGATACTGAACATCAATATGCTTTGTCTTTGAATGGTAAGCAGGGTTCTTTGCCAAGAAAATTGCACTTTGGCTATCACAGTATATCCTTACAGCTCCCTGTACTAACCCCATACTTGAACACAATCTCTGCAACCAAACTGCTTCCTTGCTTGCATGAGTGGCTGCCATGTATTCTACCCCTGTAGTTGATAGTGCCACTAAAGATTATTTCTTACTCATCCAACTGACTACACCTCCAAATAGGTTAAACACATACCCACTTGTAGATCTTCTTTGATCCAGATCTCCAGCCCAGTCTGCATCAACAAATCCACAAATATCCAAAACTCTGTCAAATCCTAGTCTTCCTTGGTAGCACAAACCGCAATCCATAGTGCCAGGCAAATACTTGAAAACTCGCTTCGCTGTTGTCCAGTGCTCCTTCCCTGGTTTTGACATAAACCTGCTCAATACTCCCACTACATGTGCAATGTCTGGTCTAGTGCATACCATTACATACATCAGGCTACTGACTACACTTGCATATGGAACATGGGACATGTCCTCTTCCTCTTCTTGTGTCTTGGGACATTGTTCAACAGATAAATTTACACCTAAAGGAATAGGAACCTTCACCGGTTTACTTCCTCTGGTTTAACCAGAGCTTTCTCTTTGCCCAATCTCTTTTAATTTCCATGCCCAAAATATAGTTTGCAGCACCAAGATCTTTTTTATGTCGAATTTGGAGGACAATTGGGTCTTCAAATCCTGGATAATTTCTTTGTCATTTCCAACTAGCAACATGTCATCCACATACAAGACCAGATAAATAACACGGTCACCAATTAATTTAAAATACACACAGTGATCTACTTTGCTTCTGGTGAAGCCAAGTCCCCGTATAAATGTATCAAATTTCTGATACCACATCCTTGGTGAGTGTTTTAGCCCATACAGAGACTTCTTTAACTTGCATACCAGTTCTTTCTTTCCCTTCACTGCAAAGACTTCAGGTTGCTTCATGAGATATCCTCTTCCAGATCCACGTGGAGAAATGTTGTCTTCACATCCATTTGTTCTACCTCAAAATCAAAAGCAACAACAACAGATAAAAGTAATATAATAGAAGCTACCTTGGTAACAAGAGAAAAAATATCACCAAAATCAATTCCTGGCACCTGGGAATAACCTTTTGCTACCAACCGAGCTTTGTATTTCTCCACCTTTCCTTCTGCATTTGTCTTCTTCTTGAACACCCATTTGCTACCAATGGTTTTCCTTCCAGCTGGCAACTCCACCATATCCCAAACCTCATTTTTGTGCAAAGATGCCATTTCATTCACCGTGGCCTCTTTCCAGAGTTTTCCATCCTTTGAATCTACTGCTTCCTTCACAGTTCTAGGATCATCATCAGTAATAGATAAAGAAAAATTTGAACAAAAAGGAGATGGACTATGCCTTTATGACTGCCTTATTTCTCGAACTGATCTTCTCACAACCAGAGTTTGTGGCTCTTCATCTTCTGATTCCTCCTTTGTTGTAGAGTTTGATTGTTCCTCCTTTAGCTAAAACTCTATCTTCTCAGATTCCTTTGATGGACTTCATGTTTAATAACATTTTTCACCTCTCTAAACACCACATCTCAGTTGTATACAACATTCCTTGTTACTAAGTTCCAAAGCTTATAACCCTTTAAACCATCCTTATACCCAATAAAGATGCACTTTTCAGATTTACTATCCAACTTTGTTCTTTTCTCCTTTGAAAATGTACATATGCATCACATCCAATTACCCTCAGATCTGAAATAGAGGGTTTCTTACCAGTCCATACCTCTTGTGGAGTCTTATCCTCCAACGCTGATGAAGGTGATATGTTGACCAAGTAACATGTTGTCTCCACCGCCTCTACCTAGAATTCATGTCCTAACCCGACACCACTGAGCATGCTTCTTGCCCTTTCCATCAACATCTTGTTCATTCTTTCTGCAACTCCATTTTGCTCAGTGTGTATGGAGTAGTCTTCTCTTGTGCTATACCACACTTCTTACAAAATTCTTCAAATTCCTTGCTACAAAACTCTCCACCATTATCTATCCTCGGCATCTTTATCTTCTTCTCTGTCTGGTTTTCCACGAGAGCCTTAAATTCTTTAAACCTATCAAAGACTTCAGATTTCTTCTTGAGGAAATATATCCATGTATTCCTTGAGAAGTCATCTATAAATGACACATAGTACACAGACTTACTCAGTGATGGAACCTTCACAGGTCCAAACACATCATTGTGCACAAGCTCTAATATATGTTTCGCCCTCTTACCACCAGAGGGGAAACTCACCCGATTCTGCTTCCCATATACACAATTTTCATGGAAATCAAAATCCAAAGAGCTATTAGTCATACCTTCTACCATAACTTTACCATGAAGTATTCGAAGACCCTTCTCTCCAATATGTCTAAGACTTTGATGCCATATCATGGTATTTTCTCCAGAGGCCACTAGATTTTCTGCTCCACTTTCAGGAACCACATAACTATTGCACCCATCAACAATAGTGCTACCTTGCAGCTTTTACAGAGTTCCAATCCGAGCTCCCCGCATCAATACCAGTGCTCCCTGAACCATCTTGCAGGTTTCTTTCTCGAACATTGTTTTTACACATGCATCATCTAGCTTGCTTACAGAAATCAGATTTTTGGCCAATTCAGGAATATGCAAAACACTTAGAAGTGTTCTAATCCTTCCACCTTGCAACTTCAACTTTACTTTTTCATGACCAATGATTCTAGCCTTCCTGTCATACCCCAAGAAGACATCACCACCATCATATATCTCATACTTACAGAACCACTCTCTATGGGGATTGAAGTGAAAGGATGCACCTGAGTCAATCAACTATGCCTCATGATCTATATCTGTACTTGAAGAAGCCAAGTACACATCCCCACCTTCATCTAAGGTGTTTTTTACCTCTACAGAAGGAGAATCATCAGATCCCTTTCCTTTGTCAGGAGCTTTAGATTTAAAATCCCTTTTGTAGTGCCCTTCCTTTCTACATTTCCAATACACCACTTTTACAGGTTTTCCTGGAGATTTAGATCTCCCACTCGATGACTTATTTTTGTTTCTACTCTGGGACCGTCCTCGTATAGACAAGGCATCACCATTCTGGCTCTCCATATTTTTCCATCTCATCTCCTCCATCAACAAGGATGAGACTATTTCATCAAACTGCAAGGCAGTTGCATTGCTACCTATTGCAATAACCAGACTATCCCACAAATCTGGTAGAGAACACAACAAACTAATGCACTTATCTTCATCTAAATTTTTTATATCAACAGATAATAACTGACTTACCACAATATTAAATGCATTCAAATGCTCTGTCACTGAGTCTCCATCTTTCATCCTCAGGTTATACAGCTTTTTCTGTAGGAATAGTTTATTCACTAGAGACTTAGATTGGTAAAAAGTCCCTAACTTGTCCCACAAAGCCTTCATTGTAACTTCCCCTGATACATTCAACAATACTGAATCTGAGGCACATAATCGTATTGTGCTCTTTGCTTTCTAATCCAACTTCTTCCGTTATTCATCGGACACTCTCGTTGGTTTAGTACCCAGATCTACCACGATCCACTGACCTTTATCCACCAACAGATCCTCCATCTTGAGTTTCCAAAGCTCAAAACTCTGACCATTAAATTTCTTGATCTCTATCTTTTCACTACTCACCATCTTCTTTCACCGCCAGAATTGATCCTGTAGATCTCCCACTGAACAGGGTATACCACAGGCCCGAGCAAAACCCCTCAGTAACAAAGGTGTCCCCTTGAAGCCAAAACAACTCTGATACCAAATGTAGGTTTTAACCCCGTACAGAAATTACTTGCGTATGAATTCTAAAACACAAAAATAAACAATGTGAGAGCATAACACCTAAAACACATATACATAAAGATTTTCTCCTGGATCCCTCAACCGAGACTACCAACTTATGTTCCTTTCAATGTTACAATATATATATATATATATATATATATACATGATGAAGCATCCAATACCATGGACCGAAAACCATCGCACCCAAAATCATGTGTGAAAACCATGCACAAAACCATATGTAGGTTCACCCCACCTAATATAGGGTCCAAAAAAAAATTCCGGGGGCACTGCCCTGGACCCCGTAGAGGGGGCCTACCCACCCCCCTCAAACCCCCTGTGACCCCCCTGCTGCACAATCAGCGCAAAGAAGGGGAGGCTAGTCGTGGAAATAATATAACACAAACCAACAAGCAATCCTACAAGATACAAAGCAGAATCTACATGAAGCAGAAGTACTCCTACAAGATCCTCTATTGAACCTACAGGAGACACAAAAATTGGAAAAGGAGGTAGGCCAATAACAAGGAACTAAAAAAGAGGACCAAGAGGCAAAATAACCTAACCCCCAACCTAACCTTGACTTCTACTACAGGTTTATTGAAGGAGGCAAGGTCATACCTCAAAAATTTTCTATTCCACTGATCTTCGAGCTTGAGAAGGAGAGAGATAGAACTCACCGATGCATGCATATCACTGAATCCAAGGGGCTGGAAGAAATTGGGCACATGGAGGAGAAGCTCAAGGAGATGGGCAGAGAGCTAAGTAGCTTGAGAGACAGAGAGGCCATAATGAGAAATCAACAATAAATATAAAATGCATGGTTGAGAGGAAAAAAAAAGAAAGAGAGAATCAATTGGCATGTATGGCCAGTCTCTCTTTGGAGGCAATCCAGTGTAGGATTCCAGCTAAATATTATGCCCTATACCTCAAGGAACAGTGGTTGCAGTTCCAGATCATGACCCTAGCACAGAGAGGAACCATGTCATTTCGGGACTACAGGCAGTTCATTGATCTTTGTGATCATAACACACTAGAAGATAAGGCCAAGATGTCTGAGTTTTATTTGCACAACATGGCCTTAACAAACATGAATGTATGGGACCCTAACACCAAGCTAGGAGATTTATAGTTGATGGCTTTGGAATCATGGATGAAACATGAGGAATCAAGGTTCACAGAGATGAAGAAGATATTGGCAAGAGAGAAAACTAGAACTCTTATGATCAGAGCTGAACAGTTAGATCCCATGGCCCTCATCAGTACCCATAATTTAATTTCCAATGATCCTCAGCTTGCACCTAGATATCTTGCTACCCAAGAGCAAGCAATTTCACATTTTGAGGACATGTTCAGGCTATTAGGGGATGATATCATACATGCTTGCCTGAGGAGATGGAACACATTGCCATACAACTTAAAGATAAGAGAGTACCACTCTCCTCAAATGTTGAGAGAAGAACTAAACAGGACACCCATGTACAAGAAATCTATGCAAAGGATAAAATTCAATTGGATTGGCCTGAAAATCAGTCCACCACTACTCTTAGGAATGCTAGAAGAAAGGAAGGAAGAAGAATAAAAGAGGCAGTGGGAGGAGGTAGAAAGGAAAGCAGGCTTCTATGAGCAAGAAGAGGAAACCACAACAGAGGCATGGGATGTCAGGGAGGCCACTAGAACTATGAAGGATATGGATATTGATTGAGTTTCTCATAGGATGAGAAACCCTTTCAGTAGGGGGGTGATGATGAGCCTCATCATTAGGTAATTATATGGGCCTTAATTCACCTCATAGCTTATTCAAACCAACTTTTCCCACAACGTATTACATGTTTTTTAGTATATTTTTTTTATGAGATGAGTTACATTTGGATATGATTCCTAGTGGGCTAATATGCATTGAATGCAGGATTGAAGGAGAAAATCAAGTAATTTTGGCAAATACTAAGGTTAAAACTTGAATGGGACAAGGGAGAGGGATTGTAGGAGGTAAATCCTCCTCATTTACTTCTCCTCCATTCACATATTCCTTCATCCATCATGTTAGTGCCAGTATTTGCAGCCTTCCTCCAGTGATCAAACATGCTCTTACAAAGTGATTTTAAGGTGTCAAGGTCAAATTTTGTCATTTCAGTGAGTCTTCAAGCAAAATTTGGTCACTAGGTATTAGGTCTAGGGTTTTCTTTTACTTTTGTCAAAGTTGTCCAAATGTCGGTCCATGTCACCATTCAGCTGAGTGTACCATCATTCAGAGGGTTTTCATCATCATGTCAAGTTCCACTGGGTCATTTTACACCTTGTTCATGCTTCAGTTGTGCCTAGGTAAGGTTCATTTCCCTCTCCTAGGGTTTTGAAGGTAATTTCTCTTGGATGGTCAAATCATCAGCAAAACTTGTATCCTGATGTTCATACATCTTCCCCTATCCTTAATGTACCATATTAAACACTTCCCATCATTGAGATCCCCCAAATTCCTCATTTTCGCACAAACCCTAGTTTCTTGCTACAACTTGGCAATTTTCTAGGCTAGACCTATGTTTTTCCCTTTTGGACCCCTTCCCCTGACTCAATCTCTGAACTTCCACTTTCCCTTGCTTCCTAACATCTCTCCCTACTTCCCAAAATTTTCTCAAGAATTTAGAAGCTCCTTATCCCCTTCATTTCGCTTCATTTCGACAAATCCCATGTTCCACACATTGGGATAGGTTTTACTAAAATGATGTTTCTGAGAAATAAAAGATGAATTTGGGAAACTTTAGAGAGGTTTTTGTCCATAATAGGCCAATGAAGAAAACCCTCCTTCAATTTTTACATAGGTGTCATGGTTTCAGAGAAATGTCAAAAATACAGTTGCCTCAGGAGAATTGATGCACCTCTGAAGTGACCTTGGGAAAATCAAGTTTTCTCCTATCTCTGTTGGCCAAATGACTTGCTTGATGAGTCAAACGATAACTAGACACAAAGATATTTCCAATTAGCTATCATGAGCTCAATTTGGAGTTGAGGAAGCCCTTCAAAAGTTGACTGCAACAGAACTATGCTTTTAGGTAGCCTCATTTTGAACATTTTGACCAGTCTTGGGAGATTTGATTTTTGATAGGGAAAATGAATTCCAAATTGCAAAATTATAGTTGAGTTGGAAAATAGACTCAATAACCTTCCAACAAGCTATCCTGCGCCCAATTTGAACACCGGGAAGGCCTCCACAACCCTCCTGGAAAAAGCACAACGCATTGGGCAGGTGGCGTGGCGCATTGGGCTGCAATTTCCAGTGTAAAAATAAACTGGCGCGGAGCATAGAGAAGGCACAGAGCATTGGGTTTGAAGTGCGGTGCATAGAGCTGCCAAGCCCAATTTTATCCTAAACTCTCTCAAGTTGCCAAAATTTCTTAAATCTTCGAATGTGCAAGTAAGTCACCATCTCTTCATTGCTAGTGGAGGCATTTTCTGTAAGGTTTATGGTGATCATGTAAAGAAAAATCAAACCTTACCTCTTGTATCTCTCAAAGGAAACAGTACCTAGGGTTTGCACTATTGTTTGGCTGCAAATTAATTCCCTTACCTTTCCACTCCCTCACTCATTTTCCTAGTTTTTTCCCCTATTACCTAATTCCCATAATCCCAAAACAAAATCATATATCCCTATCCCCAATCCTATTTTTCCCAAACCACAAAATTCCCTAAACCCTAATTGTTTTCCCAAAATCTAAATATCATTCCCTAAAACCCCCTCATTCCCTCAAAATCCCTACAAACAATCTACCCAACCTCTCATACACAGTTCTTCCACATTCCCTCCACAGCCCCTCATACAAACATACCTTTGGCAGCAAAAACCTAATCACCATAAATCTCATCAAGAAACCTCACACATTAGCAAGCATCGGGAGTCTTGGCTTGAAAGAGCCAACATCCACTTAGAGAGACTGCTGGACAAGGCCGACAAGGACAAGGCATTGCTGAGACACATGGCTTTTCATTACATGGCAAGGAATAAAGTTTGCAAGGCAAGAATAAGAAGTTTAAAGGCAAAATTAAGGAGGGCACTAAAACGACGCAAAAGGCATAATAGGCTCCGAATCTTGGCCGAAGCTTCTTTGGCTAAGCATGATACTTGATGATGGACCTTCAATCCAAATTTCAGAAAATTTGGAGAAAATTTTGTCAATTTTGAATTTTTGGCTTCAAAACAGATTTTCCTGCCCAACGCATAGCGCCACTTGGCGCGCGCTTTTAATTGAGAGATCCTCTAGAGGAAAAATTTGCATTTTTGGATTTGTTATGGAAATTTATGCATGCTCATGAATTACCTAAGGATTTCATCAAGTTCTGGGTTGCCTAAAGGGTCAAAAACACACAAAAAATGACCTTTCTGCCACTTTTTGCACCCACAGGAAGAAGTGTTGGGAGATTGGATTTTTCGAGGGGAAAATGGACACCAAATCTAGAAATTCCACTTGGGTTGGAAAGTAGACGGGAAGGGATTTACAATGACCTATCATGAGCTCAATTTGGACTTCGAGAAGGCCCTCAAAATTAGCCTCAAAGTTGTGCTACGCATACAGGTTTCAGGCGTGGTGCATAGGGAAATTTGGCCTATTTTTTCACTTAGCAACTCAGAATTTCGCCTAGTTTTGACTAGTTTCACTTTTTCATATAACTCTTGATTTATCTTGATGTAAATTCATGACTTTGATGTAATTTTGGCACATTGTTACTCATCCATGTAGATTCATTCACTAAAAAGTGAAAAGATAGTGAATGAATCAGTTTCCTTTTATATAGAGGCAAGTTGTTTCATTGCCTATTTTTCAGTTCCTTGTTTAGATATGGTTGAAACAGCTCCTAGAATGATGAGCTCGACCCCTAGAGGCATGGGAAGGAGTTAGGCTTGTCTATATCATGTAATTTCTCAGTCATTTTCAGGGTTGGACACTTGGGATTGCTTGGCACTCCATTGTACATTTGATTTCTGCATTTTTGGCAAAGGAAAGACCTAGGTTTGCAACACTTTTTGGGATCCTTGTGGCTCTGTGTTTTGATGGTGTTCTTCTCTATGTAGTTTGTAAGTTCACTGATATTTATGTGTACCATTTCCTTTCTCTTTTGCTTCTGAAATTAAACAAATGAGTGACAAAGGTAGAATTCATTACCCTGTTGTGCTCTGCCTTTTAGTTTTGTTTAATTTTCAATGTTTTCTTCAGTTTGAAGAGGATTATTGATACCTTCTTGACCTCTTCAACTTATCAACAGTCTGAACCCTCCATTTTTCACAAATCAAAGCATCAAAACGATTGCCTTTCTTGCCCCAATCATAACTCTGCAAAACTGGCCTTCATCCCCGGACCCAAATTTGTCTTTCCCTTGATTCCAACAAAACCCCCAAAAAATAAAATCAAATCCTTGCTCTTCATACCTAGCCTAAAATCAGAAGATATTTCAATCATCTCAAGCCCCATAGATCATCATTTGCTGATATTGGCCCAGAGAGAGCCCTCTCATGACCTGGTAGGGCTAGCTACTAGGCTCATCGTGGTTTGATGTTGGCCCTGGATCCTACCTTTTCAGCCTAAGATAAATCTAGGCTCTAACACATCACACCAGCTTGGAGTGCAAGCAGCCAAGCCATGAGGATTAGAAGGTAGTTGAGCAAGTGAGAGATAAAGAGCTAGTTTTTCTCGAGTTCGGGAGCTGAGCCTCCCTAATTTTAAAGAATTCATTGGGGATTTTAGTTGTATAAGTAGAGAGTCCTAGAGCCTCATTAGGATTCGAATTTTTGTTGTAAAAATCTAAGCTATTTTCGAACTCCAAACTTGTGAAAGTTTTATTGATGTAATTTTATGTTCTGGTAATAAGAATGAGTTTTTTTTTGAGCTAGCACTGAGTTAACTTAGAGGGCTGAATCTCTTGGGTTAGGGCCCAACCTTAGCAGCCAAGGCTCCTCTTTCTTGTGTCTGTATGTTTAGATTAGTCTCATAGCTTCATTGTTAATTTTCTTTTAGATGTGTTTTCATTGCAACTAGTGTAGATTGGATTGGTTGTTTATTAGTTTGCTTCCATTTGTGCCTTACTTCAATAGAAGGTTAGCAGGGATAAAAGTAGTACCACAAGGTTTTCAGTAGGTGTCTTTGCCTCATTTCCTCCCTTTGGGATCATGATTTGAAGAAGGGACCCTTATGCAGCCCCAAAAACACAGATTTCTGTTTCTTGCATAAGCTTTAGAGTTTACTGTATTTAAGTTAGAATTTGATCAGTTCTGCAAAGTAAGATTTCATTACCATCTCTTCTATCTTCAATCTTCTATTAGATCTCATCCATGCTTTCATTCCCTTCACCAACTTTCCTCATGTATCATGTAGGTAGTTAGTTCATTAATTCTACTTTTCTAGCTTATGAGAATGCTTCTTGTTTACATAGCTTTTTGGGAATTATACATGTTTTATGCAGAGCAGGTGCTTCAAGAGGAGACATAGACTTCATAGCCAGCAACCACCTTCCACTCCATCCACCATAGTCATTCCTTGTTTTCACCATTGCCTTCACTAGTTTTCATCATTTTTCATAGAAATTCTTCCAAGCACATTGAGCGAATCCAACCATCCTCTATCTTTGTTGTTGACTTCTGAGTGATCCTAGACCTTTCCTCACTTCATTCCACCCATATACCACCTTCCCTAAGCCTTCCATCACCTCCAACACCTTCCATTTTTCTCTCAGCTATATCCTGTAGGTTTACAGGGAATCTTGTAGGTTTCTAGTACATCCTGTAGGTTTTCTTAAAATGGCCTGTTTTGAGGATGAATTGAGGGAAAACCTCTAGGAAGTCACCAAAATCCTCCCAAGGGTATCCCACACCATCCAACCATCTCCTAACCCTTCCATCCATCCTCCAACATCCTTAATTCACCTGCCACATCACCAAAAGAAATTAGTTTGCATACTTGATTTTGCATGAAAAGGAAAAAAGACAAAAACATATTTATTTCAGTTCCTTTACTTTCACATTAGTGATGTTTGATGCTTCTTACTTCCATGCTTATATAGTACCATTTGGTTCATGTTAATTTAGCATTATTGCAAAGCATAGTTTCTTGGCAGTTAATTAGGAAATGGTGTGATTTAGCATTGAATTTTAGTCTTTTCCATTATTGCAGTAGAGTAGCTCTCCCTTAGAGTAGATTTCCCTTTCTTCCATCAAGAAACCAAGCTTCTTCTGACTCCATAGAAGTCTGGCTTGAAAACCCCAGTGGTCTCTCGCTAGCTAAATCGTGACAAAAGGCAGAACCATCACTTTTACTTGTGTATACAGCACTGTCACCTCCAAGTTTGTACGAACCCCAAGTTGACAAAGCAAAGATGGCAGCCCAGGAGTTGCAACATTCTTGCTGCAATACTGGCATTCATCATATTAGTTAATAAATAAAATAATAATTAATAAAATAATTAAAGATCAATTTTTAATAAATTATTTTAATAAAATACAATTAGTTAAAAATTAAATTAGTTACAAAATTTTATTTACATATAAATTTATTAAATAGTCTACAAAATCTAATAAAATATATTTTGTACATTTTAAAGCCAAGACAAGGAAAAATTTTGAAACTTTGAATAAGTGTCTTTCGCAAACTATAAGTCCGAACTCAGTAAAATCATAGTCGTTGGGAAGCTGGCAAGAAACCACACTCAATGAAATAATCAAAATGAAAACCCGAAGAAAATTAAAATCTCGCAAAATTAACAAAATAAAAGCATGAAGGAAGTGAAATGACCAAAATTTACATAGAATTTCCACATTATTATTATGAAGATAATAAAGTAAAAATAAGGGTTTGTTGTTTTACCACAATAATTGGAGACACATTGGGGGAAATAATTATCTCTTGCTAAAAAGATAATGAGTTCAAATATACCAAAAAGTTAAAAGCATGAATTCTATCAAGCCTTCAAACATTAAAACATTCTCCATGGGTCCCACATTAATAGATCAAGCGACATAAGTTCTAAAAAGATAAGTACTTGAACAAACAAAGTCTAAAATCATGAATATGTGTTTTTAGGAAAATAATTAATTTTAAATTTACCTTTTATGAGTGACAACAGAGGTATAGATAGAAAGTTTAGAGAAAGTATACATCCATCAATATAAATAATCTCCTTTACTTGACATCGCTTCACTGCCCTCGAGCGTCCACATCCCTGACGAAGTTGTCTTAGTACCACACAAATATAGCCATGTTTCCAGCAAGCCTATTCAGTACCCTAATGGGTTTACTTGTGCTTTTCACACATATGTGCTTTCAACCCCCTTTTACCACCCTTTTGATAAATGTTATTTAGAGAAATTATTTTTGCAATTGGGTGAAGAGGGTGGGGTGGTAAAAGATATTTTAAAGGAAATGGATATAATACTCATAAATTTTTGTCTCCCTCATCTTTCCCTGCAACGATCAATCTAGAGGCTTTTCATGTGAAGTGAGGGGATGGATGAGATTCATTGATTTAGACTCAATCCAATTCTTTTCTTGGAAAGATGAATTATATCACTTGAAAAATATGTATGTTCCTCCATGGTAAAAGGATTAAGGTCAAAAGACTTAGAATTCAATAAAGATATCCCTTTAAGGTAAATGAAAACCCATGAAATGGACAAAGTAAAAATTTCGCATGTATGTCGACCAACGTTGGGTAAGAAAAAATATTCCATATAAATCTTGGTAATGTCACCAAAATCAATCCAAAACAAAAGTGAAATCGACACACTAAAAAATATGCAATAGAGGAGAAGAAATGCAAACTAAAATGTAAAGTTGAATGAAAATCCAAAATTGAAAGAAAAACTCAATAAGACAAATTATAAAAACGTCTCAACAAAAGAACAAGTATGAGGGACAGGATGCAAGTTTTCTTAAGTTGATAATTTTGTTAAGTTGTCTCACAAAGTTTTAATTGATTAGACTTTCATTCAAACAAAAATATAACTATAGAATAGTAGTTATGACAAAAAGTGAAGCCAAATAAGAAGTTTCTCCTCTTGAAAATTTTCTTGTTTCGAAACTAAGCTTGCATGGAAACATCGTAACAATTTTCTAATAAAAATAAGTCTTGTGAAACAAACTAGAGGTTCAAAGACTCCTCGATTTAGCTGATTTGCAATTTGTTCAACATCATAATTGTTTTTCCAAGGCTCAAAATCAAGCAACAACTAGGAGAATGAAATCCAAATCTGAGCAAACAGGGGCGCAAAATTTTCAAAGAAATCCTTGAAGACCTGCAAAAATAGAGCTTTAGATCAGCAAAAACTAAAAACAAAAATCATAAAGAAGATGATAACAGATGAAAATGAGCATATGAGATTTACCTTGAATAATTTTGTTTAGATTTACCTTAAAGATATCCATTCTCTAGAAAAGGTAACTTCTACTTTTGATTGAGATTAAAAGTATGAAGAAGTTGCAAACCAATGAAGTTTTTTGCCCAAAATCATCAATTTATTAAATCTAAACTAGAGCGAGCATTATGCTAGAAAAATAATGACTCATGTTCAAGGTATTGGAAGTAAATAAAAAATCATCAGAAATATATATGTGCTTCTCTTTAGATTGTAGCAACAATTATTCTCTTGTTGCTTTTGATTTTATATCAACCCCTCAAAATATTCATAAAATCCCATGGAATCAATCCCAAAGTCCCAACCAATGCAACAATGGTTTATGAACATATATAAGGGGCTTGGACTAATTTGTGATCATTAAATATATAAACAAACCAGGATTGAAAATCAAAATTAACCATGATCCATTACCTTTGCATATTCCTTGTTTGCTTACCAATTTTCCTAGAGGAACATGAAATTTCCCACAGGAAATCGCCCAGGTGTTTTTAGAGCAGGCACAATAGTAGTGAGACTCATCTAAGTGTGCCTAGACGAAACTTGAAATGTAATTTATTAATTAACTGGGCTTTTAGTCCTGTGGGTAGTAGAAGAGAGAGTGAACATAGTAGCATGTAAGGGAGAGCCCGGGAACAATTAGAAAAGTGTTTCAAGCATGAGAAGCGTAGGGTGCATAGAATGGAAAGAGGGAAACCCTGAGCATGGATGCCTAAAAGGTATTATAGGTGCAGGCTCAGTAGAGAAGAGAGGACAGTACTTGAAGCTTTGATGCCTGGGAAAAAATTGAATTATAATTTGGAAGGAGTTATAGGCTTCTCGGTACACGGGTTATTGGTGTAATAGTGGGGGCCATCACTTAAAGAATAACTTAGATAAAAGTATATTACAAGAGAGTGAGCCAAACCTTCTATGTGCGTGGATAAACATGTGATGATGTGGAGCCTGAAAGCCTCGCATGCCTATAACTTTTTGAAATAAGTATTTAAGGTGTTATAGGCATCCGAGCTTCCAAGTAGCATAAAATATGCGCAAGGATGGAGTGAAGGTATATGGGCTCAACTATATATGTTATACTAGAAGGAACACTCCAAAGATAGACCATTTGAGATAGTTGTGGGCTCACATGGAAAACAAAGAATGAATGCCCAGTGAAAGCACAACAATAAAGACCCCTATGCACCCAACATGTAGAATGGATAATCCTGAAGGCTCTTAGCCATCCTGGTATTTGTAAAGGGGGTTAACCAAAAGATAGGACATGATGAATCAATGCATTATAATATGTTAATTCAGCATGGCTTTAGCAAATGTAAAATGACAAAGTGCAAAGGAATAGCCATGGACATGAGTACTTTTATAACTACTGCAATATTCTTTGCAATTTTCCTTTGGCTTTCAGAACCTTCTTTAATTTTCCATTTAAAATTTTTGAAGCGCAAAGGCCCACAACATAAAATCCCATAATTTTGTTTCATCTGCATCAAGAAAAGCACAATATGATCATGACTCATTTCGCACATTTGCAAAGAAAAGGGAGTATAAAGAAAAGCACCTATTCAGAGCATAAAGATAGAAATTATGATGAGAAAACAAATACTTCCCTAAACATTTTGTGAATTGGAAAAGGCTAGCTACTCGCTTTATTCTAAAGCTAATTTAATCAAGTCTCCAAATCAAGGTAATGAAGACTTGCTAAAAGAAGTACAAATAAGAAATAAAATGACTGAAAGGGAAAACAAAGCTGAAAATGCAAACTAACAACAAATGAGGATGAACATGTATATGCATACCTGGAAGAATCTGATTTCAAGTTTACCTTATCTAGCTTAACATTCCCCCATGCATTTGCATATGTTCAAAATCATCTACTTATTCAATCTAAGTTAAATTCTAAGTAATGAGTCATCAATTTACATCCACTTCAACATTACATAACAAAAAATGGTAAAAGCAATTATTTAAAAATGCATTGTGAGAACTGTGGAATGCATCCTGCTAGGAAATAGAATGAATGTCAAGGAAACACTTGGGCTCATTACCTTCTTATTCAAAATCTGTGATATTAAAAGGAAACAAAAGAAAAACAAACTAGCTAAACTAATACTACTCCCAATCTAATACGGGATATTAAATCCTAAGTGAAATCATATTTCTAGTGAAGCCATTCCCTCGGTCTTATTTATGTACATATGTACATATCAAAAATTAAGAATATAATTAATCTAACAAGAATAAATTGGAATGCAATATGTACATCTATTGCTAATGAATTTACAAAAAGAAACGTATTTACAATTACCCTCTCTTGAATATTTTCCTCCAACCAAATTGAGCCTATTGGGTCATAAAAATATAGATGAATATTTAATAGAGAATGGAAGAGGTCAAATGAAAGAGGGGACAAGCAATAATTAGTGTTATGTACATGAGAAAAATTGTTATCAATTAGCTCATTAACTGAGTCATCAAAATGACCTTTAAATGGATACCTAAGAAGATTATTGGATGAATCAAAAAATTGATGAATCCACACTACTAAGTGTTTGAAAAATCAAGCAATGATCAATTATATTTTCAATTTTACACACTTTTATTAGTTCACTTGATAAGTATTTAATGTTAAATTTTTCATGATGCTAACCATTCCTTTCAACAAGGGGGCTGAGATTAGTCAATTCATAAATAGGAATGGAAAATTCATTACGATTTGATGAAGCTTCAATATGAAACTCCTCAATAATAATATCGTTAAATGGAGATTCTACATTTTGATGCATACATGAGCTATCAAGTGTGTGAGAATCAATAATGATTGAGATGATTCACACTCTAAATAACTATTATAAGTGACTTGACTAACATTCCTTTCCTTCTTTAAGAATAAATCAGATCCATCAAAATGATCAAATTCAACTTTAAAAGAATTCTCAAAATCATGAAAATTGTAATATATTGATAACTCATTACTTGGATTAAATTTTAGAAAAAATTAATTACTAATAAGGTATGAAGTAATTCCTTCATCTTCTTTAGAATCATGTGTCAAAAGGAATTATTAAATATTTAGTAAAATAAATGTGTTCGTCAAACAAATTTGGGTAAAGAGAGTAATGACTATTTGAGGAGATGAACCTAAAAAGTTCCCCATCTGAAGAGATTACGTTTTCATCTGAACAAATTTTAGATCCATGTTTATGCAAAATGTTTTCATTTTCCTAAGAGTGAGTTTTAAATTTAATTTTATTAATAACATAAGATAAATTAGAGATATCTTTTGTATAATGCACATCATTATAATTTGCATTTAAAATTATTGCTTTCTTATTTTCTTGATTACTACAAATATTAGATTCATTGGAATCATAAATAGTTGATTGATCAGTATGATTTGAAGAATTATCAAAATCAACAACATGTGCGTTAAATATTTCTACTTATTTAGACATTCCATTTATAGTGGATGGAACTTGAAAAACTAATCATTTTTCCTCACAAATGTTTGGAAAAGAAGAAAGGGAAAGTGCTTCTTGTAAGCATTCCATAAACTCTTCATTTGAAGGTTTACCGTCAGACTTTAATTTTAAAAATACAAATTTAAATTTAAGGATAAAATCAATTAAATCCTCATTCAGTAACTTTCTCAAATTCTCAATTTCAATGCATACCTAGTCATAGTTACAATCCTCAAACGTATGAAGGAAACTAGTCACGCACTCATCCAAATTGTGGATCGAGGAAACTAGTCACGCACTCATCCAAATTGTGGATCGAGGAAACTAGTAGCAATTCACAACATTGTTTGGCAAGGCTTGTAAAATTCAAAGTAAAAATCCTACATAGACAAGTTCATCGAGATCAATACTAGAATGAGAAAAAAAAAAAAAAAAAAACTAGAGAACATGTTCAAATGCAGAAGTATTACCTTCACTTTCGAATTTTACCTTCGTCAAGAATCTTGTGATTTCAATTGGAGTGTTCCAATTTGAGGGTTTAGAGATACAAATCTAAACAAAAATCTCAATAGGAGAAGTTTATAAAAAAATATAGACTTTATAAAAAAAGACTCACAAAATACAATTGTCGAATGGATCCCTCCTTCTAGTGCCAAAAATGTTGATGGCCTGTTAATGGTGTTGGACCTGCAAACATTTAGGGGATCTCCCTAGTATGAAGTCCCAACTAGACCTTACAGTGTTTGGTGTAGGAGTCCCATCCGGTATGATGGCACAATTTCCATTATCTTAGAGATTTGCCTTAGCTCTTGTTGTTCATCACACGAGAGTGCTATGCTTGTAACTTCAAGAAAGCGAGGGGAGTATGCCTGGTGAGTGCATAATATAACTTTGTGTCCAGGTTCTCTTACATTAAGGGAGTGGGTAAAAGTGAGCCTCTAGATGAAAGGTAGTAGTAACACCCAGGGAGAGACACACGTGAAAACAACAAGGGTCTATTCAGTATCCATCGGAATAGTCCACAGCAGATGCGGAAGTCATTAAAACCAAAGTGTAAGCGAAAACACGTACACCATCTAGTGAAGTAGTCCACAAGAAGGAGACAACAATGATAAAAAATACAACACATCTTCAACAATGTAAGTACTAAAGTAATTGAAGTAGTTCAATTATCTTAGTACAGGTTAAGAAATCATGTATCACAAATGTTTAAATAATAGTCTTACAAATGGATACAAAACATGCATGAAAATGTGATGGCATAAGATAGGCTTCTGAATTAATAAAAAATTTCAAGACACATATGTACACCATACATCACTAGCCCCAGTAGCGGGACATTGGAGCCACTCCTCACTCCTCAAAGAAAAGACTACAGACTCTCAAGGCTATGTGGGAGGAGCCAAGGTGAAAAATATTTTTCTCATACAATGAGGGGGTATATATAGCCAAGGGTGATACTTGACCATTGTGACTCTTGGACTTACCTCATGATTGTTCAACTTCCTATGACTTTTCAATTGACGCGACTCTTCAACTTCATATGTCTGTCAGTTGGGATTTCACATTACATTACATTTGATTACAACAATTATGGCTTATATTAGTGATGTAGCAAAGACAACTCATGATACAATTCGAGATGACCCTACTAACATGTACTGGTTGACTGTGGTGTCCATGTCGAGCTGCTATGTTGTTGAGTTATTGATGTGCTCTCGGAGTGTTGTGTCTTCACCTCCGCATGGAAAAGTGTCGCAAGGTCTTCGATGGTTTAGAAACATGTATCCCTTTTGCTTGTTGATCCATGTTTTTAGTACCTTTGTTTAGCTTCGATCAAGTCTTATATCATGCACTCCTTATTCATCCCGTTCGGCGTCACACCATGTTCCATCAATGTACATGTTCCTGCAATTCACTCATGATGGGACAACATCAAATTCAAAAATCTCCTAGTGTAGCACGATGAATTGTTTTCAATTTCGAGTCCAGGTGACAGGGAGGGAGTACAAGACACTAAAACTGTGCAGAGCACAACTCTGGCCAAGATGAGAGGCTTTTGAATACTGTCAGGAAAAATTGCATGGATGTCATTGGGAGGACAAATTGCACAATCAGGGACAGCATTGACAACTGCAAGGTGGAACCAAACTGGACAGAACTGCACAATTCCTGAAAGGAAGACAAGTCAGGGTGTTCAGGGGAAATGTTGGACAGTTTTGCACATTTTTCAAGGTGAGGATTAGGCAGGTCAATCAGGGTCTGGCTGAGAATTTGGGCAGATTCTCTGAGGGAGATAGAGCATAGGTGCAAGGGACACTGGCAAGAAATTCAATGCAATTTTCCAGAGTAGGGCATGTTGGGCCGCAAGGAGTTGCTGGCCATAACTGTGCATTTTTGAGAGACAATGTAGGACATGCATTTGTTGCGTAGTTTCCAGAAATAGTGCATAGTGGGGCAGCAATAGGTGTACCAGCCACATCTGCAGAATTTTCAAGGACAGTGCAGAGCAAGCCAGCAAAAGGCCTGACTCAGCATGACTGTTCAATTTTTGCAGGCAATGCAGGGTAGGTAGTTGTGTATTTCTATGCAATTCTAGAGAGGAGTGCAACCCCGGGTCATAGTACAGTGTAGGTTTTTGGTTAGATAGAGGGAGGCTTGATAACTGATGTTGTGGGTAGCACGGAGTTTATTGGTCTTGGAGACAACTTCTGCACAATCGTGGGAAACAATCAACTTGCTCACTTCTAGGCTTGTGCAGTGGAGCTACCCTAGAGGACACCCTCAAGCACTGCATAATTCTGGGCAGCAAAGCGAGGTCACTGAGAGCTGAGACTATGCAGTGCAACTCAGTCGGGGTCCAGTTAAAATGCTTTTGCCCGGTCGACAGATTTTCAATAAAAATGGCTAAGTGTGAGAACAAGAGATCTTGTGTAGACGTGACATTGTGATCAAACACTTAGCATGACTCGACGATAGGACACCACAAACCAACAAAACAAACATGTGCTCAGTGAGACTATCTTAAGACTGAGGGTGACAAGTGTGACACTTGAGATAGACCTTCGACTGACCGTGATGACACTTGTGCGACAGTGCTTAAAACTTTGTGTGTGAGTATGAACAATGTTCATAGAGTGAAGACAACTCATGCACATAAAGATCAACCTTCAAAATTACCAGAACAAGGCCGCAAGCATGATAAAGCAATCAACATGCCAAAAGATGATCGTTGGTTAGACAAGAAAAGGGTGTAAAAGTCTCTACAAGAGCTCACGGAATGCTCCTGATTGTTCATGGCCATCAATGGAGAAACCAAGGAAGGCTCCAAAATTTGGATGTAGACCAAAATTTTGGAGGGTGTTGCAATCACTACAACACTTGGCGACACACTGGTTGAATACCAACCTTTTTGTTTGTTTCATTTTTAGTACAAGGCCTTAGCCTTTTAGGGAGTATTGATTCATTGTGAAGGTTTCTTCTGCTTCCCAAATTACCCCATGGATAGACATGGTTCATATTGTACCAACTTAGTCGAACATAGAAAAATAATTTAGCCAAATCACAGTTCTTCAAAATTGGGAAGGGTAGTTTGGATCGAGAGCTTAAGATTTTCAGATTATAACTTTTCATCTTTGGTGTTTCTCCACTGCCAAAAGGCCTGGACAGTACCTCAGTGGAGTCACCCAAGAACACAAGCATTGCTCCACTACCAGCGAGCCCAATCAGTACCTAGTGGAGTTTCCTGCGTCACCTCTCTGTGCAGGAAGCCTTTCTCTTTTGTCACCTTTGTATTTTTTTTTTAAGAAGACTTTGCATAGGCACTTATTTACTTTTAGGGCAGAAGAGGGATGCAAAATTATTGAGAGCAGGAGAGGTTCTTCCTTTAGAGAAGCATGTAAGACCTCTGATTTAGGTTTGCTCATTTAGATTTTCCCCTTCTCTGGTTCTACTAATTGGATAAGCTTGAACACAAAGAGCAGAAAAATGAGTATAGGCATGGGTTTTCGCAGTTTGGACAAAGGTTCATGGTTTGACCAGAGTTTCCCTTACATATGGATCATATTTTTCGTCGAGACTTCATCAGCTCGAAGTTACAACCAAGCACAGAGAAGATGGACACAAGATTGGCCAAGCATTGTAGTGTCACAAGACTCCTTGAACTTTAACCACACACTGATTCAAAAGCCAAAACACAGTGCAAGAAAAACCTTATTTACAAAACGAAATGGCAAGACAATCAAAACAAAGAAAAGAAAAATGAAGCAAAAATAGAAAAGCAAAACAACAGAACAACAATAAACATGTTATGTACATAGGGCGAGGCACAGTACCAGATCATTGAAAATAACATTTTAAATCTTGACCATTGACAGGAAGGTTGTCAATCCTCTCGTCAAGTGATTGTAGACAATACATGTGTTGGCCAAATTTTTCGTGAACCATGAAAGGACCAATCCATAGGGACTAGAACTTCATGTGTTTTCCTTTGTTTTCGTGGGGTTTATCTTCAATACTCAATCACCGACAACAAAGCAAGTGTTCCCCGCAGAATTTCTATTGAACCATCTCTTGATATAGTTCTAGTGGAGTGAAATTTTTTCTTTTGCTTTCATCCATTCTTCCTGTAACTTGTGTAATGTGTCCATCCTACGTTGAACCAATAGACACAGCTTGCCTTGGGATTCTTGGGATAACTAGAGAGCAAGAAAGTAGATATTTGGTGGGAGGATGGCTTCTTTTCTGTATACAAGGAAGTATGGAGATGTGTTCAGAGAGGGTTTGGGTGTAACTCGGTTAGCCCAAAGAGCATTCACCAGAGTGGAATGCTAGTTTTGTTGTTCAGAGTAAATGGCCTTTTTTATGATGCGAATGAGATTTTTGTTTGTGGATTTGGGAAGACCATTCCCTGTGGGCAGTATTTATCTGAATGCTTAAGCATAATACCATATTGTAATGCAAAATCATAAAGTTTCAATGAAGAGAAGTAAGTTGCATTGTCAAAAACAAGTGATACAGGAATGCCAAACCTCAAAATGATGTTTTGTTGAAGGAAGTTGATGAATTCCTAGTCATTCACTTGTTTGAGCGAAATTCCTTCTCTCCAACACGTGAAGTAATCTGTAGCAATCAGGATGCAGTGGTGCTTCTTTGATGAATGTGGGAAAATATCCCCAATGATGTCTAAGCCCCACCCTTGGAATGGTTCATCCACTGCAACAGGCTGCAGCGGGGCTGTTGACCTTCGAGTTTTGTCAGTGCATCGTTGACAGACCGGGCACTTGTGGACATAAGCGTGTGCATCTTTAAAAAATATGGGCTAGTAGAAACCAACTCTCATGACTTTATGCACTGTTTTGTTACCCACGAAGTGACCTTTGGCTGGTCCATCATGCATATCACATAACACTCTCTCTGAATCTTATGCTTCCAGGCACCTGAGAAAAATTCCATTGTGGTGCTTTCTGTAAAGCACCTTGTGCACCAACTGGTAAGATAATGCTTTGAGTCAGAGAATCCTCTTTTTCTACATATAGAAGTGAGAGGGCATGGTGCCATGATCAAGGTACTGGCGAACTTGTTCATACCAAGAGTTATCGTGCAAAGTGGGTGGTGCTCACTCTACATTGTAAATGTCAATTTCTTGCTCCCAACTGACGAGCTCTTCTTCCTCTTGTGTATGCACTTCTTTCACTGCAAGTCTGCAGAGACCATGACCCTTGACAGTGTGAACTGTCTTGATATTAAGATCATACTATTGTAGTATTGTCATCTAGTTCACACATCTTTCACCCAGCTCTTGTTGAACAAGTAGTGATCTGACTGTTGGGTGTAGTACAAAGACTATGCAATGATTTTTCAGTAGGTAGGGTCTGAAACTTTTCACTGCCTTGTATACAGCATATGCTTGGTTATCCACGAAGGGATAGTTGAGCTCGAGTCCCTACAATCTTGCTCTCATGAAGGATATGGGATGTTCATTGTTGAGCTCGTCCTTCTGAGTGAGCACTGCAGTGAGTGAAGTGTTGGAATCGAATGTGTAAAGAAAGAAATCTTTGTTGAAATATGAGCTATACAGCGCAGGTGCTTCTGCTATTGCCTGCTTGATACGGGTGAACACGTCTTTTTCATTCTTCCCCCATTTGTAAACTACATCCTTCTTGATCATCTCTTATATAGGTTTTACAATCTACGCATAATATAATATGAACTTCCAGAGGAAGTTGATCTTTCCCAAGAAGGAATGCATGGCTTTCTTGTTCTGGGGATGAGGAATCTATGTGATGGTCAGGACTTAGTCCGGATATATCTTGATCCCACTCTTGTAAATGATGTGCCCAAGCAGGTTCCCCTTAGACACTGCAAAGAAACTCTTCTTGGGATTCAAGGATATCCCATACTTGCGACATCGCTCAAATATCCTCTTGAGATGACATAGGTGGTCTGACCATTTTCTGGAAAAACATTATTACGTCATCAAGGTAGACCACCACACTCTGTCTGATGAGCCCACGGAAGACGATGTCCATAGCATGCTGAAATGTTGTGTCTGCATTTACCAGCCCAAATGGAATTATTTGATAAGTGAACATACCCCACTTGGTACAGAATTTAGTTTTAAGTCCGTCAGGTTCTGCTACTAGAACCTTGTTATATCTCGAAAAGTGTGTAGCAGAGAAAACATTTCTGCTCCAGATATTGTTGAAATATGTGTTCCATTAACGGCATAGGGTAATTATCTTTGTCCGAGGCATGATTCAGATTTCAGAAATCAACGCATAGGCGGAGTTTCTCAGACTTCTTTTTGACAGGAACTAAGTTTGAAACCCATGTAGAATGACGAACTTTATAAATGATCCAAGCATCCAACAGTGTAGTCAATTCTTTCTGAATGAGGGGCTCCAACGATGGATGTACTTTCCTGAGCTTCTGATGGAACAATTAAGCCCTTTCCTTGATTGGAATGTTGTGTTAGACTATATGTGTGTCATATGTTTTCAAGTCATCATATGTACATGTGAATACATCACAGTATTATCTGAACAGGAAGACAAAGGCTTGTTTCTCTTCCGGTGTTCAACACGTACTGAGACTCATGAACTTCATATCTCTATCTATTCCTAGATTAATATGTTTATGCATCAGTGTGGAATTATGGGTTTTTGTTTTCCTGGGTCCCATGAAGCATTTCTACAAGTCATATAGATTCTCAAGTGAAACCACACCCTTGGGGATGAGGTTTCTTTTAATATCATCAGTTGTGTCTTGCAAAGACTTCTCGTGCACGTCTTCATCTATTAATGCATCCTTGAAGATGTCAGAGTTGGCCATGAAGTGAAATATATGCTCATCATCATCAAAAACACGTAAATTAGTGATGTTGTCGAGGATAGATGGCTTATACAAAATTTCAACAGAAAATCTATCCCTAAGCGGTGCCATCCTAGCAGTTGCATTTGCTAGAGCATCTACAGCTGCATTATGCATTCTTGATATAGAGATGATATTGAAATCTTGGAAATTAGAGATAATCTGCCATACCTCTTGTTGGTAACTCTTAAGACGAGGTGAAACACAGTGTATGGTGTTACGTACCTGACATACCACAATCTCTTAATCACCTACCACTTTCAGCACAACAACGTTGAGGCTGATGGATTTCTGTAAACCCAAAATGAGTGCTTCATATTCGGAAGTATTGTTTGTGCACTCGAACTCCAAGTGTCTTGAGACTAAGTGTTTTCTTTGCCTAGGGTCTATCAAAACACACTCGGCTCGAAAGCCATCTTGTGTTTTGGATCCATCGAAATACAAGGTCCACAATTCATTTGTACAAGGATTGCTTGTCCCGCTAGTACTGCTAACACTACTGCTACTACTATTACAATGTATTGTATAGGTTTCATTTCCATTAGTTTGGTAAGGAAGGAGACCCAATTGTGTATTTGGTGGGGTGGGGCTCATCTGTGAAAGATAACACCCCATCTATGTTTCTAGAAAGCAAATGTTGAATAGAATTTGTGTGAAATCCAATGGTTCATTTTGACCATCCAAGGGAGTAATGTTATGTTTCATATATCTCTCTGACAACACCCATATCTGGTTGTTTTTTCCCTTGTATGGAAGCCATAAGTGTGACTAGTCTGTGGAAAAATATCCTTGTAGCTTGTTGGACCAGTCTCTGTTGAGCAATAAGCCATATGCTTCTGGGATGTCCACAATCACAATGTTAATGCACTGATGAACTCGTCCGTCAGACGATAACCAAATGATCACATCCCGGAGTTCACCAATGGTTGGTACACATGTTCAGTCAAGTTGGATGATCTCTGCAGTTGTACTGCTCCATTACACATTGATCTGTTTAGCGATGGAGGGTGGCATGACATTGTCTGATGCACAAGAATTAACCAAATAGTTGTGGACATTGAAGTTGAATATTTCAAATGATAACAAAAATGGGGGGTAGAGTGAGTTCACTTCTTCCATGCAAAGTGTGTTGAGCATAAATACGAGTGATCTAGGAGACTTGCTTGGTCCCTTGCTAGAAGAAGAAACATTTTCCATGGAGGTTTGCCCCAGTGTGTGAAAAAGAATATCCCACTGACTCGTGAGCTTGGTTAACTCATAAAGAGAGATGTTCGCAAGCGCCTTTTTCATATATTCAACAATTTTGTAATCTAGAGCGGGAAGACTCACTGAGTTGTCTGGGGATAGACTTGTGTTCATTCTGTCCGGTGGAGTGTTTGGGATTTTTCTGCTCATGGACATATCTTTCATTGTAGTTGTCTTCTTGGACTTGCTTTATGTTTTCTGTGTTGAGGAGGCCGATGGATCAACTATTTTGAGCAGTTGTCTAAATTTTTCTTTCGGTATCTCAAACACAGTGGGATCCCCTTGACTTCTCAAGTTGTATCGATTGTTCTGCTTTGGGGGCTCCTTCTCGATGGTTGTTTTCTTCTAGGCAAAATTAAGACATTGATACATGTTAATTACATGCCCAAAACTTGGAGCTTCATTAGATGCAACATCCTCTTCTTCATCTTCATCCTTCGGCTAAACCTACTCACTGGCTTTAAAATGATCAGCCAACCTTGAAGCCATAGTTCTCATAACTCAGTTCCATTTTGGACAAGACTTCTCTGAATGTCGGTCTTCGTGGATTGCATAGTAGTGATCCTTCGTAATTTGGTCCATTTGGAACACAACATTGGAGCTTTGTGCAGATTTAGTTAGGTGGATACTATCGCTACATGATGTCACATTCTTCCTCTGGACAAATCTGGGAGGTTTGTTGCTTACAGTTGTCTCGTTCGTTCATTGCTTAAGTTCAGATACTTCGGTTGTCAAGGACTTGAGAAGACAAGTAAGGTTCTCAATTTCACTTGCTTCCTTTTCCTTTACCTTACTCACAGTGGTATGAGACCTACTGCCTGTTTCTTTGGAGTCCTTAGTTGGTTCGTCATCTATAATGACTTTGATAGCACACAAGTCTTTCTCCACATCAATTTCTTCTTGGAAATTTTCTAAAAGTGTTGGTTTCACAGCTCCCTTGACGAACTACGCAATGTTGGTTGGTAGTGAATGCGTGGAGTAGTTAACTGTGATGGAGTCATGAGGTTTAGTGTCTATAGTGAACTTGTTCAAGATATGGTTAAATGTCTCGTTAAAATCTTTTACTTTTTATTTATGCTCCATCTTGAGACTACCCAACTATTTTAGCAACACGGCGGGGGTTTTGTCATCAACAAACTTCTCAAGGAAAATTCTCTTGAACATCCCCCAGTTTTGAATGGAGTTGACAGGAAGGCTATGGTACCATATAGTTTCTCTTCCATCCAAGGTACATGGAAATCGTATACATGAAACATCATCATAACATACCTCGAGTGTCTGCAGATGCAGGTAGATCGTGTCCACATGGTCTTCTGCCTTCACTATTCTATCAGGGTCATACTTTGTTAACAGCTTCTTTTTGTGTCTTAGCATCTTATGCAAGACACACAGGACCATTAATGGGCCTTGTGTCATCCGTTCTAGATTTTGATCAGGCATATTGTCCTCTTCTTTGTCCTCCTCCTCTTCCTTTGAATATGACAGTTCAACATTTGAATCTGTTGGTTCATCTCTACCTTCGCTTCCTTCATTACCTTCCCCTCCACTACCTCCACTGCCTTCCCCTCCACTACCTCCACTACCTTCCCCTCCACTACCTCCACTGGAACCTGAGCCCAAGATTAAGTTGTTAACTTTTTCTCCTTCTAGGAAAACAGGAGGTTCCTCTTCATTCTCAACAACTTCTGCCAGCTCTTCAAGAGTGGCGAGGATTACTCTTCAACAGACAAGACTACCACTCATGTGGGTGTAGTATTTTCTTCCTCTGCAAAGAGGGAAGGCTGTGTACTCTTGGAATTAGTCTAAAAATTTTAGGAAACTGATGGGTGATGGGTCGGATAGCACGAATGTGATGATATGAAATTTCTTGTTCAGGTATAGGAGGTGAGGAGTAACCAACTTCAGAGTTGCGCATGGGAGAGAGGGATTTCATGTTACTACGTTGACAAAATTATAGATAAGTGGGGTTGAGAGGACATTCATCCATAAACTACTAGCGGCCCTCCTTGTAGCGCCAAAAATGTTGATGGTGCTAGACCCGCCAACATTCAAGGGATCTCCCCAGTATGAAGTCCCAATTAGACCTCACATTGTTTGGTGTAGGACTCCCATCTAATACAATGGCCTAGTTGCCATTATCTTAGAGATTTTCCTTAGCTCTTTTTGTTCAGCACATGAGAGTTTTATGTTTGCAACTTCAAGAAAGTGAGGTTAGTATGTCTAGTGAGTGCGTAATGTAACTTTTTGTCTCGATTCTCTTACTCTAATGGAGAGGGTAAAAGTGAGCCTCTATACGACAGGTAGAAGTACCACCCAGGGAGAGACACATGTGAAAACAACAAGGGTTTGTCCAGCATCCAACGGAATATTCCACAACAGATGTGGCAGTCATTAAAACCAAAGTGTAAGGGAAAACACATACACTGTCCCGCGGAGTAGTCCACACGGGGGTGACGGTCGTTATAACCAAGAAAACAAGAATGGTTTGTCTAATGTCCAGTAGATTAGTCCACATGAATGAGACAACTGTGATAAACAATACAACACATCTTCAACAATGTAAGTACTAAAATAACCAAAGTAGTTCAACTATCTTAGTAGAGATTAAGAAAACATGTATTACAGACGTTTAAAGAATAGTCTTACAAATGGATACAAAACATGTGTGAAAACGTGTTGGCCTAAGACAGGCTCCTAAATTAAGCAAAAGTTCTAAGACACATCTGTACACCATACATCACTAGCCCCAGTAGTGGGACATTGGAGCCACTCCTCGCTCCTGAAAGAACAGACTATAGACTCTCAAGGCTATGTGGGAGGAGCCAAGGTGAAAAGTATTTTTCTCATACAATGAGGGTGTATATATAGCCAAGGGTGATGCTTGACCCTTGTGACTCTTACACTTCCCTCATGACCGTTCAACCTCCTATGACTTTTCAATTGACATGACTCTTCAACTTCATATGTGCGTCTCTTGGACTTTCACATTACATTACATTTTATTACAACAAATATGGCCCATAATAGTGATGTGGTCGAGACAACTCGTGACACAACTCGACATGACACTTTTGACCTATACTAGTTGACCGTGGTGCCCATGTCAATTTGTTATGTTGTTGAGTGATGGATGTGCTCTTAGTGTGTTGTATATTCACCTCCACATGGCAAAGTGTTGCAGGGTCTTTGATGGTCTTGGTCCTTACTTGATGGTTCATAAACATGTATCCCTTTTGCTCGCTACTCCATTTTCTTGGTACCTTCGTTCAACTGTGAGCAAGTCTTCTAACATGCGCTCCTTCTTCATCTCGTTCATCGTCACACCATGTTCCATCAATGTACCTATTCCTGCAATTCAATCATGACAGGATGACATCAAATCCAAAAATCTCCTAGTCTAGCATGATGCATTGTTTTCGGTTTCGGATCCAGGTGATCGGGAGGGAGGAAAAGACATTGAATCTGTGTAAAGAACAGCTCAGGCTAGGATGACAGGCTCTGGAGTACTATCACGAAAAATTGCACATAGTTCATTGGGAGGAAAAATTGCACAATCCGGGACAACAATGACAGCTGCAAGGTGGAACCTTGCTAGACAAAACTGTGTAGTTCCTGGGAGGAAGACAAGGCAGGATGTTTGGGGGAACAATTGGATAGTTATGCACATTTTCAAGGTGAGGACTAGGCAGGTCACTTGGGGTCCGACTAAGAATCTACGTAAATTCTCCGAGGGAGACATAGCTGAGTAGCAAGGGGCACTGGTAGAAAATTATGAGCAATTTTCTAGAGCAGGGCATGTCGGGCCGCAGGGAGCTTCTAGTCATAACTGTGCATTTCTAAGAGACAGCGTAAGATAGGTATTTGCTGTGCAGTTTCTAGAAATAGTGCAGAGTAGCATCAGCAGCAGGTGTACCAACCACATCTACACAATTTTCAGGGACAGTGTAGAGCAAGCCAGTAGGAAGCCTGACTCAGCATGACTGCACAATTTCTCCAGGCAACTGGGTATGTCTACGCAATTCTGGAGAGGAGTGTAGCCTCGGGTCACAGTGTAGTTTAGGTTTTTGGTTGACCAAAGGAAGGCATGATAATTGATATTGCGAGAAGCGCAGAGTGGTTCTGGCTTGGAAACAACTTCTGCGCGATTCTGGAAGATAGTTAGTGTGCTCACTTCTAGGCTTGCGCAGTGTAGCCATCCCGTAGGACAGCCTCAAGCACTGCGTAATTTTGAGCAGCATAGTGGGTTCACTGAGTGCTAATACTACACAATGCAGCTCAGTTAGGGTCTGGTTGAAGGGGTTTTGTTCAGTCGACATATTTTCAAAAAAAATGGCTAAGTGCAAGAGCAAGTGAACTTGTGTAGACGTGACATTGTGATCAGACAGTTAGCATGACTTGGCGATAGGACACCACAAACCAATAAGACAAACATGTGCTTAGTGAGATTTTCTTAAGGTTGAGGGTGACAAGTGCGACACTTGAGATAGACCTTCGACTGACTGTGACGACACTTGTGCGATAGTTCTTACAACTTTTTATGTGAGTACGACCGGTATTCAGAGCGAAGACAACTCATGCACACAAACATTAACCATCAAAATTGCCAAAACAAGGCCGCAAGCATGAAAAATCAATCAACATGCCAAAAGATGATCATTGGTCAAACAAGAAAAGGGTGTAAAATGCTTTAGAAGAGCTCATGCAATGAGCCTGAGTGTCTGCAATCATGAATGTCAAAACTGAGGAAGGCTCTAAAATTTGGATGCAGGCCAAAATTTTGGAGGGTGTTGCATCTGCTACAACATGGCCAAAATTACCTCATCAACATTTGGGAAGGCCATCCAGTCAAAATCCCAAATCAGACTCTTATCCGTTTAAATGATGGCTCTAACTGGTTATATTGGGTCCAATTACCCCCTCTCTCCTTGCTGACTTGTGATTACTTACCAAACAAGAAGAGATATATAAGAATTATTCCCTTGTTGTGCACGAGCAAGAAAGAAACCCTTAAGCTAAATTAATGGCTTAGCCAAGCCACATAAATTTTTCCCCTAGGTAAGAGGTCTTCTAAGAATGCAGTGTTTAAACCTAAATGTAAATATACTCTAAGATGCAAGTAACATAAAATAAATCCTAAATCTATATTGATTAGGAAAATATAGATCTAGTCCCAACTGAGAGTAAGATAATTAAATGAATGGGATTTAACATGCCCCTTTTGTGATGAATATCAGACTGTCGAAAAAGTTCTAAAAACTAATATAGTGAGTGCATGACATGCTATGTTTGGATATTTTAAAACGAAATTGTTGTGCCACCAAAGCTAAAAAAAATATTTCACTTAATTCTAATGACAACTAAATAAATTTAAATGACATATTTATGAGTAAATGGTTACTCAGAAACTTGATTTAAGTGCATGAGAAAAGTGAAAATTAACAATAGATCCATGATACTAATAAATTAGATAAATAATCCAAAGGACAAACATCTTCATATGTGACAAGAGTGCACAATCTAAAAAATGTAAGCACCCTCTCCAACATTTAACCAATTTCACTAACATGTCAAGGTAAACATCAGACAAAGAGTTACTATGACATAACCTAACCTCCAAAATTCAGTTATGGAGGTGGGGTTGACACTGAAAACTCACAGACATCCCTCAAGGCTTACAGGAAACTCAAGGGGAAAAGAACCACCCCAGGTGACCAGACTATGAGTTGAAGCTAAATTTCTCACAACTTAACCCCAACTGCATGCACAAGCTTGCAAGGGTGAAATTATAGGGCTCCAACCTCATGCATGACACTACTTATGTATGATTATAGCCCAAAACTGCTAGTTCAGAGGGTGTGGTCCCAAAATATGAGCCACAATTCTAGGGCAGCCTCCAGAACACTTCCCAGAACTGTTTGAGACTTTCCACAACCATTATTGACATGAAGACAAAGATAAAAATTCAAACTTGAACCAAGAATTTGACCTAGAACGCATATAAACACTAGAAATTTCATCAAACACATGGAAAAAAATGTAAACTAAAGGTCATGAATACATATATGATCATAATTTTCTGAGATTCATCTGAGAATCAACAAGAAGGCTCTATGCCCTCTCCACATAGTTGCAACAACACTTATTATTCCATACATTCATCAATCATTCAATAACTTATAAAAAAAGTAAAGATCCATAGACATAACACATCATATAACCAACATATAACCAGAAAATAACCAACATAGAAACCATGGAAACTCAACCATAATATCACCAATACAATACTACAAATGCTCATAGATCACAATAAGGAAATGTCTCATATTAACATAGGAAGATATCAACCAAGTCAGGGACTTCCATGTACCACCCAACCATATATTGGGCTGAACCAAATCTCTCTTTCAACCAATTACCCATGCATTGTATTCCAAGCATGAACGTGGGATATCATGGAATAAACCAAGAAAAAATCAAACCAGGGCTTCCAAAGGTCAAACCACCTCAACCCTCAACCATAGTGATTCCACCTCCACGATCAAACATAATTAACACCAATCAGATCAGTCTCTAACCAAGCTTTTTAGGGCTCCAAGAACTAGTAACTCAACCCATAGCCTTTCAGGGCTCCAGTGCATTTGTCCAACCCGGATCTAGGGACTAGTAACTCAACCCACCAAGGGCTCTCGAGTGTTTGTCCCAGCCTAGGGTCTAGGACTAGTAAATCAACCCAAGATGTTCCAAGGCTTCCAGAGCATTTGTTCCAACCCAAAACCATAAGGAATTTTGAGCACCAATAAAAAAAGAAATAAAATGGAAAAACCCACAACACCATGGCTATCCAGGAAATGGCAAGGCAAGGCTAAAATCACTATCAATCCATGCAATCTTCCATGTCAATGACAACATATAACCAGAAAATCACATGCATATACCATGCATCCATAAATCAACAAGGAAATCACACATGAAACATGTTACTTGCAAAGCAATCCATATGTAGTTACTAATCCACTTGTTCCATTGCGCTTTCTAGCTTTCCTCTTTTCCTTCTTTCTCCAATCCAAGTGAAACTATAATGCTACAAGAATGATCTAAGTGTGCAAGAGTATGGGAGAATGAGAGAATAGAAAAGAGTTCCAAAATTGAACTGAAAAAATTTTGTGAATTGATCCTCAGAAGCCTTTTTATAAATGAGGCCTCTATTTTCTTCATTTTCCTTCATTTTTCCTTAAATTTCCCTCTTATGAAAATTTGTAACCCTTCATCTTGCTTTTCTTCTATTTTCATTTATTTTCATAAATAAAATGCCAATTAATGCCTCTTTTCCTTTGCCAATTTCCATAGCCATTAATTAATCACTAGTAATACCCATCACTGTGATTTGCCCAACATTTAGCTTGGAATATGTGTCCCATGACCTTGGTCTTATTTTATTTACATGGAAAATCAACCAAGGGATGTTACAAACCCCTCCCCCTTGGGGGAACACCGTCCTTACTGTTCAATGAAACTTATAAACAAGCAAAACACATGTTGCCCATGGAGATTTATAACACAACTCGAGAAAACATTTACATCATATCATACTATTGATACCATGACCATCATAACATGAACACCATACCGCTTATTGGATCTTTATAACACGACTCGATGTGGTATTTACAACATACATATGCATATACATATATCCAACACAACATCAAACACATATACTAGGATACATTCGCTCAACCAACGAATAGAGAAGGATACATAACCCACATTTTATCAACCATCTCCCATGTAGCTTCATCAAGCCCAAAGTGTTTCCACTGCACTTTAACATGCTCGATTCCAGAGCATGAGTTGTTTCCGCTACAATATGCATTATGGTTCTTGCTAGAATTCTCCCTTTGGCTCTACCTGAAATACATGCCAGTTAATCACATGATCAACATCCTGGACATACTTTTTAAGAAAAAAAACATGGAATACATCACGTACTTTCATTATTGGAGGTAGTGCAAGTTGGTAAGCCACTATCCAATCCTCTCAAGGATCTCGAAAGACCCACAATATTAAGGTGCCTAGCTTGGCACATACCCAATCCTTAAGGAGTTCTTCTTGGGCTTGATGCACAAGTAGACATGTTCCCCAACCTGAAACTCCTTAAATACCTTGTGTTGATCTACACAACTATTTTTCTTGTCCCATGTTTCCCTCAAATTCCTTTTGATAACTTTCATTTCTTGTTCCATCTCTACTAAGATATCTAGTCCAATCAACACCTTATTCACTAGATCACTCCAATTGATTGGGGTATTACAACTCTACCTATAAAGTGCCTCAAATGGACTCATCCTCAATGACTCTTGATACCCATTGTTATAAGAAAACTCAACCAATGGTAGATACTTTTTCCACTTCCTCTACTGATGCATGACGTACATACTCAACACATCCTCAAGAATCATGTTAACCCTCTTTGCATGTCCATGTGTTTGTGGATAATAAGTTGTACTAAAGGCTAACTTTGTCCCCAAACCTACAAAAAACTCTTTCCAAAACCTAGAAGTGAACTTGGCATCTCTGTCAGATACAATCTTCTTGGAATACCATGTGGTCTCACTATCTCCCTAATGAAAATCTGAGCTACCTCACTAGATGAACTAGTATAATTCATTAGAATTAAGTGAGCTACCTTTGTCAACCTTTCAACCACAACCATAATGGAATCATGTTGTCTGAATGTCCTCGATAAACATATAATGCAATCCATAGAAATGACCTCCCATTTCCATCCTGGAATCAGAATTGGTTGCAATAAACCAACTGAATTCTTGGACTCTGATTTTACCTATTAACAATCCAAACATCTAGCCACAAACTCAACCATGTCCCTTTTCAAGTTCAACCAGTAGTAAAAATTATTCACAATTTTCAAAGTTTTATGATATCTCGGGTGATATGAATATGAATTAACATGAAATTCCCTCAAGATAACCTTGAGATCATTTTTTTTTGACACATAGATCTTGTTCCTAAATCTCACCAAACCATTTGTTGTGAGATGATAATCCACATCCTAATCACCTATACTTTTCTGTTGTAACCTATGCTTAAGCTACTAGTACCAATCATCTTTCTACCCTTCTTGCAAGATTCACTCCTTCAAGTCTTTCCCATATGAACTTATAGCTGCAATGTGGTTTACCTGCACTCTTATGCTAAGAACATCTGCAACCATGTTCTCCTTACCCTTAATGTACCTGATCTCGAAGTAAAACTCACTGAGAGTAGCTAACCACCTAGCTTTCTTGGCATTTATATTAGGTTTGTCAAACAAGTATCTCATCCCACTATGATCACTCATCAAAACAAACCTCCTGCCAAGAAGATAATGCCTCCATATATTCAAAGTATGAATTATCACTGCCAACCCAAGATGATGAGTTACATAATTCTTCTCATGCTCATTCAGTTTCCTTGACTCGTAGAATAACTCCCATCCTTCTTGCATCAAAACTACACCAAGTCCTCTCTTGCAAGCATCTAAACACACCACAAACTCTTTATCCAGATCTGGAATCTTCAACATTGGAGCATTTGTAAGAAACTACTTCAACTGCCCAAAACTAGATGCACATTCCTTTGCCCATTCAAAATTATTTCCTTTTCTCTGCAATGGTGTAATATGATAGGAAATCTGTGAGAAGTTCTTGATGAATCTTCTCCAGTAACCTGCTAACCCCATATGATCTGACCTCATCCACATTCCTAGGTGCCACCCATTCCATGATAGCTTTAATGTTTTTTGGGTCCACTGTTATAATTTCCTTAGAAAGAACATGTCCCATGTAATGAACTTGTGTCTGAAAGAAATTGCACTTTCTAAGCTTGGCATACAGTTGATGTTCTCTCAACAATCTTAACATTATTGCTAGATGTTTTGTGTGCTCTTCCTTGGTTAGGTCCCTATGCTACTAGTGTAACCCCTTATTGTTATTAGTACAACCCCCTTATTATATTGTTGTGCCCATGTAGTCCCCATATTGTTATTATTATGCCCCATAGAAGCCCACTATTGTTATTATTGTGCCCTTATATTATTATTGTTATGTCGACTCTGATTATATTATGACCCCTTAGACTCCTATATATAGAAAGGAGGTCTTGTCATTTGTATCATCCAAGAATTTTTAATTTGTGTAATGTAAAGGAGGTTACCCCCTCGAAGAGGCTTATTTCTAAGGCGTTCATCTATCTTTTCTCTCTTTTTGTGAGGTAGTTTCATAACATTTGGTATCAGAGCTTTGGATTCAAAGGTTTTGTTGCTCCAAATAGGTCATCGTGTTATTTTTGCTATAACTTTTTTTCTGTGATGTTTCAGAAGCTATAAAAAACCCCATTTGAGAAGAGATCTTGTTGAAAAACGCACCTAGATTTCAGATCTTGTCTCGCTATATTTTGGGATATATGATCTGAGGAATTTAGGGTTTTTGCATACTTCCGAATTACATCCTAGACAGCTGACCTTGGGAAAATCGTCATAACTTTCTTTCTGAGCAAAAAATTTCAATTTCGTAAGAAGTTATAAAAAGAGGACGGACTGTGGTTTTCTATGCATAGTTTTCAGATCCAAATGTAGAAACAATGACACGTATCATGTTGTACAAGTTCTTTCTACTAAAACATTATATAATCAAGTCATCTTAGGAGATTGGGCATAGCTCTTTCTTGGAGAATCAAATTCTCATCAGACTTGCGAGGTTAGAAAGAGGACTCAGAGTGCTACTGCAGGAGACAATTTTAGAACTTTGAGATCTGAAAGTATAGAATTATAGTCATTTCAAGATCGAGCTCCTGAAATCAAGAAAAGGCGACATGAGGAAGTTTGATGGAAAGGATCCAGTAAACTGGATACTACAGATGGAGCAATATTTTGATCTACATGGTGTATCACTGTTACAAAAGGTATGTATTGCATCTTTATATTTAGAACTAGATCAATTTTTATGGTATAAAGGGCTTTGTTCTCGTAAACAACTTGTTACGTGGTCAATTTTCACGGAGGAAATGATAGCATATTATGAAAATACAAAGAGCAACACCTTCTTCAGAGCAACACCACAACAATTAGAAGAAAAAAGAGAAAAACGGCTTTGTTACAAAGTGGAAAGCAAATTATGGCAACAGGGAAGTCTACCCCTCACAACTATAAAGATGGAAGTGTTGTTTCTCCTAGCCTTCCACGACCTACAAGGTTTACACCACAACAATCGGAAGAAAAAAGAGAAAAAGGGCTTTGTTACAATTGTGATAACAAATACATTAAAGGTCATAAGTGTGCTGAGAAGAAATTATTTTACATTGATTGTGGAGATGAGGAAGAAAATGATGAAGAAACGTCAAAATAAGAGTATATACACCAAGAACCAACCCCATAGAAAGAAGAAATGAATCCGACCACATCTTGTAAAGCATTGGAAAGAATTACCACTCCTAAAACTCTCAAGATAAAAGGACATATCAAGAAGGAAAAGGTTCAAGAAATGAAAGATCACATCGAGAAAGAAGAAATGAATTCGACCATATCTTGTAATGCATTGGATAGAATTACCACTCCTCAAACTATCAATATAGAAGGACATATCAAGAAGAAAAATATTCAAGAATCGAAAGATCACATTGAGTCTCAAGAAATCAATCCAACCATACCTTGTAATGCATTTGAAGAAATTACTACTCCACAAACTATCAAGATAGAAGGACATATCAAGAAGAAAAAGGTAAGATTGTTGATTGATTCGGGAAATACCCATAATTTTATTGATTATAAGATAGCCAAGGAATTGAATTGCTTCGTATATCTAGCACTGGAGTGTCAAGTGATGGTTGCAAGTGGAGGAACAATAAATTGCTCTGGAAAGTGCCATAATATCAAGCTATCCATGGGATAATATGTATTGAATAGCCCAATGCTTTCCATTCCAATGGGTGGTGTTGATGTTTTACTAGGAGTCCAATGGCTACAATCTTTGGGTACGATAACTTTTAATTTTCAAGAACTTTTCTTGAAATTTTTTTTGGGAAGGAAAGGAAGTTGAATTGAGCAGTATCGAAGGAAAACCTGAAAATATAATCAACTCTAACAGCATGAAAAATCTTCTAAATAAAGAACAATGGGGTGTAATTGCACAATTATGTTCACTAGAGGATCCCACATTGAAATCATGTATTTCTCTAGATCTCCAAAACGTTTTGGACAATCATTCCAAGGTATTTGAGACTCCCAAAGGCCTCCCACCTATTCATGATCATGATCATGCTATTCATTTGATTCCATGAAGTGTTCCTCCAAACATCAGGCCTTACATGTACCCATATGCCAAAAGGAGTGGGAACTCATTCAAAAGTTGCAGAAGATCCCAGTTCAAACAGTGTTGCAAGAACTTGACAAGGAAGGAAAAATCATATTGGAACCTAAAGTAGTCACAGAACCGAGAAATTGAAAGCTACAAAATAGATCAATTTCAGAGTATTTCATCAAGTGGAAGAACTTACTCGCTGAAGATTCCACATGGGAGGACAAGAATTTATAAAGAAGCATCAAGAACTACTCAAGCATTGAGGACAACACTTTTTGAAGGAGAGGGGCATCTCAGGTCCCTATACTACTAGTGTAACCCCTTATTGTTATTAGTACAACCCCTTATTATATTGTTGTGCCCATGTAGTCCCCATATTGTTATTATTGTGCCCCATAGAAGCCCACTATTGTTCTCTCAACAATATTAACATTATTGCTAGATATTCGATGTGCTCTTCCTTATTCTTAGAATAAATCATTATTTCATCAATGAATACTATCAAAAACTTGTCCAGATAAGGACACAACACACTATTCATCAAACAGATGAAAGTAGTTGTAGCACTAGTCAAACCAAAAGGAACCACAACAAACTCATAATGCCCATATCTGGTACGGAATGCAGTTTTTGTAAATGACATCTTCTTTGATGCATACCTGATGATATCTTGATCTCAAGTCAATCTTCGAAAACATTATTGCTCCCTTCAACTGATCAAACAAGTCATCAATCTATGGAAAAGGATACCTATTCTTGATAGTCACCTTGTTCAAATGCCTATAATAAACGCAAAAACCTCAGAGTACCATCCTTCTTCATCACAAACAACATTGGTGTGCCCAAAGGCAACACACTTGGCCTTATGTATCCCCTGTCAAGCATTTCATTCAATTGTAGCTTTAGTTCCACTAACTCTGGAGTGCTCATCCTGTATGGTGCCTTAGATGTTAGTGCTACTCCTGACATCAACTCAATAGGAAAGTCCACTTCCCTATGAGGCAGTAACTTTGAAATTTCTGCTAGAAATACATCCTAAAACAACTGCAAAACTGAATACCTCTTCAATACTTCCTCATCCTCAACATCCTTTCCTTTGTCACTAGAAATATGAACTGCAAACAATACACATCCTTTCCCTCAACTGCGCTTTTCATGCATAAATATAACCATTCTCACTGATGTAGGCTTCTTCTTGCCCTGTAAGATTCTCTTCTCTCCATCATCATTCGAGCACTCAATAGCATTATCATAGAAATCTACCTTATTCATGTTAATATACAACCAATCCGTTGTAGTGTTTTCTTCTCAATGATGTACGAAAAGAACCCATTTAAGATTGTGGATGAAAAGCAATCTCAACAATAGAAATGACTTCTAAACATTGTAGATTTGTAGCTATTAGAAACAAAACCTGCCAAAATTATAATCTATGCTGCAATCATAGTTAAACATTGAAAGAAAGAGTAATAACCCCAAAACATCCAATGGAAACCAAATATGTAAAGAATACTTTTATAATAACACCTGTGAAGAGAACAGATAAATGTTACTAGTCCCCCTCTATGGGATGGTTTCTTGGCTATCCTCAAACGTCTTTAGCTTTTGTAGATTCTCTCTCCTCTATATTGCATAAACCCAGCAAAAATATGGTGTGCGACAATGAAAATAATCAGAGTTACAACAGTAAGTGCAACAATGAAAATAATTAAAAGTGAATAATGAATGGGAAACCCTTCTATTTATAACAAAATATTGATTTATCCTTGAATAATGAGCAATAATAAAATATTATTGATCCCATTCTTGGAATAACCACTTGGAATATTTTATTATATTTGCTTAGGAGGGAAAAAGTATTTAAAGTTTTATTTAGAAATAATAAATAAATAAATGATTTATTTATCATCTCAAGGAATTAGTTAATGAATAATAAACAAATAAGGATTTATTTAATTATTCCTAAGGGATTTAGTCAAAATTAACAAAGAATAATAATTAATTTAGTGATTAATTAATTATTCTTAGAGAAAAATAAGATAAATAGTGATTTATCTGTTTATTTTTCATGATTGGGTCAAATTTAACCAGGAATAATAATAAAACAATGGTTTAATTAATTATTCCTAGAAGAAAATCAAATAAATGGTGATTTATTTAATTATTCTTCATGGGTTTAACTATAAATTTCTTAATAAAGGTGGTTTATTAAGTAATTTCTCACAGTGAAAGTAATTTTACTATGGTAAAATTGGCTTTACATGGTGTACTTCGATCCATCTAGTAAATTAGGCTAGATGATCAATTTTTTGGTGATAACAAATTGCCCCCAACGTACGAGTGTTAGGAGCAAAACGTATGACCGAAGTACGTTGTAAAGACACAATCACTTAGACAACATAGGGGAGTCAAGGAAAGAGAGAGAGGCTAATGAAGTTGAATCTGAGGGAGGATAGTGACAGAGGGGGTGAGACTAATGCAAGTCTCCTTTTATGTTGTGGTATCAGACTTCAATGAGGCGGGGGAGGCATACCCATACTTGTCGAGATAACTTAGTACAAAAATAATGGTTCACCCAGAAATATGAAACTGAGCAATAAAGTACATGTTGAATGGTACATGACATGCTGGCATAACAGAGCCAGAAAATAATAGAATGTGTCCCATATACATAATGCACCTGGTAAAAACATGAGTCGAGACAAAATACAATAATATCTAAGTACATTATATACAAATCCCCTTCCGTCAAAAAAATGGGTGGGAGGGAGGGTAGAACAACTGGAGAAGCCCTGCTAAACAAGGAAGGGCTCTGTAAAACTGAATAGATCATCTAGAGGAGACGTGCATGCTATGAACACTGCGATCGGTAGGAACCGAACCCATCAACTCTGTGGAATTACATCTGAGGCTGTAGCATAGTAGATATGCATCTGGGCATGTGGGGGGCTACCTGAAGGGCCACCCCCTCATGAGGTCTGAAACATCTCACACACACCCAGGAATCACTGGTACAATCTGTGCATCACTGGACCATCAAGTGTATGGATCACGAACATGAAACAACCAAGTCAAAGGGAAATAATGAGACCCTCTGCTCGATCCAAGGCATCGAACAAGAATGGAAGTTGGAACCGAGATACACCACCCTCTAGGTTGTTCTTCTGGAATAAATGAGTTGATGTCAACAGAATAGGGCCTGCGATAGATGAGGAAATGAGGATCCTCAACTAAAGCACGAGGGAAAATAGTGATGTGACTAATGGACTGACACTAGGGATAATGGGGAAATGGGATTGAGGGAAAAACAGACGACTACCCTTGTTAGATCATAAAGTGCATGGTTGACATGGCAGCAACTGAATCAACTCTGGAGGGGATGGGGATAGTATGACTAGAGATCAAAATGGGCAACATAGGATGAACAATATGAAAATATGGATGGAATATTGTGACATGAGATGATGGGACATGAAATAGACTCCAAGAATGCAAGGGTGACTCATCGCGGATGTTCTGAACAAGGGTGACTCAATGATGATACGACACAAACAAGACCCATTGGGGACCATGAAAGCATGAGTAAATGATGGTTACTCATGACGAAAATCAACATATGGTATGAGAAGTATTAAGAGGAGGTTGACCTCAAAGTACAAGTGTCGCTTTATAACAAAAGTCGGTTTTGAGAGGTGACGAAGTGACCTTTCTTGGAAAAATTATTTCCTGGTGAAGTGTCAAATCATCAAAAACTGAGGAAGACCCATTATAGAACTTGGTGACATATTTCCAACGGTGCTAATGGTTCATCAAACTGAGCTACAGTCTAGTCACAATGGGTGACAGAAAACTGTGGGTTTTTCTATAAAAGGGTGTTTTCCCTCCAATTTCAGAGGAGGAGAAGGCCCTAAATCTTGTGGATATCGTAGCAGAAAAACCAACCATTGGAATCAGGATCTGCAACTTTCAAGCAAGTGGCCTTACTTGTCTAAGTATGTCCTTAATGCTTCTTGGAATGATGGTTCCTAATGAAGAATTAAGGGAAGAGGAAAACACGAATGAACAACTAGAGGAGGTCTAGAATCATTCTCACCCACTAAGTCAAACATGGGGACTATGTGGACATAGAGTAGAATATTTGAAGATATGGTATCAAATGTCTACAATATGCAATGTGCATATGGCTCACTGGAGAGGCCGGTAGGAAAAACTATCCAAGGAATGGGAGGATAATCCACCATACCTAGATCCAATGGGATCTAGGCCGAGACTTTAGTTGAGAAGATGGCCAGGGGAAAACCATCATGCCCCCAAGCATGCGATGCTAATCTGGTATGCAAAGGTGGGAATGATGCCCCCTAGCAGGAGGATTTTATGGAGCACCATTGTGTTCCAAGTGCTCGAAAAAGGGATTCAAGCATCTCGGCCCAACTTGGCACGAGATCCTCCAAAAGAGATGTAGGGGTGTATGTGCCCCCCAGTATGCTATGGGTGTACTGGATGTATTTAGAGTTAAGGGCTCCAAACACTTATATGATACATAATGTGATTATGCATTTTATATGACGATGATGCTTTGCCATTTGTTTGGTTATCTTCTGTGGTATACATGTGATAAATTCCAATCTAGAATGTTGTTTGAAATGGTATCTACATAGCGATTTTGGGCTCTGGGCACATGACTAAAAGTAATGGTTTCAAATTCATGTACCAATAGCTTCACTCACAGATATTTTCTAAATAGGACTTGGTTATGCACATGATACACACCATTCAATTGCATGACAAGTAGCAAGGAATTTAAATGAACATGAAGATGAAGGATTCGATGAGCGAGGGCATTGACTAACAAACCTATCATTGCATCATACTTGACCTGATTATTGGTGGTAGATCCAATGCAGACGTAGTTTGAAAGGAATAATGTATGCAAGGGGGTAAAAATGGCCCAAGCTACCAAGGCTAGATTCCAGGAGAAGCGAATTGCACCGTCTGCATGACCGATATATGGTGTGAATGCATTAGGGGAATTTTGAGGTCTAAAATGTGCCTCCTAAGGAAATTATAAAATAATAGTGGAAATAATAAAATAAGATTAGCTTACATCATCAAATTTTAGAGGGAAAAGAAAATAATAAAAAATTAAAAAATAATATATATATATATATATATATATATATATATATATATATATATATATTTTCAACTCATATTTTCAACTTATCTCCCTATGGGTTTACTCAAATTTCGAGCGGAAACACTCATTGGATGAAAAAATTGATTCCTCATCTAAGGAGTACCCATTTTTCATACTTTCGATGGACCCTACTGTTGAGCCTCAAAACTGCCCTTTCCTTAGCAACTCTTATCATCTCTTTTCTTTGTTTTTCCATGAAGAAAATGCATCCCTATTATCAATAACCAGTATATATCTCCTTAAGGAGAACATTTTAGTGATTTACATGTTATGCTTTTATGTTTTGCTGTTTGAATAAGTTTTTTTCTTTTATCTACGGAACGCATCCTATTCTGCAGCTAATCGAATATTTCGCGGATACTTCCATGCTTTAACAAGTTCCAGGTGTTAGAAGGAGAAAATAACTACATGGGTAGCTTGGAAATCATCATGACATGGATTGTGTCCTATTTACCTAGCCCAGGTCGACAAGGAATATGGTACAAGACTCCGGTCAATGGATAAGTCAAACGTAGAGACCGAAGGCAACAGGACTCTGTTTTTTAGGATAATCAACACGTTTCATAGTGATGGGATCCGAAACAACTTCCTGAACCCACAGACTCCAACAGCCATTTGTGCAACCGAATACAACAGCCATCATCTTATATTTATGTCTCCAATAGCCGAGGAAGAAAATTTTGTGTGCCTATTTGTTACGTATTTTTGGTTGTAGCTTATTTTTCTCCACAAATAGTTGCATAATTTTCTTATAAATACCTATGTAAAGAACTCGGAACCAGTTCGAATTTCCGGATGTATTAAGCTCAGACTATTGCTCTATAAATTTGAAAACTCGGTTCCTGTGTTTTTTTTTTAAGACCGCAAGTTTCATGGATATGTGAAGGAGTTTCTTGGAGTTTTGGTTGAGTACACATAATCTAAGTAGTTGCAGAGGGCCCCTGTGCTGACTGGGGTTTTATTTCATTTTTCTTTATCTTCTCTAGTTAACTGTAAATTCATCGTTTCTCCCATAGTGTTGATAACAATTTACTAAACTTGTTTATAATACAGTCTTTATCATTTTCTTATTAATGCAAAATAACTTCTTTCAGTACAGAATAGCTTTCTCTTTACTTAATTTCTTTCTAGTTTTTATTAGTAGTTAGAAGTTGAACTCAGTAGTGTAGAGTAGTTTGTTTCATTTGTTGTTTCATTAGTCTTTAGGTTTTCAATTAAACTAATTAGTACCATTATTGCTATTGCCATTTCCTTACTAGTTTATTGACTCATGGTGTAAATGAATGTTTCTAAAAATCTCTTCTAGTTGATGACTCATCTTAAACTAAGTGGTTGAATACTTCATTCATGCAATGAGTCTTTTCTATATCCTTGCATTTATTTTCTTAGAATAATGAAGTACAAAATTCCTCAAAATTCCATCACAAGGAGGTTTTTCTCCCAAAATTGAGAGGAAGAGTAACTAAGCACTTCATTTAGTTTTGTTTCCATAGTAGATTAGTTGTAAATTCATTTTCAGTCTTAGTATTTCATTTAGTTCTGTTTCCATAATAGATAGTTGCAATTTCACTTTCAGTTTTAGTATTTCCTTTAGTTTTGTTCTTGTAACAAAATAGACAATAGTTGCAATTTCACTTTCATTTTTCACTATTCCATTTCATCTTGTTTTTTTATGTAACTGATTAGATAGTAGTTGCAATTTTACTTTTTAGTTTGTAGCTCATGATTTGGAAATAGAAACTTTTTTTTCATTTCTTGATTAAACTTTGCTTCCAAAGCTTACTTAAGCTCTTTTAGTTCTCATTTATTTAGGCTCTTAATAGTCTTTACATAAGTTAGATTTAATATTTTGTTAAGTACATTTATTAAAGGTTCAAAAGCCCCAAAACAACATAAAACTCAAAAACAGTGAAGTAAGAAAGGGTCATCTAGCACATATAGTGGAGTACACTTCATCAGTTTACGATACCCAAATTGATAATTTATGTAGAGCAATTTAGGACACTAAATTGACCAAACATTTTGGCATCGTTTCCGGAGAAGTCTAACTAGGTAGCCTTATCTCTTACATTAAAAAAAAACAACAACAAATCAAAACAAAACAATGACATGCATAGAGAAAGAGACTCTAGGGGTAGATTTATAGCTAGGGGCAGAAGTTCAATTCCCACAACTCCACCTACTCCACCAAGAGCAAGAAAAGACACACCTCCATCCCAGACTCATACTCCCAGCCATAGGATTCCTAGAATTCAAGGGGCATAAACTCAATCAAAAGAGTCTCCTACTTCATCTACCAAAACAGTCCTAGGAAAGAAAAATTTTGAATCTCCAACAGCAGGAATAACCTTTTTCGCCTCCACAGGAGAGCCTATTGTAGTTGAAGAATTAGGAATACCTGGTGAGAAATAAAAATTAGAAACTCTCTCCCATAGTCCATTAATAGAAGAACCAAAGTAGGAGGTAATAACCTTGTAGGTTGAGCCCTATACTGACTCTGAAGAAACTATAATGGCAGAAGAAGAACAAGATGGAGAATTCTCACTGTTTGGAGGAGGGGGTAGAGGGATAGGTAGAGGAAATAATGGAAGAGGTAGAGGTAGTAATGGAGGAGGCAGAGGAAATAGGGAAGTAGATAACTCTTTTGGATTCCCTATAGTGGATGAGGAAACACATACCACAATGAAAAATATCTCACCATCTGTCCTCCAAAACTTATATGGGTTGAGAAGTGAGGACCTTGAAACATTTTTGTTTGAGTTTGAAGTCTTGTGCAGAACTTATGACTATCTAGAAAACTCTCAAAAACTTAAATTGTTTCCTTAAACATTGAAAGGAGCTGCTTTGAAATGGTTCATGGGCTTAGTCACTCAATCCATTAGAACATGGAATGACATGAAAAATGAATTTTTGGATAGGTACTTGGATTACTGCATGCCTACCAATTATAAAAATGAGGTGTTCAAAATGACGCAAAGAGAGGATGAAAACTTAGAAGATTTGTTGAGAGATTTAACTATAATTTGAAAGAGCAGAGATTAACAATTTAGATGAAGAAACTTTGAAATCTCTTTTGTTAAAAGCCATTAGAGATGAGTGGATAGATATCCTTAACATGATGGGGAAGGGAGATATCTCTCAACTTCCATTGAGTGATATAGGAGAACTGTGTGTTCATCTCTCAAGAGGGAAATCTAAAACAGGGAAAGGGCCGAGAGATCCTTCTCTTGTTAGAGCAAACAAATCTGCAACTGGATCTGTAAGTAGGGCAGAAATTGGCAATATGCTTGATGAGTTTAAAACTGACATTCTAGGGAGCCTTAGTGAGCAACTAGACACCCTTAAAATTCAAAACAAACAGAAAACAGAGGTTGATGCTTTAGCCATTTTTGTCCAAAATGCAGAAAGAAACATGCTCTAAGGGAATGCCCTTTAGATGCAAAAATTGTAGAAACTTGTATGATTTGTTTAGAAAGTCATGAGACTGAGGGTTGTCCTTCAATCCAAGGTCTTAACGCTATCTTTCAAGAGGAAACAGTCCAAAATTCTACAAAATCTCTTTGTTTTGTTGCAAGAAGACCTTGTTTGGGGCCACAAAATCAGGGATTTAACAATCAAATGTATCTTCAACCCCCACCAAACTGGAATTTTTGGCAGCAACCTTGGCCTCAACCTCAATCTCAGTATCAATCTCAACCGTGGGCTCAAGGGGTATAAAATCCTTATGGGAGATTTTTCTCAATATTATCAATATCCTCCATCTTATCAGAATTATCCTCCCCCACAAAATCAGCAACAAAATCAGCAATTAGAACTTCAAAATCAGAACCCTCAACTTTCATTGCCATTTCCACAACAACCTCCACAACAAAGTCAAAATCCTCAACTCTTACTGCCATTTCAGCAAAAACCAAATCAGCTACCTGCCCAACCATTACCAAACCCCAACAATAAAAACCCTCAGAATTCTTACATGGTAGAAAGACAACAATTTCCAACTTACATGATTACTCCTCTAGATCTTAATGATGTTCAACTAAGATCTGGTAGGATATTAGAAAAGGAAAGACCTTCTATAGTTATTCAAGAACAAGACACTTCTGAGGAAGATTCCCTAAAAGTCAATAAAATTTTTGAGGAAACATCTCTCCAAAACCAAAACATTGAAAAAGAAAAACAAAAGGAACCAATGAACACAACTCCTATCATTGAGCAACCAACATCTACTTCTACACCTCCTTTTCCTGAGAGACTACAAGTTGATAGAGGGGTAGAAAAACATATCTTGTTGCCCAATTATGATTTTCTATATGAATCGAAAAATGTCTGTATCAAAATTCCTTTGTTACAAGCCATTAGAGAAATTCCCATTCTAGCCAAAACAATAAAGGAGTTGAGCAACAAAAGACCAAGAAGAAAAGCAAAAGAAACAAAAAGAATTCACCTGGTAGGAAAGATAGCAGACATAATGATGGGAAAAATTTCCATACAAAAGTATGTGGATCCAGGGAGTCCAATTTTCAAGACACATATAAATGGAATTGAAATTCCAAATACATTGATTGACTTAGGGGCAGCAATAAACATCATGAGTAGACAAACTATGGAGCAGCTTAAACTTCCTAATCTTCTTTACACACCTACCTTACTGCAACTTGCAGATAGATTGGTAATCAAACCAGATGGTGTGCTAGAAGATATTTTAGTATCCTTAGATTCTTGGGAATATCCTGTTGATTTCATGATGTTAACTCCCAAGAATAATTTATGGGGACACCCACTCATATTAGAAATACCTTGGTTGGCCACAGCTAATGCTTTTATTAGTTGTAGATCTGGTGACATGTGTATTTCTGATGGTAATTCAACAAAGAAATTTACTTTCTATCCTCCAGCAAAAGCAATCACAGAAATGGATGACAAGGAATGGATTGATGATGAAGATGATATTCAGCCTCTCTTTACTATGTTACAAATTAGTGAAGATAGTCAAATTTTGAATACATTGGAAAAGTTTGAAACATTTTCAAAATATGGTCATGCACAATTTCAAGAAAAATCTAATGTTGAATACTTGTCATCTAGGCAGATGTCTCTCTATTCTATGGAAGATTTCGGTAACTCTACAATTGAAATTTTTCCAGGTAGGACATTGAACATAAACAAAAACTTGGAAAAACTACAACAAGAAGAGCTAAGAAAAATATTACAAAAACATTCTACTGCGTTTGCATGGCAGTACACCAACATGAAAGGCATTGATTCTAAGACTTGTATCCATCATATCTATATTGAGGAAAACAGTAGACCAATTAGACAACCTCAGAGAAGAATAAATCCAAATCTTAGGTAAATTGTAAAAAAAGAGCTCCAAAAATTACTCAATGTAAACTTCATTTACCCAATTTCAGATAGCCAATGGGTTTCTCCTTTGGTAATTGTGCCTAAAAAGAATGGTAAATGGAAGGTGTGCATTGATTACCAAGAATTGAATAAAGCAACCCTTAAAGATCACTTTCCTTTACCCTTTATAGATCAAGTGTTAGATACATTAGCAGGTAAGAAGTATTTCTCATTCTTGGATAGTTTTAGTGGTTATAATCAAATTCAGGTAGCACCTAAGGATCAGAATAAAACACATTTACTTGTCCATGGGGAACTTTTTCCTACCGAGTACTTCCTTTTGGATTGTGTAATGCACCCGCAACATTCCAAAGAGCAGTGAAAGGAATTTTTCCTGATCTAATACATGATTGTGTAGAGGTATATATGGATGATTTTACAGTCTATGGAAACACATTTGAAGAAGCTTTAGAAAATTTGGAAAAAGTTCTTAAAAGATGTAAAGAAACAAACCTTTCACTAAGCCATGAAAAATGTTTTATGATGTTTACAGAAGGTATTGTTTTAGGACATCACATTTCAGGAGATGGGATTAAAGTTGACAAATCTAAAGTTGAAGTCATCTCTAAGTTATCAATTCCAAATTGCCAAAAGGATGTTAGAAGTTTTCTAGGATTTACAAGATACTATAGAAGGTTTATAGAAAACTTCACTAAAATAGCATCTCCACTCTTCAAATTGCTTACAAAAGATTGTGAATTCAATTGGAATTCTGATTGCCAACTAGCATTTGAAACCTTGAAAGAAAAAAATTATGAAGCACCTATTTTAAGAGATCCAAATTGGAAACTTCCTTTCCATATTTCCATAGATGCTTCAGATATAGCTTTGGGAGTTGTATTGGGACAAAAATATTTGATTCCTTATGCCATTTACTATACAAGTAAGAATTCGACTCCCACTAAGTTGAATTATACTATGACTAAAAAGGAATTTTTAGTTGTTGTTCATGCAATTAATAAGTTTAGACACTATATAACAGGCTATGAAACCTTTGTTCATACAGATCACTCTGCAATTAGATATTTGATAAATAAACCTATTACTAATGGCAGAGTTACAAGATGGATTTTACTTTTGCAAGAATTCAACATTACTATGCTAGATAGACCTGGAAAACAAAACATAGTTGCTGATTTCTTGTCCAGGATTTAGAATATCAAAGAAGACTCTCCGGTTGAAGAGAAGTTTCTTGATAAATATCTTTTTTCAGTAACTACTCAAACTCCTTGGTTTGCAGATGTTGCTAATTACTTGGTTATAGGGAAGTTACCTTCACATTTGTTTCCTAGAGAGAAAAGAAATATTATTCAAGAAAGTGCAAGATATTCATGGATCACTAACGAATTGTATAAAATAGGGCCAGATCTTATGATCAGAAGGTGTGTCAGGGAAGATGAAATGCCTGATATTCTCAAAGCATGTCATGATGAGCTGTGTGGTAGACACTTTGCTGACAAGAGGACAACCTATAAAATCCTTTCTTTAGGATATTATTGGCCATCCATCTTCAAATATGCTAAAGAATATGTCAGGAGGTGCGACAGCTGCCAAAGGGTAGGGAAACCTGCTCCCTCAAATGAAATGCCATTACAAACTTAGGTACTTATTGAACCCTTTGAAAAGTGGGCTTTAGACTTTATTGGACCAATTAATCCTCCATCTTAGAAGAAAAAGTATATATTGGTATGCACTAATTATGTCACCAAATGGGTAGAAGCCAAAGCATTACCTTTTGCTAACGAAAAGTATATAGTTAATTTTCTTTTTGAGGACATCTTTATTCATTTTGGTGTTCCAAGAGAAATTGTGACAGATCAGGGATCTCAATTCACATCCAACATGATGGAAAAGCTTATGGAGGAGTGCAAGATCAAGCATAGGAAATCTACTCCCTATCATCCACAAGAAAATGGTCAAGTGGAGTCTACAAATAAAGTAATTGAAGGAATCCTCACCAAGACTGTGCATCTACATAGAAGAGATTGGGAAGAAAGGCTTCCTGAAGCCTTATGGGCCTATAGAACTACATGGAGGAAGACACGGGACATACACCCTATGAACTTGTTTATGGGAAACAAGTCTTGTTCCCTATAGAGTTCCAAATCAGAACTTTCAAGATGGCAGTCCAGTTGGGGATGGATTTATCAGAGGCTCAAAAGCATAGATTGGAGCAATTAAATGAACTTGATGAAATCAGACAAGAGGCAGTTCAAAGGACTGGTCTAGTCCAACAACAGAGGGCTAAATGACATGATAAATACATCAAGGAAAAAAGGTTTCAAGAGGGAGATTTGGCACTATTATTTGATTCAAAGTTTAAATATTTTCAAGGGAAGTTTCAAACTCATTGGCTTGGGCCATATGAGATTGAAAAATTCTTCAGTAATGGAGCAATGAGGATCAGAACAATAGATGAAAGTCAAACTCCTCTTCTTGTGAATGGTCATAGATTGAAAATATATCAAAAACCAATCTCAAAGGAGGAGTTCATCAAGATCTTCCAGAACAATTCTGAAATGAAGTTAGTGAAGAAGAATCCTTCTTCTCCACCAACTTAGTCTTTATTTTTCCTATCTAAAAAAAAATATCTAAATAAATAAATAAATTGTATAAGGTTGAAAACCAATCATTGATTGGCATGCTTATACAGAAAATATAAGGTGAAAATCAGAAGTTTCTGACACCCTATATTTTCCATTTCCTTTCTAAAAAAAGTGGTGACAAAAAGCCACAGTCACTTAGCATTCTGCAAAATTCATTGTCTCATTTCATTTCACTCTGTTTTACTTTTACAACTTCACTTCTTTCCATTGCCATATTTCACCAATAAATTTTTCCTTTCCCAGCATTTCTTTCATCTCCATTTTTCATTTATCATCATGTCTTATTTTCACTTACACAGCCATTTCCATTTCATTCATTCATAAGCCATATTTTACTCTATGTTTCACATTCTGCAGTTGTTTTCATGTTTTGCAGCTGTTTTCACGTTCTACAGTTGTTTCCACGTTCTGCAGCTGATTCCATTCTGTAGCTGATCCTATTCTGCAGCTAATCTGATTCTACAGCAACAGTTTGTTTATCAGTCCAAGCACAAGTGTCCAGTTCATAATAAAATCTTATATGCAGGTAATTGAAGAAAAATCAACTTTGAAGACCAATCATGCCTAAAGCACATGTGGAGCAAACATCAAAATATTAGCAAGTGGAAGGTAAAGGTTCCAAAGGTAAAATACAAAAATTTATTTCAAAAAGCAATTCAAAAACATAAGCTTGTATAACATGTATGATCACATGTCTCCTTAATTAATCATCATGTGATTTGACTACCACGATGTCTCCGCCATATCTTCCACCTTCAATGACAAATGGTCCAATGGTTCCTTCATAACTGATATTCACTTCAAACTCCATAACTTGTACTTAACCGGTCCTCCACAACTACATTTGTTAATGGTCAGGTTAATGACGTGACCTACCTATATACAGCTCCTCAAACCCTGACTATTTATTTATTACATGCCAACTCTTAAGTTTTTCTCTCATATTTACGCAGCTATTTTGTGTATGCAGTCACTCTGTTTCATATATTTCGCATATACAGTGATTCTATTTCCATAATTCACAGTCATTCTGCTTCCATATACCTGTCATCCCATTTCCATATCCATAATCATTTTGCTTCTATATACCCAGTCACTCCATTACCATTTACGCAGTCATTCCATTTCTTAGATAATGAGAGTAGTTTTGAAGGGTAATCGAGAATAGAGGATATGGGGCTTATTGTTAGAACTGAACCCGTAGGGGTAAAATACATGGAGGGGTTTCCGCAACTGAAGGGAATGTTACAGAAGGCTGGTTGGTTGTGTTTTATTGAAAAATTTAACGGTTACCATAAGGAAATCACTAAATCCTTTTCCAGGTCATTTGATGGCACGGAAGTGGAAATAGGGGACATCAAATTTGCAGTTACCGAGTCCTTCATAGCAGAAGAAACAAAACTTCCAAGGATAGGAGAAAGGTGGTTTAAAAACAAAGAGTTTCATGATGAATCTTGGAAGGTGATTCTTAAAAACCCAGGTATGGATGTTTCAGTCTTTAGAAAAGGGATTCCAATTTCTGCACTCAAAAACAAATGGAGTAACATGTTGTTAATACTGCAAAAATTCATTACATGTGAAGAGAGGTTTGGGTCTATGTATGTTTATCATATAAGATTGTTATTGAATTTTCTAGAAAATGGAACCCTCAATCTTCCATTTTTCTTTTTGAATAGTCTGAGAAGAATGGCAACAAATGTTCAAAAGAAAGTTGAATCAATAGAAACCACTCTATATCATCATGGACTAGTGAAGATTTTAGTTGAATTTCATTTGAGAAGTGTAGGGGATATATGGGAAGACTTCTTGGTAAGGAATTTCTTCCAAGATGCTCCAGATTTATCTAAGGGAAGTCCTGTCAAAAGAAGTAGAAGAAGAAATATCAGCATTAAAGACCCCTCACAAAAAGATGATGCAGAGATAGCTCTTAAACCAGAGGTTAGGAAGCAGACCAAACAAAAGAGAAAAATGAAAGAGAGGGTTGAAGAAATCAATAAGGACATTCCTGAACCTTCATCACCTCAAGAAGATGAACAGCTTTTTTCTGAAAGACTAACCAAGATCAAAGAACAAATCAAGAAAAATAAGGAGAAAGGAAAGAGGAAAAAGGACACAAAAGAAGAAACCATAAGCTCCAAAAATGTGAGAAGGAGTTCTAGACTCCGAGGCAAGGTGAAGAAGGTGAAATCAAAAGAGGTCCAGTTTATAAATTTAGAGGAAGAAACTCCAGTTCAGTCCCCTGACAGTATTCCATATGAAAAAAGTCCACAAAACTCTCCTCCACAAAATTTTGAAGGCAACCCAAGTAGAGATTCTCTTGGCATTGATCCAATACAACAGCAAATCTATGACTACATAAAGTCATTAGAGAAAAAGAGTACCTCAGTAGACCCAGGGACTTCCGCTAATCCAGAGAATCCTGTCACCCCACAAGAAACTCTAATTACCTCTCTCAAACAAGAGATCTATGAGCTAGAAATTCTAAACAGGGACATCCAAAAATAAAATGAAACCTTAAGGGAACATAATAAGCTGGATAGAGCTATTCATTACAACACAATGCTACACTTCGGATTATGACACAAGAAGAAAAGGAAGCTGAAAAGGAAAAATAAGAAGCTGAACAAGACACTTATTAATCTCAAATACATATTTCTTATGAGGAAGCCAAGGATGGCAGTTAGTGCAAAGAAAAGCAAGAAGAGGAAGTTGGATGTGTTGGCAAAAGTGTCAGAACAAATGCAATAGGAGGAGGGAGTTCACAATTTTGATTGCATGGGGACATGCAATGGTTTTTTAGTGGGGGTATGTTGAGCCTCAACATTGCCATTTCCTTAGCAAGTCTTCTCATATTTTTTCTTTGTTTTTCCATGAAGAAAATGCATCCTTATCATCAATAACCAATATATATTGCCTTAAGGAGAACATTTTAGTGATTTACATGTTATGCTTTTATGTTTTTTTGTTTGAATAAGTTTTTGTCTTTTAGCTACGGAACACAACCTATTCTGCAGCTAATCGGTTGTTCCGCAGCTACTTCCATGCTTTAACAGGTTCCAGGTGTCAGAAGGAGAAAATAACTACATGGGCAGCTTGGAAATCATCATGACATGGATCGTGTCCTATTCACCTAGCCCAGGTCGACAAGGAAGATGGTACAAGACTCCAGTCAATGGAGAAGTCGAATGTAGAGACCGAAGGCAATAGGACTCTATTTTTTAGGATCATCAACATGTTTCATAGTGATGGGATCCGAAACAACTTCTTGAACCCACAGACTCCAACAGCCATCTGTGCAACCGAATCCAACAACCATCATCTTAGATTTATGTCTCCAACAGCCAAGGAAGAAAATTTTGTGTGCCTGTCTGCTACATGTTTTTGGATGTAGCTTATTTTTCTCCACAAATAGTTGCATAATTTTCTTATAAATACCTATGTAAAGAACTCATAACCAATTCAAATTTTCGGATGTATTAAGCTCGCACTACTGTTCTGTAAATTTGAAAACTCATTTCTTGTGTTTTTTTTTTGAAGACCGCAAGTTTCATGGATATGTGAAGGAGTTTCTTGGAGTTTTGATTGAGTACACATAACCTGAGCAGTTGCAGAGGGCCCCTGCGCTGACTGAGGTTTTATTTCATTTTGTTTTATCTTCTCTAGTTAACTATAAATTCATCGTTTCTTCCATAGTGTTCATAACCATTTACTAACCTTGTTTATAATACAGTCTTTATCATTTTCTTACTAATGCAGAATAGCTTCTTTTAGTACAAAATAGCTTTCTCTTTGCTTAATTTCTTTCTAGTTTTTATCAGTAGTTAGAAGTTGAATTCAGTAGTGTAGAGTAGTTTGTTTCATTTGTTGTTTCATTAGTCTTTAGGTTTTCAATTAAACTGATCAGTACCATTATTGCTCTTGCCATTTCCTTACTAGTTTATTGACTCATGGTGTAGATGAATGTTTCTAAAAAGCCCTTCTAGTTGATGACTCATCTTAAACTAAGTGGTTGAATACTTCATTCATGCAATGAGTCTTTTCTGTATTCTTGCATTTATTTTCTTAGAATAATGAAGTACAGAATTCCTCAAAATGCCATCACAAGGAGGTTTTTCTCCCAAAATTGAGAGGCAGAGTAACTAAGCACTTCATTTAGTTTTGTTTCCATAGTAGATTAGTTGCAAATTCATTTTTAGTCTTAGTATTTCATTTAGTTCTGTTTCCATAATAGATAGTTGCAATTTCACTTTCAGTTTTAGTATTTCATTTAGTTTTGTTCTTGTAACAGAATAGACAATAGTTGCAATTTCACTTTCAGTTTTCAGTATTCCATTTAGTCTTTCTTTTTTCTGTAACTGATTAGAGAGTAGTTGCAATTTTACTTTTTAGTTTGTAGCTCATGATTTGGAAATAATGATATGATTGGAAATAGAAACTTTGTTTTCATTTCTTGATTAAACTTTGCTTCCAAAGCTTACTTAAGCTCTTTTAGTTCTCATTTCTTTAGGCTCTTAATAGTATTTACATAAGTTAGATTTAATATTTTGTTAAGTACATTGTAAATCAGTAGGGATTAAAGGATCAAAAACCCCCAAAACAACATAAAACTCAAAAACAATGAAGTAAGAAAGGGTCATCTAGCACATATAGTGCAGTACATGTCATAAGTTTACAATACCCAGATTGATAATTTATGTAGAGCAATTTAGGACACTAAATTGACCAAACACCTACTACACAAAAAATGAGAAATACATGAAAAACGTGATTGCAATCGCATTTTTTCATGAATTTCTCATTTTTTGTGTAGCGGGGTCCATCAAAAGTATGCAACATGGGTACTCTTTGGATGAGGAATTAAATTTTGCATCCAATGAGTACTCCCACTCGAAATTTGAGTAAAATCTTAAGGAGATAAGTTAAAAATACGAGTTGAAAAAGTGGTTTTATTATTTTATTTTATTTTTATATTTTTACCTTTTTACTTCAAAAATGGTGAATCATCTCCCATGGTTGACATCATCATCTTGAATCCTATTGGTTCTTATAAAGTTTATTTTGGTTGTATATTTTTCTTAGGAGGCCCATTTTAGACCTCAAAAATCGCCTAATGATGGATCCATCTTAAAGGTGCAAAAGGAAATTGAGATGAGACGATGCAATCTACCTAACTTCATGGCAGAAATAAAGACACGCAAATCAAAGGGATGTGATGTGAGCAACATTTCTAGAGGTAGAGTGCATCGGGAGAATTAGGAAGGAAATGGCCTTCGAAATCATCTTAAGAAATGCCACTTACTTAAGTGTAGGGGTAATCAGGGGTAGACATAGCTTCCATGGTGTCCTCATTAGGATGGGAGATGGGAAGGCGGGAGGAAGGCTGACTACATGATGCGGCGGCGTTACCTAGTGCATCAACCTGAGAAATAAGCTCCACATACCCATTGTCTGGAATGGTAGACGACGACTTGCTAGTGGAGGATCTATAGATGTTGAGACCTGGGATTCTATCGAAGGAGGTTCGATAGAAGCATGTGCAGAAACCTCGGAAAAATTTTCCTGCGAGGAACTCAAGGATGATGACCAGTAAAGGATATAGACCGTAGTGTTCGTCATCTCGACATCAGAGGGAGGGATCACGACAATGGGGCTAGAGTCTCCCTGTTCTGGTTGACTAGTGGTACCAAAATCCACGGGTAGAGGAGTAGATGATCCACTACGAGTGGCCTCGTATTCACGAATCGCCCCAAGGCAATCGCGAAATTCATCGAGACAAGGGCAACAATGGGAATAGTGACCATGATGATCACACAAAGCACAAGGGTGGTTTTTGCACAGTTTCATGAGTTTCTTAGGTGGGACTAGTAAGTTAACATGGACTTCTGGAATATTTGACTCAGGGAACGCTTCATGAACCAAAGGTTTAAGTCGAGGAAGTTCAGGACAATTATTGGTGGCATGCCCAACAACTTCACACAAAGCACATGGATGTGACAGCTTTGGGGCTTTAGGGGATGGAGAAGCTTGGGGAGCCTTTTCCTTAGGTTCTTTCCTCTTAGCTTTACCCCCCTGTCTAGATGTTGTCGCAATAGGAGTGGGTTCCTGTTGAGGTTGTGGTGGAACTGGAGCAATGATAGGGGTTGTAGGGACCAGTTGAACCAGGGTCAAAGCATGATATGGTCATAGCTGACCAGGTGGAGATTGTTGAGAGATCAATGTACCATACTGGGATCCCCAAAGTCACATTAGGAAGGACCAGCGAAGTAATGACAGGGACAGAAAATACTCCCACAGGGGGGAATAAGAAAGTTATTTGGCCTGCAGGGTAATATCTTGGTGGAATAGCTCCTAGATGGTTGAGACTTGGAGGAACAGTTCCTGGTGGAAACATAGGAGAGGCACCCACAAACGGAGGAGGTCCTAGGTGGGTGGATCTGGATGACTCAGCTAAGATGGTAACATTAGAGTGTTAAGGAGTTGGTTATTGATCAAAGGTATTGACCTCATCACAATCCATCATGAGGATCTGGTAGTCACTAGGACCAAAAGGTTGGGGGGTGGGATGCTTGACTTGCCTAAGGTTGAGCAGCTACAAATCCTTGCTGAGGGAAATGATTTGTGAGCACGGCAAGTTGAGGTGGCGCAGAATTCTGAGGCAATTGTTGACCTCGAGAAGTTTCTTGAGCTTCCCATATTTGGCGCATCTGGGGTAAAAGAGGACACTCATGTGTATAGTGGCCATGTACACCACAACATGCACAAGGCTTATTCATGTGAATAGCCTTGTTTTTCTTGGGCTGGCCACCCTATTGTTGGTTGTTGGTGTTAGGTTAGTTCCCCTGGTATTCACTAGGTTGGTTCCCCTGGTTACCCTTGTTACCCTTCCCCTTATTATTTTTCTTCGAATTTGGGGGATTGGTAGCATTCCGCTTCACAAACACCTAACCCTAAGGGGGAGGTGGCTGTTGGGGATGAGGATGCATGGGAGGTTGTGGCGCTAATGCTTAAGGGGTTGAAATGCCAGGTTGTGCATAAGAAGGAGCAACAGTTTGGTAAACAGGTTGGGGCCTTGGAAACATGTTGCTAGCAGGAGGGGCATAAATGTTGGAGGAACTGGTGCCCCCTTGCAGATAGCCATAACTTTGCTAAGAATATGGCGAAGAGTGTGAAAGGGATCCAATGATACCTTCGGCGACGTGAGATGCCCCCTGCGCATTGGCACTTCCAAGACAAGGGAGGTTTGGAATGACGGTATAAACATAACTAGATTGAACATAAATCAAATCATATCTCAAAGCGGTCTGGAGAGCTTCTTCCTCAATCTGAGGAAAATGGGACACGACATCTTTCTTGATGGGCGATAAAAGTCTCTTGAGAAACCAATCTAGATAAACATGGTTTTCAAAAGACGGGGCATGACATGTGATCCTCCTTTGATGCCACTCTTAAACATGGTCATAAAGGCGAGTAGCGAAGGATTGACAGAATGTGGTCAAAATCTCAGTACCAGTGTCGTACCAGAGAGGTAACTGGAAATAGGATAAGAACGCTTTAGCAAGCGTCGCGAAAATGGAATGAGAGGCGGAGGGCTAGTCTACATACCATTTTGCAATGTCCCCCGTGAGAGTGCATTGGAAGAGCCGAAGACGAATGGAGTCATCGGTTATGGAGTTGGACAAACACCACATGTGGAAGGATCGAACATGGTTGGTAGGATCCTCTCTAGCAATACCCTTGAACTTTGGGATGTCCGAGGGCAGCTTAGTCAGCATAGGGGTCCAACCAACATCATGGTGTATGGGGTCATTTATTAATTGGTTAAGATCTAGTAGACTTAACCCAGCCATAAAGGGGAGCATGGGGGCTGCCAGAATGGTTCCTGAGACTATTCTGCCTGATGTGACCACCGGTGTAGAACCGAAGCCACCACCAGGTTGGGTTCCTGCACCAGCTGTGGGTCCAGACATGGTGACGATATGTGGTGAAGGAGGTTTGGAATCAAATGAGGAATCAGAAGGACTAGGAGAAGAGTTGGGATGGGGACTCGAAGGGCTATGAACTCGAACCTGACGGGGAGGAGTAATATGCCCAAGCGAAAACTGGGGGTGAAAGCCTAATAGTCTCTGTGACTCACGCCTTGGTGGTGCAATGATGGAAAGACTCACCGAACACTAAAATGGTGAAGGGATATCAACAATATATCTTTTTTTTTATATTCAAGCTTCTGTGATCCATAATGAATTAAACAAAGTCTTTCGGTAGAAAGAACATGAGAGAATTTTTTGGCCGACACGTTTCAACCAACAACTATGGTTCATCATCTGGTCTTGATGATGAACCATAGTTTTTGGTTCGAAACGCATTGGCCAAAAAATTCTCTCATGTGATTTCTACCGAAAGACTTCGTTTAATATATCTTTTGTCTTGATGCGGGGAGATAAATTTATTATGTTAAGTCTTGGCTTGGCATTGTAAACCAAGTGCCCTTCGCTTAAGGTGTGCTTATGCGTGCAAGTGTATTAATTGATTAAGCCCAGATCGTGTTTGTAAAAAAGAAAATAGCTTGCTGCAAATGAACTAAAATAAATAATAGAAAATAAACAACAAAACAATTAACTAAACCCCACCCAAACTGGGTTTGCAAACACTCTACTGCTTGGTGGCTAAACCGATGGGAAATACACTAAAACAGTCAATTGATATGAATTTCAGTGTGACTGGGATCAAGTGACTCTAAGCTGTTGGAAAGTGGTGTAGCAACAGCAAAAAACCAGAGAGGAAGATCACTGCAAAAGGATATGGAGATGGGTGAAACACTTAGGGCAACCGATGGGACCGTAAGGGAATGACCAAATAAGTTTAAATGTGAAACTATGGATGGTAGCAACCTATCTTATCAGATCTCAAACAAAAGGTTACAGATCTAGAAAATGTGGTTGAAAGTGTTGCAGAAACTTAGACTTCTCACTCAACTAAACTCCTCCTAGAAATGTGGAAGTGTACTAAAAGCCCTAGGGGAGGCTAAATTTGACTTCGATGAGTAAAACAGAATGGATCAAGGCGTAAGTGAGATGAGAAAAAGGTCAGACACCCAACATAAAGCTCTTAGCAAAACCTAGAAACAAATCTGGAAAAAAAAAAAAAACCACAAATCGCAGGTTTTGACCTATTTTTTGATGAAATCACACTTTTTGGGCTGAAAGTTGCGTTCTAGAGCCCAAATCGCACCTTTTGGGCTGAAAATTGCAATTTATGTTCCGAGACTCTTGGTCTATAAATTTCAGAAGAAAAAAAAGTGTCACCTTTTCCATGGTTGGTTCTTGTGACCTACAGAAATGACCAGAAAGCTTGTGGAAGTCAGAAATTTATCAGATCTAGGGTTAAAACACTAGGAAACATTAATAGAATTGAAAAAATAAGAAACCCTAAGCTGAAAACCAAAGGTCACCCAGGTTTCTAGATCTGAAGTATAAAACCCAGTGGAGTCGCCAATTTTGTATTGGAGACCCAGGTTTCTGAATCGGAATTATTCCCCAGTGGAGTCGCCAATTTGTTGTAGTGTTTTCTTCTCAATGATGTACAAAAAGAACCCACTTAAGATTGTGGATGACAAACAATATCAACAATAGAAATGACTGTTAAACATTGTAGATCTGTAGCTATTGATAGAAACAAAACCTGCCAAAATTCTGATCTATGCTGCAATCATAGTTAGATAGTGAAAGAAAGAGTAATAACCCCAAAACATCTAATGGAAACTAGATATGTAAAGAATAATTTTATAATAACACCTGTGAAGAGAACAGATAAATATTACCATTCCCCCTCTATGGGATGGGTTCTTAGCTATCCTCAAATGTCTTTAGCTTTTGTAGAGTCCCTCTCCTCTATAATGCATAAACCCAGCGAAAATATGGTGTGCGATAATGAAAATAATCAGAGTCACAACAGTGAGTGCGGCAATGAAAATAATTTAAATTGAATAATCAATGGAAACCCTTCTATTTATAATAAAATATTGAGTTATCCTCGAATAATGAGCAATAATAAAATGTTATTGATCCCATTCTTGGAATAACCACCTGGAATATTTTATTATATTTGTTTACGAGGGGAAAATTATTTAAACTTTTACTTAGAAATCATAAATAAATAAATGATTTATTTATCATCTCAAGGAATTAATTAAGGAATAATAAACTAATAAGGATTTATTTAATTATTCCTAATGGATTTAGTCAAATTCAACAAAGAATAATAATTAATTAGTGATTAATTAATTATTCTTAGAGAAAAATAAGATAAATAGTGATTTATCTATTTATTTTTCATGATTGGGTCAAATTTAACAAGGAATAATAATAAAACAATGGTTTAATTAATTATTCTTAGAAGAAAATCAAATAAATGGTGATTTATTTAATTATTCTTCATGGATTTAACTATAAATTACTTAATAAAGGTGGTTTATTAGGTAATTTCTCATAGTGAAAGCAATTTTACTATGGTAAAATTGGCTTTACATGGTGTACTTCAATCCATCTAGTAAATTAGGCTATATGATCAATTTTTTGGTGGTAACACAATCCATACTCAACAACATATTGTATGAACTCAGTTGAAGCACGTTTAGATGTGTTGATGTATACATATCGTTCAACTCAAATGCACAATATATTACCCAATGTCGAACTCTTTTCTTAGTACTTGCAGTCAACTACACCAACCAAGCCTCTACATGCACTTATTTATTCAAGCAACACTTATCCACCAGGCCAGGACTGATATAACTATAGTTAGATCTAGGGTCAATCAAAATAGAAACAACTTGATCACAAAGCTTATATTCCATCTTGATAATAGATGTTTGATGATCAACTTGCATATCATCCAATGTTGCATAAATCTGAGGAATGTTATGTCCAACATCCCCAACTGTTTGTGCCTCCTAAGAACTATAAATTTGAGTTCTACCACCCTGACGCTATGAAAAATCTCTCCTACAATGATCCTTGCCACAAGTCCAACACTGCAAAGGCTTCTTGCCATCACACTTGTTCTGCTCCTTAGATTGAAATCTTTATCGTCTGTAAATTACATTGAATTTCTTGTACGACACTGCATCCTCTTTGTTACCTTCATCCTAAGGTCTTCCTCGCTTCTTATCCCATTTTCCCTTAGTCTTGTAATTACCTTTCCAAACCTGCTTAGGCTTAAACTTATGCTTATACTGTTCATAACAATGTTTCAAATTCCCAATGATTTCCTCCAATGTTTGAGGCTCATCATACTCAATGTGATCCTTAAATGCTAATGGTAATCCACTAACAAGTCTTTGAGCCTTTTTCTTCTCATTCTTAAGATATGGAACATACCTCAATAGATCCAAAAACTTAGTTGTGTACTCTTCATCTATCATAGATCTCATATTCAACTCATAGAACTCCTTAGCCTTACCATCATATCATCTCTTTGACAAGTACTTTTGGAAAAGTCTCTTGAACTTTTGTCAACTCAACTCCTCTGTCCTGATACCTCTAACACGCTTCAAATCATCCCACAAGACGTCCACTTTCCCTTTGAGAATGAAAATAATTATCTTGGATTTCATGCTCTCCGTATAATCATGCAGTTTGAAGAAATTCTTCATCCCAAGCAACCATGCTTTTGTATCTTCTAGTTTCTTCAATGCTCCATCAAAGGTAAGAGGCTTGGATTTCTTGAGCTCATCCCGCAAGTACTTCTTATTACTCCTCTTGTAAGGATGATAATGATGATGACCATATCGTCTCTCTGATCCAGAACCAAAATAGAATCCATAATAACTACCTCTCTTATTAGTTGTATACAACCTTATGCCACCTTTGACCGCGTCATATTTGTCTGACCTGTGCCCTCCATGAGACCTGATACCATATGCCCCATTTTTCCTTTCCTCCTGTCCTTAACTGATCTATGGTTGTCCCTATCTCTATAGATCTGATAAACTCTGAAGGATCACTACATTGACCTCTGCTTGCTTTTCCTATGCCCTAGAAAGTCTTTTTAGTGACTGAATGATTCTATCATTATCTGTCTTTTAACTCCTAATATTTTCCTTTAATATTATCAAAGTATATGTTGTGTCAAGAGAATACTCATATTTTTTTTACTCATCTGATCTATAAGGAGAGTCACGTGAAATGTAATCCACCATATTGATTTTCATCTCTAATTTCTTCCTACAAACATACCATGTCAGATAAACCAAATATAAACATAATAAGCATACCTCGGTGAAGTTTAAGGGAGGCTATCTTTTTTGCACAATCAATCTAGATTAGAAAAATGGATATATATATATATATATATATATATATATATATATATATATATATATATATATATATATATATATATATATATATATATATATATATATATATATATAATCAAATCAACATAGCAATCATCATAAACCTCTCCATGACGACACAAAACCAAAACAATGACCATCACAATGCATGCATAACAAACACATAGATAACTAGCATGCATTCATGACAAACATATTCTGCCCATCAAGTCCATGTGTTTTAACCTGGAAGCTTTGATACTAATTTGTAACCACCCCCTCCCACATTTTATTTCATTGACCTACTAAGGTAAACATGAGTCGAAGAGTTACTATGGCATCACCCAACCTCCAAGCTTAAATTATGGAATTGGGGCCGACACTAACAACTCAGAGACATCCCTCAAGGCTTACAGGACACTCGGGGCCAAAGAACCACCCCAGGTGACCAAACCCTGAGTTGAATCTACTATTCTCACAACTTAACAACAACCACACACAAGCCTACAAGAGTGAAGTTATATGGCTTCAACTGCATGCATGACACTATTTCCATGCCATTACAGCCAAAACTGTCAGTTTAGAGGGTATGGTCCTGAAATATGAGCCACAGTTCCAGGCCTGCCTCTATAACACTACACAGAATTGTTTGATACTTTCCACAATCACTATTGACATGAAGACAAAGCTAAAAATTCAAACTCAAACCAAGAACTTGACCTATAACGCCTAGAACACATTACACATTTCGTCAAACACATGGAAAACATGTAAACTACAGGCCATGAATGCATATCTGATCATAATAGTCTGAGATTAATCTAAGAATGACCAAGAAGGCTCTATGCCCTCTCCACATAGATGCAACAACACTTATTAGTCCATGCATTCATCAACCATTCAATAGCTTATAAAAATATGTAAAGATCCATAGATATAACACATCATATAACTAACGTATAACCAGAAAATAACTAACATAGAAACCATGACAAGTCAACCATAATATCACCAATACAATACTACAAATGCTCATAGGTCACAATAAGGACATGTCCCATATTAACTTAGGAAAATACCAACCAAGTCAGGTACTTCCATGTACCACTCGACCATATATTAGGCTGAATCAAATCTCTCTTTCAACTAATCACCCTTGCGCATATTCTAAGCATGAATGTGGGATCTCATGGAATAATCCAAGGCAAAAACAAACCAGGGCTTCGAGAGGCCAAACCACCTCAACCCTCAGCCACAGTGATTCCACCTCCACAGTCAAACATCACTAACACAAAATAGATCAGTCTCCATCCAAGCTATCCAAGGCTCTAAGAACTAGTAACTCAACCCACAACTTTCTAGGGCTCCAGAGCATTTTTCCCAACCTAAGCTCTAGGAATAGTAACTCAACCCAAGTTTTTCTAGAGCTTCTAGAGCGTGTGTTCCAACCCATATCCATAAGGAATTTTGAGCACCAATCATAAAACAACCAAGTGGAAAAATCCACAACAACATGGCTATCCAGGGAATATCAAGGAGAGGCTAAAACCATTATCAGTCTAGACAATCCTCCATGCCAATGACAACACAACCAAAAAATCACATGCATATGCCATGCATCCATAAATCAGCAAGGAAATCACCCATGCAACTTGTTACCTGCAAAGCAATCCAATTGTAGTTGTTGATCCACATTTTCCTTTTGGTATTCTTTCTCTAATCCAAGTGAAACTAGAATGCTCCAAGCAGTCTCTAAGAATTCTCTAAGTGTGCAAGAGTATGAGTGAATGAGAGAATAGAAAAGAGCTCCAAAACTGAATGTAACACCCTCCTCCCACATCCACCCAAGTAACCATTCCAACCAAGGTAAAAATGAGATGAGAGGCTACTATGATCAGGTTTGACCTCCAATGTAACCTCAAGGAAGTGGAATCGACAGAACATCACACATAATCAGCCACTCAGACAACCTGTCCCTAGGCCCCACTGTTGTTCTAGACCTCTTAGGGCATAGTCACTCTCATGTTATGGGAAAGGGAGCGACCAAAAGCGAAATTCGGTCTCATAGGCTTGCCTGACAACGATTGTGGACCAAAATTGCTAGTTCTATGCCAGCGACCCCAGGATTTAAGCCACCTTTTTAGGCCTAGAGCCCAGGCCACTGCCCAGAATAGAATGATAGCTTAGAATCAGGAGATGTACAAAGAAACAATGATGCAAAATAAATAAGTTGATCAAGACCTTAACCAAACCCCTACTAGCCATGATAGGCATTTCATCAAACATATCACGAACATGTAACCTACATGTGTAAAAAACAAAATTAAGTGTAGGGATCTCATACTTATCTTAGAATCGTTATGAACCATTATTCCCTCATGTCATTTGTTTCATTATCATCTATTAGGTCATAGACACATTATCCATTCATGTATAAGTAAAAACATGTTGAGATCCATACATAGATTTTGTCACAAAATGTACATATAACTAGCATAATAGGAACATAAATACCATAAACATATCAGCCATCAAAATCCATATATACATCAGCACATTTTCACATGAAAATCAAGGGAATGAATTTCTCATTAATGAATGCAATAAACCAACTGGATATGGGACTACCACATTCCACCCGGCCATAGGATGGTTGAGCCAAATCTCTCTTCATCCATTCACCCCCATGCCATATTCCAAGCATGAATGTGGGATCTCATAGAACACATCAATCAAAACTCATCTAGGGCTTCCAGAGGTCATCCACCTCAACCCATCAAACAATGATTCCACCTCACAGTCAGACATCACAAAACCATCATCGGATTGGTCTCCATCCAAGCCTTCCAGGGCTTTCATAGCATTTGTCCAACCAAGGCTTCCAAAACTAGTAACTCAACCCACAACTTATACAAGGTTTCCAGAGCATTTGTCCAACCAAGGCTTCCAAGACTAGTAACACAACCCAAGCTGTTACAGGGATTCCAGAGCATTTGTTCAACTAGGGCTTCCAGGACTAATAACTCAACCCAAGCTAAGGAAACATGAGAACCAACCAAGAACAAACAATGAAAGTAATCCCACAATCACCATGACTATCCAAGAAATGGCAAGGCTAGACAATCCACTATCGATGTAGGAAATCCTCCATGCCAATGACAGATCACAACTAAGAGACCACATGCATAGGTCATGCATGCCAAAAATAGTGAAGAAATCATACAAGCAACTTGGTACCTGTAAGAAAATTTGATGTAGTTACTGATGCCAATGCCTTCTTGCGCTTTCCTGCTCTTCCTTTGCATTCTTGCTCCAAGAATCCAAGTATGCCATACCCTCCAAGAGTTCTCCAAGAAAACTATAAGTATCCAAGAGTATGAGAGAGAGAGAGAGAGAGAATAATGAGAGAGCTCCAACACTGAACTGACAAAAGGTTACCAACTGATCCTCAGAAGCATTTTTATGGATGAGGCCTCTATTTTCTTCATTTTCCATTATTTTCCTTCATTTTCCTCCTCACACGCAACATGTGACCTTTCACCTCCTTTTTCTTCTAATTTCCATTATTTTCATAAATAAATGTGCCGAAAATGCCTTTTCTTCCTTTTAATGCCTTAGCCATTGCCTTTTCCAATTTCCTTAGCCATAAACAACCAAATGAACACCCCCTAGGCTGTCTTGCCGAACATTTAGTTTGGAATTAGTGTCCCATCGACTGGGGTTATTATTTTTACCTTTTATTAAATCCCTAATTTTCACTAGGGTTATTACATTGAACTGACAAAAGGTTGTGAACTAATCCTCAAAAGCCTTTTTATCATTGAGGTCTCTATTTTCTTCATTTTTCTTAATTTTCCCTTCAATTTCTCTCTCATGCAAATATGTGACCCTTCATCTCCTTTTTCTCCTATTTTCCTTTATTTTCATAAATAAAATGTCAATTAATGTCTCTTTGTCTTTACCAATGCCTTTGTCAAATTTATAGCCTTTAATTAATCACCAATGATACCTATCACTATATTTTTCCCAACATTCAAATTGGAATATGTTTCCCATGATGTTATAGATCTGACCCAAAAATATATGATAATAGAAATAAACCCAAGAAATAACAAGATTTGAATATAGATAGAAATGCTTCTTTATTGATTAAACCCTTAAGATAGGGCAACACCATACATTCACTCCTTAAGAAAGGAGAACACTTCACAAGCCATATGCATGTTCATACAATATTCCTTTACATCTCTCAATGGGGAGTCTCTAGCCTCTATATATGTTAGGCCCCTACACTACTAGTGTAACCCCTTATTGTTATTAGTACAACCCCCTTATTATATTGTTGTACCCATGCAGTCCCCATATTGTTCTTATTGTGCCCCATAGAAGCCCACTATTGTTATTATTGTGCCCTTACATTATTATTGTTATGTCGGCTCTGATTATATTATGACCCCTTAGACTCCTATATATAGAAATTAGGTCTTATCATTTGTATCATCGAAGAATTGTTCATGTGTGTAATGTAAAGGAGGTTTCCCTCTCAAAGAGGCTTATTTCTAAGGCGTTCATCTATCTTTCCTATCTTTTTTTGAGTTGGTTTCATAACATTTGGTATCAAAGCTGTGGATTTTAAGGTTTCGCTACCCCAAATAGGCCATCGTGGAATTTTCACTATAACATTTTTGCTACGAAGTTTCAGAAGCTACAGAAAAACCCATTTGAGAAGAAATCAGTATGAACCTTGCATCCAAATTTCAGATCTTGTCACGCTATATTTTTAGAGATATGATCTGAGGAATTTAGAGTTTTTTCAAGCTCTAGAATTTCCTCTAAAACAGGTCATCATGGAATTTTTGCTATAACTCTTTCGCTACAAAGTTTCAAAAGCTAAGAAAAAACCCATTTGAGACGAAGTCGGTCTAAACCTTGGCTCCAAATTTCAGATCCTGTCTCATTATATTTTCGGAGATATAATCTGAGGAAGTTAGGGTTTTTGCAGACCCCCGAATTACATTCTAAACATGTCACCTTGGGAAAATCGTCATAAATTTGGCTCTGAGCATCAGATTGAAATTTTGTAAGGAGTTACAGAAACAGGACAGACTGTAATTTTATGTGTACATTTTTCAGATCTAAAGGTAAAAATAATGACACGTGGCACATTGTACAAGTTCGATCTACTAAAACATTATATAATCAGTCCATCTTAGGAGATTGGGCATAACTCTTTCATGGAGAATCAAATTCTGATCAGACTTGCGAAGTTAGAAAGAGAACTCAGAGGGCTACTGTAGGAGACAATTTTAGAACTTTGAGATCTTCAAGTACAGAGTTATAGTCATTTCAATATCGAGCTCCTGAAATCAAGAAAAGGCGATATGAGGAAGTTTGATGGAAAGGATCCAGTAAATTGGATACTACAGATGGAGCAATATTTTGATCTACATGGTGTACCACTATTGTTACACAGTAATTTGTCACCATCCCTGTTACTCCTCTTGTCGTACCTTGGAGGACCCATCCCGGGAGTTATAATAAGTGACAAAGTCTAAAAACTCCTGCATTATGTTCCCCTGAGTATGTACTCCATGTTCCCTGAAGACACCTTCTGCAGATCATCCCTAAAAAATGCTCTTTTTCCATTGGCGCAAGTCCACAGTATCCTACCCGCGCCAATGATGGAGATCCTCAAAAGGGGGCGCGACCATTGGCACTCTATCTTAGAGCAACAGTCGCGCCAACCAAATTTAGTCGTGCTTTTTGCCTTAATGCACGTCCGACTGTTGTTTCCTTCATTACATGGAGCTTTTCTGAGGATAGAAAATCGGTTTTTTGTCGAGCTTTATCCATCTTTATGGCTTTTGCTAATTCCACAAAAGGTGTCCCGGTTCATCGCATCCTCCTCCCTTCTCCATCTATATAAGCTTGTCATTATGCATTGGACAAGCTAGTGCGAGAGTGTTGGTGTTAGTGTTATGCTAGTGATTTGGTAATTGAGTTATAGTAGTGATGATTATTGGTCATGGAGAGAATGCTAACGAGTGCTAGAGAGGTTATGCTGCCGGAGAGGAGATGCATGTCAAGACACATATAGTTACTCACCCAGCCAGGAGAAGGGTCGACGTCAGAACAATGGTTGTAACTTTTCCTGTTTATTAATTGATGAGCGACTGCTATTATAGTTCCAATCTCATTATCTGTCATGGTGATATGTTGATTTATTTCCTTTCTGACTGAAATATAGTTGTGCCTTGGTAGTTTTTATGTTGGTATCCGTCTCTTCCTTTGCATGTGCAGGTATTCGTTATGATCTGTTGGAGCAAGGGATCGAGGATATCAACTCTGCTTCAATCATAGCGTTGGACTCCAGGTTAGTCTTCTTGATTCACCTTTGATGCATAACTAGGAACTTGCGTAGCAGCGTGGTTTGTTTGTGGCTAGTTCTGTGATAGGTTAGTGGGATCGCCTCTGTCCGCAGAGGGGATTTACCTTACCAACTAATTGGCGACTCCGCTGGGGAGTAACTCTTTGATTTCTGTCTTGCATGTTAATTTTCTTCTGCTTGCTTGAGTGCATGAGCTTCCTGAGTCAATTCTGAGTTGATTCTTTACTGTTTGACCCATCTGAGCACTGTCAACCCGACCTGAGGTCGTATCATTTATCTTTTTAGTTGGCAAGCTTAATTGGCGCTGTTATTTCTCTGACAGTCGCGCCAGTTGGCGCACGTTGCTCAAAAGCAACTCGCGCCAATTCTGTGGTAGCGCAAATTGCAGGCTGACAGTCGCGCCAGCTCTGTAAATTTTGCCTGTGTGTGGGTGGAAAGCTCATTCAGTCTCTTTATATATCTCTTTCAGCCTCTGGAACTGTGTTGAACCTCTGCTTGACTAGTTTTAGCCTGTATCCCTCAGCTGTTTGCTTATTTCCAGTGACTTTGCATGTCTAGCCTTCTGTGGGAAGTTTCGGTCTCTTGATCATCCAGTCAGCTTGTTGATTGTTCTACACCTATCCAGTGCTTTGTTAAAGCTTGATCTTCTATACTCTGAATACTTCACTTCTAGCCTCTTTGAAGTTCACTAGTTTTTGTGTTTTTCCTTGCTTGCATGGTTCATTTTGTGTTTTAGAATTGGTTCTATTTCATTGACTGAACTTGGATTGTGCATATCTCTTAGAATTTGTTTACATGCATCATGCCATCTTAAAGGAAAGAAAAACAAAAAATCTCTTGCATTATAGTAGTTAACATTTATTGTTATTTGTTGCTATTAAAAGGAAAAAGACAAAATTTCATTTCTTGTTATTAGGTGCATTAGGATCTTTGTTCTTTGTTGAAGTGATCATTTCGTTTGTGAAAAAAGATCTCAACCCTACTGTAGATAGGATTCATCGAATCAAATGATTTAATTTCGGCATATAGTTTGCATGTAAGAAGTTTTCGAGATATCACATACGGTAGGACCAAAAAACTGAAACATAATCAAAGATAAACTTTAAAATGAACTCAATGAACATAACAATGCATTGGAACATAACGCAAACACTCTAGAGGTCTAGGTTAGAGATGTGTTCCGGCGTCGTTAAACCTGGTAGTTTATCGTCGAGTGGTTGGGTGATTCCTCCACGGTGAAACGGTAGCTGCCAATACGGACTGTGCTCCCACGTACCGTCGAGTATATATTGGGAGACCCCTATAGGAATAAAGCCTTTATCCATAGGAAGCCGTGTCAGCCACCCTACGATTCGCAATGCAGTGAACACAACATTCACGAAGATCGACCACCCGTACCCTAAAAAGTATTCTGTGGTTTTGCGAAAAGTTTGGCACACCCTCTACCTAGAATTCCAGAGCAGTCACTTTTGATCCTTTTCGGACTCCCTAAACGAAAAGATGCCTATGAGCGTCTTGTCACTTCGTGCTCATTAAATATTCGAATGAGACTAGAGTCATCTTTTACCCTTTTCTCGACTCTTAAAAAATGAAAAGGTTAAGTTCAGTGTCTTAAAAATGATTGGCCACGATAACATCTACCCAATTAGATTTTGCGTGCGTTAGCTTGAGTAGGGTTAATTCTCGTTCAATGGCAGCCTTTCTGGTGCCCACCGGCCAAGGCATTCCTTCTGATGGGTACCCTCGTCCATTTCCTTCTGTTGGAAATGTTGGTGTTCAGTATATCGCAACATTGTCTTTGCCTGGGTTGACCATTGGTTTACCCGTATGGTTGTTTTCAAACTCGGTGGTCTCAAGTGTGATGAATCCTGTCCCACCACCACCTCCTCCACCCGAACAACACCATGTTGATTCTAAGGTGGACCCCTTCCCTTCTTCGCCTATTGCTGCGTCCTCATCTTCTACTTCGCCTGGTGAAACCTTGGATTTCGCTAACCAGGTGGCTAAGAAGAAGAAGAAGAATACCAAAAAGAAGAAGTCTCCTAAGGGAAAGGTCGTATCTACCACGAAGCTATCAGAAGTGGAACCACCTTCTGCTCCTCCGCGAAAGCTTCGATCTCCTTGTCGATTATGCAAAGGGGATCATTTTCTTTCTGATTGTCCTGGCATTCCCAGGATCCTAGATATATGGTCCCATGACCCGACTCGCCCCTTGCTGTCGCAAATTGACGATACCTTACTAGTTGGTAACAGGAAAGGGAAGGTTCGTTTCCCTTGTCGACTTTGTGAAGGTAATCATCTCCTTCGACTTTGTCCACTGATGGATGAAGCTTCCCGTCTTTTGGCAAGTCTGTCGGATTCCTTACCCCAACTACCCGCTAGATATCAGCGTCTTGTTACACCTGCAGAGTGTCTCTCCACTAACCAAGAGATCAAGCATGATTCCTCTTTGGTCCAGCTTTCTCTTCCTGAACCTACCTATGCTCAGCCTTTTCCAGACCAGTACCTGGTCGGAAAGAGTGTTGCTCAGCCTATTCCAGACCAGTACCTGGTCGGAAAGAATGTTGCTCAGCCTGTTCCAGACCAGTACCTGGTCGGAACAAGTGATTTATGTTCATCATCTACGCACTACTTGATCATCAAAGATGAACCTCCTGAGTCCAAACCGACCGAAAGTCCACAGTTCAAGCTTACAAGTAACCCGGTCTTTCAAAAGGTCCAGCTTACAAGTGACCCGGTTTTGCTTTCAGAACTTCCACCCCTAGATGATCCTACATCTGAATCCAAACCAGACAACAGTCAAACGGTCCGGATTACAAGTGACCTGGTTTCGCCTTCAGAAATTACCTCCTCAGATGATGTTATCACTGCCAAGAATGACGAACCCACCGTCCAAATTCTATTCATTGACATAGACGTTAATGATCAAGTGAGCATCCCTCTCATTTCTTCACAACAGGAAGAAAGTCCATTAGAGGCATATCCGGCTGTTTATCCAGTCCCACCTCCGAGCAACCTAGTTATTTCCTTTAATTGGGATCAACTGGTCAATCCTCGGTTACCAGCCTCCATACCATTTCGAATTATAGTTCAAGTCTATCGCATGGTTATGGCTGGTACAATTATTGATGAAGGATCTCCTGTTAGTATCCTTTCTTCAACAGCTTGGGAAGCACTTGGTTCCCCACTGCTTCTGCCTGAGATGAGAAGCCTTGTAGGTTTCCATCGAGAAATCACTCGACCTTTAGGAATTCTTCCCAATGTACCTATCACGTTAGAAGGGAAGACTATCCAAATGGGTCTCATGGTAGTCCAAGGTCCGTTAGATTACAATTTACTCCTTGGACGAGATTATATTTATCGCATACGTGCTATTGTGTCCTCACTCTTCAGAGTGATGTGTTTTCCGCATGAAGGAAGAACGATCAAAGTCGTAGACCAACTTTCATTCCCCGGTTCACACTTCACATATAGCCATTTGCCATTCCTAAATGGTCTTATTTCCACAGGAAATGCCCCAGCACCCACCCCGTTATTCTGATGACGGCTGCTCACCCGGGCGCGTGACTGAAGCCCGGGGGGCATCCTCCAATCGAGTCTTTCCAAGTAAACCTTCATTCCATCCACTCCGTGAATGCCATGAAGCTTGGGGGGCATGTATCTCGATTGGTATAATCATGCTGGGGGCATGCAACAAATTTTTTTTAACAAGCATATTTTTTCGTTTCAAGCTTGTGTAAACATGAAACCGAACCCAAGCATAGTTTTTCGTTTCAAGCTTGTGTAAACATGAAACCGAACCCAAGCATAGTTTTTCGTTTCAAGCTTGTGTAAACATGAAACCGAACCCAAGCATAGTTTTTCGTTTCAAGCTTGTGTAAGCATGAAATCGAACCCAAGCATAGTTTTTCGTTTCAAGCTTGTGTAAACATGAAACCGAACCCAAGCATAGTTTTTCGTTTCAAGCTTGTGTAAACATGAAATCGAACCCAAGCATAGTTTTTCGTTTCAAGCTTGTGTAAACATGAAACCGAACCCAAGCATAGTTTTTCGTTTCAAGCTTGTGTAAACATGAAACCGAACCCAAGCATAGTTTTTCGTTTCAAGCTTGTGTAAACATGAAACCGAACCCAAGCATAGTTTTTCGTTTCAAGCTTGTGTAAACATGAAACCGAACCCAAGCATAGTTTTTCGTTTCAAGCTTGTGTAAACATGAAACCGAACCCAAGCATAGTTTTTCGTTTCAAGCTTGTGTAAACATGAAACCGAACCCAAGCATAGTTTTTCGTTTCAAGCTTGTGTAAAAATGAAACCGAATCCAAGCAAAGTTCTTCATGGTTCAAGCTTGTGTAAAAATGAACCCAGTTACATCCCGTGATTGCCTTTTATCCGCTAAAATTCTGCTAGATGAGCCTTGGTTGTTTCATTCCATCGCCACCATATTTTTGGCCGATCATGTGCTTTCACTTGGTTGTTTCTCCTTTCCTGAGGAACCGCAGCGATGAGTGGTCTTGTTAGCCAGCCTCTTAACCTTTACGTGTTTCAAGTAAAGTTCCACCATTACCGGAACCAGTTGCTATCCCTTATACCACTCGTTCCTTCAGGACGAGTCGCCTTTACGCTCTTTTCTGACTCGTAAAATATGAAAAGATTGCCGAGTATTTTTCCCTTTTTTACTCGTTAAAGAAAATAAAAATGAAGGTCCGCTTTTAGCTCTTTTCTGACCATTTAAAGAGGAAAAGATTGCCGAGTCGCTCCTCTTGACTCGTTAAATGGTGATAAGGGGCGGTCGTTTTAAGTTCTTTTTGTCGACCGTTAAAACATAAAAAGATTACCGGGTTTTTGTCGTTTCAAACTCGTTAGTGGTTACGAAACGACGTGGTTTTGACCGCTTTTTTACTTTTTCAGGTCGAAATCACTAATCATGAAAAGTACTCCTCGATCGTAATGATCGGGCGGTTCTTTCGGGTATTATTTTATACTTTTTCGGGCCCGAGAGACACAACTTTACGAAAAAGGACATCCCTGGAGTTTCCTTTTCCGTTGTCTTTTCAAACTCTCTAAACAAGAAAAGACGCCGAGTCCTTCCTTTGTCAGACTCGTTAAAACTGAATGACATCGGATTTTGTCACAACGCAAGCATATGCTATCCCCATCAAGCTTGTTAAAAATAACTGGGGTACTCGCCAGAAATGGTGGGGAAAATAAAATTTTTGAACCATAATTATTACCGTAACGGCAGTATGTCGCTCTTGAACATGGCACTTTTTGCTTTCGTGTCCAGGGTGGGGATATTTCATCTCATATCTTTCACTTGCTTCCATGGATTTGGGTACCCTATTTGACCTCTCATTCACTCATTGCCTCGTAATAATGACCTTTGATACATTGATGTCAAATACTGCCAATTCCGTTAATGTGCCGCCGATATGTTCAAAAGAAGTTGACCTCTGCAAATAAACAACCTCCCTCTGATAGTTCGCACAATCTTGATTCACAACATTATCTCTCTGTCTCGTGTCGATGATGTGGGAAACATTATGGCCCACCTTCGATCAAGGTCACTCCCTGTCGACTTCAGCTCACTATCCAGGAAGTTGACCTAGAGACTCCCTTCCGGTGCCTTGGAGCCTGCATGCCTCAATGGCAGGTTCTTCGTGTTCGACGTGAGGTTTTCATCATTGGCCTCCGATCGAATGATTCTACGGGTGTTCGACTTCAGCGCATTGATTCACATGCCGTAGATTGTACCTATAGTACCTTGAGGACCATTGTCATTATTGGTGGTACCTCTCGCGTCTGTTAACAGTTTCCATTATTGACTGGTAATCAGGCGATGTTCATGCATGTTCGACTCCAGCTCATATATTCACATGCTTGGACTTGTACTCTTGTTCGGGTCGAGATGGAGCGCAAGACCCTGGATTGTGTCTGTTGTAATCCAGGCGTGTTTCTTGATACTTGACTCATTCACTAGATGGCTGCGACCATACCTGAGTCAAATCATTGATCCTAACCAGATGGCTGCGTCCATACTATGGATCTAGATTATTTATGTACTCTCTTATGGATGGCTGCGACCATACCACGTACATCTTGTAATTGAACTATCAGTCATGTCTCTTAATACAGCTCCTCGGCGGCAGTAACTATATGTGCTCTTGTGTGCTCTTATGTGTGTGTTCTTGTAAAGCATTTCACCCCTCTCCACCTCTCGGACTTCATGCTTTAGGGGGCATCTGTTACACAGTAATTTGTCACCATCCCTGTTACTCCTCTTGTCGTACCTTGGAGGACCCATCCCGGGAGTTATAAGAAGTGACAAAGTCTAAAAACACCTGCATTATGTTCCCCTAAGTATGTACTCCATGTTCCCTGAAGACACCTTCTTCAGATCATCCCTAAAAAATGCTCTTTTTCCATTGGCGCAAGTCCACAATATCCTACCCGCGCCAATGATGGAGATCCTCAAAAGGGGGCGCGACCATTGGCGCTCTATCTTAGAGTAACAGTCGCGCCGACCAAATTTATTCGTGCTTTTTGCCTTAATGCACGTCCGACTGTTGTTTCCTTCATTACATGGAGCTTTTCTGAGGATAGAAAATCAGTTTTTTGTCGAGCTTTATCCATCTTTATGGCTTTTGCTAATTCCACAAAAGGTGTCCCGGTTCATCGCATCCTCCTCCCTTCTCCATCTATATAAGCTTGTCATTATGCATTGGACAAGCTAGTGCGAGAGTGTTGGTGTTAGTGTTATGCTAGTGATTTGGTAATTGAGTTATAGTAGTGATGATTATTGGTCATGGAGAGAATGCTAACGAGTGCTAGAGAGGTTATGCTGCCGGAGAGGAGATGCATGTCAAGACACATATAGTTACTCACCCAGCCAGGAGAAGGGTCGACGTCAGAACAATGGTTGTAACTTTTCCTGTTTATTAATTGATGAGCGACTGCTATTATAGTTCCAATCTCATTATCTGTCATGGTGATATGTTGATTTATTTCCTTTCTGACTGAAATATAGTTGTGCCTTGGTAGTTTTTATGTTGGTATCCGTCTCTTCCTTTGCATGTGCAGGTATTCGTTATGATCTGTTGGAGCAAGGGATCGAGGATATCAACTCTGCTTCAATCATAGCGTTGGACTCCAGGTTAGTCTTCTTGATTCACCTTTGATGCATAACTAGGAACTTGCGTAGCAGCGTGGTTTGTTTGTGGCTAGTTCTGTGATAGGCTAGTGGGATCGCCTCTGTCCGCTGAGGGGATTTACCTTACCAACAACTATTACAAAAGATATGTATTGCATCTTCATATTTCGAACCAGATCAATTTTTATGGTATAAAGGGCTTTGTTCTCGTAAATAACTTGTTACGTGGTCAATTTTCATGGATGAAATGATAGCACATTATGAGGATACAAAGAGAAACACCTTATTTAGAGCAACACCACAACAATTGGAAGAAAAAATAGAAAAAGGGCTTTGTTACAAAGTGTTATAGACATATTTGGGCACTGCAACCCCAATCACATATTTCCATAAACCAAGGGCTTCTAAACCCCTAAAAGTGTTGTTTCACACCCTAAAGGAGCAAGGTTAGTTGATTACATCATCTCCCAGAAGTTCTCCATGAAAAACTACTCAGAACTAGTCAAAACTGGACCATACAGATTGCTCCATGCATAATGTGCGATGCATCTCACCTATTACACACGGGGGGTGCAATGCATACTGGAAAGCCCTTCTGTAGGGTGGGATGAGTGAGAGCAGAAAAATGGCAGAAGTAGTTTGATAGGTGGAAACTCAGAGAATCTTCTAGAAACTACTCATATGACACTTGCCTCTCTGAATTAGCCCAGGGATGAGTAAGAGATCTGAAATCCCCAGTGGAGTCGCCATTTTTTTATCGGGAAAACTAGTTTCCATTCAGAGCTGCTAGTCCCACTAAGACGGGTAGCTATCTTAGAAACAAACAGATTAAAGTTACTTGTGTTTTCCTTCATGAGAGATAGATGAGAGAGAAGCAGAGAGTACCAACCTAAGTGTTTCGCTAGTCTCCTTGCTTTTTTCCTCTCTCCTTTGATAGAGCTTTCGCCTCTCCTTTCTCGCTTGTCCCGCTTCAAAGAACACCTGTAGAGTTAAGGCAGTGAAATACCATCAAATCATAGAGATGTATGACCATATATAATGTAGGATCAGATGTACATTAACCATATAAATGCATACACAAGAAAGATTCAGAGATATACAAGCATATGGAGGAAAACTCAAATAGCTTTATTGATAGAAGTAGTAGAAGAGAGGATTACAACCAGGTTGTCTGATCCAGCATCATCCTCCCAGCATGAAAGCCCTTTTCACCTCATACAAAGCAAGATCACCAAGCTCGTTAAAAAATAAACCTCGCCATGAGCAGTTTTACGCGAAGTTCAAGCTCTTCAAAAAAAATAAACCTAGCAATGAGAAAATGTTCCCATAAGAGTTTAAGCTCATTAAAAAATGAACCCCACCTCCTGTAAATAACCATTTTGATCGCATGACTAACATCTTTTAAACCTTGGTCGTGTTCTTACCATCACCTCCACTCTTTTTTAGCCGATCATACGCCTCCATTTGATTGTTTACCCTTTTGAGGAACAGCTGCAACAAGTGATTCTATTAGCCACCTTCTTTACACTATTGTGATTTAAAAAGTTCCAAACCTTACCTAGAACTAGCAGCTATCCAAAAACATCACTCATTCCTCAAAAAACGAGTCTCCTTTAAGCTCTTTTCATCTGACTCATAAGATATGAAAAGATTGCCGAGCAATTGGCCTCTCCAGCTCGTTAAAGCGACCAGAAGTGCCATCCCTCCTCTAGATTTTAATCTTTTTGGACCTGAGGGATTATTACAAAAAAATATCGAGCGCTTGTCTTGTTCGGCTCATTAAAACTATCGAAAAGTCATCCCTTTCATATTATTTTATACATTTTTCGGACTTAAGGGATTATATTACGAAAAAGGACTACTGGAGTTGCCTTTACGTCTCTTTTTAGACTCTCTAAAATTGAAAAGGACCGAGTTATATTTGTTGTTAAAGTCGTTAAAACAATAACGACAAACTTTTCCACTACAGACAAGAGCAAGTTTCACTGTCGCTAGGCTCGCTAAAACATAGCGACAGGTTTGCCCGAAAGGAAAATTATAGAACAAGCATATGTTATCCTCCTTAAGCTTGAAAAAAATAAAGAGGTACTAGTTAGCAATTACTGGGGAAAAATGGAAAAAAACTTGAATAGCTTCATTGGTAGCAAGTCACTCTTGAACATGACACTTTCACTCTGTCACCATGATTGAGTCGGGTGGGTTATTCCGTTCACTGGTCATATCACCATTGGTCCACCTTACCATCCACCCTGTGATTAACGCTATGAATCCATTTCAGTGTCATCGGTATGTTCAAGAGAAGTCGCTCAAAGAATTCACCAACCTAGCTAACGTCTCATCCACTGCAATACCTTCACTCTCCATTTTTCAAAACCACCACCCTGAATCTTGTATCATCAGATCATTTTCACCTCCACAAAATCATTTGCTCTGTTCCGTGTCGTAGATGTGGGATTCATTAAGGCCCTCTTACGATGGGTCACTTCTTGTCGACATCAGCTCATTATCCAAGAAGTTGACTTAGCGACAACCCTTTCAGTACTTTGAAGCTTGCATGCCTCAATGGCAAGTGTCTCACTTCCGGCGACAGGTTTACATCAATGGCCTTCGACCAAAAGATTTTACGTGGTGTTTGACATCAACTCATGTATTCACACCACGTGAATTGTACTACAGTACCTTGAGGGTCATCATCATTATCGGTGATTCCTCTCGCGCCTGTTAACAGCTTACATCATTGGCTGGTAATTAGGCGATGTATTTCCATGTTCGACATCAGAAAATCTTTTCACATGGATCGACTTGTACTTCGGGCAAAGATTGAACGAGTTTGAAGACCCCGGATCTAGTTTCATCCATCCAGGCTGCGATATATTTAGGAAAATAAAGACATCAAATGTACATCATAGCTGCACAGATAATCATCCAAACTAAAGGATGATGGCTCTACCAGAATCATCAGTCTGCCACACAGACGATTATCTGTCTTATGTACATGAAAATGAATTTATAAAGCTGAGCATGGGAATGCCCGCCTCAGCTAGATCATGAAAATATTATGAAGATAATGTATTGTTTTGTATCTTATTACAGGTCACCTTTCAGTTCGAAAAACCTCGGATCCTCATTATAAAGCATTTCACCCGACATCAAAAGATTTATGAACTCATGCTTTAGGGGGCAACTGTTATAGACATATTTTGGCACTACAACCCCAATCACATATGTCCATAAACCAAGGGATTCTAAACCCCTAAAAGTGTTGTTTCACACCTTAAAGGAAAAAGGTCAACTGATTACATCATCTCCCAGAAGTTCTCCATGAAAAACTACTTAGAACTGGTCAAAATTGAACCATACAGACCGCTCCATGCATAAGGTGCGATGCATCTCACCTATTACACATGAGGGGTGTGATGCATACTGGAAAGTCCTTCTGTAGGGTGCGATGAGTGAGAGCAGACAAATGGCAGAAGCAGTTTTCTAGGTGGAAACCCAAAGAATCTTCTAGAAACTACTCATATGACACTTGCCTCTCTGAATTTACCCAGGGATGAGTAAGAGATCTGAAATCTCCAAGTGGAACCAAGAACTATCAATGAAATGACACTAATAAAAATCCCAGAAGCTGACTCACTCTCCTATAAACATCTATATATGGATCCCTCATCCTAGAGATCCAGAGGCTGGAATTTTGTAATTTTCAAGGAAGTGCTGTTGGTTTCTCTTTGAAGACATTGTTGGGTGATATTGCTTTGTATGAGGTGAAGAGGGCTCTCATGCTGGGAGGATGATGCCAGATCAAACAACCTGGTTGTAACCCTCTCTTCGACTACTTCTATCGATAAAGCTATTTGAGTTTTCCTCCATATGCTTGTATATCTCTGAGTCTTGTTTGTGTATGCATTTATATGGTTAATGTACATCTGATCCTACATTATTTATGGTCATACATCTCTATGCTTTGATGGTATTTCGCTGCCTTGACTCTACAGGTGTTCTTTGAAGCGGGACAAGCGAGAAAGGAGTGGCAAAGCTCTATCAAAGGAGAGAGGAAACAAGCAAGGAGACTAGCGAAAGATTGAGGTTGGTACTCTATGCTTCTCTCTCATCTATCTCTCATAAAGGAAAACACAAGTAACTTTAATCTGTTTCTTTCTAAGATAGCTACCCGTCTTAGTGGGACTAGCAGCTCTGAATGGACACTAGTTTTCCCGATAACACAAAGTGGAAAGCAAAATTATGGCAAAAAGGAAGTCTACCCCTCACAACTATAAATATGGAAGTTTTGTTTCTCCTAGCCTTCCACAACCTACAAGGGTTACACCACAACAATTGGAATAAAAAAGAGAAAAAGGGCTTTTTTATAATTGTGATAACAAATACATTAAAGGTCATAATTGTGCTAAGAAGAAATTATTTTACATTGATTGTGGAGAGGAGGAAGAAAATGATCAAGAAATGTCAAAAGAAGAGTATATACACCAGGAACCAACCCCAGAGAAAGAAGAAATGAATCCGACCATATCTTGTAATGCATTGGAAGAAATCACCACTCCTCAAACTATCAAGATAGAAGGACATATCAAGAAGAAAAATGTTGAAGAAGTGAAAGGTCACATCGAGAAAGAAAAAATGAATCCGACCATATCTTGTAATGAATTGGATAGAATTACCACTCAAACTATCACTATAGAAGGACATATCAAGAAGAAAAATGTTCAAAAATTGAAAGATCACATCGAGTCTCAAGAAATCAATCCGATCATATCTTATAATGCATTGGAAGAAATTACCACTCCTTAAACTATCAAGATATAAGGACATATCAAGAAGAAAAATGTAAGAGTGTTGATTGATTCAGGCAGTACCCATAATTTTATTAATTGTAAGATAGCCAAGGAATTGAATTGCTTCCTATATCTAGCACCGGAGTGTCAAGTGATGGTTGCAAGTGGAGGAACCATAAATTGCTTTAGAAAGTGCCATAATATCAAGCTATCCATGGGAGAATATGTATTGAATAGCCCAATTATTTTCATTCCAATGGGTGGTGTTGATGTTTTACTAGGAGTCCAATGGCTACAATCTTTGGGTATGATAGCTTTTAATTTTCAAGAATTTTTCTTGAAATTTTTTTGAGAAGGAAAGGAAGTTGAATTGAGGGGTATCAAACGAAAACCTGAAAAGATAATCAACTCTAACAGCTTGACAAAGCTTCTAAATAAAGAACAACGGGGTGTAATTGCACACTTATGTTCACTAGAGGATCCCACATTGAAATCATGTATTTCTCCAGATCTCCAAAACGTTTTGGAAAATCATTCCAAGGTATTTGAGACTCCCAAAGGCCTCCCACCTATTGGTGATTATGATCATGCTATTCATTTGATTCCATGAAGTGTTCCTCCAAACATTAGGCCTTACATATATCCATATTCCCAAAGGAGTGGGAACTCATTCAAAAGTTGCAGAATATCCAAGTTCAAACATTATTGCGAGAACTTGACAAGGAAGGAAAAATCATATTGGAACTTGAAGCAGTCACAAAACCGAGAAATCGAAAGCTACAAAATAGATCAATTTCATAGTATCAAGTGGAAGAACTTACCCGTTGATGATTCCACGTGGGAGGACAAAAATTTATACAGAAGCATCAAGAACTACTCAAGCATTGAGGACAACACTTTTTTAAGGAGAGGGGAATGTTAGGTCTCTATACTACTAGTGTAATCTCTTATTGTTATTAGTACAATCCCCTTATTATATTGTTATGCCCATGTAGTCCCCATATTGTTATTATTGTGCCCCATAGAAGCCCACTATTGTTATTATTATGGCCTTACATTATTATTGTTATGTCGGCACTAATTATATTATGACCCCTTAGACTCCTATATATAGAAAGGAGGTCTTGTCATTTGTATCATCCAAGAATTGTTCATTTATGTAATGTAAAGGAGGTTTCCCCCTCGAAGAGGCTTATTTTTAAGGTGTTGATCTATCTTTTCTATCTTTTTGTGAGCTCGTTTCATAACAATATAGGCCTCATACATACAATACCATGGGTCATTACCATGGTTCCCTCAATGCCATCTATCTAATACCATGGGCTTATTACATTATTGCTAACTACTTGTGATCCCTTACATGATAAGGGTTAACCACCTTATTTATTACTATGTCATATCCCATTATTACATTATTCCCTTAGGTACCTCCTTCTGTACCCCATATTATCACACCTAGGTATACTACATTCCACCCCCCTAACATGTTTCATCCCCGAAACATACAAAGAACACAAATAATAAGTTCTACTCAAAAGAGTAGTCCACTGGTACCATGCACGTGCATCTAGCCATCCAAGAGAAAGGTGAACCCTCAATCCAGCTAGTGCCTCACTCGCTTGAGATGGAAGTTGACCCTAGTGGCTCTTCTGTGTTGGTGTGTAGTAGGTGGATCGTCGCTCCTCTCTATTTGTCATGTGGGCGTTGTTGTCCTTGTAGCTAATTCGTTTCCATCTTGTTGGTTGTTTTCTTGCGGGGTGATGTGGGTGGTGATATGTTGAAGTGTTAACCAATGGTATATATTTCTTTAATTCACCACCTAATTGAGACTGATTGGGATCTGGTACATGTTTTGGTGCCTGATGTTGTTTCTTATCTTCCAATATTACTTCAACCACTGAGTCCTCATCTAATGTATCAGAACCTGTAATATTTTCTGCTTCAGCCTCCTTGGATTCTCCCTATTTTTCTGGTACCTAGTTTGATGTTTGTGTTTGGTTGTCGACCATCAAGGGCTTATCATCTGATGTGTCAGTGTCATTAGAGCTTTGTGCATCTTCCCCCATAGTATCTACTTGGGTCTTAATAGAAATATCCTGCAATGTTATTTTCTTCTTTTTATACCAAAGCTTCAGGAATTTCTTCTGCACATTAATATTGACAATACCCACAGATTCCATCCAAGGATATCCCAAAACAACATCCATGTTATCGATATCTGAAGTATAAACATCATAATGCAACACATGCTTATCCATAGAGAGCTTCAAATCTTTATAAACTTGAACATCCTCATTATCAACTTGTGTGTTTTCAATGTGTTTTGTTGGAACTTGCAATTTTTTTGCCAAATTAACATTGATAAAATTATGCTTGCAACTAGGATTTATAGACACAAAAATCTTCTCCTTTTGAATCAAACCATAAACCTACAATAAGGAGATACCAACAGAAAATAGCCCTTTAGGCTTCTTGGTTTCTTTCTTTCATGCAAAAATAAAATATTTCCTAGCTTGTGTGCTTGTCTGTCTGAGCTTAGTAAGAGGACCCAAAAAATAGATTTATGGTCAAAGTGGTCACAAATGGATTTTGCAAACATCTACCAAGTAATTGTCTTTGGATAGCATTTAGAATATGACTGACACCATTGTCATCTTTCTTGGTCCAAGTAAATGTCTACCACACATAGTTTAGTTTCATCATCTACGATGTGATCCACAGTGAAATATTGTTTCATTTGTGCTACCCATATTGCCGGTTCAGAGCCATCAAATTTGTACATCTTCATCAATTTCTAATCTAGGCACTGGAATTTCAACTTCATGCTTCAGCTGTCCCACTGTCACAATTTTTTTTGAAAAATGAGTTGTTTTTAAATCAGTGATATCTCCCTCATCTAGACTTCGATTCGACTGATTTTTTTTTTGAAATTAGCTATTTTTTCACCAACAACTCAAATATGTAATTATATTCTATATATTTTGCACCAAAATGTACAAATCTGATCTGCAAACTCATCGCCCCGAAGAATGTCTGCAACACAGATGATTTTTAAATCAGCGATACTTTTCTTATTCGGACTCTGATTCGGCCGATTTTTTTTGTCAAATTAGGTATCTTTTCACAAAAAGCCTAGATTTTGTTTCCTCAAAACGTACATATCTGATCTACAAACTCGTCGCCCCAAAAAATGTCTGCAACACAGCTGATTTTTAAATCAATGATATCTCCCTCATCCGGACTCCGATTCGGCCAATTTTTTTTTTCAAATTGGGTAATTTTTTCACCAAAAACCTAGATATACAATTATATTATGTATATTTTTCCCCAAAACGTACAGATCTGATCTACAAACTCGCCACCTTGAAAAATGTCTGCAACACAACTGATTTTTAAATCAACGATATCTCCCTCATCTAGACTCCAATTCGGCAGATTTTATTTTTTCAAATTAGGTATTTTTTCACAAAAAACCCAAATCTGCAATTAGAATCTGCAAATTTTGCACCAAAACATATAGATCTGATCTGCAAACTTGCCACCCAAAAAATTCTTGCAAAAAAAAAAAAAAAAAATCTTCATTTTGCCCAAGAAATGCTCCGATACCACTTGTGATCTGAATTTGAAACTACTTGAAATTTGTTTGCAAGGTATTCAATTCAGAATTAAACATGTTTAAAAGATTTCCATGTCTTGCAGAAAGAAAACACATGAAATTTTCAGCTGTTTATGACCCATTTAAGCATAGCAGAGTTATTTCCTTTTACTATTTAACACATTAAAATGAATTTTTTCTGCAAAATAAATCAACCACAAATGCAAAAGAAGTTGATAAAGCAGTTCACCCCCTCCAGGGCTACGTCTGCTGGGTCCAAAGCTCCCAACCGGGCTTGTCCTTGTTTTTATTAAATGCTCAAATTGAAAATACAGCTGAATAGAAACATCTATAGGAGAAATAGATGGTAAAAATGGATTCAGAACACTTGAATCCTTCAGGATTGACTATTGGATCACCTCCAATGGATACCTTCAACCCTATACAGTCTTCACAAAACTGGGCCCTAGTGGCTCCTAGAACTTTCACGACTCCAAAACCTCTGCAAAATGATCTCAGATGGTTGTAAGACCTGCAACAATGGCTTCAGAAGGTCGAAAAAAAAAAAATAAATAAATAAAAAAATAAAAAAAAAATCGTCCAAAACCAACTTTCCTAGCCAAAGTTATGGCCATTTAAAGTTTCTCCAGTTTGCCCCTAAAAAAACTCCAGCTAACTTTAGTTAACTCCAGATAGCTCCGCCAATTATGGCGGGTCCGCCAAATTTGGAGCTCCTGCAAAAATTCCGCCAACTTAACTGCAGTTACATTTAATGTTTGGTGGTTGCCTCGGATTTCCTGCCCGGCGGAATATTCCTTTTTTAATTTTTTTTTGAAAAATTAAAATTTCTAATGTTATGGACAAATTCTTCTTTTTGCCATAACTTCCTCGTACGGCGACCGTTTTTCGAACCGTTTGTGGCGGCGGAATCGGGAAGACGAGCACTTTCCAGTTATTCAACTTTGAACCAGTTCTAAGCACTTTAAATTTTGAGCATTTTACGACACTTAGGACATGAGCACCTGATCACGCCTCCCCATTGGGAAGCTTTTGGACCCCAAAAGCCTTCAACTACCTGTTAAAGAGGTGAGGGTACAGCTCCCTCACTCTGTCCACCTCCATACACTTTTCCTTGATCGGTTTGCTACCTTTGAAACCAACCAGAACATAATCTACACTGCCCCTCCTTGAAGTGTGTGTCCTTCTATCAAGGATTGTATCTTCTTTCAGCTCATCTAAGAATTCTGGCGAGAAATCTTCTATAGATGGCAGCTGAACAGCACTTTCATGATCAACAATCAAAGGAGGTTCATACAAACGTAAGTTCTCCACATTGACAACAGAATACATTTGCATGTAGGAAGGAAAATCTAATTGAAAAGCATTATTTCCAACCTTCTTGAGGATTTTGAATGGACCATAATGAATAGGTTTCAGCTTTTTACCTTCTCCTTGCATCCTTTCCTTACTAATGTACAGTCATACCTCATCTCCTTCTTGAAACTTGTGATCGACTCTATGCTTGTCGTGTCTTTCCTTGTACTTGCCTTGACTCTTCTCAAGCTGTTCTTGAATTTGCTGATGTATTTGCTGAATTCTTTCAATGAATGAACGAGCTTTGTCAATGTCACTATGTCCCTCAATGGCAACATCTTTCTCAAGAATGAAATCAAGAGGTGATTTTGGCAAGTAACCAAAACAAGCTTCAAACGGTGAGGTGTTTGTGGAAGAGTGCTTGGCACGATTGTAAACATGTTGTATATAGTGCAAATGTTCATCCCAAAGCTTGGAATTCTTGCTGCAATAACCTCTCAAGAGGTGCACAATGGTTATGTTCACAACTTCAGTTTGTCCATCTGTTTGCGGATGGAAAGCAGTACTTTTCTTCAACTTTGTGTCCATCATCTCCCATAGGTTGGACCAAAAATTCCCCACAAATATGGAATCCCTGTCACTAATAATGGAAGTAGGCAAACCAAAGTGAATCCATACATGATGAAAAAATAATTCAGCAGTTTGTTCAGCAGTTATAGTTTTCTTACAAGGCATAAGTATACACATTTTGCTGAAACGATCAACTACTACATATAAATAATCATGTTGCTTTCTAGATTTTGGAAAACCTCCTACAAAATCCATAGAGATGCTCTCCCATGGTCTAGAAGGTACCGGCAAAGGAGTATACAAACCAAGCTTCCTATTGCTAGGCTTGCTTGTAGCACATAATGAACAACCTCTTATGAACCTTGAAACAGAATCTACCATGCGAGGCCAATAGCAATACCTCTGTAGATGTGCAACTGTTTTGCTCACACCAAAATGGCCAGCAATAAGAGAAGAATGAGCTTCTCTTATGACATTTATCCTCTCCCCCTGTGGTATACACAACTTGCCCAAATGAAACAGCAAATTGTTATGCATGTGATAGTCATTTTCCTCTACATGATTTCCTTTACTCAAGTTAGCATACACATTTTTAAAGTCATCATCAGATGCATATTGTTCTATGTAACTATCATGTACAATGGAATCATTCTTAAGTAAAGTAACAGCACCAATAATAGGCCTTGAAAGCATATTAGCAACCTTATTCAAAGTACCTTTCTTATACCTTATTACCAAATGGAACTGTTGCAAGAAGCCCATCCATCTGAAGTGTCGTGACTGTTGTAACTTGCTTTGTGATTGCAAGTACTGTAAGGGATGATGGTCGGTATGTATAACAGTTTCTTTGCCCATCAAGTAGTGTTTCCACTTTTTGATGCTTTGTACCAACGCATACAACTCCTTATCATATGTAGGATAATTTACAACAGCACCATTAAAAGTTTCAGAATGAAAAGCAATAGGCTTACCATGTTGTAGAAGAATTGCACCCATAGCATAATCACTAGCATCAGTTTGTATCTCAAATGGCTGTCTCAAATCCGGTAATGCAAGGACTGGAGCTGAACTAATCTTCTATTTCAAAGATTCGAAAGCTTTTTGCTGCTTGCCTCCCCATTGGAAAGCATGCTTCACACTTGTCACTGCATGCATAGGAGCTGCTATAGAAGAGAAGTTAGAGATAAACTTCCTCCAATATTGAGCTGCACCCAAAAAACTTCTTACCTCTTTTATGGATTTGGGAGTAAGCCACTTCACAATAGCCTCAATCTTAGCAGGATCAATTCTCAAAGCACCTCCTCCTACTATGTGTCCCAAATAAACCAAAGAAGTCTTTCCAAATTCACACTTTGAAATTTTAAGAAATAACTGATTCTTCTTCAAAACATCAAGTACTTTTCTAACATGCATGACATGATCTTCTCTAGACTTGCTGAAAATTAAGATGTCATCTAAGTAGACAATAACGAAATCATCAAGAAAAGGACGCAAGACATCATCCATTACCCGCATGAAAGTTGCAGGTGCATTGCACAAACCAAACGGCATCACAAGCCACTCAAAGAGTCCTTGTTTGGTTTTAAAGGCTGTCTTCCAAATGTCACTTTCTTCAATTCTTACTTGATGATATCCACTGCGCAAGTCTAGCTTAGTGAAATATCGAGCATCTTTCAGCTGGTCTAGCAAATCATCTATCCTTGGGAGTGGGTAACGATTCTTTACCGTTATCTTGTTCAAGGCCCTGAAATCAACACACATACGTGAAGTGCCATCTTTCTTTGGAATCAATACAATCGGTGACCCACATGGCGAAGTACTTGGCCTTATGAAACCCTTGTCCAACAAGTCCTTGATTTGCTTCTTTATTTCAGCATTCTCCATAATAGACATGTGGTACATGCCTATGTTTGGAAGAGGACAATCTGGATGCAAATGGATTTCATGCTGAATCTCCCTCTTAGGAGGCAAACCTATAGGCTCCTGAAACATCTCATGATATGCATCAAATACATCATACAGATCTGATTTAAGTTTTGGATCACAATTGTCAAATGACTCATGATTCACATCAACCTTGGGCTTAATCATAAGAAGAACAAAATTCTTACTTGAATTGACCAGCCTTTTTACCTGTCCTGCATTCACCATCGCTATATTTGTCTTCTTGCGATGAGCTCTAACAATGAACTCCTTGCCATCTTTGAACAGATGATATTTGTTTTCATGGCGATGAAAGATAGCTTTCCTGTCAAACAAGTAAGGACTTCCCAAAACAATTCCTGCTATATCAAAAGGTACCACATCAAGTTCAACTGTGTCAATAAAATGTGCAGTAATCACAAAGCGCAATGTGCACTTTCTTGAAACTTGTAAATTTGCATCCTTGCAAATCCATCCAAGTGGATATGGCTTCGGATGTGGAATGGTCTCAAGTTTAAGCTGCTTGACCAAGTCCTCTGATATAAGGTTTGCTTGTGACCCACTATCAAAAAGTGTGTCAATTTTAGTATGTTTTGAAATCACCCTCACATGAAACAGTTCAATTCTTTCTTCCTCATTAGGAGCTTGTACATGGCAGTTTGAGGTACTAGTGCTGGCTTGAGTTTAAATTTCTTTTCCCTTCGAGTTTTTCAAACCCATGGATGCAATTTTGGTTTCATCACCTGAATCTTCCCCTAAATCTTGTGGTGTAGATGTAGTAGCAGAAATTTTCTGTTTCCCTTTGGATTTGTTAAATTGAGGTCTTTTTTCAGGATATAATTTCCAACAGTTTTTCTCCTCATGGCCTGGTTTAGAATAGTGTTTACAGATCACTTTCTCACTCTCCTGTTTGACATATGCATTCTGTTTGCCCTTTCCCTTGGAGGTTTTCTCTTTTTTTTCCCCTTTGGGGGCTTGTTTCTACCCTCTTCAAATGTGTTTTTTCCCCTTGCCTCTAAATGGGTAGCTTGGACACAAACCTCGTCTAGGCTAGTAGGGTTAAACATCAAGATGGTGTGTCTAAGGTAGCTATGCAAGCCACCGATGTATTTCAGCAAGGTTTCTTGGGTCTGTAAATCTACCCCTAACAAGAGAGCTCTTCTCCTGAATTCTTGGGTGTAGTCTTGGACACTCTGTCCCTTAAGTTGTCTGAAATTTTGCCAATTCATAATGGCTTTCTGCATGTGAGCAAGAGGATAAAACTGTTTTCTAATGGCTAACAGAAATTCAGGCCATGTTAAGGTAACCTTACCAAATTTCTTGATCTCCTCTTTAGTCTTGGCCTCCCACCAGACCAATGCTGCTCCATCCATTCTCAAAGAAGCCAACTGAATCTTTGTGGCATCATCATGCATATTTTGGATCCTCAAGTAAACTTCCAACTGCCTAATCCAGTTGTCAAGCTTTTATGCATTCACTTCACCATTAAACATAGGTAATTCGAATTTTACATCAAGCTTAAAAAAAGGACTATTTCCAGAGGATCTATGCTTATGAACAGAAGAAGACGAAGATGAAGAGGAAGAAGGTGAAGATGGGGGTGGTGGATCACCATTTTCTCCATGTCCTTTCTTGGAATGATCATCATCCTTCTTATCTCCTAAAGAGCCCTCTCCTTCATGTGGATGTTTGGACCCTTCTCCAGCCAATTTCTCATTTCTTTCTTGGTACAATATCCTCACCATTTCAGTGAGGTCCAAGAAATCCTTTCTGAAGACTCTTTATTATTCTCTTGGATCTGTCTCTGTAGGAATTTCTCCTTCATGTTCAGACATCCTTGAAGCTTCTGCTGAGACTCTTGAGGCTGAAATTGAAGGTGGAGGTGATGGCTCTCTGGCCTTCCTTGACTGAGGATTCTCTCGTTCTCTAGTCAACTGTCCTTCCCCTCTTTTAAGTTTCAACCTGGTAAGCATCTGTTGAAAAGTGTGCAACAAGAAATGCTTGTTGAGAGTGCAACAAGATGATGGAGCTTAGTGAAAAGAGTCGCCTTCACTAAGTGGGCCCGCAGGCTATTTTTGGCGCAAGTCTATTTTTAGACTATGTCTATTTTTAGACATATGGATCATGTCTATAGATGATTGATCAAGTTGGGAAAAATAGATGGACTTCTATTTTTTATGAAAGTGTGAGTGATCACAGTGTGAGTGATTACAGTGTGAGTGATCACAGTGTGAGTGATCAAAGTCAAAAATAGAAAAGTCAAATATTATTATCTCACAATAATATTTGGACTATAAACTTAATCTTATTCTCTTGGAGCACTTCAGTTTGAGCTACGGAAGTGGCACATGCAGCTGTCAGAAGGAAATTCGTTTTTCTTATGAGTCAGTTGAGTTGTTGCATGCATGACTTCAGTTAGAACTCAAGTGAGTTGAGTTTAGTGGACTGGAGGTACAGTTGATGGAGTTGTGTTCAGTTTAGCTTTGTTAAACTGGTTGTATTTAGTCTAACTGATCAATAGACTAAAGATGAGTTGGGTGAATTAGTTATTAATTAATTCACAAGTTATTAACTCATAATGCAACTATAGAATACATCAGTTAACTCAGTTGCATGTCAGTGCATGTTCAGTTCAGATTGCTATCAGTTGTGACTATAGCTGTGCATGATGATTTGCACAATCAAAGGATTGAGTATGTTAGAGGATCAGATTGCTATCAGTTGTGACTATAGCTGTGCATGATGATTTGCACAATCAAAGGATTGAGTATGCCAATGAGTTTGCTCACGTATCTTCATGATATTATAGCTGTTGCTCACGTCCAACATAGTGTGGGTGACTATTTTGCAGTGTAAAATCAAGTTTGGGAAGCTATTCTCATCAGTTCTCGAGCAGGTTTGAGCAGTGGAGGCAGGCAAGCAGCGGGAGAGATTTGGAGATCAAATCTGAGCTGTATTGTGTGTAACAGGTGGAGATACTTGTGAGAAGTATTATGCTTTGTATTGTTACATGATTCAATCAATATAATATACAGATAGTGTGGGGTTTTTAGCGAGATGCTTTCCCCGGGATACATACTGTGTTTATGAGTTTGATTGATGCTTCTATGTGTGCCTGTGGATGTTTCTGCTTCTGTAATTTGATGATCAACGTAGAGGAGATTATGTATTATACATGTTCCGCTTAAATTGTATGATCAGGATAATCTCTGTTGAATATGTGTCATATTATTCAAAATTTCTACATGGTATCGGAGCTAGATGATTTGTAGAAAAAGTTTCTACATGGTATCAGAGCTGCTTGATTTGTAGAAGAGATTTTTACAGGATATCAAGCGAGGATTGATCATCAGATCTACTATTCAGGAAGTGTTTACATTCTATTTCTCTAGGCAGAGCCTGTAATCGGGCCAGGTAGCCTCTGGATTCATCCTTCCTTTGGAAGGTGAAATATCCGGTGAAAGCCCATACAGTCAATCTCTGTACGAGAAATATTGTGTTCTCACGAATTCTAGATCGGAAGCAGTTGAGTTTTTGTGCTGGTGGAATTCGAATTTAATTCCAAAGCAAGAGATAAAACTCAGAAACATTCAGTTCGAGAATGGAGATAGTATGCCCCAGTATCTCACGAGGTTCACTCAGTGTCGAGATGAGCTGGGAAGTGTGGGGGTTACTGTTGATGATGAGGATGGTGAGTCTAGGACTCCTTGACCTTCCTAAGAGTTGGCATAGCTACCAGGACTCGGTGAATGGAAGGGAGAAACTGCCAAATTGGGAACGACCATGGTCGGATTTGATGCAGGAGGAGATTAGACGGAGCACCAGAGACGGTTCTTCATCCATGCAGGATGAGGAGAACTGTGCCTTAGCGAGTAAGGCGAGGAAGGGGAAGGGGAAGGTTTCTCTTTCCGAATCCAGTTCTTCCAATGATGGGAAGAAGGTTGACAAGGCGAAGGTGAGATGCTTTCGTTGTCATGAGTTGGGTCATTGTGCTACTAATTGCCCAAAGAAGAAGTCCAAGAAGGGATCCGGGGAAGGATCTGAAGGTGAGGCAGCCTCACTTGCTTCACAGTTTGAGTTGGACTTCACACTCTTCGCATGCATGGTTTCATCCATGATGGGAAGTGGTTGGTTTCTTGACAGTGGAGCTTCTTTCCACATGACCGGTGACAAAAGTTTGTTCAGTACTTTGGAGGAGAAAGATCTCCAGATACTCATAGGGATGGGTAATGATGAGAAGTATAGTGTCTCAGGCGTAGGCACGGTTATTTTTCAGAGGGAGCATGGAGCTCGCCTTACCTTGACCGATGTCAAGTATGTACCAGGACTGAAGAGAAACTTGGTGTCGATCGCGATGTTGGAAGACAGAGGATATGATGTGGTCTTTACTAAGGGAAAGGTTTTCCTTAGACACATCATCACTAGACAGGTGAAGCAGATTGGTTCACGGGTCAAGAACCTGTATGCTCTTGAGGTTCAAGATGCATGCAAAGCCTTGAGCAGCAAGGCAACTGATGGAGACTTGGTGGTTGAGAGGGAGCGTATATTACCTCTCAACATGCAGAGCCAGAAGAAGTCTCAGACGATTGTGGAGGAGCCACGATTGGTGCAGCAGCTTCAGGAGGTTGTGGAGCAGCCACAACAAGGGAAGCTGAGAGGAGATCGAGTAGAGACATCTACTCATCCAGAGACCTCCAGTAGGGGGAAACTTCAAGCCAGGTGGGCTGAGGGATCGCATGCATCCATACCTCCAGGTAGGAGGTGGGGTGATGTGGATTGATTGTCCCAAGGAGGAGGGGCAAGATCCTTGAGGTACCCAACCTCTTGGATGAGACCTTGCTACGGGAGCCCCGATGTGTAGTAGCAGGAACTAACTGATTGGGTAGAGACAGATGCGGATGGAGCGGCAGAGAGAGCGACAGTGCAGGGAATCCCAGGACAGCGCATAGCTAGCAGGCTGTAGCAATGCGAGAGGCACAAGTGTTTTGCACAGTGCTAGGTGGCACAGAGAGGTGTGCAATGGTGCGAGATGCATGGAGATGTTGCAGTAGCGCAGATGTCAGAGAGGGAGCACTTGTCAGCAGCAGGTAGAGCTTCAGCATCAGAGGATGTTTCTATCCCAACAGGGAGGTCAGTTGGGAGGTGCAGTGCGGATGCAATGCTGGGAGATAGAACCAGCAGCAGCACAGATGTAGTCAGAGATCAAAGTGACAGAGGCTAGAGCAGTCAGATACTGAAGAGCACAGAGATGCAGAGTTTCAGTTGACAGAGGCAATAGCAGTCAGAGACTTTGATGACAGAGCAAGTGGACCGGCCAAATGTGTTGCATGGAGAACATTCCAGAGTTACAGGATCGGGTTTGAGAGGAAGCCTTTCTTGTTGAGAGGGAGTGTTGAAAAGTGTGCAACAAGAAATGCTTGTTGAGAGTGCAACAAGATGATGGAGCTTAGTGAAAAGAGTCGCCTTCACTAAGTGGGCCCGCAGGCTATTTTTGGCGCAAGTCTATTTTTAGACTATGTCTATTTTTAGACATATGGATCATGTCTATGGATGATTGATCAAGTTGGGAAAAATAGATGGACTTCTATTTTTGATGAAAGTGTGAGTGATCACAGTGTGAGTGATTACAGTGTGAGTGATCACAGTGTGAGTGATCAAAGTCAAATATTATTATCTCACAATAATATTTGGACTATAAACTTAATCTTATTCTCTTGGAGCACTTCAGTTTGAGCTACGGAAGTGGCACATGCAGCTGTCAGAAGGAAATTCGTTTTTCTTATGAGTCAGTTGAGTTGTTGCATGCATGACTTCAGTTAGAACTCAAGTGAGTTGAGTTTAGTGGACTGGAGGTACAGTTGATGGAGTTGTGTTCAGTTTAGCTTTGTTAAACTGGTTGTATTTAGTCTAACTGATCAATAGACTAAAGATGAGTTGGGTGAATTAGTTATTAATTAATTCACAAGTTATTAACTCATAATGCAACTATAGAATACATCAGTTAACTCAGTTGCATGTCAGTGCATGTTCAGTTCAGCAGGGACAGGTGTTAGAGGATCAGATTGCTATCAGTTGTGACTATAGCTGTGCATGATGATTTGCACAATCAAAGGATTGAGTATGCCAATGAGTTTGCTCACGTATCTTCATGATATTATAGCTGTTGCTCACGTCCAACATAGTGTGGGTGACTATTTTGCAGTGTAAAATCGAGTTTGGGAAGCTATTCTCATCAGTTCTCGAGCAGGTTTGAGCAGTGGAGGCAGGCAAGCAGCGGGAGAGATTTGGAGATCAAATCTGAGCTGTATTGTGTGTAACAGGTGGAGATACTTGTGAGAAGTATTATGCTTTGTATTGTTACATGATTCAATCAATATAATATACAGATAGTGTGGGGTTTTTAGCGAGATGCTTTCCCCGGGATACATACTGTGTTTATGAGTTTGATTGATGCTTCTATGTGTGCCTGTGGATGTTTCTGCTTCTGTAATTTGATGATCAACGTAGAGGAGATTATGTATTATACATGTTCCGCTTAAATTGTATGATCAGGATAATCTCTGTTGAATATGTGTCATATTATTCAAAATTTCTACAGCATCAATATTGTTAGCGCTTGAGATTTCACCCTAGGCTGAGGAAGGTAAACCTTCAAGGCAACATCAAACCATTTCACCTCGTAGCTAGCCCTACGGGGTATGAGAAGGCTCTCTCCGGTCAAACTCGGTAGATCTTTCAATAGGATGAGCTGACCCAATTAGGAACACTGATATTAGGCTAGTAAACTGATAAGGAGGGTTGATTTAAAGTTTTTGGTGTTTTTGGTGGCAATTGGAGGGAGTGCGATTTCAGGGTGCGGGGATTGAGCTCAGTTTTTGCAGGTGGGTCTTTGGGGCAAGGTAGGAGTTTGTGTTGATGCCTTTAGCTGAGATGGATGATCAAAGAAGAAAAAAGAGAAGCTAAAGAGGGAAAAAAATGACTTTGAATCCTCTTTAGACAGTGGAAAACATAAACATTAAACAAATTTGAAAGCTGAGCATGGCAAGCATGAATTCAAACTTTATCACTTCATTTGTTTAATAAGCTGCAGTAAAGAAAGAGATGGAACACATAAACACACTTACAATTACACTAAGAGAACACACCATCAACACAATAGTCCACAAGAATCCCAATGATGTTTGCAAAACCCTGGCCTTCCTTTTCCTCAAATTGCAGAGATACAAGTAAAATATACAATAGAGCTTCTCCCTCCAGAGTCCAACCATGAAAATGAGCAAGAGAAGGCATAATATAGATCATCTAACTCCTTTCCCCACCTCTAGGGGTCGAGCTCAACTTCCTAGGAGCAGTTTGAACTAATTCTAAACTGAGCACTAGATAATAGGAAGTCAAAACAACTTGCCTCTAAAACTTAGGTAACCCATCCATGCATTTAATATTCACTATTTACATCAAGGAAACTTCTAGAAGTGTTAAAGGAGAGTAAATGTATCCATGTGCCATGAAAATTACCCAACAATCCATCATTTACATACATCAAAAGTCAACCAAAGTAAAAACAGTGTTTTGCAGGCCGAAATAGTCAAAATGGTGAAATTTCCCTGAGTGGTCGCGCCCCTCCCTAGGAGTGGTCGCGCACATTGGCAGCTGTGTTTGAGGGCCTTCATGGTGTCCAAATTAGGTGCAAGATAGCTTGTTGGAAAGGTGTATGAGTCTACTTTCCAACCCCACTGGAATTTCTGAATTTGGAGTTGATTTGACCCCTCAAAAGTCATTTCTCCCAAGGCAGCTTTCTGCAACTCAAAAAAGGGGCAGAAAGTCAAAATTTGCATGTATTTTGAGCTTTTGGAAGTCCAAATCTCCATAAAATTTGAAGTCCATCCATAGGCAAGTGTATTTTTGCATGCAAATTCCAAAAATGTAGAGTTTTCCCCATTCTGAGCTGTCCCCACGAGTGGTCGCGCGCGGGGTGAGACCACTCCAATGGCCAAAACCTGTAAAATTCTCAAAAATGCCAAAAATGCCTCAAAACTCTCAAAATTTCTTGAGTTTGCTGCCAGGAAGAGGCTAATGAGTATCATGGTGAGTAAGAGAGGCCTCAGCCAAGATACGGAGCGGGTTGGTCTTCTTCCTCCTCTTGCGGGCCTCGGACAACTTCCTTTGGAGTATCTTCATTTTCGCCTTGCAAACATGCATTCTCGCCCAATAATGATTTTTCATGTTCCGTAGCAGCCTCTTGTCCTGGCTGGCTTTCTCCAACAGTCTCTCCAAGCGAGCATTTGCCTGAATGAGCAAAGACTCCCGGTCAGCAGGCAATGGGTCCCCAGGCCTCCTACGGTTCAAGCCTCTATTACCGCGGATCCTCCATAGCTCATCAAGTTCTTTCTCTGCCTCTAATTGTCTGTTGCGCTGCTCCAGATAAGTGATGGTCCATTGAGCCATTTCGAGCTTCTGCTGCAACACGAGGTTCTCCTCCTCTCTCTGTCTGATAAGCTCATAAAAATCTGAAGAAGGAGAGTGAGCGTCAAGGTCAATGAAATCATGATGTGTATCACCAGCTCTCTCATCCTCAACCATGGGCTGCTTGCCTTCCCGTACTGCCTCTGCTGATGAAGAATGCGAGGCCCCTTCCACCTGGTGTGGAGATAACACTCGCTGATCTAAAGAAGATGGTGAGACCCCTTCCACCTGCTGTGGAGAAAATACTCGTCGAGCTGCTGCAAATAAGGTCCTATGACCCATCTGATATGTAAGCTGCGGTGGGGAAGCAACATGTCTCGGAACAATAATCTCGGGCTGGTGTGATGGACCTCCCGCCTCATGAATGGCCTCTGGCTCTGGTTGTGGCTGTGGTGGCACTGTAAAGAACTCATGAGAAATGAAGTCTGCCCATGGAATGCCCTGCTGACTCAACTGATGGGAAACAATGAGCTGGATGAGACCATGATGGCACAAACTCCTATGCTGCTGAGCTGGGGACTGCCTCTGAAACACGGAAACCATCCTCTGAATGTCCTGGAAGAAGTAAACCGGGATGTTCATCATCCTCACTCGGGTAAAGTGCATCAACAGGCGAATGTGACAAGCAAAGACTCGTGAAAACCTTCCCTCACATGTGAAGTAATGCATGATAAGCCGCATGATCGGAGCATACTCCTCTCGGAGGAATCTGAAAGGAAAGTTCCCTGACAAGTGATGTACGAATGCTGGCCTGACATATGGCTCAAAATAAACAAAATCCAGCCATTTGCGCTTTGGCCACACCTCACCCACATTGGGTATCCCGGTAGCCTCTGAAATCATCTCAGGAGAAAACACAAAATTCACCCCTGCAAAAGTAACCTGCCCATCATGAAGGCGCAAAACAAATAGCCGGGCCAACTCCCTGTGGTGCTGAATCTGGGCAAGCCTCTCGCAAAACTGGAAACATGACATGTACTGGAAACAAGTTACTGCCAATGGGCAAGCCTGTAATTCTGTTAAAGATGTGGGCTCTTCTCTCCTATGATGACCACCTTTGCCACCCCTACGAGGCCTCTGCTGTGCCTCAACCTCCGTAGAAGAAGACCGGTCATCACCCTGCTCATTAGTTTCAGTGGTTGACATGGTGTTATTGAGCAAGGTGGAGAAAATAGACAAAGTTGACTGCTGCCCTGCCTGCAAAATGCTGAGAAGTATGCTGTTTTCAAGGGGAAAAAATCATGAGGGAAATGTTAGGGGAGGGACTTTTTCATAAGGAATGGGAAAATATATAAAAACAGGGAACTTTTAAGGAATAATTCACAAAATGTCAAACATGTTATCTCATCTCTCATCATCGGGAAATCATTTGCAAAGAAATATCTTTATTAGGGAAGACATGTAATAAGGTCACCAAGGGAAAGGACAATACATTTTTCAACAGGGGGTAAGGGGTAGCATGTAATACAGGAGATGGGGCAACACTGATTACTAGCATCAACAGATAGCTCTTAGATTTTGTCCTTTGACTGTACATTATTAGGCCTACTCTGTTTTTCCAAGGGATTGATGTACTTTTGATGCTAAGGGGAAATAAGGAATTAATTTACATTTGTCATAAGGGGAGGAGGACTTTACTTAACAAATTCAAAAGAGAAAGGAGATGCATTGCATCAAGGGTATTAGGGGGATAGAAGGGAAAAGGATGCGTAGGGTTTGGTTTTGGAGACACAGCAACATTCTTTTGCAAACAGTATTTCAGAGCAGCATGTCCTTTAATAAATATGTATAGCTGTATTTGCTTTATTTTTGCTTTGAATAACACAGCCTTCTTTTCACTGTATTTGTGAGGACTATGCACAGCAATAAGTTTCTTTTGTTCTTGCAATGGCTTGGCTACACATAGTAATCTTTTCCTCTGTTTTTTGTCTTTTTTGTTTTATTATTTTTACCATTGCAATTGCTCTTTCCTTTTACACATCACTATTTTGATTCTTGCTGTGTTTATATATATATATATATATATATATATATATATATATATATATATATATATATATATATATATATATATTATAATATTGCTGTGGGGAAGGAATTAGGGTTTAAGGGATGCATATGAGAGGGATTAGGGTTTTAGGTATAGGGAATGGGGAATTGATATTCATTGCAAATGTGATGAGATAGAGACACATTATGACAATTGTAAATCTAATAGGAGTAATGGAGGGAATAAAGAGGAATTAAAAACCTTGAAAGCAAACACCAACCTTAGCAAAATTGCCTACATGAACAAACAATCACTAAACCTATTTCTCTTCATATTTTTTATGGTAAAAATGCATGAACACAAGCTCATCATCCATGTTTCAAACATTCAATACATTAGAGAGGCCTACCTCGAGCAATTAGCAAACCAAAACGCGATTTGAGTGGATTTAGGAAGGTTCTGTGAGTGGGAGCCCGAGTGGTCGCGCGCAGGCTCCGAGTGGTCGCGCACACCCCGAGTGGTCGCGCACACTGCCCGAGTGGTCGCGCACCAGAAATCTCCTTAATTTTTCTGCAATTCGCCCTCTTTCTCTCTTTCCGCCCTCTTGCTCTTCTTTGCTAGCTCATAGAGGCATAATGAAGATGTTTAGAGGGAAATTTACCTCTTGTAGGTTCAATTTGAAAAAATTAATTTACAAAACCCACTCTCTAATGTTCTATTTTGACATTCACTTTTAACACTGCTTTTTGAGTTGCTTTGTCCTGAATTTAGCTTTTGAGGCGCTTTAACTTCATTCTTTTTGCAGGTTGACCATCTGATGGAATCTGGCGAGGAGACCAGGGTTATTGCCGGCATTTTGAAGACTTTTGAAATTTTCCTTATTTTTTACAAATATTACATGACCTTGGGTTTAAAAACAGGGTTTTTAAATCCAAGGTATAAATGAGCTGTACCTGATGAAAAATATCAATGGAACATATGTACATACCTCCTTCTGGCTTGCTGGGCACTCATGGACCTTTGACTCATGACCTTGCAGTGATTTTTGACCAAAACCCTAGACCTAAGACTTGGGACTTCAAGACAAAACAAAACAAATATGACACAAGCTTAATACCTGACATGACCTGATCCAGCAAAGCCAAGAAGGGGACAAGGACCAGCTCCTCCATCAGTTTTATGGCATGCCTAACGGGATGCAAAACTGACACTGATGAGACACCTACCTATGCATATGCAAAGAGCTTTTGATCACCGATGGAGGGCTCAAGACCGACACTAACAAATACTTTGCAAGACAGTTAGAAGATCTTTGCACAAAACCCTGAGCACTGATACCAACTTGATTTGAATTTGAAACTACTTGAAATTTGTTTGCAAGGTATTCAATTCAGAATTAAACATGTTTAAAAGATTTCCATGTCTTGCAGAAAGAAAACACATGAAATTTTCAGCTGTTTATGACCCATTTAAGCATAGCAAATTTATTTCCTTTTACTATTTAACACATTAAAATGAATTTGTTCTGCAAAATAAATCAACCACAAATGCAAAAGAAGTTGATAAAGCAGTTCACCCCCTCCAGGGCTACATCTGCTGGGTCCAAAGCTCCCAATCGGGCTTGTCCTTGTTTTTATTAAATGTTCAAATTGAAAATACAGCTGAATAGAAGCATCTACAGGAGAAATAGATGGTAAAAATGGATTCATAACACTTGAATCATTTAGGATTGACTATTGGATCACCTCCAATGGATACCTGCAACCCTATACAGTCTTCACAAAATTGGGCCCTAGTGGCTCCTAGAACTTTCACGGCTCCAAAACCTCTACAAAATGACCTCAGATGGCTGTAAGACCTACACCAATGGCTTCAAAAGGTCGAAAATACCCAAAATCAAAAAAAAAAATCGTCCAAAACCGACTTTCCTAGCCAAAGTTATGGCCATTTAAAGTTTCTCCAGTTTGCCCCTAGAAAAACTCCAGCTAACTTTAGTTAACTCCAGATAGCTCCGCCAATTATGGTGGGTCCGCCAAATTTGGCGCTCCTGCAAAAATTCCGCCAAGTTAACTGCAATTACATTTAATGTTTGGTGGTTGCCTCGGATTTCGTGCCCGGCAGAATATTCCTTTTTTAATTTTGTTTTGAAAAATTAAAATTTCTAATGTTATGGACAAATTCTTCTTTTTGCCATAACTTCTTCATACGGCGACCGTTTTTCGAACCATTTACGGCGTCGGAATCGGGAAGACGAGAAATTTCCAGTCATTCAACTTTGAACCAGTTCTGAGCACTTTAAATTTTGAGCATTTTACGACACTTAGGACATGAGCACCTGATCAACTTGTTATAGATATGATATGTAAATATACGATAATAGAAATAAACCCAAGAAATAACAAGATCCGAATATAGATAGAAATGATTTTTTATTGATCAAACCCTTAAGGTAGGGCAACACCATACATTCACTCCTTAAGGAAGGAGAACACTCCACAAGCCATATGCATGTTCATACAATATTCCTTGACATCTCTCAATGAGGAGTCTCTAGAGCTATATATGCCTCATACATATAATACCATGGGTCATTACCATGGTTCCCTTAATACCATCTATCTAATACCATGGGCTTATTACATTATTGCTAACTAATTGTGGTCCCTTACATGATACAGGTTAACCACCTTATTTATTACTATGGTTCATCCCATTATTACATTATTCCCTTGGGTACCTCCTTCTATACCCCATATTATCCCCCCTAGGTATACTACACATGACCTTAGTCCTATTTTATTTACATGGAAAATCAACTAGGGATTGTTACAAAAAAATTACACAAATCTGCCATCAAAAGTTAAATTTTCATATTAAATAAAAATATTTAAATAAAAATTAATAAAAACTGGCCTCTTTGCTATGTTACTTGATTCTGTCTCCAACAATCTTTCTCAAGGCATAAACTCTTCCACTAAAGAGAAATAGTTGCAAAAGTGCAGGCTCAAATTTCAATAGAAAGTCTAGATTTCGAAAAGAAAACCCCTAATAACTGATATTTGAGATTTCCTCCCTATCTACAACTCAAATTCTCATTACAAAAGTTCTTATAATTTCTAAGTTGCAGAGGAGAGGAACTCCCTTTTCCTCATTCTTCAAAACATTATTTATAATTTCTAAAAGAAATCTAAGAATGGAGAGTTGTTGAAGGTAGTTCAAATCCATCAAATTTGGAGTTGTCATTCCTCTTTTTCTCCTTTGTTGGTGCAATACATTTCTCTGAATATTATTTCTTCATCCTTTCCAAAAAATCTCCTACAAAACCAATCAAAATTCAAAATAAAATTAATTAATTTTGCACCCGAAATCACAATACCAAAATTTGGGAAAACCAAATCTCCAACTAAATTCTAATTAAATGAATAAAATAAATAAAAATTGTGCCTCTAAATGATCCCTGTAATGATCTCTTTGACCCAAGAAGACAAACTCGAATGAGTTTTCTACAATCAATAGTTTCATCCAACCAAATTCTCCCAAAACAAAATTAGAAATTGGTTTTTTTGTGCAAATTAAGAGCTCTATTGTCTCCTAAATTTTAGGCATAGTAAATGTGTATATTTGGTCGTGTAACCAATCCCAAAATATTCTCTATTATTTTATCTTTCCAATGAGTCGTTCTGGACCTCATTTGGCCAAATAAAACTCTAAATAGAATTATCCAAAATTAACATGTCAAAACTGTGAGAGTACTATATACATGCCTTAATAAAATATGAATATTTTTATTAAAAAAATTATTTTTGCACTTTATTCTTAAATTCTAAATAAATTTAAAATTTAATAACTAAAATAAATATTTTGTACAAAGTAATAATATATACAAACTATTAACAAATTTTTTAATCAATTTAAATTTTAAAATAAAATTATTAATATAAAAATGATTAGAAATTAATTTGAAATAAATGAAATCAAATTAAAATAAATTAATTTTAAAAAATATAATATGTGAAGGAGGAATAAGAATATTAATGGGAAAAAAACGCTCTGCATCTTAATAGCACAAGGCTTACGAGGTAATTCCGCACAAGGGTACACTTGTGCTATTTTTCCGGACAACTTTTTGGACAGTGATCCGCAGCTGGGATCTCTTTGCGGCTTGAGCTTAGAAATGGACGCACGGCAGGGGAGGGGTGAAATCCCCTCCTTTAGGGATGTTATGGCGGGTCAATCTAGCACCAGTCGAGGGAAAGGACGGCTGGCAGAAGAAGTTGATGATACGCCAGTCATGGGGCACCAGTGGCAAGCAAGGCTGGTCAATAAATGCCTTCCAAGGGCACAGAAAAAACCAAGGTACGTAATCCCGAATAACAAGTTGGAGGATTATCGTTGCTATATGCGAGACCATGCGTTGATTTGTAAATTCATAGGGTATTGGCCTTCTGAAAGGGATCTCCTGAGATGGATCCAACAGAGATGGAAACCGCGAGGCCATATTGATCTCAAATTGGGTGCTAAGGGGTTCTTTACAGTCATTTTTGCCAATTTACAGGACAAGGCCAGGGTTTTTGAAGAGGGACCCTACTTTATGAATAATGCGGGATTGTTTACACGGTATTGGGAGGATAGATATAATCCGGATGCAGAGCAAATCAAGGCTGCCCCGCTCTGGGTTCGTCTCTTTGGGTTACCAGATGAATTTTGGGATCCAGAAATATTAGAAGGAATTGGGAATTCAATTGGCTCCTTTGTCAAGGTGGCTGAGACCACGAAGAGGGGTAAATATACATCGTATGCAAGGATTTGTGTGTATATGGATATCTCAGCCCCTTTACCAGACTTTATTGAGCTTGAGTATCAGGACGAAATTTGGCAACAGCCTATTGATTATGAGCATATACCATTTCGCTGTAGACGATGTCATGTTTATGGTCACCTTGCAAGGGATTGCCCACAAAGTAACGAACAGCCGGTGAGGGATTGCCCACAAAGTAACGAACAGCCGGTGACAAAGGATACGCCTGATGGCACTCGATCACGTGAGGGGATAGTCGGGGAAGCATCTGAGTTTCAAGAGGTGCAGAGGAAAAGGAGACCTCCTCCTGGGAATCTTAAAATCCACACCCAGGAACGAAACACAATCCCTGAAAGTCAAAATCAGTATACTATTCTTCAAACACAGGTCGACGAAGGAACTCAGGGTAAGGAAACCAACCTAATTGTACAGGACCAGGAGATCAACGTGACTGCGCCGATGGAAATTATCAAGGATGGCAAGAGGAAAAGTCGAAGCCCAAGTCGAGAACCGGAAGGCGAGGACGAAGCCCGAGATGATAAACATATAGCTCCAACTCAGAAGGGGCAGGAAGCTATAAAAGCAGCGGGTACTGAGGAAGAACTCATCCTGAAGAAGTTACTTACTGATTGGAAAAAATTGGATGAACGGTTCATTCCAGAGAATGAGAAACAATTATATAAAGAAACCTTTCAACGGTATAAGGAGAAGACGGCTGGCTGTTTAGAATCGAGGTTGGTACATGACACTCAGGAAGGGGATAGTCAAGGTAAGCCCGGTAGGAAAAAAGGGAGACGAACGTTGAATGAATCCATTCAAGCAGTGGGCGAGAATTTGGTAAACTCCGGAAAGGTGATACCTCTGTCTGAGGTATTTCTACCAAATCCTCGAAAGTTTTAAATGATTGTTTTAAGCTGGAATATACGGGGACTTAATAGTCAAGGGAAGCAGCGATATTTGAAGGAACGCGTAAAGAAAGACAAGCCAAGTATTCTGGTAATCCAGGAAACGAAAATGGAAAGTCAACAGCTGGAAGAAATTGTTAAGAAAATGAAACTCGGATATGAGGTTATGGCTCTAGATGCAATAGCGACAGCAGGGGGATTGGCTGTTTTGTGGAATCCAGAGGAGGTAATTTTTGAGCATTGGTATTCTCTTCCTAGAATTCTTTCAGGTCTGTTTCGCTTAGTTGGGATGGGGGAAAGGATTTTGTTCACGGGGGTTTATGGGCCTCATAATCATCGAGACAGGCAGGCTTTCTTGAGGCACCTCCATACTATGAGGAATCTTCTTCCGCATATTCCATGGATGATTGGGGGGGATTTCAATCTAATTAGGCATTTAGGAGAGAAGAGAGGAGGGGTTAGGAGAGAAGATTCACTTATGGAGGAGTTTAATGATTTGATCAGGGATCTAAGATTAGTAGACATACATACAACCAATGGTGTACATACTTGGAATAACCGGCGAGGAGGACAGAGCCAAATTGCCTCTCGACTGGATCGATTTTTATTATCAGAGCAAATTTTAAATAGGGATGTCTTCATTGAAGCTACAATTCTCCCTAGCATCGGCTCAGATCACTGGCCAATTCGGTTGGAGGTAGATATTAAGAAGATAAAAGGGAGAAAGCCTTTTCGTTTTGAATCCTTTTGGCTGAGGGATCCCCAATTTGTTCAGAAAATGGAAACCTGGTGGAGTCAATGCACTAGTCGAGGAAAAGGAAGCATGCATACAGTCCAGCTGAAGCTTAAGGCACTCAAACAGCGAATCAAAGAATGGAATCGAACAGAATTTGGGAATATTCTGGAGGCTAAGCAGAGGTTGGAAGGAGCAATGGAGAATCTACAGCAAAAAATAATATTGGACGGCAGAGATGAAGCTACCAGTAGAGAGGAAGGATGTATAATAAGCCAGTTAGAGGAACGTCGTAAACAGGAGGAGATTTTATGGCGCCAAAAATCAAGGGTAAGATGGTTAAGAGCAGGTGAACGGAATACCAAATTTTTTCATCAAGCCATGATTCAACATAGGCAGCGGAATAGGATTTTTTCTATCAAGAATGCTGCGGGAGAAAGAGAGGTGGAGCAGGTTGGTATTGAAAAGACTTTAGTGGATTATTTTCGGGGGGTGCTCACAGAAACTCAAAGGGATAGAAGGGAGGCTATTAATAATATATGTAGAGACATACCAAGAACAGTTACAGCAGACCAAAATAAGGCATTAATGCGGGCAGTCACTATGGAAGAGGTAGAAGAAGTAGTGATGAACATGCCTAAAAATAAGGCTCCGGGTCCGGATGGCTATACCATTGAATTCTTCCAGGCAAGTTGGAAATTTATAGGCAAAGACATCCTGGAAGCGGTGGAGGAATCAAGAATCAGACAGCAAGTATGGCCAGGTATTAACTCAAATTTCTTCACTTTGATCCCTAAGAGCACAACATCTGATGAACCACAGGGTTTCAGGCCCATAGCCCTGTGTAACGTAATTTATAAGATTATATCTACAGTGATAGCGAAACGGTTGAAACCTCTCCTACCCACTTTGATTGCGCCTGAGCAGACTGGGTTTGTCGAGGGTAGGCAAATTTTGGATGGAATTGTGGTATCCCAGGAGGTGATACATTCTTTAAAACAGAGGAAGAAAAAAGGGATGCTCATGAAGCTGGATTTATCTAAAGCATATGATCGTTTGAATTGGGATTATCTAAGAGCGGTTCTTGAAGCTTTTGGGTTTGACAACAGATGGATAGCTTGGATCATTAACCTGGTCTCCACTCCGAATTTCTCAATATTGATTAATGGGATACCTTCAGATACGTTTAATGCCACCAGGGGTATCAGACAGGGGGACCCAATCTCGCCGTTTCTGTTCATCTTGGCTATGGAAGGATTAAGCAGGAAAATTAAGCAGGAGGTCAGGGCACGAAGGATCAAAGGCATTCGATTATGGGGAGAGAACCTAATCATCACACATCAGCAGTTTGTTGATGACTTGATGTTGTTTGGAGAAGCATCGCTCAGAGAGGTAAGGGGCTTCAAACATGTCTTAGAAGGTTTTATGAGCGCTTCAGGTATGGCGGTGAATAACGATAAATCTTGTACTTTTATTTTTAACTCACCTGAAGCTGTTAAGGCCCATTTAACTCGTGTGCTAGGCTTCCGACAGGGTGAATTACCCACCAGGTATTTAGGCATTCAGTTAGACATTAATTCAAAGCGTATAAAGAATTGGCAAACTCTAGTTGATAGGATTCGAAAAAGATTGCAAAATTGGTCGTTTAGAACGCTGAATTTAGCAAGTCGGGTTGTACTTTTAAAATCCGTTTTACTATCCATTCCTATATACCCGTTGTCAATTATGCCTGCTCCTAAGGGAGTTTTCTGTAAATTAAGGGAAATCTTCGGTAAATTTCTCTGGGGGGGACCAAATCAGCAAAGAAAATGGACATTGGTTTCATGGCAACATGTAATCAGGAGGAAAGAGGAGGGCGGCCTTGGTATCAGGGATCTGGAGCTAGTCAATAAGGTTTTAGGGGCGAAGTTATGGTGGCGATGGGTGCAGGGGGGTATGGATATCTGGAAACGAATCTGGACTCACAAATACAATATGCCACGCTCAGTGGCAGGACGCCTCCGGGTAGAAGAAACTCCAAGAGGGTCACACATCTGGGAACTCGCAAGAAATAACAAAGCTCTGGTTCGGGACTTCGCTTTCTGGGAAATCCGTGAAGGCAATTTAGCGAGGTTCTGGACGGATGGTTGGCAACAACGGGAAAAGCTGGAGAGACATCCAATTTTACATGACCTTCAAGTTGGGGCGCAGCAGGAAGGACTGGAATATGTTAAGGATTATTGGCGCCAGGCAGAGTTGAATGAAGTGTGGCGAGTCTGGAAGAGACCTCATGAATGGAATGCGAGAATAAATCCGGAGACTCAACAAATGTATATCAGAGAATTAGATTCGAGGAAAATTAAGATACGCCCAGGCAGTGATATCCTACGTTGGGGTAAAGCAACGCAAGGTATGTTCACAGTTAAAGAAGCCTATTATTGGTTAACAAAGGAGGATAGAATGGCTGACCCAACGCCTTGGAAAAAGATCTGGGATGCTAAATGGTGGCCTAAAGTTACAATTTTCGCATGGTTGGTGTGTAGAGGTAGGATCTTGACGTGGGATAATCTACAGAAACGTGGCATGATTGGTCCATCCTGGTGTTCTTTGTGTAACAAGGAATTTGAGACACAGGAACATTTGTTGAATCGATGTCTGTATATTCAGAGTCTGTGGGAAGAAATTCGGGTTCTCTTCGGTTACCTGAATAGGGATCCTGACAGTCTTAGGGGTACCATTTTACAATGGGGAGCGGGGCATTTTCATAGCAAACTTGTTAGGAGGCTCTGGAGTCTGTCGCTGGGTTTTGTAATTTGGGAGGTGTGGAAAGAACGAAATCGTCGAATTTTCAAGGGTCGAAGCTGCTGTGAGGCAGGAATATGGGAGGTAGTTTGCCGGTCGATTAAAGAAACGGTCCTCTCCGAATCTTGGGGAGAGGAGGATTGGAAATTAAATGTGGAAGAGCAGCGAATAATAACCAAATTGAACATAGATTTTACGATGTTATACCCCAACACTGATAGGCGTCATAGATATAGTATGCAGAGCCCCAATTATTTTCGCTTCCCAGGCGATAATCAAATTAAATTGTCCTTCGACGGTGCATCAAAGGGCAATCCTGGGGAGGCAGGATGGGGCGGGATTTTCCGCGATAGTCGAGGGGGTTCGCGTTGGGCATATGCAGAATGGGGCGGGGAAATGTCCAATAATGAGGCGGAGCTCTGGGGGGTCTATCATGACATTCACATTGCTGTAAGGAATGGATACCGAAACCTTGTTATAGAAGGCGATTCCCAAATTGTCATTGAACTGCTCAGGAAATTACAGAGGGGTAAAACATGGGACCACGTTGCCAAGAGCTGGAGGATAGCTGCCATTATACAGGATATTGAAGGCCAGATGAGGCAGATCGATTATATTACACTCAATCATGTATTGCGGCGAGGAAATAGGGCGGCCGATTATTTAGCCAATTGGGCATGTGGCGAATCGACTCGGGTGATGGATGGTAGCTGGGGTGTGTTACAGGAGGATCCACGGTGGGCTGAGTTGGCAACCATCTTACGACAGGATAATGATGAGGCGATCGGGCGTGACAGGACTGCTTAGCTACCTTCCCATAATGATTCGGAGGCGCAAAGAATGGAATAATTATGAACACTGCGGTGGGATCATGTACGAAACTGTCAAAATTCCCATTTGGCAGAACGAATTTATGCAGATATGGGACGAAATGACCATCCCAAGGCCGAATGCAGGGCGGGTACTGAGGTGGGAGTGCGGTGGCATCAGGAGGCCAAGGAGCTTATCACATCAGGGCCTTAGTCCTGCGACGTGTAATAATGAGCAGGCTTGGGAGCTAACTAACAATAACGAGGGAAGGTGGTCGATCGGCGGTATAATGTTGCATGGAAGGGTTCTGCTATTGCATGCCTGTAGAAGAATAGGGCTCTGTCTGTATAAAAATCAACAACGTGTGGGAGGTTCGGCGCTTATGTTGGAGCAGCGTATGGTGGAATTGGGTCCGCCTAAGAAAAGAATTTGGAAATTGCTGTCTACGAAGTCTACGAGTATGGCCGCAGTCAGAAATGAGGGTAGGAAAACGCGTAGTCAGGGGGTAGTTCTGGAGGAGAAAGGGAAACAGGCGGCTGAGGAAACTTTGCGGTCCATTTACCTGGACATCTCTGAGGAGTCGGAAGACCAAGAAGGAGATATAAGGGAGTATTTTGCAGAGGAGACACCACGGCCGACCTCGGGAGGAAAGGTAGGCAAATGGATGAGGCACTCTGGTTCAGTGGGCGCCAGAGACGATGATGTTGAGGAGGATGACGGACGCTCGGAGGAAGATGAAGATGAGGAGGTTGACGGATGCCGTGGTCGAGGTCGAGGCTGAAGGGGTCGCGGTAGTGCGCGGGGTGGTGGTAAGAACCGAGCTCGCAGAGACATGTATGACGAAGGTTTCAGTGCCGGGGTTCCAGGCAGGAAGCGAGGTAAGAAGGACATGCGGCGGAAATTGCAGGAAGCCGAGGACGCTTACGTAAATGAAACCCATCACCATATTCGGAGGATTATCGACCACTTGGAAGAAGAGGCGCTGCAGGACCAATCGGACCCTGAGATGGCAGACTGGGAGAATTTTCTCCCTGATCCGGGCCACACCAGAGGGAGGATGTCCCTCTACAAGCAATCCTTGCATGTATATTGGGGTATGAAACATTTACTTGCCAAGGCAATGGAGCAAGTAGCAGTTGAAATGGTGGAGCTTGCCCAAGGGAACCTGAAAAAAGAAATGAAGAATCTCCAAATGACTCTCACGATGCAGGACAGGAAGATGGACCAGCTGATCCAGTTGCTCAAAGGCAGTGGAATAGTTAAGGCATAACCTGATATCAAGACTGATCCCATGAAGCAGTAGATTATGGAGGTTATTATATGACTCTTTTTGTATTTTTGATATCTTAGATGGATTAGTATCCAGTCAAGCACGGCACGATTCTCTTTACAACTATGCATAGTATGTTTTTAGGTAGAATAGGGGGTTTTTCAATCAGGTTTGATAAAATGAACATATACTTCTTTTGGATGGGGGTTATATACTTTCGAAGGCCACCCGGTTTCCCTTCTGGGCGGGTGGCGCCATGTATATGTACATAGTTTTTTTCTTTTTATAGTAATAGAATCATGCCTCAGCTTACAAAAGAAAAAGAATATTAATGGGAGGATTATATGGGAGGGGAGTTATAAGGTGAAGAGGGAGTGGAGGGTTCTAAGGCCCGGAGGAATAAGGAGCCAGAAAGAGAAGAGAGGAGGCAGAGGGGAGAGGGGAGAGTTGAGGTCCAGGTTCTTGGAGGAATAAGAACTTAAGAGAGAAATTAAAATAGGAACAGGGAAGATAAAAGAGGAGGGAGAAGGGGACACATAGGTAAGAGTGGGACTCTTTTCTTTTATTAATTAATGGATGGGTTTCCACTTTACTTATTTTGTATAACAAGAGAGAGTTTTGGAAATTCAAACTATATTTCGTTTCAGACTGTGGGTATGTTACAAAAATAAAAATAAAAATTTTATTTTATTTAAATATAGTATTTATAATATAATTATATATTAGTTTTTAGATTCGAAAGTTTTTTAGATTACTTAATAAATAAAATAATTATTAAAATAATTAAAAATTAGTAAAAAGTAATTATTGTATGTGAATACATGGGAAGTGAGGGTGTTTATGTTAGGGTTTTCTCTCTAGCTTCCTACACATTCAATTACACTCATAAATTTCTAGCTTATAATATTTTTATGGGCAAACCTTATTGTTAATGGTTGAGATAAATATTTTGGCACCGTTTGGATATCAATCTTGGTGTCATTATATTGTGATTAATTAGTTCCTATAAGGGAACAAGGTTCTTAGCAATGTAAAGCAAACCCACTATTAAACTGTAATTCACTCCTATTTCTATGCATCAAAAATTGTTCAATAGAAATGCAAGCAACAAGTCATAAAATAGTCTATCTAGTAAATAAAAAACTAAAGTGTAATGTAGATTTCCACTAGTGGAAGGATGTAATAACCTAACTGTGCAAAAAACTCAACAAGAAAGCCAAAAAATAGTTATCATTCATAAAGAAATTAGTGATTCAAGAGACCATTTACACCTTCAAGGTATTCATTGTAGCTTCATTGCACATGCAAATGTAGTTCACTATGGACTGATGTAACTCACTATGTATGCGATGGACCACAATATAACTCAATATATGTTCAATAAACCCATTGTGCAATATATTTTATTGTGTATGCAAAAAATCACTAGGCATCAATGCATTTCACTATGTATGCAACAATCCACTCTGCATTAATGTATTTATGCAATGAATCCTTGTGTATCAATGTGACTCAGTGTTCATGCAAGAAACCATTTTGTAATAATATAGTTTACTATGTTTGCAAGGGGGTTGTTACAATGCAATGGTGCTTTCTATAATACCTCAACCATTCAAATCAAGGATAACCTCTTCTAAAATCAACAATACTTCAATACTTCAACAACCTAACAAATGAAATCACATATCATGGAGGAATTCTAGTTCACCCTTATATTTTTTTTACCCTGGATCACATGCAATAGATCAAAGCTCTATGGAGGAAATCAAGTTAACTTATGGATAAATGCTAAGGCATTCAAAATATGGTCAATACATGTTGAAAAATAAGAATGATACACAAATAGATGTGTGTGTGAATAAGAATGCACTATGGAGAATAAGATTGATGCATAAAACAAAAACCAAGTTAGATAAAATCCATATTGTGACCTCCAATATGTTGTCAATCAGAGATACAAGTACTATGTGTAAATGCTTAAGAGAATTGTGCTAAATCTGAAGTAAAGAAGGATATATAAAATACCACAAAGGAAAGAGAGGAAGAGTTATTTTCTCCCTTTATGTTAATCCTTGAGTGATAATATTGCAAGCAATCACAGTCTTCAATGAGGGTTTCTATTATTCAAACCAAATCACAAGATTTTTAATCATCCAAACTCAATAGCAAGTACTAAGTATTGTGTCAATGTATATATAGGGTTCTTATTGCAACAAAAGCTTAATCTATGCTAAAGTCACAAGATTGCTAATCATTCAAACAAGATTAACAAATACTAAATACTATAGATATAAGTTCATGTTACAAGAAAATACTTAATATGAATTAGAAGTAATGAGATCTCGTCATAAAATCACAAGAAAACACACTCTAATGAAATAAGGATACGCAAGCTCTTGCCGATCTAGATTGGTGGGCCCTTGCCAGTTCAGGTTTGCAAGCTATTAGGTTATAAACATGCTATTAAGTTGCACCAACAATCAAAATGAAGTTTCCATTAACCAACGAGGAGGCTTCAACAACTACAATGCTTATATCCACGCCATAACAATTTTTTAATGATAATGAGAAGCAATCTGTATAAATATTGTTTGCAAAAGCTCACACTACAACAAGATATCCTCAAACTAAATATTATAGGTTTCAATAGAATGTTTATAAAGGGAAGCCCTAGTTGTAGATAAGGTTGACCTCTTTGATCACATTGTTTTCTTAGAAATAGTTACTCATACATATATTTTAAGTAAAACCTAGAACGAGAGCTCTGATATTCATTTATGGTGGTTGAAATCCACATCTTGATTAATGAAACATCCTTGGCTACATCAAAATAGTTGGGTTGAACCTTCATGAGCAGGAAGACCATGATTCAAAGCTTTCCAAATTGATTGGGGGCTAGCCTTATGCTCCATGTGACCAAGCCTCACACACAAGTTTTGATCATAGGTTAATTAGGAAATTAAATGTAAAATGTAAACGTAAAAGTGAAAGGAAAATATGAAATGGAATATGATGAAATGAAACTGAAAGTGAAATGTGGAAGGAAAAGTACTTATTAGATATTTTTGGTAAAATATTAAAGTATTTCTTCCTAGATTTAGGGCTAGGGGTTTTTCATATGGGAGCTGAGCGAGTTTTTGGACAATCTATTTGGGAGTGTGCTGCATAGGTTTTTTTTGGTAACTAGGTAAGGAGGGTATTGGAAGGGTATTGGAAGTTGCGTAGCCTACTGCTGCCATGGCAAGGACGGCTTCCTGGGATGTAAATTTGTGATTTGGTTAATGGAAATCCAAATTCATGTGTGATGGAGATTGTTGTTATTTTTAAATTATGTGGTGCAATATTGTTATTTACAACCATTTGTGTTAGTCAATTCTTTGAATGCATTTTTACTACTTATATTATTTTGTTGTTCATAGTTATGTGCTTTGCATTTTTACAGTTGTCCTTTGTTCTTGTTGGCCCTCCTGGCCAGAGCTTGTTCCAACAATGTGCACCAACTAGGAACAACTTGTTCCCCTCTCCAGGGGGGTGGCAGCAACAGTGGAGAGAATCCCAAGTGAACGAACTTGTGGTCAAAAGCGGGTTGTGAGCCTATCCAACCTGCAACTTCAGGAATGCAAAATTTTTAGTTCCTTGGCTCGAAATTTTCTGGGTTCCTGTTGGTCGAATGGCTCCTCACTAGATTGGTAGATTGGTAGCTTCTATTGTGCTTTCGGAGGATTTTCATTTTTGGTGTGAATGAATTTATAGCATTTTCTAGGCCTCTGTTGGAGCATATCCGACACGCTATGAGAAGGAAGTCACTAAAAGAGCCTTGCATCTCATGTTAAGTTCAAGCCACAAAGGTAATGAGGTTTCCGCTGTGTCGTCAAAACCAGCGAAAGATTAAAAGGATGAGGGCCGAAGAAGAGTATAGCCCACTCTGCGTGAGAAGGGGGAGAAAACATTTCCCTGTGTAGAGAACTCAAGGCGTTGATCAGGGGAAGGGACGTCAGCTTTACAAGGCCGCGCTGTGGGGAGGTTTGCATTGAAAAGAACCTTGTGGTTAACATGGAAATTTTTGGTACTGACCATGAAGCTGTGCGGGCTAGCAGGCCTTCTCAGGTGAGAAGAGGCCATGGGCATTTGGCAGAGGGTTGCGCTACACAAGTGAATAGACACCCACTCCAACAGACCGCACAGTGGAAAAAGAACTCAATATATGGCATCGATGATGACTGTGGTGGAAGGATGCGACGACGCACCGCACACTGGGAGGGGATTGGCAGTGTGTGGTCGCCGCATACCATAAGGATTCAGTCGATGGGCTAAGGATTCAGTGGATTATGTTTGGGGTTAATCCCTAGACAATTTTGTATGACAACATGCAAGACCATGGCATTACTCGAGTTTATATATAATTGGAGGGGATGAAACCGAAAGAGGAACAAATATTATTGATGAGGAAGTCTGGAAGCGTGGTTTGATGATTGCAGTCGTGAGAATCCTTAAAACTGTTGGTAGCGATATTGCAGTCATTAACACGACTACACAGGAAGCCCAATGGGCTATAAATGCAGCTCATGTAGAAGCAGAGAGTGTTAAGAATGACTTCCTTCAGATGTTAGTTCAATAGGGTCGCCAACAAATTCAATGTTGCCAAACTCCCAAGATACTGAAAGGAATTAAGGAATTTTGGCAGCGAATTATGCCAAGGGAGCTACATCCCAGTTCATATTATGAAGAGTGTTGAATTTTAAATTTCTTTTGCAGGCCATTTTAATTCGTAGTTTTTTTGTTGTTTATTTTGTTTGGCTCACAAAGACCCATGCAGCGCAGAAAGGAGATTTGGGACAGGGTATATGGGTAATCTTTTATTAAAGCCCCCACTAGTGTCGTTAGCTAGTCCTGATCAGACTAGTTAACACACTGCTTTTTAAGCTATCCTAGAACAACGAAAGGAAGGACAAACAGAGTCTTACTGCAAAACCCCTCCAACAACTGTAGAGTCCAATAGCACCGACAAGTGACAATAGGTAGGGAGTTCGAGTAGATGCAGTAAACATGGACAATGGAAGAAGGGGAGAGCAACATAGAGCTTATTGCAGGATGCAATAGACATAGTAGAGTAGAGAAGGAGAAAGGATTGGGATCTTAGGAGCGGAGGAGTTTGGGATGCCTAAAAAGGAAGAAGTGTGCTAAGTGTGCTAAGGGGGAGAGCAAAATATAGTAGAATTAAATATAGTAGAATAGAGTGGAGGGGAAACTTGCAATTCAACTTTTAGAGGAGGATTTGGATTGCGCAGTAGTATCACAAGTAATCATGGATGTTTGCTTGGATTTTTTTTGTTGGTGGTAGCACAAGTGAGCATGGATGTTTGCTTGGATTTTTTGTTGGTGGTTTATTGGAGCTCAAATGCTAACTTGGGTTAATTAGGAAATGAAACGTAAAATATAAATTTAAAGGTGAAAGGAAAATGTGAAATGATATGTAAAATGAAATATGATGATATGAAATGAAACTAAAATGTGGAGGGAAAAGATGTTACTAGATGTCTTTGGTAAAATATTAAACTATTCCCTCTTAGGTTTAGGGTTAGGAGTTTTTCATATGGGAGCTGAACGAGTTTTGGGCAGTTATTTTAGGAGTGTGTTGCATAGTGTTTTTTTGGTCGTTGGGTGAGGGTATTGGAGGTTATGCAACCTCCTTACCACCATTGCAAGGAGGGTTACTTGTGATGTAAATTTGTGTTCGTGTTAATGGAAATATAGATTTATGTGTGATGGAGTTTGTTGTTATTTCTAGTTTCTGTGTGATGCATCATTGTATTTACAACAATTTGTGTTAGCCAGTTCTTTGAATTCATTTTTACTGCTCATATTTTATTTTGTTGTTCATAGATATGTGTTTTTGTTCACATTTTTGTAGTTGTTCTTCATTCATGTTGGCGCTCCTAGCCACAACGTGTTCCAACAATCCTCTACTCTTGGTATTAACCATATAAAAAACTTAGGAAATTGACAAATAAAGAACTTATTTATCTTGAGTATGCTTTCAAGGGAGTAGGGTGTAATACTATGAGTTTGGGCAATATTAGGGTTGGATGGAAATACTATAATGGGATATTGGTAGCAAAACAGTTACTTATCATAAAAAAAAGGGTCAAGGCAAGGGTTCAACAAGAATGAGGATTGTGTTGCAAACAACTACAAATGGAGAGAAACCACCACACAACTAAGTCACAACCAAGGGGTAGTGACTAGCAAGATATGTGCCAAGCCAGTTAGAGTTGTCCCTAGAATTGGTCGAGCCACCAACAGTTGATGTGGAAATGAGTGAACACAATGGACCATGCACACGAGGAGAAATAATGTTGGGGCCTAAGAAGGATTAGCTGAGAATCAATTTTGAAAATGTAGCTTAAAAGGTGATTTTGCATTGGTCAAGTGCCATGACATGCAGTGAATCACCAAAATTCTCTCATAACATAATTAACTAAATAATTCCTAAGTTCGGACCTTAGGCATAAAATCTATAATTTAATTTTTTATTTTATTAGCCACTTTTTTATAACATCAAGAGGTCAACGAATGATTATATTGTGACCGACGATTTCAAGTGTGGAGGTGCAATCTCAACTCTCCATCACTTTGGAGATTAGGTCATAAAATTATAAAAGAGGGAAATGGGTTGTTGGAGAGTTTAGCTTGATTTGGCACAAGAGTTGGGCTATCAACAAAGATAGGAAGTTGAAGTTACAACAAAGTGTGATCAACATAGAGGCAAATTTCAGGTGCAACGAGTAGGCTTGAGTAGGCCAAATTATCTAGGTCATACAAGTTGATTTAGAGGAGTAGAAACATATTGAATTAATAGGGCCGAGTTGTTGGGCCGATTTAACTAGATCATATAGGCCAATTTCTAATGAGTCACACAGATCAATTTGGATGGGCTATACAAGAAAAAATCCACTGGGTCATACAAATAATTTGTTGGATTGAAGGGTTGAAAATTTCTAGTTAAGCTACTTTGTAAATTCCTAATAAAATATTTGTTCTAATCAATTTTTGAAGTCGAAGAAAGAGCCCAAGTTTGTTGGGTTTCCCCAGATTAGGGTTTCTAGGGTAAAAATTGTGTCAAATATTTTTATTTTCCTGTTTAATGTTTGTTTATTTATGTTGTGCATACTAAGTTAGGAACTCATAGTATTTCTTGTTATAAAATTTCAGACCTGAGAAAATTAATTTTGTTTCTATTCTAAGAAATTTGATTGAACATTAAATATGATCTAGGTTTAAAAAACTAACACTTGAGATGTCATAGGTGTGAGGAGACTGTGGTACAACCACCGTTATGAGATGTCGAGTTGACATCTAAACATTTCAACTGAAAAGTCTTCATGAGGACATGCAACAATGGTATGCAGAGCACATAGGTTGATACGAGGGTGGCCAGAGATAGACAAGCCAGAGTAGCCAACAAACATGGCTCATGGATCACGAGCTATGGACATAATTAGCTGAAAGTTCCAAGCTATGCATGGTTGATTTAGGAGACAACACAACAATGTTTGAGGTGTAGATAGCTGTGGAAGTTAACCATTCAACAAAAGGTCGAGTCGCGATAGAGTTGTGTGGGTTGAGTACATTGTAGCAAAGCTAGACACAGGGACACATGACATCAAGCCAATTGAAAAATAGATGGAAATTATATAACATGGACATTGCAAAAGGCTAGATTTACCAACGTTCTTGGAGGAGGTAACCCTTAGAGGGAGAGAGGGAGATTGTACTAGTCGGGGGATTGGTAGAAAGATAATTTTAATGGTTGTCTCAAAGGACTAAAACAAATCCAGAAAGAAAAACATTGCAAATCTATAAACTAGTAATTTTCGTGTGGGTCTTTAAATGGATAAGAATAAGGCTAATTATTAGAGCAGAGATGGAAACAACAAGTCTTAGATTTAAGGATTGGTTGGATGTAGCATCAAATTTCCTACCATGGAAGGAAAGGGTTATCTTACTACTAAAGGAGAATGACCCTTGGGACATTGTGGGTAAGGAGACCCAATCACCAATACATCCAACATAGTTGGCAGCCCACAAAAATAAGGACATTAGAGCTCTACGTCATCGTGGATGTGGTGAAGGATCACTTGTTTCCTCACTTGGCATAAAAGAAGATAACCAGGGAGATGCACAAGGCTCTAACGGACTTGTTCTAGAACAACATGAATAGAAAGATGATCTTGAGGAATAGACTCAAATATGTTCTATTTCCAAAATTTAATAATGTTACCAGTTTCTTCATGAAGATCACCTAGACACAAGATCAACTTGAAACCATTGGGGAATAGGTAGAAAATGTAGAGCTTGTGAATGTGGCATTGAATGGTCTTCCCAAGTCATGGGATCCATTTTCCAAAGGAATCTACACTCAATAGCACCTTCCCAATTGGGAGATACTTTCAAATGACTCCATCCAGGAAGAGAATTAGGAGGAGTCTAAGGTCGACAAGCAAAAAGATTAACAGGACAACTTGGCCTTGGATAGTATGACCAAGAATAGCAAAAGAAAAGGTTTGAAATGTAAAAGTGAGGAGGAAACCTTTCAATGGATAAAAAAGAAGGAATTGAGTAAAATCAAGTGCTTTAGTTGCCATAAGAATGGGCACTATGCATCCAATTATCCACAAAGGAAGGATAGAAAACGTATGTAACCGATTATAGCTTTGTTGACAAAATCTTGGGTAGAAGAGTTTGCCAAGAAGTTTGAGATGGAATTCACATGTGTTTCCTACCTTTTCTCAAGTACCATAACAACTAGTGCATGGCTATTAGATAATGGAGCCACATGTCATATAATAGGAGCAAGTGAGCTGTTTGACAACCCGATAGAGTGGGACTTAGAAATCCACGTGGATTTTGGTGTTGATACCAAACATGTAGTGAAGGGAGTTGGGACAGTTTTATTCTAAATTGAGTCAAAAGGCGTGTTGAAAATAAAGCATATGTGTTATGGGTGTTAGAAATCAAAAGAATTTTTATATGTGTCTATGATGGAGAATAGAGGGTTTTTTGTAGCATTCTAGGATGGGTAGACATTGATCAAACCCATGCGATCTAGCTCTAGCGATGGCCACATCCTTGACGCTAGAGAGGGAAGCTTATATAGGCTAAAGGTCCAACCCATTTGAGAGATGGAAAGCAACAAAAGAGTGAAAAAGAATAAGAAGTAGGAAGCTCCGAAGGTTGGATAGAGTAGAGGGAGTCGAACTTCAGGTTTTTAGGTGGCGAGCAGGAGTTGGTGGATCCTTCCAAGTTTGTCAAGAAGAACTCATGGTATAATATGACTTTGCAGGATGTTCAAATGCAAGAGTATTATAGGAGCAAGTGGAGTATGCCTCATAGAAAATTTTAGGGGCTAATGTTTGCACAATGGGCTAATTTTCTATGATTTTTCCATAAAAAAGGTTCACCAATTTCCAATTCTATAAAAGACGATTTGCCCAAATTTTAGAATATAAAATTATTTTAGCTTAAAAATCGCTAACATTATATAGAGACTATATATAAAATCATTATAAATTTGAATAATTTTACAAATATATCAATAAACATTTTATAGTTTCCATATTAGGGATTAGTGAGATTCACCAATGTTTTTAAACTTCAAGAAATTTTTTCATCCTTAAAATTTTCCTTGGTATGCCTTCAAAGAAGATTGTGAATTAGGTGGTAGGGAAGGCTCTAGTTTAGAGGGAACAACAATAATAATGGATGAAGTGTGGTACATTGTTCCAAGATTGAAGGTAAATCCAGTTATAGGTGGTGGAAGTACCTCCCTCACTAAGAGGAAGTGTTGGCATTTATAGCTCAAGCAACTATTTTTGCACGGGCCTAAATGTCTAGGCATGCAAAGGTCGCCTTAGACACCATTACACCTTAGCAATTACTTTAGTAATTAAAGTAATTTCTTTTATAAAACAAAATTGAGTTAATCTAATGAAATACAAAATCTTTTGCATTAATGAATCTCAATTGTCAATCTCAAGTGAGTTGAGATCTAATCTCAATTGTCAATCACTTTGGAGATCACTGTTATGGATATGATCATTAAATCTTATTAAAGAAAGCCTAGACCAATGGAGAAGACACAACACAAGGGCACAAGACATTGAGAGAAGCATCTCAATTGTGTCACGTCTAAGGAAAATGATAAGGTGTAACAAGGAGATCAAGATCATCTAAGACTAGGGCTTGATTAGTTGGATTAGATCTAGATTTATTGTATTGATTTTCCTCGATTTGGGCCTTTTTCCCAGTAAGGGAGCCAAATTACATCCTAATCATTATTTGAAGAATTAATTTAGTTGGGTAAAAAAAATTGTGTGCTTATGTGATTGATATTAGTTGATTTATTGTGCTTCCACTAAATATTTTTATTTACATTAAAAACCCAATTGTACTTTTATCTAGTAGACGTGAGTTTATTTGTTAGGTTAATAAATTTCCAAGTGTTAGGTTCATAATTTAACAAGTCTTGCATATGTTGGACAATGAAGGTGCCCTTCATTCTAAAACACCATTCCCCTCAACATGATTGCTTCATTTTCTTTTGTATATCAAGATAAACATTGTTGTCCAACTATGCAAAGAGTATTTAAGTTTTGCTAGAAAAATCCTTCAAATCATCAAGTCTAGCTTCTTTGGTAACCTTGCATATGAATGCAACCAATCATAAGCTTTAAGTATTTCTAATGTACCAAAAAAAGGCCTCATGAGCATCGATGAAATGGTCAAGATGCTTGCACTAGTATTCCATTAGGCAATTACATAACCCTTTACAAGTATTTCAAGCTTTGCATCAATGAACTCAAGGTTCCATAAGATAAGATCTTCCCTATTTCCAAACTCAATTGAACTAAGAATTTGAGAGATATGATGGGTGGTAGTTATATTGGTGGCGTGTTTTGGCATAGGTTATCATTCATATCAAACACAACTTCTAGGTGTTGTCCCTTTTATAGTTCTTCAAGATGATTGTGTTCTCTTCCTTCGTGACAACACCAGTCCCTAAATTCTTCTTACTCATTTGCAATTTTGTTTTTATTTGAAATTATCACTACTCACTACAATCATGTTATGAAATTGGTAATCTGCATGGACGAAAACCACTTATATTAAAAACATATGTTTGGTTCTTAATACAAGTCTAATGAAACTAAAAATAAAAAGCCTAAATGAATTTTATGTTGAAAAACAAGAAATGAACCAAAGGTTCCATGCAAAATTCAAGTACAAGTATAATTAATACTTTATGTTTGACTATGAGAATTTAAATTAATGCATTCCTTATTTCCAAAAGACTAAAATTTGCATCTTATGAATATTGTATAGAATAATTTATAATAAACTCTCAGAAAAATAAAATAAAATAAAAGATAGGATGATAAATTCTTGCATATGATAAACATAAACTCTTTGAATCATTATAGTATGTGCAATATATGGGTATTTTTATTGACTAGTAAGAAAGAATCGGTCACATATATTAACATTAATACGCTTATAAATTGTCCCTTTTAAAAACACTATCATATAGAGCCTCTAACAGATATATGCTAAAAGAGAACCAAAAAACAAACACAATTATGCAAAACTAGGGAAAGCAATCTAGAGCTTACCTATTTTCTTCCATTCAGATAAATCAAGCTAGAATAATGAGGTAGCATTCCACATATTACCTTCAAAAAAGTGTCCTGCACAGTGCACTCACTCAACTAACTTAACTATTTGGAAGAAATAAATTTGTTAAAAACCAATGTGGCTTAAATTCAAATAAACCAATAGTGTTGTTCTCGAGTGAGAAGATTAAGGTAAAATAATTTTTGCAACAAGAGACATTTTACATTAAAGAAATAAAAATAATAAAATTCAATTTGTTATATTTTGATTTAGTTCTTAATTTGTGAATAAGTTTTGTTAAAATATTATCAGTCAATACTATGGTTTATCAATACCACATGTCAAAAAACCATAACTTTTTCACAACCAAACTATCACTTTATGGTGGATATTATTAACTTGTAAAAAGTAGGCTTTATTATAATACATAAGTCAATACCATGACTTATCAATACCACATGCCTAAAAAACATAACTTATTTCACAATCAAAATATTCTTTACCATGGATATTATTAATTCGTAAATAGACTTTGTTACAGTACCATGGGCTAATACTATGGATTATCAATACCACATGCCAAAAAAACATAACTTATTTCATAGTCAAATTATTTTATAAAAATATGACAAGATTCTTAACCATGGATATTCACTCTCACTTTACCATGGATATTATTAACTTGTAAATATGATTTGTTACAATACCATGGTTTATCAATATCACATGCCCAAAAACCATAACTTATTTCACAATAATAATATTTTATTTTAATTTATTTTTATAACATTTTGATATATATCTAAACCTTCAAGGACTACTAAAAATATTCACATAGAAATGAAATTAAGGTTTTAATAAAATAAAAAATGTGAATATTTTTATATTTAAAGTTGTGAAATGTATATAATATAGATAGTACTATTAAGAACAAACATAGATCCATTTTAAATAAAGATCCAAGTGATGAGAGCAAACAAAGTGACTAACAATAATAGAGGAAAGATAATGCATGTTTTTTAAGTTTTTCATTGTTGTATTTTCTTTGACATGATTGATCCAAAATATAGGTTTAATAGTTTACAACCAATCGAACATTTTTTAATTTAGATACTTTCTTAAACACAATACAATGGGATCAAATTTAGGGTCAAGTTGGGGAGAGGGAGGGAGATAGTGACAAAACTAAAAGGCAAAGAGAGAGGGAGGAAAGAAAAAACTGTAGAAACATCCTGTAGATTCACAAGCTCATGTAATTTACTAAAACAAGAGACAAGAATCTACTTCTACTCTTTACAGCATAAGCACATAAATATCAAAAAAAACAATAATCGACAAGAGGAAGAACATCAATGACACATAACACAATAAGTATCCAAGGAAAGCTACAGCTCAAAACCCCACTATATGTATTGCATTAATCAGAAATCCAAGATGATAATACAATGCTTGTTCTCACAAGAACAATCCCAGTACTCAGTAAAATCAATCTCCAACTCACAAGCAAACTCTTGGCCAACACTTATTCAATTCTCCTGCTCTCCAAGTCCCTATTTCCTTGCCCAATTCCTATGGTTGATTAGCCCATCTTAAAGGGAAATCAATGCATCCAAAACTACGCAATCCCTTCTAGGCTCAGTTCCTGGTTGCATGCACCATCTATACAACTCAGAAAATTCTACAACAAATAGTACATTGTCCCTGCACTCTAGTCTCAACTGGGTATTTCTCAGAATCGACATGCATGAGTTTCTGACGAGGGAATCTTCAGTTAACTGGAGTAGCACTAGTTAATGCATTAGTGCACCAACTTAGTGTTAAATCACTATTAGTTCCTCAAACAGTTTGGAACTAATTTAACTGGACTTAACTCAGTAAACTGAGTCAACTAAATACAACTCATACTTAACTCATCGTAAACCCCTATAATATAGGGAAAACATATACATGACTTCAAAAAGACTTCCAACTCAAAATTCCTAAGTTAACTAAGTTAACTCACTCTAGTTAGCTATTACAAGTTGCTATGAGAATAGAATTCGATTTTAATTCTCAGTTTAATTCAAGGACAAATTAAACTATAATTTCTGGAATCTATTTTTATCATTTCTTGTTGCTATTTCCAACAAAAACACATAGAGAGATAGAGGTGGAGAGAAAGAGGGAGTAACACGGGAGAGATGAGAGGAGGGGAGACAGATAGAGAGAGAAGGATAAGAGAGAGAGAGAGAGGGAGACACAAATATGGAGGTGAGAGGGAGAAGGGGAGAGGGAGGGAGATAGTGACAGAGTTGGAGGGAAGAGAGAGAGAGAGAGATGGGGGCAGAGGCAGAGGAAGGTGGGAGAGAAAGGGAGAGAAAGAAAAGAAGAGAGAGAAGACTCAAGAGAGAGGAGAGAGATGGAGTTGGAGGGGGAGGGAGAGGGAAGGAAGAAAAAATACATAGAGGGAGAAAGGTGGAGAGAGAGAGGTAATGGCAAGGGATTGATGGAGAGAGAGTGAGGGAGAGAGGAGAGCAGGAGCCGAGAGAGAGAGAGAGGAGGAGAGAAAGAGAGGGAGTGACAAGGGAGCGATGGAGAGAGAGTGAGGGAGAGAGGAGAGAAGGGGCCAAGAGAGAGAGAATGAGAGAAGGGGAAGAGAGAGAGGGAGGGACTGACAAGGGAGCGATGGAGAGAGAGTGAGGGAGAGAGGAGAGAAGGGGCCAAAAGAGAGAGAGAGAGAGAGAGAGAGAGAGAGAGAGAGAGAAGGGGAAGAGAGAGAGAGGGAGAGAAGGGGAAGAGAGAAAAAGGGAGGGAGAGGGAGAGAGAGATAGACATGGAGAGAGGGTGTGTATGTTTTGAGGGTGACATAGAGGGAGGGGATAAGAAAGAGACACATAGATACACATATAGATATTATATAGTATTACATAACCAACCTAGATCAATCTTAACGCCAAATCTATCAAGCGTCGAGAGGGGTCAAATCTCTCGAGTTGCAAACCTTTCCTCAAGTTTTGCTCTCAAAAAAGAGGTTTGCACCTCGAGAGATTAGATCGCTCTTAGCGCTTGATAGATCCAAGGTTAAGATGGATCTAAGTTGGTTAATAAATATCAAAGTTACCAAGATCTAGATACATATTTGTTTGACTTTTTAAAATCTAGGATCTGTATACAATGGGGAAATGTTAAGTACAAAAAATACTATTTTAATTTTTTATAGATATATTCAAAGTTAAGAATCAATGTCATTCATGAATTGCAACATTAAACTAAAATCATTGGATAGTTTACGTGCGTATGTTTCCACAACTAGTCATCATAATGGTTATTAGTGTTTTGGAATTTGATCGTGTATAGATTTTGGATTGTCCAACATTTTGGGTGGACTTACCACCCATCATCAGGGACAAATGAAAAGCTTGATCAAGATTTGCTTTTGTCCTTGATGATGGGTGGTGAATCCACCCGAAACGTTGGACAATTCAAAATATATACGCAGTTAAATTCCAAAACACTGATAACCATCATTGGATAATTTATAAATATGACCATTGAGATCATGATGCATCATGTATCATACAAAAAGAATAATAACAATTACAAAAATGAGCACCTATTCAAAGATCACTCTATTTATACAATAATGTAGAGCACGTCTAATTACATATCCTAAAATGGGATTACAATCTCATCATTTGCATATTGCAACTCTACATTGTGAATAAACAATGTGGGGCTAAGAATGTTGGACACTACAACAAAATGTTGGACCAAAGTGTAACATCCTCAAGTAGTTTGAGATCAGTGATGGCATTAATGAGATGTTTAAGCAGATCTCAAACTCCACATCCCACATCATGCTTGGACCCTTCTTATACTTTGGATTAGAATGTGATAGACATCTGAGGTTGGAATGAACATATGTAAGATCATCAAACTTCATTATTCCCAGTCTATTTCACCTCACCAAATCGATAAAGCCATATGTGCTTCAATTATTCTCAACTAATGAGGAATTGGAGACGTCCAATAACACCATTGAGAGATGAACATTGTCCTCACCATGGAATCCCCAACAATAATAAAATCAATATGCTCATGAGCATCCATGGTTAGTGAATCAAAAATCCCTACATATTTTCCTCAAAGTTGTCTTATAACCTTTGTACCACTTCAGAATCTTTATTTGGGGTTGTTCTCCCTAGTAATGACAAATTTTTAGAATGATAATATTTGGGGTGCAATGCATAGGCCAAAAGGTATAATTTTGAAGTTATTTTGTTCCACATTTTGGTAACGATGTCCTTGATTTCACGATAAAATACTTCAAATAGATCACTTTCATCCTCTCCAGCATACTATCTATGTTTGCATAGAATTCCCCCAAACAAAGCATATATATATATATATATATATATATATATATATATATATATATATATGCATGCTTTGATCATGGTTAGGATTAATTCTATAAAGTGTAAAAGATATTTAACCTTATCTCACCATACATTATTAAGAATGATAGACTTGATTGAAATCCTCCACAACTCACAAAGAGGATCAATGACCATTGCTTTCTTTTTTGACCTCCATAACACTCTTTATCACTAGAGTGTGGGAGTCACAATGGGTTTCAACAACCTACAAATTTTGACAAGATAAATATCAAATAAAAAATCATATACAAATTGAGAAATTATAACATATATCATATTGAAGTTCCAATATGATATGTGTTATAGACCCATATCAAATTGGAGAGAGAGTGTGTGGATCTCCTCTATTCTACATATGTTTTGTTGATCCGCTCAATCTCACTAACCTTTGCAAGCATAAGGATAAACACATGTACCACACATTGAGTCTAGAAAATGTGACCATATTAACCCTCTATACTTAAACCTACAACTCTACAAACTTGTGCATTGTCCATGGTGACTTCGACAACATTCTATGGCCCCAAATTTTCTATTACATCAATAAAAGTTGTGGAGATGGATGTTGTATCTTTCTCCATGCCACTGCCCTTCAAAAACATCGCCCCTTATGGGCATATTGCAATTACATCAATTAAAGGGTGGCTTATTTTCTCTCTATCCATTAGAAATGATGGACACCCATGTTTTTACCCATATATCCTAAATTAATTGTAATTATTTATCCACGGATTTTCCTTTTGACATCAATAATGTATTGCAAACTTTTTCATAACTGGGGCACCCTCTATAATCAAACATACAACTCTACAAACTTGTGCATTGTCCATGGTGACTTCGACAACATTCTATGGCCCCAAATTTTCTATTACATCAATAAAAATTGTGGAGATGGATGTTGTATCTTTCTCCACGCCACTGCCCTTCAAAAACATCGCCCCTTATGGGCATATTGCAATTACATCAATTAAAGGGTGGCTTATTTACCCATATATCCTAAATTAATTGTAATTATTTATCCACGGATTGTCCTTTTTACATCAATAATGTATTGCAAACTTTTTCATAACTGGGGCTCTTGTACCCCTTCAGCATTTCATTTAGTGCCTTGATAATTTGTTGCCAATGAAATAAATATGCCAAAATAAATGCTATCCCATTTCGATAGACCCAACAAGCTACAAACTCATCAATTACTTCTCTTACCTAGTTATTAAATCTTGCTTCAAGAGGTACAAAAGTAGACATTTTATCAATCACAACCATGGAGGCTTAGCTACAAAGACACACGGTTTTTCCTAGATTTCTCATCAACAACATCTTGCAAAGAAGCATAGAATTTATGTTTTGTAGGACTCAAACCTTCTCTAGGTTAGTGTCCAAATCCAGCATTTGTATCATATGAATCCATGCATGCCAATGCTCCTATTTAGTCCGTCCAATGAGATGGGCTTTCATCTTAGTGGACACGTGAATCCATATATTTTTGCATTCACTGCATTTTCATTTATATGAACCACCAATAAGATGTTTGTTGAGAATCTCCACACACTACCACAAAAATGAACCACCAATAAGATGTTTGTTGAGAATCTCCACACACTACCACAAAGGAGATCTTAGGCCTTTATTCACAATGGATTTATGTGGTATACAGCTATGATGGTTCCCCTTTATTCACAATGGATTTATGTGGTATACAGCTATGATGGTTCCATGTCTATACTCTATAGTACTATGTAAATTAAAAGAAACTCAGTTTAATGCAAAATTGAAAATACATGTCCAAGAATAGTAAATAGGCCTAGTGGTTAATACCTAAATTGTAAATTGAAAATACATGTGAAGAATCAATGTTTTACATATACAGAATGAATATAGGCCCTGCTATTATTCTGATTCATATTCGTATACAATACAAAGCTGGAATTTCTATTAATATAAGACATTTTTCCAAAAAAAAATAAAAAACTAACAGATTCCAACAATGAAGGCCGTCTCGAGCAATCAAGGAAGAGCATCCAAGTCTTAAATAAGTACTTAGGTAATGAAGAAATCAAAGGAAAGAACAAGCAGACCTCCATTGATCAAAGAAGGAATTTCAGGAAGGAGGTTTGTTCTATGTTTGACTTCAAACATATAAACAACTGTTGCTGAATAATGCTAACAAATAGAAACTAGCCGTAGAATTCTATTGGCCATTTCAGCTTGAAGTAAATGTAGCCCAGTTTCATATGTCTTGGATCTTCCAACTAGAGGAAAAGGTTAAACAATGTTTTCCTCATATATGTTTTAGAAAAACCAGTGTCTAGCTCAGTCTTAATAACAGTAACATACAGAAACTAACCCTAAATTTCTATGGACCATTCAGCTTGGAATACAAGTATAAATGTAAGACAGGTTTTATATGTGACTCAATCTACCAACTAAAGGAAGGTTATACAATGTTTTTCTAGTATCATGTTTGGAAACGAAGCGTCCAGATCAATGAATTGTTATTTCTCCACAAGCATAGTTGAAAGTGTTAGGAACTCAAGGACCCTTGAACAGTTGAGAAAAATAATTGTGATCAAGCACTTCAGTGAATATATGATTAAATCATAATGGAGAAGGCATCCTAAGGAAAAAGCATTATGGAAAACAAATCCTTCTGGACACAAAATATATTTATATCACATTATATAGGTCTTGGCTTATAGTTGCAATGTGCAAAGTCAATTCAGAGGTTCTCATTGTGTTTTCTAAGCTTTTTGGGGATTACTCTCCAAAATTCAGATTGCGACTTATCTCCCAAGGTTTATATCAACCCAATCTATTTTTCATGAGAAAGCTTACTTGAACTATAGCATCAGCTTAGTTTACAACCAAAGGCCAAAACTTCAAAGTTCAAACACAAAAAATCATAAGGTAGTCCAGGCAAAATTAACATTACTAAAGACCCTATTGCACTATTTACTGTGCTAAGAGGTCACTTGCAAGGAATCACTCTGATCATAGCGTAGTAATGAGCTACAAACTACGAGACATGACCATGTAATACTAACCATTGGTATAAGAACTCAATGAGAGCGTTAATCTGGCTATAAAACATTCCGTAAGGCCCCTGGTTAATCCAGATCCAAAACACACAGTATCGTAAGGTACTCGAGGCCAAATTAACATTAGTAGAGACCCTATTCCACTCCCTATCGTGGTAAGAGGTCACTTACAAGGAATCTGATCATAATGTAGTCATGAACTACAAACTATGAGACATGACCATGTGGTACTATTCATTGACATAGGAACTCCATGAGAGGGTTAATCAGCCCATAAAACATTGCGTAAGGCCCCTGGCTAATCTAGATCCAAAAGATGGATCCACAGGTCGAGCCTCTAGCCCTTGCAGATCCCGTAACACAAGCAAAAATACAAATATAAGAATTGGTAACCAAGCCCACTGCTCTTAATTATATGGGATAAAATTAGCCTCAGGCAGCATCCACAGTATACCAGAATCTGAAGATCAACAGTGTCTAACTCATTTTCAAATGAGAGTATGTCTGATTTCATCCATCTCTATTCTGGAAGAGTTAGACACAGATGATCCACTTCTCTTATTGATCAATTTTATACTCCCAATCCCATCTGAGCTGGAAAATGTATCAGAAACCCTGAAGATCAACAGTGACCACCTCATTTCAAATGAAAGTATCTGTCTGATTTCATCGATCTCTATTCTGGAAGAGTTACACACCGATGATCCATTATCTATCAAATTTACACTTCCAATCCCATCTGAGCTGGAAACTGAATGTTTTCCAATCTGATCTATCATCTGCTACTCCTTTGAGACAGCCAGAATCTTAGCGACTTTTGGTGGTGAACCTGAACGTCCTTATTTTTGGGAATCTAAAAACGCGATTTGTATATTGTCAACAAAAAATAGAGTCCATTGCGTACAAAACTATGCCCTCGTTTACTCTAACATCATTTAGAGCTTATGAAATATATGTAATCTGTATGGTATGGGCATGGCTTAAAAATCAAACACCTTGGATACAAACAAGCTAGGAAATCACAGCAACATCCAAAAACAACAGAACACTAAGTTAGCATGGATGGTATGGAGAAAAGCAAAGCACAACCGTTGTACATAACATTGATGGCAGAATATGCCAAGTCCCTGAATTCTTCATCGTCAGTTGCAAGACAGTTTTCATTGAAAACATCACTATGTTTGGTTGCCCACTGTCATGTCATAAAACAGATAATCTACAGGGATGGAAACCACCAGCAACAAAACATATGCTTGGTTCTTAACACAACTCTAATAAAACCAAAAATAGCAAGACCCATGAGACTTATGTGCAGAAAAACAACGAGTGACCCAAAGATGGCATGCCAAATTCAAGTACAAGTACAAGTACAGTTGATACCTTCTGTTTGACTCAGCGATAATTGCAACTAATACAATCGTTATTTCAGAAAGAATGAAATTTACATCCAGGAGCACGCTATATGCAACAACTTATAATGAAATCTCAGAAAGAAAAAAAGGAAATATGGCGTTGATATATGCGTATAATAAATGCATCTGTTGTATCATGCCAGTATGTGCAATATACGAGTATTTTTATTAATTAGTAAGAAAGAACCAATTCCATATATTGTATTACTTCCCCCAAAAATTGTTCCTTTTACAGACACAAGATAGAGAAAAGAGCTCCTACAAGATATATGATAAAAGAGAATTGAAAAGCAGATATGTAATGTCAGTCTCAAATTTCTCAGTTTCTGCCACTGAGACAACTTATTTTTAACTAAATAGTCTTCAAAGTTCAAATCATTTTACAAGGGATCCATATAAAATCTAATGCAAAAGTAGGGAAGGCATTCCAGAACTTTGCCTATTTACTGCCACCCAAGTCAAACTAGAAATAATGAATTAACATTCTGCCTATTAGCTTCAAAAGAAGTCTCCTTCACCCCAACCTCACTCAACTGTCTGGAATATTTTTTGGAAAAAATAAAGCTGGCATGAATCCATGGATAGACAAAAAGTGCTGGTCCTGCAGGACAAGAACAACAGAAAGCAAATTTTAGTAAAACTGCAAATATAAGAACTGATAAAAGCATTCGATACTCAGTAATCTTCAACCAAACCCACTGCTTTTAGTTACATGGAATAAAATTAGCCTCAAGCAACATCCACAATATGTCAGAAACCCTGAATATCAACAATGTCTGTCTCATTTTCAAATAAGAGTATCTGTCTGATTTTGTCTACCTCTATTCTGGAGAAGTTGCACACCAATGATCCAATCTCATCTGAGCTGAAAAATGAATGAGAAATCCTAAAGATTAATCTCATTTTCAAATGAGAGTATCTGTCTGATTTCAACCATCTCTATTCTGGAAGAGTTAGATACTGATGACGCATTTCTCTTGTTAGCCAACTTTGTACTCTTGATCTTATCTGAGATGGAAAATTGATGTTTTCCAGTCTGATCTACTACTCTTTTGAGACAACCAGAATCTCGAGGACTTTTGGCAGTGAACCTGAACGTGCTTACTTTTGGCAACTTCATTCTCTCTGGCTCCAGGCAATCACGGAGCTGAAACACAGCTGAGCAAGACTGGGCTGCAGACTGTGCAGAAACCTGCTCTTGGTTCATGTTAGAAACACTCCCCCCGAAGTGATTTTTAGTAGACGGATCAAATGTTTTGCTGATACTCCTTTCTGCAGTTATAGTATTTATTCTATTTGAAGGTTCTTTCCAATTGGCACGAACTGACTGCTGATTGTTGGTTCTTGTCACATGTCTTCGAGCCAAAACTGTTGTCAGATGGGATGTGCTTTTGCCATCTTTCAACCAAGGGCTGGGTGTTTTCTTCTTTTCATTCATTGATGCTGAATCTTGAGGCGTTATAGGATATGGTGTTGGTGAGTTTTGAAGAGTTCCAGAATTTGGCATTGGTGACTTTTGAGGAGTTCCAGACTTTGGTGGGAATCCCACGACTCCACTTTGATATCCAGTCCTCAAGGTGATGTCCTTGACAGAGGGACTGCCAACTAAACGACCCACAGCAGGTCTCTTGGCGGAATGGTTATTTAATCTTTCTTTGACATCTTCAACCTCCATATCTACTGATATTCTCTTTCCATGCACATTTCTCTGAGAACTCAGCTTTGCAGGGATTTGAGGAGAGCTTGCATTCCTGTTAGGAGTGGTGATTTGGGCGTACCTGCTAGCAACTATTCGACCCTGTCTCTTGGGAGGAGACACCTTATCTGCCTGGTTACTTAGGGGCACTTTGCTGCAATTTCCAATAGTGGCATTAGAAGATACCTTCTGAAGTTTCTTGTTCTCCGATATTTCACAAAACTTCTTGGAATTCTCAGGCAAGACTTTTCCTAGCTTCCTTCCGTCCTTAGCAACTTCTTTAGACTTTGAATTTGGGGAAAAGCTGAGATTCTTCTCTAAAGAACTTCTGCAGGGAGATATGTTCTCCTTTCCATTAAATCTTCTAGAAGAACATCCCTCTCCTGCTACACCCTTAGACAGATCAATTTTCTTTGGGTTCAATTGTCTGTCAACCTGATCTTTCTTCCCTTCAAACTTGTCTTCTTTGGCACAGCTCACCTTGCTAGCTATACTTCGCAATTGAGGCCCAGATGACCCAGATTTCTTCTGAATTTGAGGGCTTCTCCAATTGGCATTGCTCTTTGTGGCCGTCTCAGCAATCTTTTTCTCAAAACTTGGTTGGGTTTTCGAATTATATTGAAGAAATTTAGCAGGGACAAATCTTCCTCTTTTTTTCTTCTCAGAACTCCCTTCTTGAGCAATATTCCTAGTCTCTAACTCATTTGCAATTTTCACCGGAGTATTTTTTTCACTAGATATGTGCTGAATATCAACTAGTCGGGATGGTGTCTCACAAGCTTTTTGCAATTTCAATTCTGCTAGTTTTTGTGTAAGACGGGAGATTTCCTTCTCTATCTCCTCAATTCCCAAATCAATGCAATCATTTTTCACAAGGGTTTCATCTTTACCTTCAATTTCTTTGTGTTCAATTGAAAAATCATTATTCATGGCATCCACAACATTTTGGGAAGTAGAGCATCCCATACAAAACAGAGCTTTATTTGAACATTGCAGGCCTTTGCCTTCAGTGTGCCCAATAAGGGCCTCTCTCTTTGTCTCAGATGTTGGAACCTGCACTGCAATGGAGATGTACCGAGTGCTACTTGTGGACTCAGCATCTGAATTCCCATTCTCCTTAGAAGAATTGGTATCCTCTCCCTTGTCTTGGCCTTTTCTAGCAAGACTAGTTACAAATGGACTGGAAACCTCGTTGTCTCCACTGTCTGCATCATCTCCTTTGTGTTTTTTTATAGAATTGGCAACTTCTATTGAAGATTCTCTGCAGAAAATAGCATTGCTCCACACAACTCTGTGATTGTCATCTTCAACATTGAGTGACACTGGATCTGCAAGCAAAGAAAAATATTACAGTTGACAAGAGAAAAGCCAAAAGAGTTTTATTGACAATCTGTTTTTAACTGGAGCCGCCAAATCTTAGAGCTCCAACACAACTCCATGCTTATTAGACACCCATGTTCTCACCACAGCTTTGGGAGCTGGAAGGTTTGCACTGGAAACTTATAGTTTCAGTCATAACAGTCTAATGACATAGAACACTCACCAAAACACCCCCAAAATAAGAATTCAACGAAGTTAAGTTGAAACTTGAAAGAAGGTTATCAGCAGCAAAAGCGTATTACTTAAAATACAATAAATAAAGAACAATTTAACAAACACACAGACAAAAAGATAAAATAAAAGCCTGTTATTCATGGATTATAAAAACAACGACAGAAGTTTCAGTTCCATTCTCATGGACTTAAAACAGTACCCAAATGAACTTGATGATGTAGAATTTGAATCAATAAAACTCACCGTGATACTGTGTTTGTTCTATTTATTAATGTGACGCTATAATGTACAGCGATGAAAATACCTTGATTTCCAATGCGTGGTGTTTTCTCTCCAGAAAGGCAGATGGCATTGGTGCTGCTATCTGCATATAAAATTCAGAAATTAAAGTTCTAGGCACTGTCCAAAATATTCTGGGGCCAGACTAAAAACTTAAGAATAGATAGAAATAAAACATCGCATTACAGTCCATACCTTGTAGAGGGTTTAAGAAAACATTAAAGAAAAAAATAATGTTCAGGTTCATATGAGATTGAAATATACCTCTATCATCTTTTGAATTTGCAGGTCGAATGTTCAAATCCAGTATCCCACATATCAATCTTCTCTCCTCGATGGCATTTACGCTCACAGGAGAAAGGGGCGGATCCTTCCGCAAATCTGTTGAAGAAATTACCATCGAACCCTTCATGTTTTCCAACCCTGCGGTCCTTGATCCTCGATACTCTGGAGAGCTAGTACTGTCTACAGCAGAGTGCGTTGAAGCCGGCACCATGTGATATCTCCTTGATATGAATATGAGGAATCCAGAACAGATAATTTGGGTGGAATTGAGGTGTTTTTATTGCTTGCTCTGTAAGAAGCTAGTGGGTGAAAACAACAATTTTGGTAATAAATTACCCATAGCAATTTAGAGGTTAATTCGCTGCAGCATAGCCGTTAATGTAAATAATGAACCCATGAATGCAAATGCCCAGAAAAATTTGAAGTTTGGAAGTTCAAATGTGGGTTTGGTAACCTTCGCGGGAGTTGTATGGTGGGGTTTCCCTCGAACTATGTTCCAGGGCGTAATAATAAATATTTATGGAGAGATGAGTTGGAGGTGAATTGATGTTTTTTTATTGAATTAAGATGCCCAGTAATTTTTTTACAGCATAAATCATATAAATTAGATATTTTAATTTATCTAAAATATCAATTTAATATTGTATTTGGTAAAAAGTTTGATAACAAAAAGATACATTTCCTTTAAATTAGCAAAAACTTTACCATATTCAAAGCTATTACTTCATTTTTATTGAAACAGTTTCAAAGTCTTTTGAAATTTAGTTAAACGAAATGATAAATATAGATCCATCATTTAAGATTTTAAATTAAGGATGGATTATTTATATATTTATTATAAATATTTTTAAAAATTAATTAAAATAATTGATAATAATAAGATTTTGTGAATTTATGGTTTTAACATTGGTTTTCATTTTAATTTAGGAATAAGATATCCCTCACATTTAAATTTATGAATTGGAGAATTCAGTGTGCAACATTTCTTTTTCATGACATCTTATTTTTAAATTCTCTCCTAGGATTATAGTATTTGTTTGGTGGTCAAAGACTCTTGACACTTGATTAGTGTGTAGATTTTTAGCAATTTTAATTAAAGTTTTTGGAAAATATTGAATATTTGCATTTATACTTCAAAAATATTTCTCTAATTTTTGAAAATGTTATTTTTAATTTTCGATTGATTGAGCGAGCTTTGATGTCACATAATTCCCCTAATGGAGGGCATTTTAATTTCAGTGTTTGTTAGTGCCCGACAAATCATTTTTAAATTAAAATTAGAGTAATTTTGTAAATGACTATTTTGTTAGTGAGTGCTCGAGCACTGTCATTGGCACTGACACAAATCTTTGAGCAGGTCCTTTACATAAGTGAGGATAGAGGGACTTTTAGTGCGTTTACCTCTTATTTCATTTCAAACTTTTACAGATTCAGTTGTGCAAGAGAACATGTGTATGGAGTTGTGAATCTATATAGAATGAAGCATATGCAAAGGAGGGGGTATGTGGGGGAGAATGGAGGAAAGAGGGAACTTTTTTCCACAGACATGAAATTATTTTGACTTTAAGTAGAAACTTAGTATCTCGTATTAAATGAGTTTTTTTTTCATTGCATGTGAAAAATAAGTGTTGTGCGAGAGAACGAGTGTGCGAAGAAAAGAACAAAAACTTTCAATCGCAATGTTCTGCGTATATTTCCCCTTGGCACATTTGTTCCACATACCTCTCAACACTGTATATCTTGGATTTACGTGTATCTCGGCTGCAGAATAAGGTTTGGGGGCTAACTCTCTCCACTATTATGTCGACATGGGACCGTTTTATTTAATATCGAGATGAAAAGACGTTGTGGAAAAACTGCTTTGCAAATGATCTGATGTGTGATTTTAAAAACTATGTTTGACGATGTTATCATTTAAAAGTAGAAACGATGAATTTTGGTATTCATGATTCTCGAATACTATGTGTATTTGTGAATTAATGTGTGTGAGGAAGAAATGTTGCGCGTGATAACAGGGGTGCAGAGCAAGGAACAAAAACTTTCTCCTGCAATGTTTCGTATCCCCGCATACATTGTCGCATACCTTTGTTTTGCAAAACACTACATATTAATCAATTAGTTAGTGTTTTTGGACTATCAAAGTTTGAGGCATAAAAAGTTTGGGTTACATGTAGATCGGGTGTGAAATAAAGGTGGACGATTAACTGTCTTCACTACTATGTCAACGTGGGCTCGTTCTATTTGAGTCTCTCGAATACTAAATGCATTTGTGATTTCATATTTGTCAATTAAATAGTTATTACCCAATATTAAATGAAGTGTCTTTTCAATGTGTATGAAGAAGAAGTGTTGTTGGGAGAATGGGTAACTTTCTTCCAGAATGTTCAGTACCTCCGCATGCATTTCCCCTTTGCATGCCTCCCACCTACAAAACACTACATATTGATCAATTACTTAGAAATTTTGGCTTATTAAAGTTTGGGGCATGAAAAGTTTAGTTTACATGTATATAAGGTTATGTCGACCTAGGCTTATTTTATTTGATATCGGGATGTAAAGTAGTTGTGGCAAAATTGTTTTGCCAATGATTTCAATGTGTGGTTTTCAAAACTATGTATGATGACTTTGATCGTTTAAAAATTGTATCAAAGTAGAAAGGGTGAATCTTGGTATTCGTGATTCCTGAATACTACTTTCTTTCACAATGTTTTGTACCTCCGCATATATTCCGATACACTACATATTAATCAATTAATTAGCAGTTTTGGCTTATTAAAGTTTGGGGCATGAAAAGTTTGGAATAAGTGTATATCAAGTGTGAAATAAGGGTGGATGATTAATTGTTCCCATTACTATGTCAATGTGTGCTCATTTTTTTTAGCTTCTCAAATACTAAATGCATTTGTGATTTGACATCTGTCAATTAAATAGTTATTATCTAATATTAAATGAAGTTTCTTTGGGAGAACGAGTGTTCAGAACAAGGAACAAAAAATTTCTCCCCTCTGCACACTTCTTACACCTACCTTCCTTCCAAATAACACTAGATATTAATCAATTAATTAGTGGTTTTGGATTATTAAAATTTTAGGCATGAAAAGTTTGGGTTACATGTATATTGAGTGCAAAATAAGGGAGGGCGATTAACTGACCCCATTACTTTGTCAACATGGGCTCGTTTTTCATTTGTCAATTAAATAGTTATTATCCAATATTAAATGGAGTGTTTTTTAATCCGTATGAGGAAGAAGTGTTGTGTAGGAGAATGGGTATTTGGAACAAGGAACATAAACTTTCATTTGCAATGTTCGTAACTCTGCATACATTCCCCCTCCTTATACATCCCTTCTGCATAAGACTACATATCAATCAATTAATTAGTGATTTTGGCTTATTAATGTGTGTGAAGAAGAAGTGTTGTGTGGGAGAACGCATGTCCGGAGCGAGGAATGTAAACTTTCTTTCGCAATGTTCCATACCTCTGCATACATTCTCGTAGACTACACATTAATCAATTAATTAGCAATTTTGGCTTATTAAATTTTGGGGCATGAAAAAATTGGCTTATGCATATATCTAGTGCAAAATAAGGGTGGACGATTAATTGTTCCCGCTACTATGTCGATGTGGGTTTGTTTTATTAGCTTCCTGAATATTAAGTGCATTTTTTATTTCACATTTGTCAATTAAGTGGTTATTATCCAATATTAAATGAAGTGTCTTTTTGATGTGTATGAAGAAGAAGTGTTGTGTGGGAAAGTGGGTGTTAGGAGCAAGGAGAAAAAACTTTCATGCGGAATGTTCATATCTTTGCATGCATGCCCCTCCGCACACTTACTTTAAATTTGTTTTCATTTTAAACTTTTACAAATTCAACAATGTGAGAGAACAAGTATATGAAACCATGAATGTGTGCGAAAGAGGGGATATGTGTGGGATAATGAGGGTGCAAAGGGAACTTTCTTCCATAGACATGAAATTATTTTAACATTAAGTAGAAACATATTATTCAATATTAAATAAAGTGTCTTTTTAAGGCGTGTGAGAAAGAAGTCTTGTGCGGGAGAGTAGTTGTGCAAAGCAAGGAACATAAACATACATTCGTAATGTTCTGTATTTCATTCGCAATGTTCTACATTTTTGTTTTACTAATCATAGTATTTGCAAATTTGATAAACTAGTAAAATAATGCAAGAAATCACATTGCAAAAAAGCACACATGACATACAACAATGAGCTAGCTACACATTATATATTGTGAATGTTAGAGTATATATAATATAAGTAAATAACATAATACAAAACATAGAACTTAAACAAACAAATTCATGGAAATATGTGTTTATACAATGTTAATAGCTACATACATTGTAAAAAAGCACACACACCATAGGATAATGAGCTAGCTACACATTATATATTGTGAATGTTAGGGTATACTTGATATAAGTAAATAACATAATACAAAACATGGAACTTAAATAAACAACTTCAATGAAATACATCATTATACGATGTTAATAGCTACATATTAGGTAACCACAAGAAGAAATCATATCTCAACCATCCAACAAACCAGAAAAACTCTTTGGTAATGGTCAAATCCTTCAAGAAAAAACTAGAAGGTGGAGTTAAGATTGGAAGTGCGGAAGTGCAGAGGTGCAAAAGTGTGGATGCCCCCCCACTTCTTGCCACTAGTGAATGGTAATTAAGTCTTACTAGTTACTGGTAAGAGGGATATTTGCACCTTCTGCAAAACACTTTTTGATTTTGATAACTCGAAAATAATACAAGTTCATCACAATCTTTCATTCATATATGTTAGCTTCATACATGTCTTATTTCACACATCCCTTAGTTGAGAAGTGATTGTAATGATATTTTCATTTTGTAAGTGGCAGGAGACTCTATAGGTGGTTGGGTTGATAACCAAAGACATTTGTGTAAAGTATTTAGTCGAATTCCAAAAATAAATAAATAAATATAATAATAATAATAATAATAATAATAATAATAATAATAATAATAAATAAATAAATAAATAAAATCAGTGCACATTTTCCCCTCTGCATAGTCTTTAACTTAGCTGCGTTGATTTTTCTTAGGGATATATTGTTCTTTGTTTTAGATAATTGCATTTCTTCATTTGCATATTAAATTCACCCCATAACATCATAACATTATTCATATTTACAACATTATTCAACAACATATGCAATTATATAGAAAGAACATCATCATCATCAATGCAACACAACATAAAAGGAACAATAGAATAAAATCATTCACGCATAGAGACACTGGTATTGGTCGGAGACTAAGGAAAAACCCACTACGGGGAAATCCCTTTCAAATGATTCTTCTTATTAGATCGTTATTGAATAATTCAACAAAAGAAATTACAATGATCCATATATACAACCATAATCCTATCTAGCAAAATCAACTAAACAACATCATGAGATGAACCCAACAATGCAAATAATTAAAACCTTGATTCAGAAGCTTACAATCAATTGTCATGGTGTACGATCAACTATTGAACTCTACGATAAACTGACGAAATTTTTGGTCAACTATAAAATTCAAACTCTAAGTCTCAACCTCACGGAGAGAGTGTCGTGCGTGTAGATGAAACCCTTCAACTGCATGCATAAGCCTACATGCTTGCAGTTACAACCGAAATTTATTTGTAGCATGCCTGCGGCTGAGAACCATAAACCCTAGAACACATGTGAAAGCTACAGACCCTGCAATTTCAAATCTGTGCTACCCAATATCTGCGAACTTCCTCAGACCTGTGTGAGCCAAAACCAAAGAAGAGAATAGAAGAATGCCTGATGATGATATATAAATGAGGGTCACTTGAATTGTATTTATAGCCTTCCAAGGGTGTCCAATTTTCTTTAGGGCCGACCTGATCAAATGTGAACATGTGAGCTTTAATTCAAAGATACACTTTCCTTTGTCCAAATTGAGTGCTTCAATAATCAAAATTGGTCCTCTCGAAGAGAGGTATCTCATCGCATGGTTGGAATTTGTCACTGAGCTACCAAATTAATAGTATGGATCTGTGAATGTGTGCAAAATGAAGGGTGTGCAGAAGAGGGGGTATGTGAGGGAGAATGAGGTTGCATAGGGAACTTTCTTCTACATACATGAAATTTTTTAAATTTAAGTAAAAACTTAGTATCTAATATTAAATTAAGTGTCTTTTTAATGTGTGTGAGAAATAAGTGTTATGCGGGAGAACGGTTGTGCGAAGCAAGGAACATAATTTTCATTTGTAATTCTCTGCATTTCTGCATACATTACTTAAATAACAATACATTTTAATTAATTAATTGGTAGTTTTGGCATATTAAAGTGTATATCCAGTGCGAAATAATGGTGGGAAAATAATTGTGCGCACTAATATGTGGACGTGGGCTATTTGATATTGGGATGCAATAGTGGTGTGGGCTAAACCATGTACGTAAGTGGTGGTTCCTTCTTTTGTGCTTACACAATATACATTACAACTTTGTACTACTCAGGTTTAGCAGTTTGTAGTAGTGTGAGCACATTTTACTTTCTTTTTTACCATGATTTTTTTTTACTTTTAGTTAGAGTTTAAGTTGAGGCTAGTATTAATATTGAATTTCCTAGCAAGACGATGGTGTTACAGGTTAACATGAGAAAACTAGAAACATTACGTTTTTTAACAAATCTACAAACATTTTATATAATGCATATGGCATTGAAAGTCCAAGTGTTATCATGACCATGCATAAACTGTAATGGGAAATTTATAGGAATATTAATTTAATGAAAATATGTAACTTTTCTAGTTATCGTATGTGCCTACAACTCTTTTCCATTTACTTTGTCCATTGAAGTAAAATTGTGAACAACCATAGATTATATAGTTTGGTCTATAGACGGTAACCTTTATTTTAAACAACTTAAATTGAGTCCTCAAAATATTGTAGAGACTCAAGCATGAGTACATAGAGAGGGAAAGAACACAATTAGGAAACAAGTTTATAGCTACAAGGCTTATTGATAGTTTCACAAAGCAACCATAATTTTACAACATTTTAGAGTAATTGCAATTTAATACTCACAATCTAAATGTTATGCAAGGAGATGATCCGATCACATGTGGATTTGGTGAATTGAATGTTGAAAAGATTGATATTTACCCACAAAGGTGTTTTCTATTAATTATATACACTAGTTAGCTTAATCACAGGTTATTGGCAATGCTTCTATGACATTTTTTGAATGTGTTGTGGCAAGATAGGAATTATATTTGATAATGAACAATGAAAATTGGTGTTATGAACCTATTAGTTATGTTGAGTTCATAGACTCCAGCATCGAGAAAACATCGACAATGAAATGACGCATTTCTTCATGAAATGTACAAGTGATGAGGACATATATATATCTAGGCTAGCACGAAATTGGTCAATGAGGACAAACATTTGTCAGATTGGAATCATTAGCAGAGGATAAGGACAATAAACATCCTGATATCCAATACAAAAATTTCCTATTTATTTCATTTCATACATTTTTATGAATTAGGGTACTTATGTGTATATGATGGGTCTTGTGTAATAATTTTCACACGTGAAATAGTAACATGTGGCGATTAAATAGGGAAATGTGAAATCTACAGTTAAATGACATTGAGAACGTCGCTTATTAAGCAGGAATTTTTAAGTACAAAGAAAAAATGGTTAGTAGAGGAAGGAAAGAAGCTTTTTGCAGTGATATAATTAACTCATTTTCTCATATTGAAAGGAACATTCATTGGTCGACTATGTATCAATGGTATTTGGAGGAGCGGTGTGTACAAATAATTGTCTTCTTTGCTAATGATGCTCATTTTCTCTCTACAAAACGTGTTTAAAAGTCAGGAGTATTGTTCGAGCTTTTGCTTCCTTACATAATTTCTATCTCCAAAGTTGATGTCGCATAATATCACATCTTCGACATTTAATTGGGCTTGAATGGCATCTCTAACTATGACATGGAAAGTACCCAAATATCCAAATTTATGAAGATAGAGGTGAATAAACACTTATCATAGTACAAACTGTTGAACATAAAGCTATTGGGATGCAATATTAATTCACTATTGATGACAAGTCATTATTCAGGTGCGAGGAGGAAGGGAAAAATTAAGGTTCAGGAAGTGGCATTTGATGGCAAGGAGATAAGTCTATGTGATAGATGCATGATAGTTAGATGACTGTGTCACAACAATGGAGTATGATGTTACTTGTTATTGATAGCTAACACAGGTTGGAGATGCCATTTAGGATCAATTAGAAATCAAGGATGTATTTTCTAATAAATCATGATTGTGAAAGGCAGTCGACGAATCAATAATCATGGTTATTTCTTTATTATGCTATGAGTAATCTTAAACCTTGAAGCATTTTCCACGAGTTAAGGTGATTTCTGGTTACAATCTATCAAATTCTGAGCCCCTTGTTATGTTAGCGGGAGATGCAAAATATGCAAAAGTGTTGTGCAAAAGGTGCGGAAGTGCAAGTGTTTATTCTGAATCTTCCTCCCTTCGTACATATTTTCCAGTTCACACATTTCTTGTGCATACTTCCATATCATTCAACACTTTTTCCGTACAATCATGAATTCTTCTTTAATGGGATTAATTTTTCAACTAAAGTTTATTTAGGGGCGAGTAGCATTGAGCAAGTCGATAGTAGATTACATATTTTTTAGCAAAGGCGAAATATAGTTGACATATAAGAAAGCAAAGCAATTTGCAATGATTGGCGGATGTTCCATATGTTTATGTGGTTTTTTATTTCAAATAAATTGTGATGTTCATTTCTCTTTCCATTGCCATTTCCGAATTTTTCAGTGTGTGTGATCTTTAGCACTTTTGTTACCAAAATGCGGTAACCATTCATGTTCTTCAAAGTTCCACCTCAACTCTTCATCTTTTGCTACTAAATTCCTATGTGTCCAGAAATATGTTATACGGTGTATAACATATTCAGTGAAACAAGACAAAATCAACTCAACTAACTTGAACATGTTGAACATAAAACTACTGGCATAAATTATTAATTCATTATTGATGGAAAATCACGATACAGGTGTGAGGAGGTGGAGACAAATTAGGGTTCATGATTTTCAATAATAAATGTAGTCAAGGAATAATTTAATGTGTCATGATAACTTTTTTCTCAATGTTTCATATTTTGATCAGTGCCAATTCTTGTCTATGTTAAAAAAATTGGGTTTTGGGGTACCTTATATATGATGTTCCTTGTTATCAACAACTAAAACAAGTTGGAGATTCCATTTAGGCTTAATTAGAAATTGAGGATATACTTTCCAAGAAATCATGATTGTGAAATACTCACTCGACGCTTTAATAATCATGGTTCTTGCTTTCATATGCTATGAGTGTTCTAAAATATTGAAGCATTTGCTTTTTCTTTTTTCTTTTGAGAATTTGATGATTCAGGCTTGATGATTGTGTTATCATGACTAAATTTTATTTTTGGTTATAGTTTATCGAATGTGGAACCCCTTCCTTGTTATGTCAGGGGGAGATGCGAAAGATGCAGAAGTGTTGTGTGTAATGTGCAGAAATGTAGGTGTCTATTCCACATTTTCCTCTCTTTGTACATATTCATTGCTTCACACATTTCTTCCGTACACTTCCATTTCACACAACAATTCTTCCGGACGTTCATGAATTCTTTTTAAATGAGATTAATTTTTCAAACAAAATTTATTTAGAGTTAAGTAGCATTGAGTAGGTCGATATTATATTGCATATTATGAGCAAAAACGAAATATGATTAACAAATAAGAGATTGAAGCAATTTGCAATGATTGGTGAACGTTGCATGATTTTTTGAATTTTCCATTGTGTGTGATCTTAACACTTTTGTTACCAAAATCTGGTGACCATTCATGTTCTTAAATATTGAAGCATTTGCAATGAGTTAAACTGGTTTTTGGTTACAATTTATCGAATATAGAGCCCCTTCCTTGTTATATCAATGGGAGATGTGAAAGATGCAAAAGTGTTGTGTAGAAGGTGCAGAAGTGCAGGTGTCTATTCTACATCTTCCTCCCTCAATACATATTCATATGTTCAAACATTTCTTTTGCACACCTCCATCTCACACAACACTTTTTATGTACATTCATGAATTCTTTTTTAATGGGATTGATTTTTCAACTAAACTTTATTTAGGGGTAAGTAGCATTGAGCAGGTCGATAGTGGATTGTGAATTTCTAGGAAAAGATGAAATACAGTTGACAAATAAGAGAGTGAAGCAATTTGAAATGATGAGCGAACTATACATGAGTCTCTAAGGCTTTTGATTTCAAAGTAATTATGATGTTCGTTTCTCTTTGCATTGGAATTTATGAATTTTCTAGTTTGTGTGATCTTAGCACTTATGTTTCCAAAATCCAGTAATCGCTCATGTTTTTCAAAGTCCCACCTCAACTCTTAGTATTTTGCAACTAAATGCTTGTGTGTCAAAAAATTTGTTATATAGTGTATAACATATCTAGTGAAACAAGACAAAATCAGCTCAACCAACTTGAACGAGTTGAACATAAAGCTATTGGCATAAAATATTAATTCATTGTTGATGGAAAATCATTATGCAGGTGCGGGGAGGTGGAGACAAATTAGGGTTCAATATTTTCAATAATAAATGTAATTATGGAATACTTCACTATGTCACAATAACTTTTTGTTAAGTATTTCATATTTTGATTAATGCCAATTCTTGTCTATGTTAAAAAAATTAGGTTTTTGGGTACCTTGTATATGATGTTCCTATTTATCGATAGTTAACATAGGTTGGAGATGCCATTCAAGCTTAATTTGGAACTAAGGATGTACTTTCCAGAAATCATGAATGTGAAAGACAATCAACGCTTTAGCAATCATGATTCTTGCTTTCATATGCTATGAGTGTTCTTAAATATTGAAGCATTTGTTTTTATTTTTTCTTTTGAGCATTTGATTATTCAAGTTTGTTGATTGTGTTACCATGAATTAAGCTATTTTTTTGTTACAATTTATCGAATGTGGACCGCCTTCCTTTTTACCTCAGCAGGAGATGTGAAAGATGCAGAAGTGTTGTGCAAAAGGTATGGAAGTGCAAGTGTCTATTCCACATTTTCCTCTCTCCGTACATATTCACCACTTCACACATTTCTTCTGCACACTTCCATCTTTCACAACACTTCTTCCATATATTCATGAATTATTTTTAAAAGGGATTAAATTTTCAAATAAAATTTATTTAAGGGTAAGTAGCGTTGAGTAGGTCGATAGTAGATTGTGTATTTCAGAGCAAAGACGAAATATTGTTGATAGATAAGAGAGTGAAGCAATTTGTAATGATTGATGAACGTTACATGTGTTTCTAAGGTTTCTATTTGCATTGGCATTTCTAAATTTCCATTGTGGGTGATCTTAGCACATATGTTATCAAAATCTAGTCACTGTTTATGTTATTCAAAATTCCACATCAACCCTTCATTTTTTAATCTTTATGTCTGGCGAGCCCACATCAACATAGTAATGGGGACATTTATTTGTCCATCCTTCTATCATATCCAATATACATGTAAACCAAACTTTTCATGACACAAAATTTAATAAATCAAAACCACTAATTAATTGATTAATATGTAGTGTTGTGTAGGAAGGAGGTGTGCAGAAGAAATGTGCGGAGGTACAAAACATTCAAGAATAAAGTTTATGTTCCATGCTCCGCACAACAGGCTTGAATGTGTCGTGACAGTTATATTTACATCCTAGTTTTCAAGACCACATGTCAGGTTATTCATAAATCAAATTTGGTACAACCTTTTTTATAGTTTGATATCAAATAGAATGAATCAACATCAACATAGTGGTGGGGAACAACTAAGCCATCAAGATGCTTCATAGTAGAGGTAGATGACCACATATCCACACAATATTTATTTTTTATTGTCCATGAAGGGTTTTTTATTTATATTTATTATTGAGAACCTTTAAGATAATTTTCATGATCACAAAGAATTCATATTTATTTTAGATTGTAAATTTTTGTCTCTTAGGGCATGTATATTGATAATATTAAAGAAGGAGCAAAGTAGAAGAGTAAATGGATGAGATGGTTTTGGAATTTCAAGATTTATTTCCACTACTTCTCGTAAACGTAGCCTTTGGTATCTTCAATTGCTATTTATTGAGAGTTTCTCATATAACAAATTTCACATGCGAAATTGTAACAACTAGTGATCATGAAGGGAACCAAGAAATGTACAGTTAAATGACATTGGTATCATTATTGATTGATAGAATATTTTTAAGCACAAAGTAGAAATTGCTAGAAGAGGAAGGAAATATGATATTTATACTTTTATGATTAACTCACTTGCTTGGATCGATGAGAACTTTCATTGGTCGACTGCATATGAGTGTTATGTGAATCTTCCAACACAAGAAAAAAACAACAACAAGATTTGGACTATCAGATTAGCAAATGATACATGTGTTATAGAAGTCTTTGATTTCAAAGAAATTGTTTATTTGCGTGCAAACACTTTTGATTCAAGAAAAAGACCAATTATACTAGTAGCACATAATATTCATCTGAACCCCAAGGCATTCAGATGGATATTCAAGCTACCAAAACCCAATGAGTGCTTAAAATTGTCATTAGAGGATAGTTTCCTAAAGTCACAAGCAAGAAGGGCAAAAATTGTTCGAGAATTGATTTACCCAACTTCTCAGGTTCCTTTTTAACTTTCCCTCCTAGATATTTCTTTGTTTACATAACCGTTTAGGGACTTTTTTTGGCTCTGTGCCCATGTGGTGGGTTGAGAAACTACTATGAATGTCCCAAAATGCATTCTTTATCTGCTTTACCACTCATAAAAAAAAATTGTATATTAAACTAGGCTGATGTTATTTCCAATGAATTAGATTTTCAGTTAGTCAATTTGTCTAGGAGAAATAGATTATTTATGATGGAGTATGTCATAACAACCCTCCTCTCCAACCATCTCTTTGATGACTTACCATATAATCTTAAATTCAATGTCAACCAAGAACCAATACAGTTCTAATATTCCATAATGTGGAAGCACAAAGCCTCTTAATTTATTTTTCTAATCCAAGATCTCTTTGTAAAGAAAGTCAATTACATGATAACTGGACAAAAGGCCCATTCAGTATCTGCACAAGCCTAAGTTTTCCTATGGGGAAAGGGAGTGCATGAAGAAAGATAAAGTAATATGGTAACTCAAATCTATGGATTTGAAGGTAAGCCACTGTTGTTGCTAAAATTTGTTATAGATAGTTATTTCGTTGTTGAAGTTTGTAGGCAATGTCGTGAATGGTTGTTGGTTTATGCGGGCCTGACCTAGGTTCGGAGTTATTTAGCCAAACAAATCCCTACACCACTGGTCCTTTCGGCATCAGCCCGTGGAGCACGGACTGAAGTCTCACCCAAAGCAATATGGGGGGATGTTGGAACCAATTTTCCACACCCTGAGATGTCTATGTTGTGGATTTAGTCCAACTATTCCTGCCTTCGCGTAGGTCGTTTCACGCACTATTCTAACCTTCAATACCTTTGTGATTTGTTATAATCGTCTTTCACGTAGTCCTAACTAGGGGCTGAGATGCTTTCGTGCTTCTATGGCAGCGAATTGCGCTATTTCCCGAAACTACACCATGTATCTTATCTTCTTAACAGATCTTACTTATCTTCGCGTAAATAGTTATTCTAACTTGCGTTCACTTAATCAACACAGTTATACACATTCGCGCATCATATAAGCATTAAAAGTGCAATTTATATCCAACGTAATAGATGCATAAAACAAGAAATAAATACACAGAAATGGTAGGAAACTTCTCTTTATTAATAATTTCAACTATTACAGACGACTCGCCCTGCACACTCAGCTGCAGGGGTCTGCGCACTTAGCTACAGACTACTAGGCCTCTGCGGACTCAGCTGCAGATCCTTCTCCTACTCTACAACCCAAAACTAGACTTTTCTCCTCAGATCTATCTCACATACATCATTGATTGTTTCATTATCAATCTCATCTCTCAAACTACTTAGAGCCTTGCTTTATTTATACAATCCCATGGTCCATGGACCATGGGCGGGTCTTTACAGCCAACATTACAATAACAAAATTAAGGGTGGACAACACTATGACTCTTTTACAAACTACGCGCTCAGCGCCCAAAAAATGTGGAGTCTTTACTTTGGAATTACAATCTTTGACCAAAATCTGGGCTCTAAGCCCCAAAACTTCCCTTGGGGGATCCCACACCCAACAGGCCCCCAAAACAAACATCGTAACTCACCCTCGAGTCACTCTGTTGGTGCGAAGTTCTTTGTGCGAAGACCTCCCAACTCTGACTGGATCACTACAAGTTTAGCAGCGCACTGAGCGGTTGCTTGTTGTACTTCCTCGACACGTTGTTCAGTGACTGTTGTGGCTTAACTGCTACCCTAGATCCTTTCCTGTGTTGCTTGCATCTGCATGAGCTTTGCTTCAATGGACGTTGTAATGGTATATGTCTCATCGATCCACCACTGTAGGCACACCTTCGAAACTGCTTCCTTATGCTGAGCATCATCCACCTGCTCCTTGAGCGCTTTAGCATGTTGCATCCTCGAGAGCCTCTATGTAAGGGCAACCATCTGAGTGCTCCCTTTTACTTTGTTGCATCTCTATTGTAGCTCGTGTGCCTCTGTCTCTAGGCACTATATGTTTGGCTCCTCTTGTAGGGTGGTGAGCACCTCGAACGACTGCTCGAACAGTTTTGTGCAATTTGTCACTGCACTGTTGACTGCCGCTATTACTGTCATGATCCCGGTGATGCGTTGTTCCTTAACCTCTGGCGGAGTTGAAGGCTACGCCTTCAACTACAGTTCCACTATCTAAAGGTTCAGCTCCACCTGAACCCTAGACATTTCTTCCTTTGCCTCATGCACCCCTGCTGCTAACTTCCAGATGCGCACCTCCACCGTTTCCTCTGCTTGGATGTCCAACTCTGGGACCATTTGACAGGCTTCCTCTACCACCTACATTATCTGTTTGTTCTGCGCCACTACCTCGTCGCATTGCAGGCTCAATTTCTCAATGTTGATTCGTTTCTCGCTGATGACCTGGAGCGCGCGACCCTTCTTGGCTCATAATTCTACAGTGACTCCATCTTGCAAAATATAGAGCGTCTCCTGAGGGAGCGCAGCTACATTTAATCCGATTTCCTTCAACCCGCTAACCACAGGCATGTTAGCCTCATTTTCTATAGCGAGTGCTCCATCTAGCAGCACTATTGTGTTGGTCATATGGGCACGCAACGTTTCCTCAACCGCGGACATGCCTACTACGAGGCTAGTTGACACAGTGATAGCCTATGGAGTGTGCACCTGCAACTCCTGTATCTGCGTTCAAAGAGCCCCCAACATCATCTATTGTTTCTCCTCAAACTGCCAGAGGGCCTCCATGGTGACGTCCCTCACCGTCTAGCCAATATCATGGAGATCCCCCTCAGTGAGGGTGATTGGGTCGAATGATGTCTTTGAATCCTTTGACTTCTTTCGCACCCCTACCTGCTCTCTTAGGCACGGATGTTTTAGCTGGGTGGACACTATCTGCGGGTCCATGCCACCTTGCTCTGTATCGGTCTCCGGCTCAGGCGAAGGTGACTTCTGTCCTTCGCGCTCTTCTTCTACTGCTCTTCTACCAACTTCGTAGCATCACGTGCTGCCTGCGTCTTAGTTGTTGCTTCTTCTTTCCTACGTTTTTTTGCTAACTGCGCCATTCGCAGTTTCTCCTCTTCCTTGTTCCGCTTTGTGGCAGACTTCTTTGCTTCCACTGTAGATCTAGCTAGGTCACACCACTCTGGAGGCCATGACTCAAGGACCACGAAGATGACATCATCTATTTCCAAAATCTATGTCACGACCTTGATCGCAGGGTTGTTGATGCTGGAAATGGTGTACCCTCTCTTCTTCTTCTCTAGCGTAAACTTCTTTTTCATGGCCTCCCAAATCATCACTCTTCCCCTTTGAGATGTTTGTTGGGTCCTCCCCTATGCAAGGGAGTCGGGTAATTTTGTGAATCAAATGGTCTATGATGGGGATGGGCTCCTCCAGCCACAAGCACCCATCATGCACCAAGCATAGCAACTACCTGATGACAAAAATGGTCACTAGGGCGCGATGGTAATGCGGCACCCAGAGCAGGTTTAAAAATACTGCCTTCTCTACACCTCTCAGCCATTTACGTGGCTCCAACTCTATGATTCTGGTTGAGGCATCCTTCTTCTGGCACATGAGCTACGCGGCCGCAAGATGTGGGAACTTCTCGTGGTCCACGAGATCCCAATCCTCAAACTTTAGCATGGGCACCCATACCAAGTACACCCTTTCAAAAATAATGTCTTCAGGGAGTAGCAGAGTCTATAGACAGATCTTGCTCTCATCTATATCTTTGGGGACCTTTTCTTTACCCTTCTGCAAAGGAACATATGCGGGCAGCCTGGTAAGAGGGTTCGCACCCTAGGTTTCTTCTATTTCTACATCCTCCTCTTCTACTAGGATTTCTTCAAACTCTTCCTCCTCATCAACCTCCAAATTGATAGCCCTCCCCTTTTCTTCCATGGTGAGCTTAGTTCTCAGTGGATTTCTAGGTGATACGTGCACCGGTACCATGGCATGCTTGTCTTTCTTGGGTCTCGGTGTGCGCGAAGATTTAGGGATTTTTGTGACTATCTTGGCACTTTCTGGGGCTTCCACTTCTGTAATGGCCTGCATGGCTTCCTTGGTGGTCATTACTCTGGTATCCATGGCTTCTTCAGGTGCTACCATAGTGTAATTCCATAATTCTCTCAACGTCTCGGGTAATTGCTCAAGCAATGAATTCTCCTTCAGAAGATCAAACAGGTCTGGGTTCAGGAATGTCTGAGTGCGCAACAACTCAGTTCTCAAATTTCCAAGTGTTGTTTGCTGGATATCCCTTTTTAATTTAGAGCGCCTTTTGAATTTGAATTCGACCATTCCCCTCACATTTGGTCCATTAATGCTCGATTGGTTGTAGATTTTCAAGAATCTAGCCCAGAAAGTTCACCTTAAATACCTGCCGCCCGATCCATTTAGTCTCAAACCAAGCATCACATCATGAATAGAGATTGTAACAGTCACTTTCTAGCTGACCTGCGTAGCAGCGCAACTACCCTCGTGTTGTCGTGGACCCTGTGACACTTCGCTACTGTGCGCAATCCTGACATCACACAGTGCTCGAGAAGAGTAGCCTATAGACTCGCGCCTCCTTTCAGCTGCTTGGAGCGCTAAGACTATGATTTCGTCAGCTAGTCGGATGGTCAGGCCACCTTTGTATGTCTTCAAACGACTGCCATTTACTTTTCCTAGGAAAGGTTCTCCATTTAACTTTACCAATTGCACCATGCGTCCATCTGTGATCTCCTTAATAAAATACGGTCCCAGCCAATGTATTTTGAGCTTTCCTGGAAATTTTTCAAACTTACTATCATATAACAGCACCAAATCATTCACCTTAAAGGTGTGCAACTTAATGTGTCAATCGTGGCATGCCTTTTCGCGCTGCTTTTGGACCTTCTGGTGAAAGCCAGCCAAATATCAATCTTCTTCGAGCTCCTCCAAATGCGCAAGCCTCTCCTCTAGGGCTCCATGATCTGTCATACCTATGAGCGCTTCTATGCGCAGACTAGGCACGATGTATTCCATGGGCATTATGGCTTCCACTCCATAGACAAGCCTAAAAGGTGTTTGTCCCATTAGTTTCTTGCATGTCATTCTATATCCCCATGATACTGCAGGTACGTGTAGGTCCCAATCACTTTGTTGTGCATTGCATACCTTGGTCAGTGTGGTATCCAGTACTTTATTGAATGCTTCTACTGTCTCGTTCAGCTGTGGGTGGTACGGTGTGCTCTTCTGATGATACACCTGAAATTCTTCCATCAACGCGCTGATTATTTCATTTAGGAAGTGCATATTGCGATCACTCATTAAGATCTTTGGACATCCAAATCGTGTCAGTACATGTTCAAACAGAAACTTTGCGGCAGTCATCGCCTTGCAATCCTTCACCAACTGCGCTTCTACCCAACGATTCAGGTATTTTGTTGCAGTGATAATATATCTCGCGCTTGTCTTTCCTTGAGGTTTGATAGGTCCTACAAAGTCTATTGCCCACTTTTCGAAGGTTCGCAACGTCATTTGTGGATTCAAAGGCAACTCATCCCTCTACGATGGCTTACCTATTCTTTGACATACATCACATGCCTTGCAATGTGCTTTTGAATCCTAATGAAGGGTTGGCCACCACAACCCTACGTGTAGAATCTTCTGTGCAGTTTCTCTCCCTGCATAATTTCCTCCCGCAGCGCCCCCATGAGCATCCACGAGGATGTTGCTTCGTTCAAACTCAGGTACATACCTTCGTAGTATCTCATCATTGTCCATCTTGTATAGATGCCCCGCAATGACAGAGAAATATGCCACCCACACCACTAATTCCTTCTTCTGCTAGACAGAGTATCATTCCGACGCAATTCTAGTTGTTAAAAAGTGAATTATATCTTCAAAATGTCCATCTGATATGCGCACAACAAAAATCTGTGTGTCAGGTAATCCTTCCTCCAAACTAGTAGGTTCCTCCCAGATCTCAATGCGTGACAGGTGATCTGGTCCCACGTTCAATCGCCAGGTTTCACAACAACTTCAAAATCATATTCTTGGAACAATAAAAGCCATCTGCATATGCGCCCCCCCAACACTGGCTTATTGACCAATTACTTCAACGCGGAATGATCTGTAGACATCTTAAAGTGGTCTCCTAGCAAGTAGTGTCGATACTTCTGGAGTGCATACACCATATCTAGTCCCTCATGCTCAATGGTGGAATAGTTCTTCTCTGCTTTATATAATCTGTGACTCACAAACGTGATAGGGTGATCCAAGCCTTCTCCACCATCCTATATTAGTACTACCCCCAATACACGATGTGTCAACATGGACATGAAACTCTTTCTTCTAGTCGGGAAGACAAGAATCAGTGCAGTAACCATCTTTTCTTTCAATACATCCAGGCTTTTCTTACAGTCATCGTTTCAGCAGAACGTGACATCCTTTTTCAATAGCTTTTCCATCTGCACGATGATCTGAGCATAACCTTTGATAAACTTTCTGTAGTACCCCATATGTCCCAGAGTAGCGTGCAACTGTTTCATACTTCGCGATGCTTCCAAATTCAGAATCACCGTAATCATCGTGGTATCTACCATCATCCCTTGTCTGCAAACCACGTGCCCCAATAGGTTCCCAAAAGGAACAAGAAACACACACTTCTTGAGGTTGAGCACGATTTGGTATCTTTAGCAGGTATCTAGCATCAAGCGTAAGCTCGCTATATGGCGCTTAACTAGCCCAAATATAGTTCAGTCATCAAAATGGACCTCCAAGAACTTATGAATATATTCCTTGAATGCCACAACAACCACGTGCAAAAAGATGGTTGGCTCGTTCTTCAATCCAAACGGCATGATAGTATATTGAAAGCAACCCCACTCAGTCGCGAAGGTTGCCTTGCTCCTATCCTCTGGTGTGATTTTGATCTGGTGGTAACCTGAGAACCCATCAGTGAAATAATATGCTTCCTGATTGCCTACCTTGTCCAACACCTCATTCGTAAACAAAGTTGGGAATGGATCATGCACACACGCGTCATTCAATTTTTTGAGATCCACACATATTCTTATTTCGTCCTTCTGCTTCTTCTCTTGCACCACCATTGGGCTTACCCAATCAGATTCTTCCACAAACTCAATGATGCTGGTCGTGAGCATCTTGTCTAGTTCTACGCGTACCTTCTCTTTGTAAGTACGGCCTCTACTTAATTGGCATCGCATCAGGCTTTAACGTGATCTTCATTATCCCTATATCTTCAATTTTTCCTTTCAAACCCGTAAACTTGGTCGGGAATAAGTCCTGATATTCGCGGAGTAATTTAGCGACCTTATCCACCGTCGCGTCATCCCAGTAGTCTCCGATCTTCACAAATTTAGGTTCCACCTCCGTGCCAATATTCACCTGCTTAGTTTTCACTGGCACGGTTATGTTAGGGTTCTCAATCTGTGGTCCTTGAACCTCGTGGTGGCCTTCCGTCTCTAGAATGTTAATTTTCCATGGATCTTCATCCTCTTCTTTAGCAGTTACATTATAACATTCTAGCGCGCAACTTAGCTGAGTAGCCCATTCAGGTTGCACCAGGTCTACAGGATCCTGCGAAATCCTAAATATGGTGGCTTTTACTTCTTGTAGCGCTTCTTCAATACAGTCAAATCCATCCTCAAAGCTAAAGGTCATCATGAACCCTTCGTGTAGGATATCCCATTCGCTTGTCCCATGGCAAAGCTCTGTTTCTATATACCAGTTCATCGATATAACATCTAGGGTATGATAGAACAGGTGCACCCATTCAGGTTGTGGCTTTTCTCCATATGCCTGTGCCCACTTGGCCAGATGCATGCGCAGATCATCCCGTCCATTGTACTTGTCTGTGATTCATACCCTAGGCTTCCCAAATCGTGTGCACATGATTATCCTACATTCACGCCTCTCGTCAATGCTTCCTTTGTGCATACCCCACCTTCTCGCAGGTGTAGTGCACAGTACCCAGTCCAAGGCCTAGAAGCATTGCTTCTCCGGCACCTCCCTTTCAAAGTTATCCAAAAAGGTATCTACCTCACTTAAACCATCATAAGTAGGCAGATATCTTACTTCTGTCGATACGCAGTGCAACGACCTTGACATCATATTACAATTCAGTGTAGTTACCTCATGTAACTGATTCTGCCATCACTCTGTTTCTTCATCATAATCCGAAGTACAAGAGCTCTCGCGCTCCCATGAAATCCGCCCATCCACGGTGGGTTTCACCCAGTCTTGCTCTCGCACTGTTATCTTGTAGATGCAGTCCAAATCATCATCAATTTCATAGTCACGCACCGGCTCTGTATAGCGTGATCCTTCAGTAGGGTCCAGGGGTATAATTACGCACAATGATTTCTTCTCAAAGATCATCTTGCGCTTCTTCAGATTAATCACCCCGTTCATGTCAGTGGCCCAATCAATTCCTAAGAGCGCGGGGTATGGATTGATATCATCAACAATTTCTATCACTTCAAAGTCTACCAGTGTGCTCGCTCCCTCAATATCCACAATTATTCCCTGCAATCGACCCATGGGTATTATTTTATGTTGGTTCGCCATTCTCAGCTGAATTAGGGACCATTGCAGCGTCAGTCTTCCCATTTGCTCCCATGTTTGTTTTGGAAGAACATTCGCATCTGATCCTAAATCCAGGATGACTTGATACATCTCATATTCTCTGATCTATGCAGTTATCCTCATTTCTTGTCCCATCCTTGTCTTATGCTTTCTAATCTTTTGGACTACACGAGGTTCTGTTGGTGCGGTCCCAGCACATCTGCTAATGAGTTCTTGTAATCCTTTTACAGCCTTACTGTCCTGCAGTAACTTCATACATGTTTCGAGGAACATTGTGAGCATAGATGGGTTCATTTCTGGCTCTGGTTTATCTTTGCTTCCTGAAGTGGAGGCATCAGCGAAGCTCTTCTTAGCTTCCATGAAGGTTTCATGAGTGCACTCCAAATCAAACTCCGCTTCTTTCGCCGGAGCTTTGCGAACCCAAGTACTATCTTCCCGTCGCGATTCCACTTCGGAGCACAATGTTCACATTCAAATCTTCCTCATGCAGCTCAGATCTCATCATCTATAGGTTCTGAGTCGGGGGAGGTGGTAGCGCTCCTTTGTCACGTATCCTCGCTATCAGCATAGGACAATCTTATGTCTCATGATCAAACAAGGTGCAATACAAACACGATGACGCGTGTTGGATTCGTGCTATCGCGGGCATAATGTCCCGGCCCTTAGCAATTGTAGCATATCAACTATCCACGACCTCTTCCAGGTCCTCCTCCGCCCCATCCTTTTTCGCGCCCCTAAAATCGTATTCGCGCCATTCTTTTATTTTGGTCAAGGGGTCGCATTTCAGCATGAACTCTGTAGGTCGATGTTCTATCCATTATCAACTCATAACTTCTACAAGTGCACTCATCATGTCCTACTGACCTACAAAAGTTGCAAAACAATTGTTGCGAATTTTGTGTATACTTCTATAACAAGTGGCAGTTGTCCATGGCATGTTTTCGAGCTATTTGACAAATCGCACACCACAAATCAAGCGTCACACTAGGGCCTGCTTGCGCTTCAAGCCTTAAAGGCATCGATCTTCCTCTTGCAAGGTAATTTGTGAAAACCATGCAATGGTCCTTGTGATGACCCTGACTCTTGCATTTACCGCACCATACCTCTTCGCACACTTTTGGTCGAGCTATCCTGTCCTATTTCAAACTCTGCATCTCAAGGCATAAATTCTTCAGTTGTATGTGGATTTGCTGAACTCCTAAGTTAGGATCCTGCATCGGGATCTCATGTAGCCTCATGGTAATCTCTAGGGCTTCCGCCTAAGTCATTATCTTCTGCTATGATAACGCACTCCGTAAATGCAACATTAGCGAAGCTAGAAACCACTCGCGATGTTTTCTATCTGTCAAATTCATATTAGCTTTTTGAATCGTACATTTCAGCCTCTGATCTAGCTCCCAAGGAGTCTCGCCTAGTAGCATCGTGATCTCTTTGAATCCAATGATCGACCGTGCTTCAGACTTCGGCCTGCTAAATTCATTAATTATGTTTTTTGGATATCCACGAATCCCGCATTTGGATTATCATTGGAGTACTTAATATACCAGGTCAGCGTGCGATCCTGCAGAGTGCTAACCAGTGTCGCTTTCATTATATTATCATCTATAACTCCTTGTGCTTCCCATACATCCCTTACAATGAACTAGAATTGGTCCAGATCCTCATTTCCAAAACCTTTGAATCGCGGTGGTGGTGGAGGTGGTACGGGTGAAGATGGAGGTGATGGTGGTGACGCTGGTGGTGGCGTGGGTGGAGGTGGTATTTGGGAATTATTTGCCTGATTAAATGGATCGCACTTCGTGGAGAGACCTTCGTAAGCTCTTCTTCATCCCCTCGCGGAGGTGAAATCAAGGGGCTATTTGCTGGTCCCTTATTTCCTTCATTCTTGTAAGTTTTTCCACTTCGTGTAGCCCTGAACATCAAGGTAACTGCATAACCCTCTTTTCGTACAATAGCATTTTAATCCAAGTATTCAAATACTTTACGTACTTACCTCACGGTCCTTTGAGAAAGCGTCGCTCTGCCTCGTTGTAGCTAACTGAGGTGTCAACCATGAACTCAGTAATGAATCCTCCTATAATACGATCGAGCCAATGATCAATAGTGCGCATGATCTTATCCTCTAATGCTTCCAACCTTCGCACTAACTCTAGGATCCACACAATAGGACCGTCAAGCTTCCACCTTCCTTGGCTATCTGCTAGCTTCACGATCCACTCATATAGCTCAGTAGGGAAGGACACGAAGAAGATTTCATGGATCTCCGTGTATAGGTAGCAGTCTAACCACTCTTCTTTTGATAGTCGTGGGTTCCTGTTCTCCTGCGCTGTGAACTCGTGAATTCTTCTATCCAACCAACCTTCAATTTCCTTCTTAGTTGGATTCCAATGATACGACATCAGACATATCTATGCAGATTCTAGGTCCTGGCAACCAAACCATTTGTTGGATTATGGGGGCCTGACCCAGGTTTAGAGTTATTTAGCCAAACAAATCACTAAACTACTGGCCCTTTCGACATCAGCCCATGGAACGCAAACTGAAGTCTCACCCGAAGCAGTATGGGGGGACGCTGGAATCAAGTTTCTGCAACCTGATATGTTTGTGGTGTGGATTTAGTCCAAATATGCCTGCCTTTGTGTAGGTCGCTTCGCACACTATTCTAACCTTCAATACCTTCTCGATCTATTATAGTCATCTTTCATCCAGTCCTAACCAGGGGCTGAGATGCTTTCCCACTGCTATGGCAATGAACTACGCTATTTCCCAAAACTACACCATGTATCTTACTTATCTTCGCGTAAATAGTTATTCTAACTTGCATTCACTTAATCAACACAGTTATACACATTCACGCATCATATAAGCATTAAAAGTGCAATTTATATCCAACATAACAGATGCATAAAATAGGAAATAAATACAAAAAAATGGTAGGAAACTTCTCTTTATTAATACTTCCAACTATTACAAACTCAACTCGCCCTACGCACTCAGTTGCAGGGATCCATGCACTCAGCTATGGACTACTAGGCCTCTGTGCACTCAGCTGCAGATCCTTCTCCTACTCTATGACCCAAAACTAGACTTTTCTCCTCAGATTTATCTCACATACATCATTGATTTTTTCATTATCAATATCATCTCTCAAACTACTTAGAGCCTCGCTCTATTTATACAATCCCATGGTCCGTGGACCATGGGTAGGTCTCTACAGCCGACATTACAATAACAAAATTAAGGGTGGACAACCCTATGACTCTTTTACAAACTATGTGCTTCGCGCCCACAAAATGCAAAGTCTTTACATCGGAATTACAATCTTTGACCAAAACCTGGGTTCTAAGCCCCAAAACTTCCCTTTGGGGATTCCACGCCCAACAATGGCTAGTTATATTTGAGAGTAAAAAGAAATTAACAATTTATTTCTTTGTCATTTATTGTTCGAGAAGTCACTATGAAGAATGTGGCTCACGCGATGGAGCTTGCAGAGTCTTTGGATTCTTTTAACTTAGGTGATGTTGAATCCCTTGAAGCATTTGGTCCAGAAGACCTACATAGCGCACACTAAGATATTTTTAGGTATGGGAACTTGTTTCCAATAGTTAGAGAGAAAAGAAAGGAGAGTCACCATGCACCAACAAAAAATAAAGAGGTTTTAATATATACTGAAGAAATTGTTGAAGATGCCAACGTTGACACGAGAGGAAAGTACAAGAAAAGAGGCACAAATCCTATGCAGCAATCTCAATCTCATACACCTGGTACTGGTCTGAGTTCATCTTCCAGTCAAAGGAAGAGAAAATATACTACAAGTGGAAAACTAGTTCACAATGGGTTTTCAAGTGGCGAAGATGATGAAGATCCACCTTGAATATTTACTCCAGAAAGAGTACACAAATTTGAATCAACCAAATATAAAAGTACCCCCAAAACAATTTGCATTGAACAAGCTATGAACATGGAAGTTGACAATGCTATACCACCTAATTGAGTTAGTGCTTATTTAGCAAAAAATAAAAAAATAATATAGCAAATTGCTGAAGAGGTCACTACTTTCGATGATTTTCCTGTGACATTGCAAAATGAAAACTATGAAATGGCAATAAAAAATTGAGAATTGAAAAAGTAAGGGTTTGTAATAAAAAAAGTTTATTATCAAGTGGAAATGGATGTTGATGTGTCTGAGGTTGGAGCCATGGGCCTCATTAAATTGAATCAACCTACTCGTGATGTACTTGCACAATCTATTAGTGAATATGAAGTAGAAAATCTGAGACTGAACACAAGAAAAAAAGACTAGAAGATGCTCTAAATCTAGGTATTTTGTTAACTCCACTGGCAATATGCACACCACCATTGGAAATTTATACCCCTAGTACACCCCATAGATTTAATAAACCCATCAACCTCCTTAATGCAGTGAAATTGTATATATTAGTAATATATCTGAAAGATTGGAAATTATTGAACATGAATGGAAAGAAACCTTCAATCTGCAACATTTAATATAGAGAATTAAGTCACTTGTCGAGTGGGTTAAAAAGTGATCTCGAGGGAGACAAGGATTTCGTTGACAATGACTTAATTTTAGCCGGAAGCTTGCTTCACTCTCAAATATAGAGAAAGAAAAACAAGGACTCCCATATGCTAATAGAATGAAGCAGGCCAAATTTGGATGATATAGATAATCAGAACATTTAAGAACACTACTTATAAATGTGAAAACATAGAATAAAATAGATGATTCCTATGCGAAGATGGTAGATATTGTTCGGTTTCTAAAAGTTCCACATCACATGTGACTCTGGATTAATTTTGAAAGATATGCTCATGGCTGAATTGGATTAGATAAAATAGTTAAAGGAAACATAGTTCGATAATATAACTAATTTTACTGTAGATAAAGTTAACAAATGGGTAATTACTTTTGTTAGTATTAATAAATATAACTTTGTATTGGTTGTGCAACTGCAAGAAGAGAGGTTAGGGAAATGGAGGAGGAGATATTCAATGAACGTGTCAAACATGAGATTATTGTCCCTTCGATGAAATATTTCATTCAAGATAAAATAGAAAAATTCCTTCAAGAAATTATGAATAAGAAAGACAGCTGACATTCAAACAATCATGGTCTATGCTTTCACATATTGTGAATGTTTTTAAATCTTGGAACATTCATTTTTTGTTTATTAGTGTTTAATTATTTAGGTTTGTTGGATATGTTATCATGAACTAAGCTAATTCATGGATGCAATATCTTATTTTTCATTGTAGGTACCTTTTTAACATTACGGTTCACAGGAGCTCAATCCTAGTCCCCATTGGGATGAATGCATTTACTTTTTTGATTAAGTATCAGGATTTTGATAAGTGCTTTACAAAACAAAAAATATTCTTTGCATGGAAAACATTTGAAATGGTTTAATATCTAAATGTGCATTCATTTACATAATTCCTTCCTTCAGAACATGCCTTTCTCCAAATATCTTTTTTTTTATATAGTTATATTATCATTTATTACATGTACTTAATTTATTATAGAACAATTATTGTTATTTTCTGGAATGTAGGGGTGGATAGTTAAATATAGAAAATGCTAGATCGACATAGTGAATGAGATAATGAGCTGAGCTGAGGTATCAAAAGATTCTCATTACCAATATAAGTAACCTCCAAGGTTTTATATATATATATATATATATATATATATATATATTGATCACCGTAAATTAGGGGCTACGAAGTTTGTATTCAATTATAGTTCCAGTTCTGATTACTATGTGTTCCAATTTTGAGTTTGTTTATCAATTTTGGAAATAATTTTGATATAATGTTTTGCATAAGATCTTGTATAGGTTTGAATTTTGTGGTGTTGTGAAAAAAAATTAATTTAACATAAGTTTATGAGATTTTCTTTGAGATTTTATATTATATCTATTGTTCCATAGTTGGTCACAATGAAAATGGACTTTTGATTACTTTGTTCTAATATTTAGACTATATACCAATTTTGTAAAGAATTATGAGATATATTTTCCATATGATCTTGTATAGCTCTGAACTTTGTAGCATTGTCCAAAAACATTAATTGAACACAAGTTTACAAGCATATGCTTTTTGCCTTTATATTATATCTAATTTTCTATAATTGATCACAATGAAAATGAATGTTCAACAATAGCTTTGGATATCAGATATGTGTTTCATTTGTAGTATTTATTTTAATCATATCTATGGCAATTGACATTTGAATATGAATATGATTCTTGTTATTATAACTGTGTTGGCTATTGTAAAAGACTTCTCAAGCACAAAGACTGATTAGTGTTGAAAAATTAACATTGTCTGATTGATTAGTGGCACTTCGTATGTTGGCATTGATGTCAACCAGACTAGCATTGAGGTCAGAAGCAACAAATGTTAGCATTGATGTGAGCATGTATGTTCTAGGGGGTGTTTCATGGTTGTTGCAGTCTCTGGTAGAGAATCATCATAGTAGCAGGCCTATTGGAAAATCCATAAAAAGATGATTATGTTGGTCGGGGAATCCAGGATTCCAGGCACAAGAAGAAGAGTCAAGGTGAAAAGAATGCAAGAGAGTTTGCAACCATGTTTTAGGTAGAAAATGGGCTCAAGGACTGCATCAAACCTTCTCCACTGGAAATTTCTTTGAAAAATATTTCCAATGGTATGTGGAAGTCCATAAATGGATCTTGGGATCAAAATTTATTGATAGTTGAAGTAAGGATCTTAAATTCCTTAGAAGTAGGCTGAATTCTGAAACCTTAGAACTAGGGAAGCAGACTGAATATCGAAACCCCAAATTTTGGAACTTTAGAACTTCAAAGGGTCAGAGTCTCAAGACCTCAAAGGGTTATAATCTTGGGATTTCGGAAGGTTGGAATATCATAAGCAAGCCAATATCAAAACCTTGAATTTTGGAACTTCGGAACTTCAATGGGTTAGAGTCTCGAGACCTTGGAGGGTCATAATCTCGGGATGTTGGAAGGTCAGAATATCATAGCCTTAGAGGTTTATTTAAAATAAACATGAGATAACATGGAATCAGGGAAGCAGGTCAAATTCGGACCCCTTAGAACTTTGGAACATTGGAACCTTGTAACTTCTTATTAGTGAATTATTTTAAAAGCATTGAGGGTTGTGGGGGGAAGGGATTTACAGAGTAAATCATTCGCAAAACCAAGGACCGAGGGACCCTTTCTCTCTCCTTGGATAGGACACATGGAAGTAGTTGATCGGCCCTCAGGAGTTGATGGTGGCATATGACATCAACATGACATGGATATATGGAGGACATGTGGCAATCATATTCAACATTATTAAGTGGCCTAATGGGGCAAATTCTGGTGACACATGTCACCACTAAGGAGATTCCACGTGGGTTTGATGACAAGAGCATGATGTCAAATTAGAAGTATATTTCATAGGTTAGAGATTTCGTAATTCCTCTATAGTTTGAATTTGAGAAAGTTTTGATACCAGGGATCTTCCGATGTTGTTGGTGCTTGGTTGTGGAGCCCAAAGAACCAAGGGTGTAAAGCAATAACACAACGATATAGGCCCCCGATAGGATCTGTAAGGGATTAGCACCTAATTGCTATGGAGATGCCACGTGGGGTTGATGACCAGAGCATGATGTGATCCTGGAATTATATATTACAGGTTAGATATTTCATAACTCCTTTAGAATTTCATTTTGAGAAAAGTTTTCATACCAGGGAAATTTCGATGTTGTTTGTGTTTGGTCGTGGATCCCAAATAACCAAGGGAATAGAGAAATAACACAAGGAGATAGGTCCTCGGCAGGATCCTGAAGGGCTTAGCACTTGAGTGTTATGCCTCTAGTCACAACACTTTGTCCTATGGTGGAAAAAAAAATAAGAGGCGAAGCAAAAGGGGCTAAAGGCCAGGCTCATAATCTCGTAATATCCTAGAACATATAACCTTCATAAAGTATGAGATGTGGGGCTCCAATATTGCATAACATAGTTCTATGAAGGGAAAATGAGTTGAAAACTAAGAGTAAACAAGCATAGAAGAGTTGGTCACTAGAATAAATAGTGATTTTCAAGATCACTGAGTCAAGGGTGACGAGGACCGTGAATTTCAGAGAAGAGTATTAGACATGTCCTGAGTTGAAATAAGTTAACTCTGATCTCTTGTGCATGCTTCATTGAATTAAATGAAGAACAAAGCCTTAGAACAAAACATTTGATTACATGAAAGAGATCCATGCCTAAGGTACGAGTTAGTCTCTAGAAGACAATTCAGAAGTATGTCCTAAGTGGTAAAGAGCCATACTGTCGGTACAAGATGAATTTAATGGAAGATCTCCTTGAGTCTACAGTGTGACTGAGATTTATTTCTCGGTAGGTTGAAAGACACTCAGGTGGACATTCCTTGCATTAATTGTACTGCAGCCACAGTTGGTGAGTGAACGAAGCCCATTCTTTGATTTAATGTTGTAGCGGAAGAATTCAAGCAATGAGACACAATAGTAGGATGGAGAATTCATGTAGAGGTACACTCTGATAGTGTGAATGGTAGAGTGATGGCTAACAAAGACTACATCAATCACTATGTGACAAGGGAACAAAACATGTGATTACATAAGAGAAAATTGGGGGAATATAGTATTGGTGTGTGAGTTGAAGAGTGTTGAGTGGAGTATGCGAAATTTGAGAAAATGGCCCAAGTGTTAAACTAAGACATAATGTTACAGAGGGATGTGATTAGAGCTGAAGGAGAAACAATGAGCATAGTTCAATGGAGATCTATAGTGTTAAAGGGAAGAAGGTGTCACTACAATGAATCGGATTTGTATTTCTTTGTATATGTATTTGTCCCTATTTTCAGTTTGAAAATTGTCTAAAAGGTAGAAAAATGGCTATAGTAGGTGGTGGCCTACATTCATAAGAGTTTGGTGCCTCTTGGAAAGTAGGGACTTGCTATGTTAAGGGGGTCAGTGTCTCATGTGAGTGGGTTCTCACAAACAAATTGATGTAATTAAGAAGGTGTTTAATTCACATCATAACAGCAAACGTATTGGTGGTTTTCTCCCTTTGGGTTTCCACGTAAAAATACTCGTGTCAATATGTGTATGTTTCTCATGTGATGGATTGTATGTACATGTGAATGCCTTATCTTGTTTTTCATTTGCATTGTGTATGAAAGCTCTCACAAGTAATTGACTATAGTGAAAAGAGTCAAGACTTTGCTTAAAATTTAAAATAACCTCACTATTACTTATTCGCGCCCCCTCTCAGTACTTCCTTATTCCAACAATTCGTATCAGAGCCAAGTTCCTTCAGGAACAGTCTAACCACTGGAAGGTAGATCCATAAAGAATTATGCCTAGGCAAGATATTCAAAATGCTTACTCAAGCAAGATACTAGTATTTAATGGGACAAACTATGCCTTCTGGAAAGTTAGGATGGAAGCATATATTATGTCTCTAGGAGTATATGTTTGCAGCTATGTACTAGTAGATTATGATGCCCCTGATGTCCCTCCCACTGATGCATATGGTAAAATATTGTATGGAAATAATTCTAAAGCCAAGAATTCAATTCTCTTTGGACTTAATCAATCTGAACTTGTAAGGTTATGCACTGTAAGTCTGCTAAGGAAGTGTGGGTGAAGCTCAATCAGAGTCATGAAGGAGATGAAAAAGTCAAGCAGACCAAACTTCAAACCTTCATAATGAGGTTTGAAAACTTAAAAATGAGTGAACAAGAAAGCATAGCAGAATAATTCCTCAAAGTTGACGAAGTAACCAATATGATTAGAGGACTTGGTGAAGAATTCAAGGAAGATATGATTGTTCAAAAGGTATTAAGATATCTACCCATGAGGTTTAATGCCAAAGTATCTGATATTGAATAAATAGTTGATTTAAATAATCTCAAGATGTATTAGTTGCTTGGTACTCTCATGACCTATGAGATGAGAGTAGGAAGAGAGAAGTGTGAACCCAAGGAGGTAGCATTCAAAGTGTCCAAGAAGGCCAAGGAGCACAAATATCATCACGATTGCTCCACCTATGAATCTGGTTAAGAGTAGGCTCAATTTTCCAGGAAACTAAAGTGTGGTTCAGGAAAATATAAAGGGAAGTTTCCCTTTAAATTCTTTGACTATGGAAGAGTTGGACATTTTTCGTCCAAGTTCCCTTACAAAGAAAGTATAGAAAAGGAAGATGATCAAGAATTTAGAAACAAATCTCAAAAACATCATCAGAAGAAGTTTTATCAGAAAAAGGGGCTCTACTCCAAAGAAGATAGCTTAGCACACGAGTCAAACAGTGAAAATTGTTTAGAAGATGATTCAGATAAGTATTTAATCATGGAATTTGGAGCAGACACCAAGAAACAAAGAATTACGGACTCTGAAGAGGAAGAATAAGAAGTAGGAATAGTGGACTTTGAAGGGGAACTCATCAGTGGTCTTCATGAGTTAAAGAAGGTAAGGAGAAAGAAAAAGCAGCTAAAAGAATAGCTACACCGTGTTGAAGAAGGTCTGTACAACTCCAATAATGAGGAGTTTGTTTATCAAAAAGAAAAACTTGAAGAAACCATTAAAATAAAATATAGTTTAGCCTTTCTACTAGAACAAAAACAAGGGACATTTGAGAAACTAGAAGAAGAGAACACACATTTAAAATAGGAATTGTTCAAGGTAAATAAGCAAACGATCTCAAAAACATGCAAAGATGAAATTTTGTCCTTAAAAGTCAAATTAGAAGAAGCTAAATGAAAGGAATAATTTATTCAATATTTGATCCATGAATGGGAAGAGAAATTTTAGAGTCTCGAGGCAAAGGTTGCCTCTTTGAGAACGGATCTTGAGAAAATGAAGACAAAGAAAGGTATAAATGAAAAATTTAAAGAAGGAACAAGCAAGCTAGATCAGATTCTAAACAATCAAAGGTCTTCAAGAAAAAAACGAGCTTGGGATACTCCAGACCACAAGAATCTTCTATGGGGAAAATGAACTCCAGGTCCACAGGGTTTGAGGAACCTCAAAGCTATGCAAATATGTATCAAGAAAGAACCAATGAAGATAAAAAGGTAGCAAGCTAGACAGGAGCCCATTATTGGAATAATCACTCCATCTACCCAAGGAACCACACCAGCGAAGAATGAATCAATCGAACAGAAAACAGAGGTACCATCATGCACAAACTCATGAACTTTCAAAATTCAGGTACTCCCATTTATTTTATGTTCATTTTCATAAATTTCACATCTTTGGACATAAGGTCATTGATTCTAGAAGGACCAAAGTTGAAAGAGATGAAAATTTAAGATATAACAAGTATCATAATTTTAGATCTCAAAACTCTCCTCTCAAAAATCGAAATGCCTTCTCTCCCCCAATGAGTGATGTTGAATGTTTCAAATGTAATAATTTTGGGCACAAGGCAAGTGAATTCCAAATTGGGTTTTAGTACCGATATAAGTCTCAAAACACTTGGCAACCAACTTTTCAAAAAAATAAGGAGAATTGGAAATGAAAATAAGGAAATAGCATGGAATGTGGACTTACTCTATCAACACATAATTAAGAAAACAGATGGTATGTGGATAGTGGTTTTCCCAAGCATATGACTAGGGATAAGAAAAAAAATTTCTTGTTAAAATAAAAGGACATAGGGAACAATGTCACTTTCGACAACAATGCCCTAGCAAAAATTAAGGGCAAGGGCATATTTAGTCTTAATGAAAAGACTAGAACCCAAAATGTGTTGTATCTAGAAGGTATCAAGCACAACTTGCTTAGTGTAAGTTAGATGTGTGATAATGTATATGATGTGACTCGATTCAAGGATTGTGAGATCCGAAATGAAGAAAATGGAAAACTAGTGGGAAAAGCAGTCAAAACTCACAATAATGTATGTGTGTTTGATGACTCCAGAGTAAGATACTATTTAAGTAAAGTGAAGCCTGATTATGGAACAAGAGACTTGGTGATATGAATTTTGACAGTCTGATAAGAGTGAGAAATCTGGGAATTGTGAGAGGTTTTCCAATACTGTCAAGGCTTGATAATTCAATTTGCAAGTCATGTCAATTTGGTAAGTAGACAAGGACTCATTTCAATACAAAAGAGCTCTCTTTGTTGAGGGAAATGTAACTAGGTTCGATCTTCATAAATTTACTTCTGATATTTGTACTTATTCAAGAAAAGAAATATTATTTTTATAATATATGTCAATGAGTTTCTTTCTCATTGAAATAGGTCTAACACTAGTTAAAGTGCTATAGGTAAGTCAAATAGTCAAAAGAAAAAGGTTAAAGACATTAAGGGTATGCTACATTATGTATAAGGGTCAAAGAAGTCACCTCCAAGAAATTCAAGTCCCCTGCTATGCAAAGGCACCATCAAAAAGCTCCCTCAAGCATGTTACACAACCAAAGAAGCCATCCAAAGCAAGCTCAACAAGTCGACCTGCAAACTGTCCTCAAGTCAGCCTTCTAGTCAACCTAAAAGGAGGGACAGTCCTCTATATATAGAGGTTGTCCACTCCACCAAAATTCACTCACTTACATCTCTGACATATGTGAAGTAAAGAGGCAAGTAAAGGGTAACAAAGGACGAAGGAGAGGTCTCCAAGTGCAGCAAAGAAGGTGAAGCCTAGACCGAAGTCAAGAGGACCATTTCTAGGGAAGCTATAGTCACACGTGCGAGAAAAAGGAAGGCCTAAAGGGCATCCCACCCAAGAGAAGAAGTAAGGAAGAAGATTGAAGGTAATGGGGTTGTTCTAAAGCCTATTACAGCCACACATGCGGGAAGAAGGAGGTCGTATCTACTAGTATAACAACCCTCCCATTACAGTCATACAAGTTCATTGGTTGGTGAAGAGAAGAAAGGGATCATCATAAGGAAAGGGTCTCATCAAAGTTATTTCTTCTAGAGCAAGTGCCACAAGTTTTACTAGTAGTTGAAAGAAGAACGAAGTGCCAAAAGAAGGAGGATGAAGTGTCAGGGAACGAAGTGCCGAAAGAAGAAAGTGTTGAGGAACAAAGTGCAGAGAGGATGAAGGACTTGACTTGTGCTTGGATGATATTCTTGTCAAGGGTCTATGGTTTGGCATTGATCAATAAGAAGCTTCAATAAGAGAAACTTACTAAAGGGTTTTCCTCTAAAGAGAAGAGAGTTTTTGGCCCTGGAAAAGAGCCAACATCTTGTGTCCTTGTTCTTATGTTTTGATAATAGTTTGATGAAGTACATGTTGGTCTAATTTATTGAGGTGGATTAGATCATTCATTTATTTATCAATCTGGTTTGGTAAACTTAGAAGCAAACCAAAGTATATGGAACCTTAGATTAAACTAGTGTAGGAAGTAGTTGTTTAGATGCAAATAATGGAAATGCATATTACAAATCTAAACTATTTTGAAAAGAAAAGATTTAGATCTATTTTATGAAAGCATAAAAATGTTTGATCAATGGAATTAGTTTACTTTAGAAGATAGAGAAGAGTCTCTTGTTCAAGAGTCTTTTTTTTTTCCTTCTACAATATTTCTATAATAACATTGCCAAACATCCAAGAAAGTAGGAAAGAAATCATATAAATGAAAGCAAGTAAATATTGTTTTCAGTTCAGTTCTTAGTTCATGGAGAAGAGTCTCCTAACTTAGGAGGTCCTAGTTGTCCTTCTCACATAAAAACTAGCTACTGAAAGGAAATCAATCTTCACATAAATTTAATCTAGGAAAGCATATAAGAAAGTAAATCTTGTTTCAGTTCAGTCTAGCTCATGGAGAAGAGGCTCCTAACTTAGGAGGTCCTGGTTGTCCTTCTCACATAAAAACTAGCTACTGAAAGGAAATCAATCTTCACATAACAAAACACACTTGTGGAAAGTAAATCACACCTGCATGAAAGGAAATAACATAAATTAAACTATGTTACAGATGTATGTGAATTGTGGTTGATGGGGATCCGTCCATTCCTCAATGATCACACATGAACAACTATCACTCTTTAAAAACCAAGCAACATTCATAACTCATAATTGCAAGAAAATGATATTATTCATGTTGAATGAACAATCATAAATTTGATGCTAATAAATAACTAACTACTGTTGGCTTCCTTTGAAGGATGCTCCTATTATTTATACATGAATTAGGGATATCTTCTCAATAAATGTGAATCCCTTAAATGTCTACTAAATCCATACTTGTCTCAACTTATCCCTAAATACTAGATACAAATCCCATGACACATCAAGATCTCCATGATCTTTCTCCTTGGAATATGGTCCACCTTTTGAGTTGAAATTCGAATTTGTGCTTGGGAGGCCAAGTAAGATCCTTCTAGAACCTCCAAATAAGCCTACACATGTCACAAAACTTATAACACACACACACACATATATAAATGAAACCATGTTAATTTCCTAGTTTTTAATCATCACTTAAAAATACATAAAATAAATAACTTTGGAAAATGATTATTCTAACCCATATGATCATGAAGATGATAACTTGATGTAGAGTTTTAGGCTAGATAATTATGAAATGATGGCTAAATGGTTATGAAATAATGGAAATATGGATGAAGATGGAAGACAATTTTGAGACTCAACAGTACACACACATACATTAATAAGAAGAAGAAGAAGAAGAAGATTAAGCTAACAAGAAAATGTAAAAAGACTCCACAAATTGTTATCAAGTAATAAAGAATCCTACTATACCTTATTGCCCTAGATTCTTCAACATGGTATTAGAGCTAAGGTGACACATCAAGGAAAGGGAAACTCAAGAACACTCATCAAGGAAAGTCATCTAAAAGGTTGAAGCATCAAGCCTAGAAGACTCAATCACTTCAAGGATAAGAAGGTCTCCAATCCATCATTCATCAAGGAAGTCTACATAGAAAGAAGAAGAGCCTTACATAAAGGCACCTACAAAGAAAATCAAATTGAAGCAGGACCTACATCTAGCTACAACTCATCAATAAAATCTCATCATCAAGTAAGTCCACTTGAAGAAGGCAACTTGAAGAACATCAAGATCCTAGGAAGGAAAGCCATCAAGTCTTTGAGGAGAAAGGAAATACACTACATCTCAAAATCTATCAAGTAAGTACATGTCCCCTTCTGAATATACATCAATGTCTTTTTGCAAGGAAAGCAATAAATTGGTAGGTACCAATAACTTTATTGCATGGAATAAGAGGATTGATTTACTTCTCAAGGAGAATGAACTTCTAGAACATGTCAAAGGGAATATCACTATCCCTGCTAAGGAACAAACACAAGCATTAGATAAGTACAATAAGGATGAGACAAGAGAACAAAGGATTCTAATAGAATCAATCAAAGACACTCTCATTCCTTATGTCTCCAAATTTGAAACATCAAAAGAAATTTATGATAAGCTAGTAGAGATATTTTCGGTATCCACAACTAGAGAAGTAATAGCTCTAAGGAATGAATTGTACAAGATGAAGATAACAAAGGAAGGAATAGCTCCTTGCTTCATGAAAATCTCTAAAATGAGAGATCAACTTCAAGAGCTTGAGGAAGTTGTTTAGTCAATTTAGTGTTAGCTAAATTGCTAGTATTTATTGTCAACCCGGGGCTCGTAAGCTGATGAAGTGAAGGTGTACTATATGTACTTAAGTATCCTCTTAGAGTTTTTCTTATCGTTGGGGGGTGTTGTTGCGGTTTAATTATGTTCCTAGATGGAATGAGAATTTATACACAAGTGAGTGATGGTGTGTGTGTAGAGTGAATTCTAAATGAGTGGAAGTGTGTGTTGAGTGATTTCTAACTATTTGCTTGAAAGGAAATGCTTGGAATGAATTAATGAAATTGAAATGACTTGAAATAAACTTGAAAGCAAATGACCACTACCAATGGCACTAGACACCGTTCAAGTTGTTGCCAAATAAAGGAAAAAGAATCACTTTTAGAACCCAAGAATGAAAGATGATCTCTTTCTAACTCAATGCCTCAAAGCACATGTACTGTGTAAAGCACGGAAAGAAAGTAGCTTAAGTGGAATTATAAAAGTGAGAAAAATATGCTTGAAAGACTAATGATAATAATATGCTATTCCTAATACTCTACTTCAGCCATATGTACTATGGGAAGCATGATTAGAAAGTAGTGAGGAAATAGTCTAGGAAACACTTTAAAATCAAAACTTCTACTTTAAAGACTAGTGGTAATGATTTACTCTTTCTAACTCAATACTTCAAAGCACATGTACTGTGTAAAGTAAGGAAAGAAAGTAGTTTAAAAACAGTCCAAAAAGTACCCAAACAAGCTGCAAGTTAGTAATATTTTGATCTTGAAAGATGTTAGCTTATGATGAAGATCATGCATATATGTAAACAGCTCTTTGAGAAATAAATTTAAAAACTAGCTATAAAGGCAAAAACAACACTTGAATTGTCAACTTAAAATACCATCAGCTGCAAAGCAAACACAACACATATAAAAATAAATCCCGGGCAAAAAGGAACCTGCAAAAGATAACACTGATCAGCTGAAAATAAAAGAAGACAAGTAAACAAAACTATACATTTTCAAGAAAGCAAATAAGGAAATGATAAAATGCTGCATAAGAAATACTCTACAAAAGGCTGAGATGGGCAGGGGCCCTCTGTCCATTCAACCATAAAAGACTTCAAATAGCTGGAAACTTCAAAACAGTGCTTGTATTTATTACTCCATTTGCAACAGGTCACAAAATAGAGTGCTGGAAAAAAAAAACAGAGTTTACAACCGCTCCTTAATTCAACACAGTACAGCAAAATATTACCAATCAAAAAGTCCTTTGAGCGTACGCAGACGCATCAATTTATAGGAGCTTCTAAGTTATCCTACGCGTACAACTATTTAACAGAAAAACAATAAAACAGTATGCGTATTAATGGTCCTTGGACACATCACGGTTGCGTGGACGAGTTTGGTGGTTCCTGTCATCATGGATAATAAATCCCTGTTGGATTGCGTCCCCTGCCGTCTTTAGAACCTGGACAAATCACCATTGGAGATGACGTGACCAAATAGCTTTCAAACACCGTTAAACCACTTTGAGTTGACCGTGGTTAAACCAGCTTTGACCATGGATGAAAGTGACGTGGATGGTTGGAACAATAGGATAGGAACCTCGACCACACTGATACCTGAGTGCCCATGTGGCCCATCTAGCAAACCGACACGTGGATCATAGTATTTAACAAAAAGGCTGCAGGATCTTCAGATAGCTGCGGGATCATCAGATAGCTGCGGGATTCCTGCAAGTAAGTCAAAAACTAAACAAATAGTCATCCATTAGCAAAACTTGCTTGATCATGCTTATTGACACTGAATGTAATGATCTGAGAGGTTTTATGGTGGAAATGAGGCAAAAGTGAAGGAAAGATAAGGAAAAGTGGAGGAAAATGGTAGACAAATGGGTGTAAAATAGAGGTTCTACATACCCCCACTCCGAGGGTATTGCATGTCCTCATGCAATGAAAACACAATTCAGTCCATCTGCTGGGATGCCTCAGCTAGGACATCCAACCTCCTTCTCTTCCTTTGTGTAGAAACATTAACCTTTGGCCTCTTGAACATGCATTTGAATTTCAAATTAATTAAGGCTCTGTTCAGCCTTCTGCATCTCTTCTTGAGTCTGTTATGTTTCTTCTGCCACATGCTCATGTGAAGATAGGTATTATCTTGGATTGTCTTGGCAATATCAGCTTGCTGCTTCATTTCTTCATTTCTCTGTTTAATGTGACGGTTCAGCACTTCCAGTTCATAGATTTCTTGTCTAAGTAAATCTATTTGCTGTTCATGAGGTATGACATTACCTGGGCCAGCAGTGTTTTGCTCCAATGTCTCATAATAGTTGTACACCTCTTGTTGAACTGGGTCAACAATTGGTGACCTCCTTGGACTATATTCATGCTCAATTTCAGTTGTAAACTCCGGCTGAAACGGACTGTCTTCTCTTGGAGGAGTAGCTGCCTCACGTGATGATGGACTATCCTCAAGGTCTGCTTGTGTAGTACCCTTCTCAGGTGTGCTAAGATCAACGAAGAGTGTCCTCGTGGTTTTCCTTTTATTCTGCAATCTACTACTCCTTCTTACAGTGGTAGCACTATGTGTTTCTTTTTGTGCCTTTTCCTTTGGTTTTTTGAGCTTTTACTTTCTCAGAGAGGGCAGTTTTCTCATGGAGTTTAGTTATCCTCTGTGCTAAAGGCTGGTTATCTCTTTCTTCACCACTAGAATGCTCTGGGGTCTGGTCAGTTTCTCGGACTATGGATTTCCCCTTATCTTGTTTTTGTTTCTTTTTGTCCTCTCTTTTCTTTTTGGCAGCTTCCTTAGCAAGTTCAGCGAGGGTTTCCGAGATGACCTCTTGAGCACTGTCTTCAGTGGGTTCAATCTCAGGTTCAGGATGATGGACTTCTATTTCTTCTACAGTTTGTCCTTCTAAGACATCAGTCTCAGAGATACTTTCCCTTCTCTTCTTTCTGCTCTTTCTAGGTATAGAAGACTCTCCAGTCTCTGCAAAATGATTCCTTACAAGGAATTTTTCCCATGTGTCTCGTTTTTCTTTTAACTGTTCTTCTATCAATAACTTTACAAGACCATGGTGACAGAGGTAAGCTTCTACATTTCGTGGATTTCGTTGAGCCATGGAACACATTTTCCTATGGCTTTGAAATAGGAAATAAGGAAGGTTTATATCATGCTCTCCTTGGAACTGCAGCATAATTTTACCATGATAGACATACAACACTCCAAATCTCCCTTCACAGGTGAAAAACTTTTGTACTAATAACAATAGAATTTTCCATTCTTCTTTAACATGGGAAATTGGAATGCCTTTGGTAAAAACACTTGTGTCCATACCTGCGTTTTTAAAAATCCGCTTCCATTGTTGATCCTGGACTGCCCGGTTTTTGAACCAACGTTCACCGGTTTGTGGAAGAGAGGTAGCCCTTGCTATGCTTCCTTCGCTGACTGTAACTGTTAAATCTCCCACCTTTGCCTGGCTGTCCTTATCCATAAACGATCTTGCAAAGGCTTTGGTTACTTCCTTATGGTAGCCCTTAAACTTTCTGATACATTGTAACCAATTGGCTCTTTGTAGTGCCTCCTCAACCTGTGGATATGCCTCCAAGAATTTCGAACCTTCCGGTTCAGCCCTCAGAAGCTTTCCCATCGACTCTTCAGCTTTGTTTAAACACAAATTTGATGGTGACCTTACACAGTAACTCCGTAACTTCACACAGTAACTTCTCGGTCTCTGTTCAGACTCTGTGGAACAGAGGGTATACGGTGCATAAACAGTCTCAGACACCGGGAATTCACGGCTTGAATTTAGAGTTAAGCGGTGGAATTAGCGTGGACACGGTAAAAAAACAGTGGCTAACAGTCGTAATACGACTGTATTACAGGTTTACGGCTATACGGCAGAGGGAAAACAGAGGATGGTTTATGGAGGTAATCGTAGTGAGTGAAAACGAAACAAGGGAGATAATGGCGAGGAATAGGGTGTTATGAACATAGAGGGTTTTGAAATGACGAACGGAACGGCTACATTCTCCAATTTCGGATGTGGAGTGACACATGGCTGCGGAACGAGAGCTGAGAGACGTAATGCGGTAGGTTACGTCATTAGGGTACAAGACCTTAATGACCGAAACACCGTAACAGCCATATGTAATTTGAAAACCTGTAGTGATTATGAACTGGTAGACGTGGAGGATTCGGAGATTTGTAGTTGCATGGGAGAAAGGAGAGTGGGTCATCATTACATTAAGTGGCCAATAAAACATAATCCAAGAAAAGTCGCATAATGAAATAACCATAAGTCTAGGTTTTTGAGCATACCTTGAATCATATTTTATTTGGCTTCTGATGATTTATTAACCTTTGTAAACATTTATTGCTAGCATATGATCTTTCTCCTGGTCTTTGATACTTCTGAGCTGTAAACGTTTTCTTCAGACACACTGTGTTTTTTTTGTGCAGGTACAGAAGGCTGCAGGAAAGCTAATCAGCTGCAGGATCGTCAAACAGCTGCAGAATTGTAGTGAAGTCTTCTTAGCTGCAGAAAAACACTTTAGTTGCCAAAAAAAACTTTATTATTGAAGTGAAATGGAGTGAAGAAATGAATGGATGAATGGATGAGTGAAAAACAGTGAGGTGGAGTGAAGAAATGAATGTATGAATGGATGAACGAAATAAATGGAATGGAAATGAAAGAGGGAAAGGGAGTTTTTTTTTCTTGGGAAAACATGAGGTGTCAGGTGACCCTGATTTTCACCTTATGTTTTCTGTATGAGACTGCCAATCAGAGATTGGTTTTCAGGCTCATACACTTATTTTTTCTTTTCCTTTTTTTTTTTCTTTTTTTTTTTTTTTTTTTTTTTTTTTTTTTTTTTTTTTTTTTTTTTTTCAAATTGAAAGAAACAGAGATTTAGGCTGATGGAGGAGAAGAATTCTTCTCCACCAGCCTCATTCCAGAATCGTCTTGAAATAACTTAACAAACTCTTCTTTTGAGAGTGGCTTGTGGTAGACTTTTAACCGGTGGCCATTCACAATAAAGGGAGTTTGAAGTTCATCGATAGTCTTCACTCTAACTGCTCCGTTATTAAAAACTTCATCAATCTCATATGGGCCAAGCCAATGAGTTTGAAATTTCCCTTTGAAGTCTTTAAATTTCGAATCAAACAATAGTGCCCAATCACCCTTTTGAAACTTCTTTTCTTTGATGTGTCGATCATGCCATTTGCTTCTTTGGTGCTGAACTAGATCGGTTCTTAGAATTGCATCTTGTCTCATTTCATCTAGTTCATTTAACTGGTCCATTCTGTGCTTCTGGGCTTCTGTTAAGCTCATCCCCAATTGAACTGCTGTCTTGAAGGTCTTGATTTGGAACTCAATGGGGAACAGGACTTCCTTCCCATAAACAAGTTCATAGGGAGAATGTCCTGTAGTGTTCCTCCATGTAGTTCTGTAGGCCCATAAGGCTTCAGGAAGCCTTTCTGCCCAATCTCTTCTATGAAGATGAACAGTCTTTGTGATGATGCTTTCAAGAACTTTATTTGTAGATTCTACTTGACCATTCGCTTGCGGATGGTATGGAGTAGATGTTCTATGCTTAATCTTATATTCCTCCATCAGCTTTTCCACCATCCTTGATGTAAACTGGCTTCCCTGATCTGTTACAATCTCTCTTGGGACACCAAAACGAGTGAAAATATCCTTGAAAAGAAATTGAACAACTGAATTTTCAGTAGCAGAAGTTAATGCTATAGCTTCTACCCACTTGGTAACATAATCAGTACAAACCAGTATATATCTATTTTGCTTGGATGGCGGATTAATTGGTCCAACAAAATCTAGAGCCCATTTCTCGAAAGGTTCGATGCATACCTGTGGCTGTAGTGGCATTTCATTTGAAAGAGTTGGTCTCCCAGTTCTCTGACAACTGTCACACCTTTTAACATATTGCTTTGCATCCTTAAAGAGAGAAGGCCAATAATATCCTGATGAAAGGATTTTATAGGCAGTCCTCTTATCAGAAAAATGTCCGCCACAAGGTTCGTCATGACATGCTTTAAGGATGTCAGGCATCTCATCCTCTCGTACACATCTTCTGATCATCAAATCTGGCCCTGTTCTGAACAATTCATTAGAGATCCAAGAATAAAGTGAACTATCCTGAATGATTTTCCTTTTCTCATTAGGAAATAAATGTAAAGGTAATTTTCCAGTAACTAAATAATTAGCAATATCAGCATACCAAGGGGTTTTGGTAGTTACTGCAAACAAATACTCATCTGGAAATTTGTCCTCTACCGGAGAGTCCTCATTAGTGTTTTGGATTCTAGACAAGAAGTCAGCTACTGTGTTCTGCTTACCTGGTCGATCTAACACAGTTATGTTGAATTCCTGTAAAAGCAAAAGCCATCTTGTAACTCTACCATTAGTGACTGGTTTGTTCATGAGGTATCTAATGGCAGAGTGATCAGTGTGGACAAAGGTTTCATAGCCGGTTATATAGTGTCTAAACTTGTTTATAGCATGAACAACGGCTAGAAACTCCTTTTCAGTAACAGTATAATTTAACTCAGTTGGAGTCAAATTCTTACTCGTGTAATAAATGGCATAAGGGATCAAATCCTTTTGTCCCAAAACAGCTCCTAAAGCTGTATCTGAAGCATCAGTAGAAATGTGGAAAGGGAGTTTCCAATTTGGACCCCTTAAAATGGGTGCTTCAGATATTCTAGATTTTAAAGCTTCAAAGGCAGATTGACATTCAGGATCCCACTTAAATTCACAATCTTTGGTAAGTAATTTGAAAAGAGGGGATGCTATCTTTGTGAAGTTTTCAATAAATCTTCTGTAGTAACCAGTAAACCCAAGAAAACTTCTAACATCTCTTTGGCAATTTGGAACAGGTAACTTAGAGATGACTTCTACTTTAGATCTATCAACTTTGATTCCATCTCCTGAAATATGATGTCCTAAAACAATCCCTTCAGTAAACATCATAAAACACTTTTCATGACTTAAAGAAAGATTTGTTTCCTTACATCTTACCAGTACTTTTTCCAAATTTGCCAAAGTTTCTTCAAATGTATTACCATAGACTGTGAAATCGTCCATGTAAACCTCTACACAATCATGAATCAGATCTGAGAAAATTCCTAGTACAGCCCTTTGAAATGTGGCTGGTGCATTGCATAAACCAAAAGGGAGTACTCGATAGGCAAATGTCCCCCAAGGACAAGTAAAGGTGGTTTTGTCTTGATCTTCAGGTGCTACCTGAATCTGATTGTAACCACTAAAACCATCCAAGAATGAGAAATACTTTTTACCTGCTAAAGTGTCTAATACCTGATCAATAAAAGGTAGAGGAAAATGATCCTTTAAGGTTGCCTTGTTCAATTCTCGATAGTCAATGCAAACTCTCCATTTACCATTCTTTTTGGGTACTATAACCAAGGGAGAAACCCATTGGCTATCTGAAATGGGGTAAATGAAGTTTACCTTGAGCAATTTCTGAAGTTCTTCTTTCACAATTTCCCTAAGATTTGGATTCATCCGTCTTTGTGGCTGCCTAATAGGTCTGCTGTTTTCTTCAATGTAAATATGATGAATACAAGTCTTAGGGTTGATTCCTTTCATGTCGGTATATTCCCAGGCAAAGGCAGTGGAATGTTTTTGCAACAGTTTAGTTAATTCTTCTTGTTGTAGTCTTTCCAAGTTTTTGTTAATGTTTAATGTTTTTCCTGGAAAGATTTCGACTGAAGAACTACCAAACTCTTCCATTGAGAAGAGAGACATTTGTCTAGAGGAGAGATATTCAATATCTGCATCTAACTGGAATTGTGAAGAGTCATATTCTAAAGGTGCCTCAAAATTTTCTAATGTATTTAGAATTTGACTGTCCTCACTGATTTCAGAGATGGTTAGAACAGGTTGAAGAGTTTCCTCATCATTAATCCACTCATCTTCTCCTATTTCTGTTATTGCCTTTGCGGGAGGATACAAGTTGAATTTCTTGGTAGAATTACCATCTGATATATACATGTCTCCCGACCTACAACTTATGAAAGCATCAGCTGTGGCCAGCCAAGGTCTTCCTAAAATAAGAGGATGTCCTCCTAGATTGTTCTTGGGAGTTAAAATCATAAAATCAACTGGATACTCCCAAGAGTCTAGTGAGACTGGAATGTCTTCCAATACACCATCAGGTTTAATGATTGATCTGTCTGCAAGTTGCAGCAAAGTAGGTGTAAAGAGAAGATTAGGAAGTTTTAACTGATCCATGGTCTGTCTACTCATAATGTTGATAGCGGCTCCTAAGTCAATCAAAGTATTTGGGATTTCAACCCCATTAATATGAGTTTTAACAATAGGGCTACCGGGATCTATATATTTTTGCATGGTAATTTTACCCATCATAATGTCTGCAATTTTTCCAACTAGATGTATCCTTTTTGTGTCTCTGGTTCTTTTTATTGTTTTTTTCAAACTCATCTCCTTTATTGTCTTTGCTAGAATGGGAATCTCCTTAATGGCTGTTAACAAGGGGATCTTGATACAGACATTTTTTAATTCATCTAGAAAGCTATAGTCAGGCAACCAAATCTGCTTCTCCACTCCTTTATCAATTTGCAATCTTTCAGGAAAAGGAGGAATAGTTGAAGATGTAGGTTGCTCTACTAAGGGAGTTGATTCTTTTTCTTTTTCTTTAATGCTTGGGTTTTGAAGGGATACTTCAGAACCTTTATTGGCTTTAAGAGATTCTTCCTCAGAAATGCTTGGTTGTTGAGTACTTGTAGAAGGTTGGTCTAAGATTCTACCTGATCTGAGTTGGACCTCATTGAGAGGGACAACCATATAGGTAGGGAATGGTTGACCTTCCATAAGTGGTTGACCTTCCATCACATAAGCATTTTGAGGATTCCTATTATTGGGGTTTGGTTGAGGTTGAGAGGGAAGTTGATTTGGCCTCTGCTGAGATTGTAACAAGAGTTGAGAATTTTGATTTTGTGGAGGAGATTGTTGTTGAGGGAATGGTAATGACAATTGTTGACCTTGATTTGGAAGTTGGGGAGCTTGCTGATTCTGAAAGGATTGAGGATATTGATAGAATTGGGCAAATCTCCCATAAGGATTTTGCATTTGCATGCTTTGCAACCATGCTTGGAAAGGATTTTGTGGTTGTGACCAAGGTTGTTGCCAAGGATTCCAATTTGGTGGGGGCTGGAAATTCATAGAGTTGTTAGACCCTTGATTTTGCTGCCCCTGCCAAGGTTTCCTTGCAACAAAACAAAGAGATTCAAGCGTACTTGGATCTTCTTGAAAGACTGCTTTGAGGCCAGGGATTGAAGGACATTCCTTGGTCTCATGGGTTTCTGAGCAAATTACACAGGTTTCCACAACTTGTGCTTCCAAGGGACATTCCCTTAAAGCATGCTTCTTTCTACACTTCGGGCAAAAAATGGTCATAGCCTCGGCTTCTGCCTTTTGTTTATTCTGAATCTTAAGGGTATCAATTTGTTCACTAAGACTCCCTAAGATGTCAGTTTTAAATTCATCTAGCATATTACCGATTTCAGCCCTACTCACTGATCCTGTTGCAGATTTATTTGCCCTAAGGAGAGAAGGATCTCTAGGCCCTTTTTGAGTTTTTGATTTGCCTCTTGAGAGATGGGTACATAGTTCTGCTATCTCACTGAGAGGAAGTTGAGAAATATCCCCTTTCCCCATCATGTTTAAGATATCTATCCACTCATCCCTAATGGCTTTTAATAAGAGGGCTTTTAAGGTCTCTTCATCCAAGGTGCTCATTTTTGCTCTTTTTAGATTATATTGAAATCTCTCAAGTAAATCTTCTAAGCTCTCATCTTCTTTTTGCATCATTTTAAAAACTTCTCCCTTATGATCAGTAGGCATACAATAGTCCAAATACCTATCCAAAAAGGTTTGTTTCATTTCATCCCAGGTCCTAATGGACTGAGTAACTAATCCCATGAACCATTTCAAAGCTTGATCTTTTAATGTTGATGGGAACAGTTTGAGTTTCTGAGTATCATCCAGATAGTCATAAGTTCGACACACAACTTCAAATTCAAACAAGAATGTTTCAGGGTCCTCAGTTCTTAATCCATGAAAATTTGGGAGGACGGATGGTGATATGTTTTTCATGGTGGCTCGGGAGTCCTCATCAACAATGGGAAACCCAAATGTGTTATCCCCATCTCTATTTCCTCCAATGGGACCTCTACCTCCTCCATTGTTATTGTTATTTCCTCCTCCTCCTCTACCTCTACCTCTACCGCCTCCTTCTTCTTCTGCCATGATGATTCTCCTAGGGATTTCAAAATCTTCTGGTTCTTCTACAAAGGGTGAATGAGAAGAGATTTCTCCTTCCTCTTCAGGTGAGTCTATTTCCTCAATTACAATTGGTTGTCTGGTAGGGGAAAGAGAAGAGTCTCTTCCTAGTTCAAACTCAATAGAAGGTATAGGAGAGTCAACTCTTGGTTCTTGAATTTCAGGACTAGGAGTTTCGGTTGGAGATAAGGGAGGTATCTCTTGTCTATCTCTTGTAGCAGATGGACTTGTAAAAATTGAACTTCGAGCTCTAGCTAAAAACCTTCCCCTAGAATCTCTAGCTCTATGCATGTCATTTTTATTTTATCCTCAAGTCAAGTTAAATAGTTCCTTTTTTGATCTTCCAGTTCACTCTAGGTGCAAGAAGAGAGCATACTTAAGAAACTATTAGATTAATAACTTTCTCCTTTCTGATCCTCCAGATCACTTCAAAGTGCAAGAGGAGAGCATACTTAGATAGGTTATTAATTGCTTTCCTTGAAGTTGTTGTTTTTTTTATATTTTTTTCTTCTAAGAATATGGCTACTTAATTTCACTTCCCCGGCAACGGCGCCAAAATGTTTAGTCAATTTAGTGTTAGCTAAATTGCTAGTATTTATTGTCAACCCGGGGCTCGTAAGCTGATGAAGTGAAGGTGTACTATATGTACTTAAGTATCCTCTTAGAGTTTTTCTTATCGTTGGGGGGTGTTGTTGCGGTTTAATTATGTTCCTAGATGGAATGAGAATTTATACACAAGTGAGTGATGGTGTGTGTGTAGAGTGAATTCTAAATGAGTGGAAGTGTGTGTTGAGTGATTTCTAACTATTTGCTTGAAAGGAAATGCTTGGAATGAATTAATGAAATTGAAATGACTTGAAATAAACTTGAAAGCAAATGACCACTACCAATGGCACTAGACACCGTTCAAGTTGTTGCCAAATAAAGGAAAAAGAATCACTTTTAGAACCCAAGAATGAAAGATGATCTCTTTCTAACTCAATGCCTCAAAGCACATGTACTGTGTAAAGCACGGAAAGAAAGTAGCTTAAGTGGAATTATAAAAGTGAGAAAAATATGCTTGAAAGACTAATGATAATAATATGCTATTCCTAATACTCTACTTCAGCCATATGTACTATGGGAAGCATGATTAGAAAGTAGTGAGGAAATAGTCTAGGAAACACTTTAAAATCAAAACTTCTACTTTAAAGACTAGTGGTAATGATTTACTCTTTCTAACTCAATACTTCAAAGCACATGTACTGTGTAAAGTAAGGAAAGAAAGTAGTTTAAAAACAGTCCAAAAAGTACCCAAACAAGCTGCAAGTTAGTAATATTTTGATCTTGAAAGATGTTAGCTTATGATGAAGATCATGCATATATGTAAACAGCTCTTTGAGAAATAAATTTAAAAACTAGCTATAAAGGCAAAAACAACACTTGAATTGTCAACTTAAAATACCATCAGCTGCAAAGCAAACACAACACATATAAAAATAAATCCCGGGCAAAAAGGAACCTGCAAAAGATAACACTGATCAGCTGAAAATAAAAGAAGACAAGTAAACAAAACTATACATTTTCAAGAAAGCAAATAAGGAAATGATAAAATGCTGCACAAGAAATACTCTACAAAAGGCTGAGATGGGCAGGGGCCCTCTGTCCATTCAACCATAAAAGACTTCAAATAGCTGGAAACTTCAAAACAGTGCTTGTATTTATTACTCCATTTGCAACAGGTCACAAAATAGAGTGCTGGAAAAAAAAAACAGAGTTTACAACCGCTCCTTAATTCAACACAGTACAGCAAAATATTACCAATCAAAAAGTCCTTTGAGCGTACGCAGACGCATCAATTTATAGGAGCTTCTAAGTTATCCTACGCGTACAACTATTTAACAGAAAAACAATAAAACAGTATGCGTATTAATGGTCCTTGGACACATCACGGTTGCGTGGACGAGTTTGGTGGTTCCTGTCATCATGGATAATAAATCCCTGTTGGATTGCATCCCCTGCCGTCTTTAGAACCTGGACAAATCACCATTGGAGATGACGTGACCAAATAGCTTTCAAACACCGTTAAACCACTTTGAGTTGACCGTGGTTAAACCAGCTTTGACCATGGATGAAAGTGACGTGGATGGTTGGAACAATAGGATAGGAACCTCGACCACACTGATACCTGAGTGCCCATGTGGCCCATCTAGCAAACCGACACGTGGATCATAGTATTTAACAAAAAGGCTGCAGGATCTTCAGATAGCTGCGGGATCATCAGATAGCTGCGGGATTCCTGCAAGTAAGTCAAAAACTAAACAAATAGTCATCCATTAGCAAAACTTGCTTGATCATGCTTATTGACACTGAATGTAATGATCTGAGAGGTTTTATGGTGGAAATGAGGCAAAAGTGAAGGAAAGATAAGGAAAAGTGGAGGAAAATGGTAGACAAATGGGTGTAAAATAGAGGTTCTACAGAAGTCATGTCTGATAGAGAGATGAAAACTATAGTACTCATTGCTCTACCTAAGGATTGGGGCAACTTCACATCAAGAATATATTCCAAGAAGGAAGCAACCACACTCAAGGAAATGTGGTCTCTATGCAGGACAGAGGAAACCAAACTTAAAGCAAAGGAATATGTGGGATCAAAGGAGAAAAATTTTTCTACCATGGCCAAGAGAAAGGGAAAATTTGGCAAATTTTTTCCATGGAGAACAAACAACAAAGACATGTCCAAAATCCAATGTTTTGGATGCCAAGAATATGGACACTACAAAAGGAATTTTCCTAAGATTAAGAAGGACAACATCAACAAAAGAAAGAGGGAAAAAGCTCACATGACTCAAGAGGTGAAAGAAGAAGAAAAGAAGCAAAATAAGGAAGATCCTTTGGATCTCTACTATGACTAGGTCAAACTCTTTACTTCAAGTCATCTTTCAAGGTTTTGACTAGGATAGGAGCAAGTAGGTGTTAGTGTCAGTCTTTCCAGCCTTCCTACAGTGATCAAATATGCTCTTACAAAGTGGTCTCAGAGTTTCCAAGTCAAATTTTGTCATTTCAGTGAGTCTTCAAGCAAAATTTGGTCACTAGGCATTAGGTCTAGGGTTTGCCCAAATGTCAGTCCATGTCATCATTCAGCTGAGTCTATCACCATTCATAGGGTTGTCATTATCATGTCAGTGTCGAATGAGTCATTTTACACCTTATTCATGCTTCAGTTGCGCCTAGGCAAGCTCATTTCCCTCTCCTAGGGTTTTGAAGGCAATTTCTCTTGGGCGGCTAAATAATCGGCAAAAATCATATCCTGATGTTCACACACCTTCCCCTATCCTTAAAATACCCTATCAAATGCTTCCCATCCCTTAGATCCCCTAAATTCCTCATTTTTGCACAAACCCTAGTTTCTAGCTACAACCTGGCAATTTTCTAGGTTGGGCCTGTGTTTTGCCCTTTTGGACCCCTTCCCATCACTCAATCTTTGAGATTCCACTTTCCCCTACTTCCTAACATCCTTCCCTACTCCCAAAAATTTCCTCAAGAATTTAGAAGCCCCCTATCCCCTTCATTTCGCTTCATTTCGACAAAATTCCTTGTTTCACACATCGGGACAAGTTTCACTCAAATGATGTTTCAGAGCAATCAAAGATGAATTTTGGAAAATGAGAGAGGTTTTTGTCCAAAACATGCCAAGGAAGAAAAAACTCCTTCACTTTTTTCACAGGTGTCATGGTTTGAGAGAAATGTCAAGAATACCGTTGCCTCAGGAGAATCAAAGACACCTCTGAAGTGACCTTGGGAAAATCAATTTTTCTCCTAGCTTGGTGGGCCAAATTATTTTATTGATGGGCAAAATGATAACTAGACACAAATATCTTTCCAATGAGCTATCATGAGCTCAATTTGGGGTTGAGGAAGGCATTCAAAAGTTGACTGCAACAACACTCTTCCTTGAGGCAGCCTCATTTGGCACTTTTTGACCAGTCTTGGGAGATTTGATTTTTGACAGGTCAAATCAACTCCAAATTGAAAAATTCTAGTTGGGTTGGAAAGTATACTCATAGACCTTTCCAACACGCTATCATGTGCCCAATTCCGACACAAGGAAGGCCTCCAAAAGCCTCCTGCAAAAGCGCGACCCGTCGAGAGAGGTGCGCGACCTGTTGGGTGGTGCGCGACCCGTCCAGAGCCCTTCTGCAGTTCAAAAAATCAACGTGCGCGACCCGTTGGGAGGGGGGCGACCCGTTGGGTGGCCTGCGTGACCCGTTGAACCGCTTGGCTGCAAACTTCAAGGAAATTTCCCTAATCTTCTTCCAAATCACCGAATTTGCTCGAGGTAGGTGCTCTAAACATGGATTAATTGCTGTTATGAATTGTGGATGTCATGGGCATGCTTTTATGATCAAAATTTTGCAAGTAAAAGGAAATTATATGGCTGCAATGTTCATGACCAAATTGTGCTAGGGTTTGTGTTGTTTCAAGTTATTTTTCCCTTGGGTTGGCTTCCCTCTTTTCCCTATCACTCACATTTATATGTTCATCTCTTTTCCCATTTTATCTTATAAATGAAATGCAAATCTTTCCCCATCCCCAGCCATTAAAACTGAAAACCCTACCCCTTTCCCAAAGCATTAAAAAAAAATAATTCAAAACCCTAATTCCCCTCTACCATATGCATGTGCAAAATAACAAAAACTGTTGGTAAACATGTCAGCATGTTTTGTGCTTGGTTTCCCTTTTTCCCCTATTAAACATGTATGCATATTCCCATGTTCACTTTCATACATGTTTTTTCCCATATGCAATGATCTTTGCAAATGATTTCCCAATTATAAATATGTATTCTTGTATGCATAATGATTTGCAACATTTCCCTTAAAAATTCCCTGTTATATTTATATATTCCCATTCCTTGTTAAAGAGTCCCTCCCCTAACATTTCCCTCATGTCTTTTTCCCCTTGAAACAGCATAGAATTCAGCACTTTTTGCAGGCAGAGACAAGAGTTCAATTTGTCCACTTTGCTCCTAAACCATGTCAGAAACCGAAACTTATGAGCAAAGTGATGACCATTCATCATCTACAGAGGTTGAGGTACAGAGGAGGCCTCATAAGGGTGGTAAAGGTGACCATCATAGGAGAGAGGAGCCCACCTCCTTGACCGATTTGCAGGGGTGGATTTTACAAGGCGAAAATGAAAATGTTCCAAAGGAGGTTGTCCGAGGCTCTTAGGCGGAAGAAAAGGACCAATCCACTCCGTATCTTGGATGAGGCCTCACTGAAGGATCAAGGCACTAATTAGCTCAGCCACAGCACAAATCCCAAAAAATTTTGAGAATTTTGGGTAATTTTGGCATTTTTTGGAAATTTACAGGTTTTGGCTCCTCAACGGGTCTCACCCCCGGTGAGACCCTTTGTCATGGAAGCTCCTTTTTGCAAAAACTCAGCATTTCTAGATTTGTCATGCAAAATTACATATGCCCATGGATGGACTTGAGTTTTTATGGGGTTTTGGGCCTCCAGAAGGTCAAAATACATGCAAAATTTGACTTTCTGCCCCTTTTTTGAGTTGCAGAAACCAGTCTTGGGAGAATTAAGTTTTGATAGGAAAAATGACCTCCAAATTCAAAAATTCTAGTTGGGTTGGAAGGTAGACTCAAATACCTTTCCAACGAGCTATCCTGCACCCAATTCTGACACCTGCAAGTGCCTCAAACAGAGCTCCCAATGTGCGCGACCCGTTGAGCAGGGGGGCGCGACCCGTTGAGCAGACTTTGCCAGATTTCACTGTACGGCTCGGAAAAGCACAGTTTGACTTGGTTTGACTTTTTGGGGTTGAAGATGATTATCTTTGATGTAATTTTGGTAACTCTAAGACACTTTTAGTCTTGCTTAACACTTCTAGAAGATTCATTTATGTAAAGGGTAAAAATTGAATGTATGAATTGGTTTCCAAGTTTATAGAGGCAAGTTGTTTTGACTGCCTAGATTTTAGTGCTCAGTTTAGAATTTGTTGAAACAGCTCGTAGAAGGATGAGCTCGACCCCTAGAGGCAAGGGAAGAGGTTGGCTTGCCTATATTATGTATTTTCTTAATCATTTTCAAGGGTTGGAAGGTTGGACTCTTGAGGGAGAAGCTATCATTGTATATTTTCACTGTATCTTTGCAATTTTTGGCTAAGGAAGACCAGGGTTTTGCAGTCATCTTTGGGATTCTTGTGGACTCATGTGTTGATGGTGTGTTTTCTCAATGTTCTTGTAAGCTTTGTTATGTGATTCATTTCCTTTATTTACTGCTGCACATTAAACAGACGAAGTGTTAAAGTATGAATTCATGCTAGCCATGCTCTGCTTTTAAATTTGTTTAATTTCAATGTTTTCTTCTGTCTAAAGAGAATTCAAAGTGATTGTTTGCTCTCTTTAGCTCCTCATCTTTCATTCCTGACCATTCATTTCAGTTAAAGGCATCAATACTGTTTCCTACCTCGCCTCAAGGAACCCCCTGCAGAAACTGTGTCCAATCCCCGCACCCAAAATTGCAATTCCTCAATCTGCCACCAAAAACCCAAAAAACCCCAAATCAACCTTTTTAATCAGTTTACTAGCCTAATATCAGTGTTACCTTATTGGTCATCTCATCAATTGAAAATTTTCCGAGATCGATCGGAGAGAGCCTTCTCCTGCCCCGTAGGGCTAGCTACGAGGCTAAATGGTTTGATGTAGCCTTGAGGTTTGCCTTTCTCAGCCTGAGGTGAAATTTCAAGCGCTAACATACTGGCGACCATACTGGGGAGAACAAACTTGTTTGTGGGTTGATGTGTTTGTTTCATAAGTCTTAGACGGAGCCTGAAGTTACGCCAGGTAGCCTTCGAAAACGCTCTTGTTTTACATCAGCGTTAGTAGATAAACGCTGCTTCAGTCAATCTCCGTGAGCTTGTGAATACGGCCACTTCATTTGCATTTTACCCCAGTACATGTATCAAGTTTAGATCTGATTGTTGATGGTGGACAACGATCAGACACTTGAAAGGCTGAAATCATTCACTTGGCGACTCTAAATCAGTTTTGAGATCAGATCCAAAGACTCCACTGGAGGATGATCCCGACCAGCAAAAACATGAAAGGACAACATGGGCAGATCAGGTACTTAAGTTGGAATTTCATCCAAGACTTTTTGTTCTTTGTCATAAATTATTTCTTCTCTTTTCCCAAGAATGTAAAAAGGGCTTTGCAAAGTATATTGTATTTGAGAAGAGATCCTCGGCCTGCAGTTGATTCTTTCCCTTTGAAGATTGTGAATACCAAAGATTTTCCTGCCTTTGAGCTTGATCAAGATCCTTTTCCCGAATTTTGTGATGACCATCTTCAAGTTGATGAACCTCAAGTGACCAAAACTAATTCTATACCTGCTGTACATACCCCTATACCTTGTAAAATTCCAGATCAGTATAAACCTCTTGTTTTACCTTCTGTTCTTCATGCTTTCCCCAAAAACTATGATCTATACTTGCCGATGTTTGACGGTGAATGTAAGAATGTCAACGCTGAGCAACATGTACAGAATTTTGAGTCCTTTCTTGATCTTTTTGAAGTTGATGAAGAAGATGTCAGTATTAGGCTTTTTGCTCTTTCTTTGCAAGCCAAAGTGAAGAGTTGGTTCAAAGCCCTGCTTGATGCGAGCATCTCAGATTTCCAGCAGTTCGTCAAAGTTTTTCTCGATAGGTGGATGATCAGACAAAACCTTTTCTTGACTCTAGAAGAGTATAACCAGCTGAAAAGATTGCCAGGGGAGACAGTACAACAGTTTTCGGCCAGATTTAATCAAGTTTATTATTCAATGCCAGTTGATATTAGACCTTCTCCTAGATCTACTCTCTTGCACTATCCGGGTGCCTTTGATCCGGAAATGGAGTTTCAGTTGAGAGAAAGGGACATTGCAACTCTTCATGAGATGCAAAACAATGCAGTAAATGTAGAGGCTCATCTGTTGATCCGAAGGGCAAGGATGAAGGAAGCAGAGGTGAAAAACATAGATCCGGCCGAATCAACATCTCTAGAGGTGAAGCTTGACATTTTGGTAAGTGCAGTGGAAAAGATGATGGACAACATCAACGCAAGAAATGCTTATGATGTTCAAGCTCATGGCTTGCTGATTGAAGAAGAACAAGTTGTTGATCCAAAACATTTTGTTTCTTACCCCAGTTGTCATAGTGATTGTTTTATAGATCATTGTGAAGAAGAGAGAGCTGTTGATATGACATGCATGCTTGATGATGTGTTTTATAGTAATGATTTGCCTCAGTTTGATGAGTATGATGATGATTATGTTCTCCAAACAGAAACTAATATTGCAGACAAACCAGCAGTTAGTTTGTGGGTGGAGGAAGTTCATTTTCAGCAGCTCGAATACAATGTTCAGCCATCACATATAAGCTATGACAGTGATGAGGAAATTGCAGCAAAGTTTGAAGTAAGTGAAGGATCTTTGCCTTTTTGTTTTGATTCATGTCAGCTCATTAGAGACAACTTCCATGAAATTAGAAATCAGCTGTCAACAAGTCTTGATCTAGACCATCTTGAAGGCAATAAAAACCTTGTTCTAGACTTTACATATTCAGATTTGCAGTCCCCAAATGCCATTGGTTGTCAAGTTGCAGATGAAAGCATGGAAGCTGACATATTTGATGAAATGATACAAGAAGGTTCCCTACCTTTCTGTTTTGAATCATTTCAGTATTTGAAGGGAAATTTGCATAGTCCATCTTCAGTGAAGAATGAGCAGCATGTAGGCAATCATGTAATCACAACGGAACCAATAGAAAATGGGTTGCAGCAGTCTTTTCAAGTTTTTCATGATCCAATAGCTGATGTTTTGGAGGAGGTTTGCAGTCAAAGTCTTTCTCCATTGACTACATGTGAGCTTGAAACATGTGCTGATACAAATTTGATCCGGCAGTTAGTTTCTTTCTCATTTTCAGCAGAGGTCTCGTCACAAGGCTCAGATCAAAGTGTACATTCATGGTATGAGGAGAAGAGAAGTAATCCATTGGATGAGCTAGGTCCCAATGTGCATGAACTTCAAGATCCTTATGCAGTGTTTTTGGAGGCGGATAGAGAATTCATATCATTCAACGGATCTGTTTCTAAGTTGTCATGGGAGTTGCCTTTCAGTAGTTCTCTTTTGTTGTTCATAAGTGAGCACTTGTGGAGAATTCAACCAGCAGACGTGATACTTACTTGGTTGCATTGGTTGTTTCATTTCACTTGATCAGGTGATGAATGAAACTGTTAGAGTAGGTTGTGATGAATAAGCTCCCTTTTGAGCATCTTTCTAGTTTGTCGGTTGTGTTTAAGTATTGAGTCAGTTTTTAGTTGAGAGAGAGTCAATTTGTGTTGTCAAGTCATCAGTTTTCAGTCATGCATTTCAGCTTGAGTTTTTGACTCCATTGCCCAATGGTTGAAAGCACTGGTCTGCTCTCCCAGAGGTCTAAGGTTCTTGGCACCTCCAAGGAGCTACCATCCCCATTGGAGCCAATTTTAGTGTCAGTCTTTCCAGCCTTCCTACAGTGATCAAATATGCTCTTACAAAGTGGTCTCAGAGTTTCCAAGTCAAATTTTGTCATTTCAGTGAGTCTTCAAGCAAAATTTGGTCACTAGGCATTAGGTCTAGGGTTTGCCCAAATGTCAGTCCATGTCATCATTCAGCTAAGTCTATCACCATTCATAGGGTTTTCATTATCATGTCAGTGTCGAATGAGTCATTTTACACCTTATTCATGCTTTAGTTGCGCCTAGGCAAGCTCATTTCCCTCTCCTAGGGTTTTGAAGGCAATTTCTCTTGGGCGGCTAAATAATCGGCAAAACTCATATCCTGATGTTCACACACCTTCCCCTATCCTTAAAATACCCTATCAAATGCTTCCCATCCCTTAGATCCCCTAAATTCCTCATTTTTGCACAAACCCTAGTTTCTAGCTACAACCTGGCAATTTTCTAGGCTGGGCCTGTGTTTTGCCCTTTTGGACCCCTTCCCCTCACTCAATCTCTGAGATTCCACTTTCCCCTACTTCCTAACATCCCTCCCTACTCCCAAAAATTTCCTCAAGAATTTAGAAGCCCCCTATCCCCTTCATTTCACTTCATTTCGACAAAATTCCTTGTTTCACACATCGGGACAAGTTTCACTCAAATGATGTTTCAGAGCAATAAAAGATGAATTTTGGAAAACTGAGAGAGGTGTTTGTCAAAAACATGCCAAGGAAGAAAAACCTCCTTCACTTTTTGCACAGGTGTCATGGTTTGAGAGAAATGTCAAGAATACCGTTGCCTCAGGAGAATCAAAGACACCTCTGAAGTGACCTTGGGAAAATCAAGTTTTCTCCTAGCTTGGTGGGCCAAATGATTTTCTTGATGGGTAAAATGATAACTAGACACAAATATATTTCCAATGAGCTATCATGAGCTCAATTTTGGATTGAGAAAGGCATTCAAAAGTTGACTGCAACAACACTCTTCCTTGAGGCAGCCTCATTTGGCACTTTTTGACCAGTCTTGGGAGATTTGATTTTTGACAGGTCAAATCAACTCCAAATTGAAAAATTTCAGTTGGGTTGGAAAGTAGACTCAAAGACCTTTCCAACGAACTATCATGTGCCCAATTCAGACACCAGGAAGGCCTCCAAAATCCTCCTGCAAAAGCGTGACCCGTCGAGAGAGGTGCGCGACCCGTCCAGAGCCCTTCTGCAGTTCAAAAAATCAACGTGCGTGACCCGTTGGGAGGGACGCGACCCGTTGGGAGGCCTGCACGACCCGTTGAACCGCTTGGCTGCAAACTTCAAGGAAATTTCCCTAATCTTCTTTCAAATCACTGAATTTGCTCGAGGTAGGTGCTCTAAACATGGATTAATTGCTGTTATGAATGGTGGATGTCATGGGCATGCTTTTATGATCAAAATTTTGCAAGTAAAAGGAAATTATATGGCTGCAATGTTCATGACCAAATTGTGCTAGGGTTTGTGTTGTTTCAAGTTATTTTTCCCTTGGGTTGGCTTCCCTCCTTTCCCTATCACTCACATTTATATGTTCATCTCTTTTCCCATTTTATCTTATAAATGAAATGCAAATCTTTCCCCATCCCCAGCCATTAAAACTGAAAACCCTACCCCTTTCCCAAAGCATCAAAAAACAAAAATTCAAAACCCTAATTCCCCTCTACCATATGCATGTGCAAAATAACAAAAACTGTTGGTAAACATGTCAGCATGTTTTGTGCTTGGTTTCCCTTTTTCCCCTATTAAACATGTATGCATATTCCCATGTTCACTTTCATACATGTTTTTTCCCATATGCAATGATCTTTGCAAATGATTTCCCAATTATAAATATGTATTCCTGTATGCATAATGATTTGCAACATTTCCCTTAAAAATTCCCTGTTATATTTATATATTCCCATTCCTTGTTAAAGATTCCCTCCCCTAACATTTCCCTCATGTCTTTTTCCCCTTGAAACAGCATAGAATTCAGCACCTTTTGCAGGCAGAGACAAGAGTTCAATTTGTCCACTTTGCTCCTAAACCATGTCAGAAACCGAAACTTATGAGCAAAGTGATGACCATTCATCATCTACAGAGGTTGAGGTACAGAGGAGGCCTCATAAGGGTGGTAAAGGTGACCATCATAGGAGAGAGGATCCCACCTCCTTGACCGATTTGCAGGGGTGGATTTTACAAGGCGAAAATGAAAATGTTCCAAAGGAGGTTGTCTGAGGCTCTTAGGCGGAAGAAAAGGACCAATCCACTCCGTATCTTGGATGAGGCCTCACTGAAGGATCAAGGCACTAATTAGCTCAGCCACAGCACAAATCCCAAAAAATTTTGCGAATTTTGGGTAATTTTGGCATTTTTTGGAAATTTACAGGTTTTGGCTCCTCAACGGGTCTCACCCCCGGTGAGACCCTTTGTCATGGTAGCTCCTTTTTGAAAAAACTCAGCATTTCTAGATTTTTCATGCAAAATTACATATGCCCATGGATGGACTTGAGTTTTTATGGGGTTTTGGGCCTCCAGAAGGTCAAAATACATGCAAAATTTGACTTTCTACCCCTTTTTTGAGTTGCAGAAACCAGTCTTGGGAGAATTAAGTTTTGACAGGGCAAATGACCTCCAAATTCAAAAATTCTAGTTGGGGTGGAAAGTAGACTCAAAGACCTTTCCAACGAGTTATCCTGCACCCAATTCTGACACCTGCAAGTGCCTCAAACAGAGCTCCCAATGTGCGTGACCCGTTGAGCAAACTTTGCCAGATTTCACTGTACAGCTCGGAAAAGCACAGTTTGACTTGGTTTGACTTTTTGGGGTTGAAGATGATTATCTTTGATGTAATTTTGGTAATCTAAGACAATTTTACTCTTGCTTAACACTTCTAGAAGATTCATTTATGTAAAGGGTAAAAATTGAATGTATGAATTGGTTTCCAAGTTTATAGAGGCAAGTTGTTTTGACTGCCTAGATTTTAGTGCTCAGTTTAGAATTAGTTGAAACAGCTCGTAGAAGGATGAGCTCGACCCCTAGAGGCAAGGGAAGAGGTTGGCTTGCCTATATTATGTATTTTCTTAATCATTTTCAAGGGTTGGAAGGTTGGACTCTTGAGGGAGAAGCTATCATTGTATATTTTCACTGTATCTCTGCAATTTTTGGCTAAGGAAGACCAGGGTTTTGCAGTCATCTTTGGGATTCTTGTGGACTCATGTGTTGATGGTGTGTTTTCTCAATGTTCTTGTAAGCTTTTTTATGTGATTCATTTCCTTTCTTTACTGCTGCACATTAAACAAATGAAGTGTTAAAGTATGAATTCATGCTAGCCATGCTCTGCTTTTAAATTTGTTTAATTTCAATGTTTTCTTCTGTCTAAAGAGAATTCAAAGTGATTGTTTGCTCTCTTTAGCTCCTCATCTTTCATTCCTGACCATTCATTTCAGTTAAAGGCATCAATATTGTTTCCTACCTCGCCCCAAGGAACCCCCTGCAGAAACTGTGTCCAATCCCCGCACCCAAAATTGCAATTCCTCAATCTGCCACCAAAAACCCAAAAAACCCCAAATCAACCTTTTTAATCAGTTTACTAGCCTAATATCAATGTTACCTTGTTGGTCATCTCATCAATTGAAAATTTGCCGAGATCGACCGGAGAGATCCTTCTCCTGCCCCGTAGGGCTAGCTATGAGGCTAAATGGTTTGATGTAGCCTTGAGGTTTGCCTTTCTCAGCCTGAGGTGAAATTTCAAGCGCTAACAGTAGGAATAAAATAAAATTGCATTACTAGAAACATCATCTAGAATTTAGAAGCATGAAGTACATAGAGTTCTAGATACCCATGAAGATGTAGCATTTATAATGAGAATAAAAATGCATGCGTAGAAATATCTTCTAGAATATAAGAGCATGGTAGATATAGCTCAAGATATTCATATAGAAGGAGAATACCTAGTATAGGACCTCATCCATGATAAAAGAAAATTGATCATGATTTAGAATCTTAGAATACCTCCATCATAGAAAGAAAATAAACATTTGCAAGGCAAGGGTCTTTAAGATCCTATAATGGAATCTTCAAAAGAAGGTTCAGAACCAAATCAGATGTCTCATCGAGAATCCCATTCATGGGATTCAAGAAAAGGATGATATGCATGCAAGTTAAGATGAATCAAGAAGGGCCACACCAAGGACAACCAAATGAAGCTAAGATAATCAAAGGAGAATCAAGATGAGGTATGTATGCATCAAAATTTAGTCATGTTATCATTTGTATATTATTGAGTCATGGGAATAGTTCTATAACATGATCAAGTATGAAAGAATCTCTTTCACCAAGAACATGTTTGAAGGCATGTACTACAATGCAATGAAGGTCAACAAAATAATATGCTCACATAAGGAGTCTAAGATTACTGACTATGAAGCAAGAAGAAATGTTGACTAGTCCAGGAAGAAAGAAATGAATAAATTCTCTCACAAGAAGCATAAGATGGTTGACCTATATATCTAAGAAGAAGCAAATGAAGAAAGAGATCAATCATGTGAAGAACACCATGATCATCAAGAATCACTATCTGACAAGATACTCTGAAGATATCTCCCAAAAGAAGGCAGGACAACTCTGACAAAGGAAGGAAGGACCCTTGACACCTATGAAGGCCTTGGAGATATGAAAGATGTAGATAACTGATTCTACTCTACAAAGCTATCGTGATGAAGAAGTCATCTAGCAAATTAAAAAGCAATGTTGAAGCAATATCAGGATGAAGTCATGATGGGATACTAGGTTGAAGCATGTAAACAAGCAAGTACAATGAAGCATCAATGAGAAGAGTATTATGAAGTATGGACAGATGACAGATTATCCAGATGACAAGAAAAGCTTATGTATGGAAAGAAAGACACTTTCAACAAAGGAAGCAATGACATGATAAACCAGGAAGGAAAGTGATCGATGGATGCTGCCCTACCTAGAAGAAGTTTGAACAAAGATTTCATAACATCAAATAAATAAAGGAGATCAAGAAGCAAAAGGACCCACGAAGAAGAAGTTGTTGATGAATGAAAGAGTCCCTAGTTAAGAGGGAGCTCTTACAAGTACCCCCTGATTACAAAGGAGTGACATTTGTGTTTTGCCATCTCATGGGTCATGCACTAGACCAGGACTAACAACTGTAACTCTAGATGAATACCATGAATGGAAATATAGACACAAGATAGACACAACATTATTGTCTTCACTTGGGAAGAAAGAATGGGAGGATTGGGTAATCATCTAGCATATGATACTCTTTGAGGATGTGTAGGGAATCCAAGACAATAGTAGGCAAGAGGAATGATATTCTTTGAGGATTGGGAACCCAAGATAAGAATAGTCCTGGAAGGTCATACTTAGAGAAAACTCGGGTGGGTATGTACTTTGAGAGACAATGATGAAGGTGTCTATAAATCATTGGTCTCGCCAGCATTATAGCTCATTATCTCATGAAGAGATGGAGTTTTTAGTCAAGGCCTTGCATTGTGACAATGCTGATGGATATGATGCTATAACAGATGGATTGCAAATCTAGTTTCTCTTATTTGAATTCTTCAGAAAATGCTAATAGTCAAACACCTTGTAATGTTGTACGAATACCTCCATAGTTAAGAGGGAGTGTTGAAGGAAATGTAACTAGGTTCGATATTCATAAATGCACTTTTGATATTTGTAATTATTCAAGAAAAGAAATATTATTGTTATAATATATGTCAATGAGTTTATTCTCATTGAAATAGGTCTAACACTAGTTAAAGTGCTATAGGCAATTCAAATAGTCAAAAGAAAAAGGTTAAAGACCTTAAGGGTATGTTACATTGTGTATAAGGGTCAAAGAAGTCACCTCCAAGAAAATTAAAGTCCCCTCCTATGCAAAGGAACCATCGAAGAAGCTCCCTCAAGCATGTTACACCACCAAAGATGCCATCTGAAGCAAGCTCAACAAGTCAGCCTAGAAACTGTCCTCAAGTTGGCCTTCTAGTCAGCCTAAAAGGAGCGACAATCCTCTATATATAGAGGTTGTCCACTTCACCAAAACACACTCACTTACATCTCTGAAATCTTCGAATTAAATAGGAAAGTAAAGGGTAACGAAGGACAAAGGAGAGGTCCCCAAGTTCAGCGAAGAAGGTGAAACCTAGACTGATGTCAAGAGGACCATTTCTATGGCAGTTGTAGTCACACATGCGAGAAAAAGGAAGGCTTCCTGCAGTCATAACAACAGTAGTATATCAACATCACATCTCTCATTTGTTTGGGCTAAAACATATGCCTAAAGGACCTCCCACCCAAGTGAAGAAGTAAGGAAGAAGAGCAAAGGTAAAAGGGTTTCTCTAAAGCCATTTATAGCCACACATGTCAAGAGAAGGAGGTTGTCTCTACTAGTATAACAGCCCTTCCATTACAATAATACAAGTTCATTGGTTGGTGAAGAGAAGAAAGGGATCATCATAAGTAAAGGGTCTCATCAAAGGTATTTCTTCTAGAGCAAGTGCAACAAGGTTTACTAACAATTGAAAGAATAACGAAGTGTCAGAAGAAGGAGGACGAAGTGCTGGAAGAAGAAAGTGTCGGGGAACAAAGTGCATAAAGGAGGAAGGAATTGACTTGTGCTTGGAGGATATTCTTGTCAAGGGTATAGGGTTTGGCATTGATCAATAAGAAGCTTCAATAAGAGAAACTTACTAAAGGGTTTTCCTCTCAAGAGAAGAGAGGTTTTAGCCTTGGTAAAGAGCCAACATCATGTGTTCTTGTTCCTATGTTTTGGTAGCAGTTTGATGAAGTACACACTGTTATAGACATTTTTGTGCCTTACAGCATAGAGCATGAAATGTCAATAATCTAAGGCATCCAAAGTCCATAAACATGTTGTTCTTACCCTTAGAGGAACAAGGTCAGCAAACCACAGCACTGCAAATCAGTTCTCCACTGAAAAACACTCAAAAACAGGTCAGTTTTGGATCATTGCAACTGCTCCACTAGGCATCTGCGCTGCATAGCATGTACAACAAAGGCTACCTGCGTTGCACAGCAAGTAGAACAAAGGCTACCTGCGTTGGGTGTACTTGGACATGTGGAGGAATCTTTTTCTCAAAGTGCCAGTGCCCAGGAAGCTTCTAAAAAGACACTTGATGATAAGATTCGCCTAATGATGAGTTAAGAGCTTCTAAAACTCCAAGTGGAAGACAGAAACTCCGAGTGAAGAACTGAAGAACAACTGGAGTTGAAGAGGACAACAAGTCACACATCAAGCTGACTTATCTTCACTCCAAAACTCTATATAAGGATCTCATCCCATGGGATCTGGAGGCCGGAATTTTGTGCAAAGAATTGTTGTTGGTTTACAGTTGTGAGCATTGGGTGATTGCTTGAGGGAGGTGAAGAAGAGATTTCTCTCCGTCGGGAAGGTGATGCTGGATTGGACCTCTCATGGTTGTATCACCGCCTGAACCTTACTTCCATATATTAATAAAGCATTTGAGGTTCTTCTATTCGCATGTGTTTCAATGGTGTATTGTCTTACTTGCGTCTTTGATTTATGCTAATCCTTGAATCGATTATGAATGCATGCCTCTTGTAGTTTCCTTTTCTTGTCTTATTTGCAGAATCTCGTGTAGCTGGGCCCGTGAAAAGACTTGGATCTGGGAGCAAGCGGCAAACGAAGGAGATTGGATCGACCATTTGCGCAAGACATCGGTAAGTGGATCTCTTCCTTCTATCTCTTGCATGTCATAAAGAAGAAACTTTAGATAGCTTTGCTTTCAGCTGTTGCTAAGGAACTGTCACCCTTAGAGTGGGTTAGGTTCATTCCGAGTTGGATACTTTCCCCCACAACAGACTGGCGACTCCGCTGGGGAGCGTGTCTTGTTGGTAGCTTGTGTTTCTTGCTATTCATTTCTTAAACAAAAGAGTACCGAATCGAACTGCATGCGAGTCCTTCGAATGCAAAGTAGAGGGCAGCTACTCTAGCCCAGTGCTGGGCCTGTTTATGATTTTAAGAGCAGATCCACAAGGACTCTTTTTAGCTCTTTGTGATAGTGTTCATCTTCCTTTAATCATCCTCTAGTATATACTTGACTGACAGCCTCTGATTTGGCCAAAAACCGCTCATTTTTTAGCAAACTGTGACCCGGAATCTGAGAGAGACGTGACTTGTCTCATCAGTGCAGCTGCCACAAAGGCTACCTGCACTGCAACGCAGGTCCCGAAGAGGCTACCTGCGCTGCATCTCAGATTGACAGTGCAGCACCTGCGCTGATCCAGTTTTGCCTTGTGCAACTGGGATTCCCCATTGTCTGTTGCCCAGTTTTCAGTATTGTTTTTGCAGCCTGTTGTCAACCTGTATACCCAGCTGAAACCACTTCTCTTTGCCTTCATTCTGCCTCAGTTGTATGAAGGAACCGTGATTGTTCTTATTGTATTTCTTGCTGTCATTCACAGTTTCCCATAGCGAAAGTGAACTAGTCTTGCTATGACCTCTTGAATCTAGACCTGTGAGAAAGTGTCGTTGTGATTCTAAGAGTTAGTTTATTGCTGTTCATAGCTGCTTGAGCATTTGCTTTCGTTATATGGTTCGAATTTCAGTATTTCTTGTGTTGAAACGAGTGAATCTTAAGGTGTTCTTTTGATTGTTGGACAAACACTTGTTGCTTTCGCTTGAAATTGAATTCGAAATTATACAACAGCTTTCTTTTTGTAATACATCAACATTAAGGAAGAAGAAAAGAAATACTTGCATTGTGCATGTGCATTTTGACAATTTGCATGTCGATTTAGGAAAAGTGCATCAGTGTGTGCTCTATGATCTGTTTGAAAAGATGATGTCTTTCTTTTCCCTTCAGTAGTTAAGGTTTTCATAAGTTGAAAGAATTGAAAAAGCTTGCTTATCATTCTTAGACTGCATTTAGGAGTTGTATCATACATCACGTGGTGATCCGTAAAGGCAAACTGCTAAGCAAGATCAACCTAAAAAGAACTGAATTTATCTAACAACGCTTTGAAACATAACGAAACACAGTAGAGGTCTAGGTAGAGACGTGAACCGGCGTCGTTAAACATAGTGACTGTTGATCTCTATGAAGGTGGGTGATTCCTCCTGAGGGACGATAGCACTAATACGGACTTGTGCCCCCGCGTACCGTCGCGTATATTGGGGGACCCCTATAGGAACAACGCCTTTATCCATAGGAAGCCGTGTCGGCCGCCCTACTGATCGCAATGCAGTGAACACAGCATTCACAAAGATCGACCACTCGTACCGTAAAACGTATTCTGTGGTTTCGCGAAAGGTTTGGCACACCCTTGCCTAGAACTCCAGAGTAGTTTCTTTTGGCCTTTTTCAAACTCTATAACTGAAAAAGTCCATCCGAGCATTTGTCACTTCGGGCTCGTTAATACATCGAAGGAGACTAGAGTCATCTTTAGCTTTTTCTCGACTCTTAAAAAGTGAAAAAGCAAGTTGTGTCTAAAAGCGTCGTCATATAAAATTCATCTTAAACGGAACATAATCACCCCTAATTCCTACGTTGATCTTAAGGTTGAGAACATGGAACACACCAATCAAGGGATTCCACAGCATGGGACCCCTAGCCCTTTCTCCTCTTGGGGAGAAGTTGGTGCGCCCCACATGGCCACATTGTCGCTTCCAGGACTGACAATTGGCCTGCCAATTTGGCTATTCTCAACCGCTGTAGTTCAGACCACCACGGTTCCTGAACAGTCGATTCAATAGTTAGACCAGTCTAGAGCTACCCTCCAGCCTTCCACTTCTTATGAGCCTTCCTCCGATCCTTCTTCTTCGAAAGGTCAAGCCGCCAAAAGCGGAGCTCCCATAGAAAAGAAGAAGGAAAAGAAGAAGAAAGAAAAGAAGCAAAAGGAGCCAAAGGCGCCTGGGGGCAAGCAAAAGGCATCTAACGAAAACCCACACACAGCACGGACCGGGCCCAAATCGCCATGTGTCATATGTAGAGGAGACCACCTCCACCGTGATTGTCCCAGTATTCCCCGGATACTAAGGGACTGGTCCCCTCGTTTGCACGATTCGGAAGCGTCAACCTCTGACAACCAGGTTGAATGCTTACCGTCGACCAACGAAAGTGAAGGTCGCAGACGACGAAGAGGGATGAGATTCCCCTGCGAACTGTGTGAAGGCGATCACACCCTTCGCCGTTGTCCCTTTTTAGACAAGGCAAAGAGAGTTTTGGAAGATCAACCGATGGCACCGGTGATACTTCCTCCTGGATATCAAAAACTCGCGCCAGGTCCTTCGTTGGCCGAAAATACAGCTGTCTTGCTCAGAGGGCCAGCTGAAGTGTCAGTCACTAAAAGTGAACCTACTGAATCCGGACCGGACGAAAGTCCAAAGGTCGAAACGGCAGTTGACCCGGTTCTCCCTTCAGAAGTTTCATCTTCAAACACCACAGTCACTGAGGATTCATCTTCAGTTGACACCCCCGCCGAAGAGAATAAGGATGACACCGTCCATATTCTTTTCGTCAACTCTGATTCTGATGAGCATCTGGGCAAAGCGCCCACTCCTTTATCGCAGGAAGGAGCATCGTCAGGATCATATCCAGCTGTATATTCGGTCCCACCACCAAGCAACCTAGTTGCGTCCTTTGATTGGAACCAATTAGGCAGACCCCGGTTACCAGCCAGTATACCATTTAGAATTATAGTCCAAATATACAAAATGGTGATGGCTGGAACTATCATTGATGAAGGGGCGTCTGTGAGTATCATGTCCTCTATTGCTTGGAAAGCACTAGGTGGCCCGACGCTTTTGCCCGAGACAAGGCATCTCTCGGGTTTTGACAGGGGAACCAGTCGACCATTAGGGATTTTACCTAATGTGACTATTACCTTGAAAGGGAAGGCCGTCAAGATGAATTTGATGGTCGTCCAAGGACCCTTGGATTATAACCTACTCCTTGTACGGGACTACATATATTGCATGGAAGCAATAGTCTCCTCACTCTTTCGAATAATGTGTTTTCCATACAAAGGAAGAATGGTCAAGCTCGTAGACCAACTTTCATTTCCAGGATCACGCATCGCAAATAGTCACATACCTATCCTAAATGGTCTATTTGATCAAGAAAGGTCTCTACCTCCGGTGCTTCTTCCTGATGAGCGCGAGTGATTCGGGAAAGGAAGGCCGGAACCCAGGGGGCATGCATCCTGGTCTGCTCTGGAGCCAGAAAAAACCTTGGGTGTAAAGTAGAATTTCCGTGGGAGAATATGACTAGTCCATACCCCATCCCCCCCTTCATCTTTGAGAATCTTCCTCTGAGCCATCTTCATGGAGAAGAAGGACAAGAAGACAAAGAGAGAGATGGGCTCTCAGAAGGGGTAATTGGGATTGGGGTTGTTCTAGAATAAGATTCTTTTGTTAAAGTTATGTGGGAGGACGGGGGCCCGTTACTCACCTTTGTCTAAATAAGTAGGCTCTGCCAAAGAAGGGGATCCGTTTGCGGCAGCAAGTAGTAACCATCTTTGGATAAAAGGCAAGCCTCACCCATTAAAACAAATGTTTTAGAGGATAAGTAGGGGCAGCCTCCAAAGAAAGAGATTCTATTGCTGCAACAAATTGTAACCATCTTTGTGTATCCTAATGATAGACATCGCCGAAGAAAGAGTTTCCTTTGCGCCAGCAAATAAAACCAATCTTTGGGTAACCTGAAAGAGGTAAGCCTCCCTCAAACCCACCAATGTTTTGTCTATTGAGAAGTGTTCTTCTCTTGTCGCAAAGATCAGTTAAAAACTGGGCTGACGAGAAGACAAGTACCGCGTAAGACCCGCTAAAAATATCGAGAAGACAAGTATCGTTAACATTAGGACTGACAAGACGACAAGTAGATGAGAACACCCAAAGAAAAACAGAAGTGGAGGAGAGGAGGGGCAACCTTGAAATTATACTTTATACCTGGGGGCATGCAAACCTCTTGGAATGCAAGCACGGGCGGCTATTTTTCTTTTAGTTTTTTAGGTCCTCCCTTTAAACCTGTAGGTCTAACCCGTTAAACTCGTAGGATTAGCCGATACCCAGCTTGCATAAAAAGAGGGTATGGGGCAAAGCGCAGGAAGATGAAGCTCTTTAAAAAATAGGAATCTTCCATGAGACCTTACTACTTTATGACTGGTAAAAACGAGCAGTTTTGGCAAAGTTCATGCTCGTTAAAAAATAAACGCAAAACCGAGCAGTTTTCGCAAGAGTTCATGCTCGTTAAAAAATAAACACACATGTGAGCAGGCTTCCCCCCAGTGTTCAAGCTCATTCAGAAAAAATGAACCGGTAAATAACCATTTGAGACCGTAAATTCATTAGCCATAAAAGCCTTGGTCGTGTTTGTGCACCGTCACCTCCACTTTTCCTTTGGCCGATCATTCACATCCACTTGATTGTTTACCTATTTTGAGGAACAGCTGCGAAGAGTGATCCCATTTAGCCATCCTTGTAATACTGCCGTGATTGGAAAATTCCAACCTGTACCTGGAATCTGCTGCTATCCCTATTTATCACTCGTTCCTCAAAATACGAGTCTTCTTTGAGCTCTTTTCACTGACTCATAAAAAATGAAAAGTTTGCCGAGTTTTGGCCTTCCAACTCGTTAAAAGGACCGGAAGAGCTATCCCTCCTCTAGATTTTAATCTTTTTGGACCTGAGGGATTATTGCACAAAAAGATCGAGTGCTTGTCTGGTTCGGCTCGATAAAGATATCGAACATTCATCCCTTCTGTATTGTTTTATACTTTTTCGGACTTAAGGGATTAGATGACGAAAAAGGACCCCTGGAGTCTACTTTATGTACCCTTTTCAGACTCTCTAAAAATGAAAAGGACCGAGTTGTCTTTGTCGCTGGGCTCGTTAAAAATATTAGATAGCGACAAACTTGTCTTTAGACAAGAACGAGTTTCCCTATCGCTAGGCTCGTTAAAACATAGCGATGGGCTTGCCCGAAGGGCAGGTTATAGATCAAGCATATGTTATCCTCCTCAAGCTTGACAAAAATAAAGAGGTACTGGTCAGAAATGACTGGGGAAAAATTGGGAAGAACCTCAAAGCTTAATGGTAGCAAGTCACTCTTGAACATGACACTTTTGGCCTCCGTAAATATCGGGTTGGGTTATTATCATTCACCGGTCCCTTCACCATGGTCTCGCCATACCATCCATACATGGGGTAATGCTACCGATCCATCACATCAGTGTCGTTATATGTTCAAGAGATGTCATTCAGAAAGTGTCAACCGGGTCCCATCCACTACCATACATCATCTTTCATCCTTCCATGACCGCCACCCTGAATCATATTTCACAGATCGTTTTCACCATCATCACTAGCTCCGTTCCGTGTCACTGATGTGGGATTCATTAAGGCCTTCCTTTGACGGATCACTTCTTGTCGACATTAGCTCATTATCCAAGAAGTTGATCTAGGAACACCCCCTCAGTACTTTGAAGCTTGCATGCCTCAATGGCAAGTTTCTCACTTCCGGCGATAGGTATACATTAATGACCTTCGACAGGGAGACTTTGCGTGGTGTTCGACGTTAGATCCTATATTCACGCCATGTGAATTGTGCTGCAGTACCTTGAGGGTCATCATCATTATCGGTGATTCCTCTCGCGCTTGTTAATAGTTTACATTATTGACTGGTAATCAAGCGATGTCTTTCCATGTTCGACTTCAAGAAATTCTCACATGGATCGACTTGTACTAGAGTGAAGATCGGACAAGTTTGAAGACCCCGGATCTAGTTTCATCCATCCGGGCTGCGATATATATTCAGGAGATAAAAACATAGACATGTGCAGCAGATGAGCATCCTACTAAAAGGATGATAATTAAAAGCAGAGAATTATCCGTCTCTTATCAGACAATCGTCTGTTTATGTACGGCAAATGTATTTATAAAGCTGATCATGGGAAATGCCCGCATCAGCTAGATCATGAAAAGAAAATATGAAAAGATAATGTATTGTATTGTATTTTGTTACAGGTCACCTCCCGGCGATTGAATGAACTTCGGATCCTCCTAATAAAGCATTTCACCCGATAAACGACCTCATACTTTAGGGGGCAACTGTTATAGACATTTTTGTGCCTTACAGCATAGAGCATGAAATGTCAATAATCTAAGGGATCCAAAGTCCCTAAACATGTTGTTCTTACCCTTAGAGGAACAAGGTCAGCAAACCACAGCACTGCAAATCAGTTCTCCACTGAAAAACACTCAAAAACAGGTCAATTTTGGATCATTGCAGCTGCTCCACTAGGCATCTGCGCTGCATAGCAGGTACAACAAAGGCTACCTGCGTTGCACAGCAAGTAGAACAAAGGCTACCTGCGTTGGGCGTACTTGGACATGTGGAGGAATCTTTTTCTCAAAGTGCCAGTGCCCAGGAAGCTTCTAAAAAGACACTTGATGATAAGATTCGCCTAATGATGAGTTAAGAGCTTCTAAAACTCCAAGTGGAAGACAGAAACTCCGAGTGAAGAACTGAAGAACAACTGGAGTTGAAGAGGACAACAAGTCACACATCAAGCTGACTTATCTTCACTCCAAAACTCTATATAAGGATCTCATCCCATGGGATCTGGAGGCCGGAATTTTGTGCAAAGAATTGATGTTGGTTTACAGTTGTGAGCATTGGGTGATTGCTTGAGGGAGGTGAAGAAGAGATTTCTCTCCGTCGGGAAGGTGATGCTGGATTGGACCTCTCATGGTTGTATCGCCGCCTGAACCTTACTTCCATATATTAATAAAGCATTTGAGGTTCTTCTATTCGCATGTGTTTCAATGGTGTATTGTCTTACTTGCGTCTTTGATTTATGCTAATCCTTGAATCGATTATGAATGCATGCCTCTTGTAGTTTCCTTTTCTTGTCTTATTTGCAGAATCTCGTGTAGCTGGGCCCGTGAAAAGACTTGGATCTGGGAGCAAGCGGCAAACGAAGGAGATTGGATCGACCATTTGCGCAAGACATCGGTAAGTGGATCTCTTCCTTCTATCTCTTGCATGTCATAAAGAAGAAACTTTAGATAGCTTTGCTTTCAGCTGTTGCTAAGGAACTGTCACCCTTAGAGTGGGTTAGGGTCATTCCGAGTTGGATACTTTCCCCCACAACACACACAGATACATTAATAATAAGAAGAATAAGATTAAGATAACAATAAAAAGTTAAAAGGCTCCACAAATTGTTATCAAGTAACAAATAATCCTACTATACCTTGTTGCCCTAGATTCTTCAACACTCTTCATCTATACCACTGGAGCTAATTCACACAGATATTTGTGGCCCAACTAGAAAAAAAAAAGACCAAGAGGAGAAAGGTACTTTATGTTGCTTATTAATGATTTTACCAGGACCACTTGGATCATGTTCTGTGAAGAGAATGGCATAAGGAGGTAGTATTATGTGGCTAGAACTCCACAAAAAAATGGAGTAGTTAAGTGAAAGAACAGAAAAATCCAGGAAATGGCCATAGCTATGATGGATGAAGTATATGTACCTCACATCTTTTCGGGATAAGAAACACAAGCAACAATGTACATATCAAACAGAACACAACTCATGCTTAATAGTGATAAAACTCTCTATGAGTTGTGGAAGGGAAGACGCACATTTTTAAACACTACAAGGTGTTTGGGAGAAAGTGCTTTATCAAAGGAATGATAAAAATCTCTGAAAGTTTGATTCACACGTTGATGAGGGTATATTACTCACGTACTATGCTCTAAGTAAAGGATACAAGTGTTACAAAAAACAAACAAAGAGGGATGAGGATTGCATTGGTGTAGTAGTAGATGCAATAGCTTCACAGCATGAGTCCTCCAAATGAAACATGAACTCAGATGGAGAGCAAAGTTTAGACATCAAGCCCTTTGATCAAGATGAAACATATTCAAATAATGAAGACGTGGAAAAGAGCATAACTCCAAGGCCCAAAACACCTTCAAGGTATGTATAGAAAGAACATCCTGAGAGTCAAATTCTTGGAGATCAAATACTTGGTGTTCAGATCAGGAGGAAGTTTGTTGGAAGTTCAATTTGAGAAAATATTTCTCTTCTATCTCAGGCTGAGCCTAAAAATACCAATAAGGAAAGTGAGGACAAGTCCTGGATGAGAGTTATGAATGAAGAACTCAACAAAATAGACAAGAATGACACTTGGGAGCTTGTTCTATGACCCAAAGAGAAAAATGTCATAGGAACAAAATGGGTCTTCAAAAGTAAGTTAAATGACCAGGGTCAAGTAATTAGGAACAAGGCTCGTTTGGTCTACAAAGGGTATGCCCAAATAGAAGGGGTAGATTTCGAGGAAACCTTTGCACCAATAGCTAGACTAGAAGCTATAAGAATGTTTCTTTCCTTTTACATTTATAAAAACATTAAGGTATATCATATAGCTGTGAAGTCTGCATTTATCAAAGGAGATCATGAAGAAGAGGTTTATATTTAGCATTCAAAAGCATCCACGCTCACCAAAAATGAAGGGTTTGTGTGCAAACTAAAAAAGGTATTATATGGACTCAAACAGGCTCCCAAACCCTAGTATGCAAGACTGGATCAATACCTTCAACAAAAAGGCTTTAAGAAAGATATTGTAGACAACAATCTATACATAAAGTTTGAAGATGATCATCCACTAATTGTAGTAGTGTATGTGGATGACATAATCTTTGGCAGCGACCTAGAACAATTGGGACACCAATTCACAAACTATATGTAGATATAGTTCGATATGTACATGATAGGAGAATTGTCCTTCTACTTAGGATTGCAAATTTCTCAGTCAAAGAATGGGGTATTTATCTCCCAATCCAAGTACCTACGAGAAAATCTGAATAAGTTTGGACTAGAAGACAGCAAGCCAGATAGCACACCTATGGTTACAAGCTGCAAATTGTGCAAAGAATATGAGACACTGCTGGTAAATAAGATTGAGTACAGATCAATGATAGGAAGCTTGTTGTATCTCACAACTTTGATACCAGACATCATGAAAGCAATGGGTCTTGTGGCCAAATTTCAATCTTTCCCTCATGAATGTCATGCCATTGGTGTCAAAACGATTTTCAAATATCTTCAAGAAACAATTGATTATGGACTATGGTATGATAAAAGCAGATAGTTTAAGTTGAAGGCATATACTGATGCTGATTGGGTAGGCAATATTGATGACAGGAAAAGCACCTCTAGTGAAACATTTTTTTTTGGGAAACTTCTTAGTGTCTTGGGTCAGCAAGAAACAAGAGTCCATTTCTTTATCAACTACTAAAGCAGAGTATATTGCAACTACCACTTGTTTCTCGCAAATTCTATGGATGAAGCAGACCTTGAAGGACATTAAGGTATAGTTGATTGATCCCATTCCAATCATGTGTGATAATACTAGTGCCATTAGTATCTTTAAGAATCCTGTCATGCACTTAAAGACCAATCACATTCCTATAAAGTTCCATTTTTTAAGAGAGCAAGTTGCAACTAGCATTGTTCAACTTGAATATGTGGCCACCAAAGGCCAACTTGCAGACATCTTTGCTAAGCCACTGGAAAAATAACCCTTTGAATATCTTAGGCAACATATAGGGGTTGTGACTCCTCCTCCCAAATTATTCAATTATATTGTGTGTTGGAAGCTACTCAGAATGTGGGATCAATTGGAGAATAGGTTGTAGTGTTTTAGGGGGGTTTTTCAAGAGAACCCTTTTCCATTGATGCCAAATGGGGATAAGATTACGGGTGCATTGAAGAAGAAAAAAAATGAAGAAGACCATGCTTGGTTTCAGGGGGAGCTTATGTTATTTCCATCAATGCCAAAGGGGGAGATAGTTGGACAATTGACATTCTTTGATTGATTGGTAGCACTTGGTATGTTAGCATTGATTTCAACTGGACTAGCATTGAGGTCAGAAGAAACATATGTTAGCATTGATGTGAACATGTTTGTTCCGAGGGGAGTTCCATGGTTGTTGCAGTCTTTGGTAGAGACTCATCATAGTAGAATGCCTTTGGAAAATCCATAAAAAGATGATTGTGTTGGCTAGGGAGTCCATGATTCCAGGAACAAGAAGAAGAGTCAAGGTGAAAAGAATGGAACCGAGTTTAACCATGTTTGAGGTAGAAAATGGGCTCAAGAACTAGATTGGACCTTCTCCACTAGAAAGTTCTTCGAAAAATATTTCCAATGGTATGTGGAAATCCATAAAAGGATCTCGGGATCAAAATTTATTGATATCCGAAGTAAGGATCTTGAAGACCTTAGGAGGAGGCCCGATTTCAGAATCTTAGAACTAGGGAAGTAGTCCGAATACTAAAACCCCAAATTTTAGAACTTCAAAACTTCAGAGGATCAAAGTCTCGGGATCTCGTAGGGTCAGAATCTTGGGAAGTTGGAAAGTTAGAATATCATAAGCAAGTGGAATATCAAAAAGCCAAATTTCAGAACTTCGGAACTTTGAAGGGTCAGAGTCTCGAGACCTTGGAGAGTCGAAATCTTGGGATGCAAGAAGGTCAAATTATTGGAGCCTCGGAGGTTTATTTAAAAGAATCCCAAGATAGCATGGAATCAAGGAAGAAGCCTGAACTTCAGAGCCTTCAAAACCTCATAACTTCTTATTAATGATTTATTTTAAAAGCGCTGAGGGTTGCGAGGAGCAAGGTTTTACAAAGGAAATCGTTTGTAAAACCAAGGACCGAGGGACCCTTTCTCTCTCCTCAAATAGGACACATGGAAAAATTTAATTGGCCCTCAAGAGATGATGGTGGAATATGACATCACCATGACATGGTTGTACAGAGGACATGTGGCAATCAAATTCAACATTATTGAGTGGCCTAATGGGGAAAATCCCGGTGACACATGTCACCACTAAAGAGATGCCATGTGGGGTTGATGACAAGAGCATAATGTCACCCTGGAAGTATATTTTGGAGGTCAGAGATTTTGTATCTCCTCTATAATTGAAATTTGAGAAAGTTCTGATACTAGGGAGCTTTTGATGTTGTTGGTGTTTGGTTTTGAAGCCTAATGAACCAAGGGCGTAGAGAAAGAACACAAGGAGATAGGCCCCCAGTAGGATCCTGAAGGGATGAAAACCTAAGTAGTATGGAGATGCCACGTGGTATTGATGACTAGAGCATGATGTCATCCTAGAAGTATATATGAGAGGTCGTAGATTTCATAACTCCTCTATATTTTCACTTTGAAACATTTCGACACCGGGGAACTTTCGATGTTGTTGGCGTTTGGTCATGGAGCCCAAAGAACCAAGGTCATAGAGCAAGAACATAAGGAGATAGCCCCCCAAAAAGATCCTGAAGGGCTTAGAACCTAAGTGATATGTTGTCGGTCATAGCACTCGGTCCTATGGTGTAAAAACAATAAGAGGCAAAGAAAAAGGGGCTAAAGGTAAGGCTCAAAATCTTCGGATCTCGTAATATCCTCGAACATAGCACCTTACAAAAGTCATGAGATGGGGGGATCCGAGATTGTAGCATAGAGGTGTATCAAGTATGAATGAGTCGACAACTAAGATTAAATACACATAGAAGAGTTTGTCGTTGGAATAAATAACGATTGTCAAGATCGTTGAGTCAAGGGAAACAAGGACCATGATTTTTAGAGAAGAGGATTGTGCCTATCTTGAGTTGAAATATTATACCTCCGATGTCACGTGAATGCTTAATTGAATTAAATGAAGAACAGAGCCTCAAAACAAAATATTTGATTACACAAAGGAGAGCCATGCCTAAGGTATGTGTTAGTGTATGGAAAACAATTAAGAAGTATGTCCTGAGTAGTAAAGAGCCATACCATTGGTACAAGATGAATTAAATGGAAGAGCTCCTTGAGTCTACAATGTGATAGAGATTTATTTCTTGGTAGGTTGAAAGACACTCAGGTGGATAGTCCTTTTATTAATTGTGCTGCAACCATAGTTGGTGAGTGAACAAAGGCCATTCTTTGATTTAATGTTGCAGTGGCAGAATTTAAGCAATGAGATGCAACAACAAGATGGAGAAGTCATGCAGAGGTACACTCTGATAGTGTGAATGGAAGAGTGATAGATGATACAGATGGTATCTTTCACTACGTGACAGGGGAACAAAACTAGTGATTCTAGAAGACAAAATCAGGGTAATACAGTATTGGTGTGTGAGCTGAAGAGTGTTGAGTGGAGTATGCGAAAGTTGAGAAAAATGCCCAAGTGTTAAACTGAGACATAGTGTTGCAGAGGGATATGATTAGCGATGAAGGAGAAGCAAGGATCACGGTTCAGAGGAGATTTTCAGTGTTAAAATGAAGAGGGTGGTATTGCAGTGAATCATATTTGTATTTCTTTGCATATGTATTTAGCCCTGTTTTCAGTTTGAAAATTGTATGAAAGGTAGAATAGTGGCTAGAGAAGGTAGTGTCTTGAATTCATAAGAGGTTAGTGCTTCTTGGAAAGTATGAGATTGTTATCTTAAGGGGTTCGGTGCCTCCTGCGAGTGGGCATTCACAAACAAATTGATGTAATTAAGTAGGTGTTTAATTCACATCATAACAAAAAATAGATTGGTGGTTTTCTCCCTTTGGGTTTCCACGTAAAAATACCTGTGTCAATTTTTTTGTGTTGCTCATGTGATGGATTATATGTACATGTGAATGCCTTATCTTGCTGGTCAAAAGAGTCAAAGACTTATACTTCAGTAATTACTTATTCCAACAATTACTCTGTCCCAATTTTGAGTTTGTTCACCAATTTTGTGAAGGATTATGAGATGATGTTTTTGCATAAGTTTTCAAGGACAGACTTTGATATTTTATATTATATGTGATGTTCTTTTATTGATAAAAATGAAATGAACGCTTGACAATAGTTTTGGTTCTCATATATCTTTTTCATTTGTAGTATATATTTTAATTGTAACTATGGTGATTGGTATTTGAATCTGGATACAATTCTTATTATTGCAACTATTTTTCTCATTGTTCAAGGCTTCTCAAGCATAAAGACTGATTGCTCTATTCTACTTCTGAATCTATTCACCAATTTTGTGAAGAATTATGTGATATTGTTTTGCATAGGTTTTTGAGGATATGCTTTGATCATAAGGATCTAATTTTTACAATTAAGTAACTAATGTCAATTTAAACTAAATTTACTACTTTGGGATCTATGTTTGTGTGCATGCATCAATTAGGTGTAAGACTAAATTCCTTTATGCTTCTACAATTGCGGAAGAAGTTAAATGATATTTATTACTTTAAGTCAACATATGATTTATCAATCCACATTGTTTATTTCACACATACTTTATCCTGTCACATTACTTACTTCCATAGAGTCACATTGGCTCAACACATTCTTGTGTGACACAACTCTTTCCCTTTGTTATAAATACTGTTATCACCAAAATAGGACCCTGATAGGCTGCTGATCAGAATATCTCGGTGTAACTATTTCAAACCAATCTTTTAGCTAAGGCTTAGCCTCCTCAGCCTGAGAGGGCTCTCTCAAAGGGTTAATGATTTAGATTAAAGACATGAATAGATGGCTAACTCTATGGTTTGTAATTGTATATGTTTATAGGTTGAAAGATGAAGGTTGGCTACCATTGGGCGATGGAGTCAAAGTATGTTTCAGTACCACAACAAGATCAGCTTAACATGAAGTCAGGGCATAGAGAGTTTTTATGCATCAACAAAACAAAGATACAATGCAAGGAAACACAGTTTATAAATACATGAAGGAAGTTAGAGCATGATTGATGAGTTCTAAGTAACATGTATTTATACTACTGCAAGTAAGTGAAAGAGGAAATCCATGAGACAATATTACATTAAAAACTCTCTTTGAATCCTGAGTAGTGAAGCCAAAACATTCTACCTAGCATGGATGTCAAGGCATTATAGAGTTCAAGTGCAGAAATGAAAATAAAAAACAATGAAACATAGTTAGTTTATCTATGAAGGAAGTCAGAGCATCATTGATAAGTTCTGAGTATCATAAGTAAACACCACTGCAATGTAAGTATTGGAAGATGCCATCATAACAAGAACATACAAGAACTGTTCATGAATCTTGAGTTGTCTAAGCAGAAATCTGCATTAGGTTAAAAATATACACAGTCTGCACATAGAGTAGCAACTGAGCCAAAAAGTCTCCAACCCTTTGCTAACTCGACCTCTTGCTTTATATAAAGCATTTACAATTAGTATTCCATCATCCCTCATCAAGATAATTCGAATTTTCCATCAGTGACACCTATTCTAACCATAAAACAAACCATTAATTAGAACTAGCTGTTAACTAGGAGTGCTAGTGACCTAATACAACTAGGAGTGTAACTCCTTATCATGATTACAACAACCTTATCTAAGCATTTAAAGCATTATTTGACAACTTGCAACCTCAAGAAGTCGAATTTGATGAAGCCTCCCATGTGGTCATCTGACTGCTGAAGACAAACCCTAGAAATTAGGGAACATGTTTCCTGTTTTTAGGTTTAGGATCCCTGAAAATGGCACGTGGGACAGAGCCTTTATCTCCTCATCCATGACACATTTTTCAAAAATGAAGGAGGTTTTTGTATTCCATGATGTCTAGAACAAAAACCTTTCTTGGTTTTTTAAAATACTTCTCCAGCTGTCCCGAATCTATCCTTGCAAAAAACGTGTCAAACAGGAAAAATTCGTTCTCTAAATTTTGGGTTTCAAAGAAAGTTTATTATCTCTCATCTGAAAACACTTATGAAGAAAGAGAGATAGGTTATTTTAGCTGGAGAGTTGATGAATAGAAACCTCCTTCATAATTCCAAAATACCTTTTCATGTGACCAAAAACTGATCTTGAAAAAGACTGCTAAAACCAAAAGACCAAGCTTGACTTTCAGCAGTTTCGTAGCGCAAGTTTAACCATAAATTCCTCCCACCTCAGAATGAATTTGAAGAAAATCAAAGATTTTTTTGTAGTTCAACATGTTAGGAAGAAAAGGCTCTTTCAGTTTTCAAAATTGAGTTCTCAGCTGCTCAAGAAACCTTATGGAAGTTAACTAGTAAAAACAGTTTTTCTATTGAAATAGGCTACTTCAGGGGTTTCGTAGCGCGCTACGAAAACTCCTAGTTCAGTGATTTCGTAGCGCAAAACTGGTTTTTTACACCATCTTCGCTACGAAAACACCTAGAGTGAGTTTTTCACTATGAAAACCTTGACACAAGTTTGACACATGGAATTTTAGGTGATGTGGGACCAGTGATGGGCAAGAACGGAGTGTTGACCCTATTTGACCATACCAACAAGACTCTTTTATAGATCTTAGACATGAAAACAACCATGGAAAGAATAGACCAAGACTAACATGAATCCTTTGGAATCAAACTGATGTCAAAACACATAGTGAGGCTTTTAGGATATGGAATGAGGCTATGAAGCTTTTTGGAAAAGAGAATGACACTTGTTGAGATGAGATGACTCAAAACCTATAAGACTATGACTAGAAACAAGGCAAACTTTCCAAAGCTTAGAAACAAAAATTTTAGGGTGATAACAGTGGCTCCACTAGGGATAGTGTGCCCTTGTGGTATACTAAGAACTTGTAGCTCCAGTGCCGCTATCCATCCTCTAGAATAAAACTCTGAACTTCTGCCCAATCTGCTCCTCAAGCCTTTAATGATTTCTGAAAGAAGAATTCAAACTGCACCTACTGAAATAGATGCTCAATCAACCTACCTTGAGCTTATTTGCACATTCCTACCTACCCTATCAGCTGCAATATCCACTTATAGCTCAAGGAACATGAAACTTCCAATGAAGCCAGTCGTCGATCTGATCTGACACTTGAATCTCTTGACTGTGCTTGAAGCAAAAATAAGCAAGATACTAAAATAACCAAGGCAGCATGAGGTGTAACTGTTCTTCAAGATGAAAATATAACTGGAAGCCTGAACAGTAAATCTTTTCCATATAGTCAGCTATAGGGTCAAAAAACACATGGTTAGTTTGATGATTCCCATAACATTCTATATCTTCAAACAACTGATCCTCAACTACACAACATTTATTTGACAAGCTATCCAACTGCTTTTCTGAATGATTCCAACAAACAATGTAATTTTCCTCATTATTATCATCATTCTTTGGTTTAAGCTGCTGCAAGGAATTACAAAAATGAACAACCTTTTCCTTTGCCTGAGGGTCATAAAAAATTTCTTCCAGCATTTATTCTTGGTGTTTGTAATCATGTTCATCTTGATAATGATCCAAAGACTGACAAGTCTGCTGCATCTCTACATCAATCTCAGAGGATGTAATATGATTTTCATAAGTAAACCCCTGTTGATCTTCATGCTGCATTTCATGGGATGTTATACTTTCTTCTTGGTGTTGAAATGTATTGTTATGAAGAGCCTCTAAAATTTCTTCATCCATAAATTCATCAGCATCATAACAATCCTCCAAATACTGAATAAGACTTAAACAATGTTTACAGCAATCTTTGAGCAACAATAAGAAAGGATGACATTCTTTATACATCTCATAGAATTCATCATGAAAATTAGCAAGCGAATATATTGAACCATTTTCCAAACTTTTATACCAAGACCATGCTTTTCCTTCTAAAGTGGTCATAAACATCGTCATGAGACAATCTTCAGGAAACTGAACCTTAAGATTGCGTACATGCATATGAAACCTAACCAAATGAAGAGCAGCATTGTCTTTCTTTTCATCTTTGAATATCGGAAGATCCTCTAACCAATCAACCTTTGGCATAGGATTTGGAAAACCAGGGATATGAGACCGATTCATAGGAGCATACCTGGCATTCATTCTTGCAGTGGAACTCATCTTGAAACTTCATCAAGCTAGTGATCTTCTAGCAGTGGAGTCACCTTCCAATTTCTTATTCGATGTGTGGAGTCGCCAAGGTAGTTTTGCAGCCTCAAAAAGATATCTGAGCTCCTGCTACCTTCAGAAGTTTAGCCTCTTAATTTCGGGAATGAATAGACTTCAGGCTCCTGGCAGACGCACCAAAATGTTATCACCAAAATAGGACGCTGATAGGCTGCTGATTAGACTATCTTGGTGTAACTATTTCAAACCATTCTTTTAGCTAAGGCTTAGCCTCCTCGATCTGAGAGGGCTCTCTCAAAGGGTTAATGATTTAGATTAAAGACATGAATAGATGGCTAACTCTATGGTTTGTAATTGTATATGTTTATAGGTTGAAAGATGAAGGTTGGCTACCATTGGGTGATGGAGTCAAAGTATGTTTCAATACCACAACAAGATCATCTTAACATGAAGTTAGGGCATAGAGAGTTTTTATGCATCAACAAAACAAAGATACAATGCAAGGAAACACAGTTTATAAATACATGAAGGAAGTTAGAGCATGATTGATGAGTTCTAAGTAACATGTATTCATACCACTGCAAGTAAGTGAAAGAGGAAAGCCATGAGACAATATTACATTAAAAACTCTCTTTGAATCCTGAGTAGTGAAGCCAAAACATTCTACCTAGCATGGAAGTCAAGGCATTATAGAGTTCAAGTGCAGAAATGAAAATACAAAACAGTGAAACATAGTTAGTTTATCTATGAAGGAAGTCAGAGCATCATTGATGAGTTTTGAGTATCATAAGTAAACACCACTGCAATGTAAGTATTGGAATATTCCATCATAACAAGAACATACAAGAACTCTTCATGAATCTTGAGTTGTCTAAGTAGAAATCTGCATTAGGTTAAAAATATACACAGTCTGCACATAGAGCAGCAGCTGAGCCAAAAAGTCTCCAACCCTTTGCTAATTCGACCTCTTGCTCTATATAAATCATTTACAATTAGGATTCCATCATCCCTCATCAAGATAATTCGAATTTTCCATCAGTGACACCTATTCTAACCATAAAACAAACCATTAATTAGAACTAGCTGTTAACTAGGAGTGCTAGTGACCTAATACAACTAGGAGTGTAACTCCTTATCATGATTACAACAACCTTATCTAAGCATTTAAAGCATTATTTGACAACTTTCAACCTCAAGAAGTTGAATTTGATGAAGCCTCCCACGTGGTCATCTGACTGCTGAAGACAAACCCTAGAAATTAGGGAACATGTTTCCCTGTTTTTAGGTTTAGGATCCCTGAAAATGGCACGTGGGACAAAGCCTTTATCTCCTCATCCATGACACATTTTTTGAAAATGAAGGAGTTTTCTATATTGCATGATGTCTAGAACAAAAACCGTTCTTTTTTTTTAAATACTTCTCCAGCTGTCCCGAATCTATCCTTGAAAAACACGTGTCAAACAGGAAAAATCCGTTCTCTAAATTTTGGGTTTCAAAGAAAGCTTATTATCTCCCAACTGAAAACACTTATGAAGAAAGTGAGATAGGTTATTTTAGCTGGAGAGTTGATGAAGAGAAACATCCTTCATAATTCCAAAATACCTTTTCATGTGACCAGAAACTGATCTTGAAAAAGACTGCTAAAACCAAAAGACCAAGCTTGACTTTCAGCAGTTTCGTAGCGCAAGTTTAACAATAAATTCCTCCTACGTCAGAATGAATTTTAAGAAACGAAAAGAGGTTTTTGTAGTTCAGCATGTTAGGAAGAAAAGGTTCTTTCAGTTTTCAAAATTGAGTTCTCAGCTGCTCAAGAAACCTTCTGGAAGTTATCTAGTAAAAACAGTTTTTTATGCTGAAACAAGCTGCTTCAGGGGTTTCGTAGCGCGCTATGAAAACTCCTAGTTCAGTGATTTCGTAGCGCAAAACTAGTTTTTTACACTATTTGCGCTACAAAAACACCTAGAGTGAGTTTTTCACTATGAAAACCTTGACACAAGTTTGACACACGGAATTTTAGGTGATGTGGGACCAGTGATGGGAAAGAACGGAGTGTTGACCCTATTTGACCATACCAACAAGACTCTTTTATAGATCTTAGACACGAAAACAACCATGGAAATACTAGACCAAGACTAACATGAATCCTTTGGAATCAAACTGATGGCAAAATACATGGTGAGGCTTTGAGGACATGGAATGAAGCTATGAAACTTTTTGGAAAAGAGAATGACACTTGTTGAGATGAGATGACTCAAAACCTATAAGATTATGACTAGAAACAAGGCAAACTTTCCAAATCTTAGAAACAAAAATTTTAGGGTGATAACAAATACTACTGAACATTTGCGTACATCCTTGTCTTTATACACTTTTTTAGGGCACCTATATCCATTGATATCCGATCTAAGTTGAATCACAATGTTATGAAGTTACACTACAGAATAGTAATTCAATAGATGTTCCTTCACACCAAACAAATCACCATTTTAAATTTTGATATTGTAATATGTTTGCAAAAATTCAAAAGATTTTTACTATTTTCATTTTAATGGTAAAACATATGTGTTTTATTCTCAAAGGTCAAAGGGGAGAGGATTTTAGTGTCTGGAATAAAATATATGAAAAAGAGAGGTATGTACAGGAGAGTCTTTATGCCCCACTTCTGCACCTCCAAACATATTTCCCCTCCATACACTTCTTCTGCATAACTCCATCGCGTACAACACTTCTTCTAAACACCTCCATCATGTATCTCTTTGTTTTGGGTTAGTAATTTGTATTTCATTTCATTCCCTTCATAAATTGGGATCAGTGGTATTAGAGCAATATGCTCTCTCTATTTTTATGTCCATGTCCTCAATACGTTAATTTCCATGGTATTTGACATACACAAAATGTCAAATCAAGAAGGTGCAGAGGACTCTACACCCAATATTAAAAAATTAAATAAGGCTTAGTCCTACTATTAACAAAGGCTCCATTATTGGCAAATGTAAGCCTCTTCGTCAATTTTTTTGGTGAATTGATACATAATCAAGAATGGGAAGTGTTTCCATGTACACAAAGTTGTTTTTATAAAATAGAGAAAACTGACATCGACATAGTGGTGGGTACTAGCCTAACCATCAAGCCGCTTCATAATAGAAATAACTGACCACCTCTCCACATAATATTTCTTTGTGGTTGCCCTTGCATACTTTTTTATTTTGAGTTACTATTGACAACCTGCACACTAACTTTCATTATAACAAAGAATTCACATTTAATTTAGTTCATAAATTTCTCACACTTAGGGTACATGTATCGATGATATTAAAGCAAGATCAAAGTGTGTTAGGTCCCTATACTACTATTGTAACCCCTTATTGTTATTAGTACAACCCCCTTATTATATTGTTTTGCCCATGTAGTCCCCATATTGTTATTATTGTGCCCCATAGAAGCCATCTATTGTTATTATTGTGCCCTTACATTATTATTGTTATGTCGGCTCTGATTATATTATGACCCCTTAGACTCCTATATATAGAAATGAGGTCTTGTCATTTGTACCATCCAAGGATTGTTCATTTGTGTAATGTAAAGGAGGTTTCCCCCTTGAAGAGGCTAATTTATAAGGTGTTCATCTATCTTTTCTATCTTTTTGTGAGCTGGTTTCATAACATTTGGTATCAGAGCTTTAGATTCTAGGGTTTTGCTGCTCCAAGCAGTTCATCATGGCATTTTTGTTATAACCTTTTTTCTACGATGTTTCAGAAGCTAACAAAAAAAAACCATTTGAGAGGAAATCCAGCTAAACCTTGGGTCCGAACTTCAGATCTTGTATCGCTATATTTTCAGCGATATGATCTGAGGAAGTTAGGGTTTTTGCAAGATCCAAAATTTCATCTAAAACAGGTCATCGTGGAAAGTTTGCTATAACTTGTTCGCTACAAAGTTTCAAAAGCTAAAACAAAAACTCACTTGAGAAGAAAGCAGTCTAAACTTTGGGTCCAAATTTTAGATCTTGTATCATTATATTTTAGGACACAGGATCTAAGGAAGTTATGGTTTTTGTAGACTCCCAAATTACATCTTAAACAAGTGACCTTGGGAAAATGGTCATAACTTTCTCTTTGAGCATCAAATTGAAATTTCGTAAGAATTTATAGAAAGAGGGCAGACTGTAGTTTCATGTTGTTATTTTTCAGATCCGAAGGTCAAAACAGTGACACGTGGCACTTCATAAAATTTTTCTCTTCTGAAAAGGTATATAATCAGGTCATCTTGGGAGATTGTGCATAACTCTTTCTTGGAGAATCCAATTTCGATCAAATTGTTAAAAGAGAACGCAGAGGACTACTATAGGTCGTGATTTCAGAACTGGAAAATCTGAAATTATAGAGTTACAATCATTTCAAGATCGAGGTCCTAAAATCAAGAAAAGGCAGTATGAGGAAGTTTGATGGAAAGGATCTGGTAAATTGGATACTACAGATGGAGCAATATTTTGATCTACATGGGGTGAAACTATTACAAAAGGTACGTATTGCATCTTCATATTTAGAATCGGATCAATTTTTATGGTATACAGGGTTGTGTTCTCGTAAAGCACTTGTCACTTGGTCAATTTTCACAGAAGAAATGATAGCACATTATGAGGATACAAATAGTAATACCTTCTTTATCCAATTGATAAATCTCAAACAAAAGGGTTCAATGGAAGAGCACATTGAGGATTTCAAAAAATTGAATATAAGGGTAAATGATATTCCAAAGAAGAAAATTATTGATGTCTTCATAGGGACTTTAAAGGATAACATTCAACATGAGGTTCGTCTTTGGGAACCTGATTCAATGGAGAAGGCATTCAGGTTGGAAAGAAACATTAAAAGCGGAATTATGGAAACAAGGAATCCTACCACTCACAACTATAAATATGGAAGTGTTTTTTCTTCTAGGCTTACACAACCTACAAGGTTTACACGACAAAAATTGGAAGAAAAAAGAGAAAAAGGACGTTGTTACATTTGTGATAGAAAATACACTAAAGGTCATAATTGTGCTGAGAAGAAATTATTTTACATAGATTGTGAAGAGGAAGAAGAAAAGGATCAAGAAACATCAAAAGAAGAGGATATACACCAGGAACCAACCCCATAGAAAGAAGAAATGAATTCTAACATATCTTGTAAAGCATTGGAAAGAATTACCACTCCTCAAATTCTCAAGATAGAAGGACATATCAAGAAGAAAAAGGTTCAAGAAGTGAAAGATCACATCGAGAAAGAAGAAATGAATCTGACCATATCTTGTAATGCATTGGCCAGAATTACCACTCCTCAAACTATCAAGATAGAAGGACATATCAAGAAGAAAAAGGTAATAGTGTTGATTGATTCGGGCAGTACGCATAATTTTATTCATTGTAAGATAGCCAAGGAATTGAATTGCTTCCTATATCCAGCACCAGAGTGTCAAGTGATGGTTGCAAGTGGAGGAACCATAAATTTCTCTGGAAAGTACCATAATATCAAGTTATCCATGGGAGAATATGTATTGAATAGCCTAATGCTTTCCATTCCAATGGGTGGTGTTGATGTTGTACTATGAGTCCAATGGCTACAATCCCTGGGTACAATAGCTTTTAATTTTCAAGAAATTTTCATGAAATTTTCTTCAAAGGAAAGGAAGTTGAATTAAGGGCTACCAAATGGAAACTGAGAAAAATAATCAGCTCTAACGGACTAACAAAGATTCTAAAGAAAGAAAAACGAGGCGCAATTACACAATTATGTTCGCTAGAGGTTCCCACATCAAAATCATCTATTTCTCCAGATCTCCAAATAGTCTTGGACAACCATTCCAAGGTATTGGAGACTCCTAAAGGCCCCCCACCTATTCGTGATCATGATCATTCTATTCATTTCATTCCAGGAAGTATTCCTCCAAACATCAGGCCTTACAGATATCCCTATGCCCAAAAGAGTGAAATTAAACGTATGGTTACAGAAATGTTAGAGGCTTGTTTAATTCAACCTAATCAAAGTTATTTCTCTGCTCCAATAGTATTGATGCACAAGAAGGATGGGTCATGGCGCATGTGTTCGAATTATATGGAGCTCAACAAGCTCACTATTAAAGATAAATTTCCTATTCCTATCATTGATGAATTATTGGATGAATTGCATGGATCAATTTACTTCACCAAGTTGGATCTTCGTTCAGGATATCATCAAATCAGAATGAAGGCTGAAGACATTCTGAAAACATCATTTAGAACTCATGAGGGTCATTATGAATTTTTGTTCATGCCTTTTGGCCTTACAAATGCACCTTATACATTTCAAGGTTTGATGAATTCCATTTCAAACCCTTTTTATGCTAGTATTTTTTGATGATATACTAATCTACAACAAGTCTTGGAAGGATCATGTTCAACATGTTGACAGGGTGCTCAAACTATTGGAGGAGAAACAATTATATGAAAAAGGCTCCAAATGTTTCTTTGGAGTACAAGAGGTGGAATATCTGGGTCATATTGTATCTCATGAAGGTGTTAAGGTAGACCCTAGCAAAATTAAAGCCATTAAGGAATGGAAATTCCCCACATCCATAAAGCATCTGCGAGGATTTCTCGGTTTGAGAGGGTATTATCACAAGTTTGTTAAGAACTATGAGAGAATAGTAGCACCTCTAACAATATTATTTAAGAAAGATGCATTTTCATGGACACCAAAAGAAACAAAGGCCTTCGAACATCTTAAAGAGGCAATGTGCCAAGCACCGGTCTTAGCTACGCCAGAATTCACAAGAACCTTTATTGTGGAATGTGATGCTTCAGGAAATGGAATTGGTGCTATTTTAATGCAAGATGAGAGACCCATTTCTTTCGAAAGTCATCCAATCGAAGGAAAGTATTTACACAAAGATATTTATGAGAAGGAAATGTTGGCAATACTACATGCACTTAAGAAATGGTGACCCTACCTAATGGGAAGACACTTCAAGGTAAAAACGGATCATGATAGTATTAAATACATTTTAGAACAAAGATTATCCTTTGAAGAGCAACAAAAATGAGTCACGAATATGTTTGGTTATGACTTTGAAATCATCTACAAAAAAGGGAAGCAAAATGTTGTGGCAGATGCACTCTTAAGAAAGGATGAGGATGTGGAAGCATTGCTTTGTGCTATTTCTATTCTCCAACCAGATTGGAGAAACGAAGCAAGGGATGAATGGAAGAAGGACGAAGAAGTGTGGCCACTCATTCAAAAGTTGCAGAAGATCCCAGTTCAAACAATATTGCTAGAACTTGACGAGAAAGGAAAAGCCATATTGGAGCCTAGAGCAGTCATAGAAACAAGAACTTGACAACTACGAAATCAATCAATTTCAGAGTATCTCATTAAGTGGAAGAACTTACCTGCTGAAGATTCCTCATGGGAGGACAAGAATTTTATACAGAAGCATCAAGAACTACTCAAGCGTTGAGGACAACACCTTTTAAAGGAGAGGGGCATGTTAGGTCCCTATACTACTAGTGTAACCCCTTATTGTTATTAGTACAACCCCCTTATTATATTTTTGTGCCCATGTAGTCCCCATATTGTTATTATTGTGCCCCATAGAATCCCACTATTGTTATTATTGTGCCCTTACATTATTATTGTTATGTTGGCTCTGATTATATTATGACCCCTTAGACTCCTCTATATAGAAAGGAGGTCTTATCATTTGTATCATCCAATAATTGTTCATTTTTGTAATGTAAAGGAGGTTTCCCCTCAAAGAGGCTGATTTATAAGGTGTTCATCTATCTTTTCTATCTTTTTGTGAGCTGGTTTCATAACAAAGTGTGAAGTAAATGGATGAGATGGTTTTTGAATTTTGAGATTTTTTTCCACTACTTCTCATAAATATCGGCTTTTGTATCTTCAATTTCTATTTGTTGAGAGTGTCTTGTATAAAAAATTTCACACGCAAAATAATAATAGTTGGTGATTATATAACATACTGAGAAATCTACAGTTAAACGATAGTGAGAATTTTACTGATTGAGAGAGTATTTTTAAAGTACAAAGCGAAAATGGATAGGAGATGAAGGAAATAAGCTATTTGCACTGATACAATTAAATCACTTTCTCTTATCGATGACAACTTTTAGTGTTTGAATCGTATGACCGATATGTGAACTAGCCAATGGAAGAGAAGAATAGAAATAAGATTTGGTCTAATTGTATTAGCGAATGCTTCATGTGTTCCAAAATTCTTTGATTTTGGAGAAATCATTTATTTGTGCACAAACAATTTTGATTCAAGCACAATAAAAAATATGCTAGATGAAGGAGACCCCAATTCATCTGACTCCAAAGGAATTCAGATGGATATTCAAGCTATTGGAACTAGATATGTGCTTAAAAGTTTTGAAAGTAGGTACTTTTCTAGAGTCAAAAGTAGGGGATGAACATTATTCAAGAATTCATTTCCTCAACTTCCCAAGTTCCTTATGATCTTTCTATTTTAGATTTAGACAATTTTTAGGGACTTATATTGGCTTTGTGTCTACCTGATGGGATGAGAAATTACAATGAATGTCCCAGAATCCATTCTATCTCTAGTTTATTACTCATACAAAATGATTGTTTATTCGATTAGGTTACTTTCATTTCTAATGAATTATCTTTTCAATTAGTCAAATTTCCTATGAGAAACAGATTCTTTATAATAGTGTACCTAATAAGAACCATCATCTTGATCCATGTATTTCACTACTTACCCTATAAACCTATATCAAATCCAATGAAGAACTGATGTAGTTTTGGTATCCCATACTGTGGAAGCAAAAAACTTCTTTAAATTTTTGTCTAATCCAAGATGTCTTTATAAAACATATAATTTACATCAAAACTAGACAAGAGCCCCATTGAATATCTGTGTATGCCAAAGTTTTACTATGGGGAAAAAGGGTGTATGAAGAAAGAGAAAATAATATGGTTATTTGAATTTATGGGTTTAAAAGTAAATCATTGTTGCTGCCAAACTTTGTTATAGATGGGTATTTTGTTACTGAAGTCTATAGGAAATACCATGACTAGCTAGTCATATTTGAACACAAAGAAAAAGAAAAAAATATTTTTTGCCATTCATTTTTGGACAATTCGCTATGAAGAATACAACTCACGTTTGCAGAGTCTTTGGATTTTTTTAACTTAAGAGAAGTCAAAGCCCATTGAGACTTTGATCTAGAAGGCATATGTACGACACACCTAGGTATTGTTAGGTACAAAACTTTCTTACAAGAGTTACAAAGGAAAGTAAGGAGAGTCAGAGTGCTCCATCCAAAAATCAAGAACCGATAATGGATATTGAAGAAATTGCAGAAGAAGCTAGCATCAACACAAAAACAAAATAAAAGAAGAGAGGCATTAATCTTAGGAAACAACCTCCACCTTGCACACCCAATACTGATCCAAGTTCATCCTCTAGTCAATGGAAGAGAAATTATACTGCAAGTGGAAAATTGGTTCACAGTTAGCTATAAGGTGGAAAATACGATGAAGGGCCACCTCACATATTCACTCCAGACAAAGCACACATAGCTAAATAAGCCAAATCCAAAAATCCCCCCAAAACATGAAGCATTGAACAAGCTATAAAGGTGGAAGTTAACATTGTTATACAACCTACTTGGGTTAGTACTTGTTTAGCATAAAATCAACAATAATGGAGCAAATTGCCAAAAAATTCACCACTTTCGATGGCTGCTTTGTCACCTTGCAAAACACAAACTATGATAAGGGCAATAAAAATTTGAGAATTGAAAAAGTAAAGGTTCATAACAAATAGGCTATTGATCATGTAGAAACATATGTTGATGTGTCTAGTGTTGGTCCCATATGACTCATGAAATTGCATCAAGCTACTAGTAACGCACTTTTTCAATCTATTAGAGAACAAGAAGTAAAGAACTTGATACTGAAAGAAAGAATAAAAGAGCTAGAAGATTAACTAAATTCAGGTCCTTTGATAATAACTCCACTGGAAATATGGGTAGCACCATTGAAAATTTATACCACTAGTACACCCCATAGGACTAATAAATCTTTCAATCTTCTTAATGCAGTGAGATCTTATATTATCACTAATATATACCAAAGATTGGAAATTATCAAAAATGTATGGTAAGTAGCTTCATATATGTGTCATTTAGCACAAGGAATTAAGTCATTTGTCGACTTGGTTAAAACTAATCTTAAGCTAGACAAGCATTTCATTGACAATGACTTACTTTTAGTCAAAGGCTCAGTTTACTATCTAATCTTGAAAAAAAAATAGAGGACTCCCAAATACTAATCAAATGAAGTTGGTCAAAGTTGGATGGTCTGAGAGAAACAATACATTAGAGAACATCATTTCTGAATGTGAAAGCATAGACATTAGAAAAGGTTATCCCTTTCTCAAGGCAATAGAGATTGTTCAGGATCTAAACGGTCCACACATCACATGTGATTCTAAATTAATTTTGAGAGACATGCTAATGGTTGAATTAGAGAAGCTAAAAGATTCAAAGGAAACAAAGTTTGATGATATAACTTATTTTACTACATAATAAATTAGCAAATGGCTAATTACTTTTGTTAATATTAATGAACAAAAGTCTATATTGGCTCTGTAATTGCAAGAAGGGGCCAGGGAAATTGAGAAGTAGATATTCAATTAACATGTCAAAATGGAGATTATATTACCTATGATGAAATATTTCATTAAAACTATGTTCGAGGAATTCCTTCAAGAAATCATGAATTCGAAAGAAAACTACTAGTCAAACAATCATGATCTATGCTTTCACATATTGTGAGTGTCCTTAAATCTTGGGACATTTGTTTTTCTATTTACTATAATTTAGTTATTTAATTTTATTGGTTGTGTTATCATGAATTAAGCTAATTAATGGATGCAATTTCTTATTTTTCATTGCAGGGAGCTTTTTCACATTATAGTTCACATGAGCCCAATCCCAATCCCCATTGGGACAAATGCATTTACTTTTGTGATTAAGTAATATTAAGATTTTGATGAGTGCTTTAGGAACCAAACATTATTCTCTGTATCAAAAACATTTGAAATGGTTTAATATATAAATGTAGGTTCAGTTACATAATCCCTTCCATCTGCACATGCCTTCCTTTTACCAGATACCTTTGTTTCAAAGATAAATTATCACTTATTATGTTTACCTAATTTATTAAAGAACAATTATTGCTATTTTTCGTAATGGAGGGGCAGATGGTTAATGATAGAACATATTAGAATGACATGGTGAATGAGATATCAGTTTGAGGTATTAGAATATTCTCATTATCAATATAAGCAACCTCCATGATAAAAAAAAAAAAAATATTGATCACCATAAATTAGGGGATGCAAATTTCACCAATTTTGTGAAGAATCCTGAGATAATGTTTTGCGTAAGATCTTGTATAGATTTGCATTTTGTCGCATTGGCCAAAAAAAGAAATCAACATAAATTTTTGAGGATATGATTTGATATTTGATATTTTATCTAATCATATATTATTATTCACAGTGAAAATGAATGCTCAACAACAATTTTGGATTTCAGATATTTGTTCCATTTGTAGTATTTATTTTAATCATAACTATGATGATTGGCATTTGAATCTGGATACAGTTCTTGTTATTGTAACTGCGTTGCTTATTATTCAAGACTTCTCAAGCACTAAGATTGATTACTTTGTTCCAATTATGAGTATGTTCACCAATTTTGTGGAGAATTCTATGATAATGTTTTGCATAAGTTTTTGATGATATGCTTTGAGCTTTTATATTAAATATAAAGGTGTATTATTGATCATAATGGGAATGAATGTTTAACAACAATTTTGAATCTCATACATACATCTCCCAAGAATACAATGCTAACATGGTGATGGTTAATAAAAAAATCAATGAAAACACATAATGTATGACAACTTTTATTATTTTGATTATCAAAGCTTTATAGTTCTATTTACTATAAAGTTCAAAACATGTTATTTGTTTTAATATTTTAAAGTTTGAAAGATGTTATATGTTTTAATATTTTATTTTTAATTGAGTTAATTTCATTGTGTGAAGTGTGTAGGTGCGGAGAAAGCTTTAATTGTGCTTCTTTAGGACCTCTGCATTCTGCACAATGAAAGCTTATTCCACACCTCAGAGTGAAATTGATATATTAATTTTGTGGGACTTAAATTTCTAGGTATGCACTTGCTTGATATATAATATTGCTTGGTATTTGCCTCGTCTCCTTTTAATCCAGATGCTTAATATGAATTTTATATGTTAATTAATTTTTTAATATTAGGTGCATAGTTCTCTGTACTACAATCAGTATCTATCCTAGCAGGTTCCCGTACTGGTCAATAAATAATCCAATTAAAATACATAATGTACACCAACTTTTATTATTTTGATTATCAAATTATATGTTTTAAGATTTTATTTTTAATTGATTTAATTTCATTGTGCAGAGTGCAGAGGTATGGAGGAAGCTTTCATTGTGCTTTCTCCGCACTCAACACAATGAAAGCTTCCTTCGCACCTTCGCATTTTATGCAATGAAAGCGTTCAACACACCTCTACACTCGGCACAATGAAATCTTCCTCCACATCTCAGACTGAATTCAAGGAAACTACTGTAATGATTGAAAAGTGTGCATATCTTAGGGTTTATTTTTCATTGTGTGTAGGGTGGAGGTGCAGAGGAAGATTTCCTTATGCAAAGTGCAAAGTGAAATTGATATAATAATTTTGTGGGACTTAAATTTTTGGGTATGCACTTGCTTGATATATAATATTCACATAATATTGATTGGTGTTTGCCTCGCCTCCATTTAATCTAGTTTCTTAATATGAATTTTAAATGTTAATTAATTTTTTAATATTGGGTGCAAAGTCCTTCACACTCTAGTCATTATTTTTCACTGTAGGTTCTCGTACTCATCATTAAAAAATCTAATGGAAACACATAATGTATGCCAACTTTTATTATTTTAATTATTGAATTAATGTTTTGTTGGGTGTGGAGCCTGATTATCTTCCTGATTCAGAGGTCTTGTTTCAGCTAGGTGTATACCCCAGGAGGACTATACACCCCTCCATGCAGGGGGTGTGGGGGGGACTCCCCCCCCCCCACGGGGGTCTGGAAGGGACCCCCCCCCCCCCCGGTTGGGGGATCTGGGGGCCAGCGGGCCCCCAGTAGGGGTTTGGGGGCAGTACCCTCGAAGCTAAAAATAGGTGAAAATTTTCCTTGTAAAATATTGTAATTTAGTAGTCAATCTGGGTTGTTCATTAGGCGGATGATCTGATGGTAGAAGTTATGTTTAATTTAAGTTTTTTTTCCCTAGAAGAAAATCCTCAGTTTATATGAAGGAATTGTATTGCGAAAGTGTATTATTTATTCTGAGTGAGAGAGAAGAGGAAATTACAACGGATCTGGTGTAGGTTGTATCTCTTAATTTTGTTGGATAATGTAAAAGGAAGGATTGGTTGTTTCTCTGTGGACGTACCCAAATTAGGTGAACCACGTACATTTGTGTCTCTCTTATTTTATGCGTTTCTATATTTTTATTTCCAAATTCGTTAATTATTTTCTAAAATGTTTTAATATTTTAACTTTAATTAAGTTAATTTAATTATTTGGAGTGTGGAGGAAGAATAATGTGCACAATGAAAGTTAAACCCTAATATATGCACACTTTGCAATCGTTACAACAATTGCTCCAAATTCATTTTGAGATGTGGAGGAAGCTTTGATTATGTGGAGTGCAGAGGTCACCGCAAGTTCTCGTATAGGTCAATAAAAATTCCAACGAAAATACATAATGTATGAAAAATTTTATTATTGTGATTATTTAGTTATATGTTTTAACCTTTTATTTTTAATCGAGTTAATTTCATTGTGCATATTGTGGAGGAAGCACAATTCCGAATTCGACCCAATGAAAGCTTCATCCACATCTCAGAGTGAATTCGAGGCAACTTCAAAGTGTGCATATCTCAGGGTCTAACTTTCATTGTGTGAAGTGCGGAGCTGTGGAGGACAAATTCATTGTGTAGAAATGAAGTGTTTTCAAATAACGAAAAAACACGTACCCCTTACAAAGAGGTAGGGACTATGTTGTTATGCAACTATCACCCTTGTTTTACATCTCTTTCACCTATGTTTACAATAACAATAATAATAAATTAGGCATGCTATTTAAGGATGGAATATTGCTATAAAATGAGATCCGGATTCTTCCTATTGCTAACTTGGATATTCTTTTGTGTATGGCCTTTATAACCATATTTTATGTCCTTCATTTTTGCTAGTGATTCATGGAAGAGGGGCACTTAATATTCATTGATCCACTTTTAGGATCCTTTGCTCCATGGTGGTACCTATGCTCACCAATGATTCTTCTTTTTCATTTAAATTTCTGTAAACATGATAAAAACCAATTTGTTCAAATCTCATATTTGCAAAACACTTCTTTGAAAATAAGGGGGAAGAGCTTGATTTTGTGGTCCTCTAGCTTTATGCATTTGATGAATCACTATCATAGACTCTCCAAACACTGAGATTTTGGAAATTTTCTTTTCAATATCTATTTCCAGGCCTTTCCAAAGCACTAGGAATTTAACTTTATTATTTAATGATATACCCAGGCACCAAGCATATTGGCTCTCTATTTGATCGTCGAGGCAACGGATAAACCCTCCTGCTCCTACCACTCCTCTTCCACACAAATACTTAAAAGTTAGTGAATGAAATATTTAGAGGAAAAATGTGTCTAACAAATATCATAAGAACACAACATATTAAATACTAAGTAATAACGTGTATTATATTTAATGAGAGGAAAACACATTAAAACATATTAGATACTAAGTAATAACATGTATTTGCCTATATTTAATAAGACGAAAACACATTAAAACATATTAGATACTATGTAGTAACATGTATTTTCCTTAGTAGTTTAACAAAAGGAAAACACATAAAAACATTTTAAATACTAAGTAATATGATGTATTTTCCTTAGTATTTAATAAGAGAAAAACCCATAGAAACATTTTAAATATTGAGTAATAGTGTTTATTTGCCTTAGTATTTAATAAGAGGAAAACACATTAAGTTGCATGAATAAACTGTTGGCATGCATGAAAACCATAAATTAACCATCAAACTTAATGGTTCACAATAAATGTCAATCTTTATAACATGATTATTTAAGAAACTAAATCTTTATAGTTGATGAGCGATATTATATACTTTTCTCATACAAAAGTTCCAAAAAAACCATTTCCTAAAACCCTAAATCATCAAGTTATTATAATGTTCATTCTTTAAGAAATACAATCTTAATGACTCACGAGTGATAGTGTAAATTAGACTCCTAAAAAAGTTCAGAAATAAGTAAATTCTTAAAAAATAATTTATCAAATGATGTTCAAGATAATCATTGCGTAAAAAGTAATGAAGCTCCTTCAACATTAAAAATTACTCTGATAAAAAAAAAGTTTAGAAAAAAAGCACATTCTTAAAAAACTAATTTATCAAATGATGTTCAAGATAATCATTAAATAAAACGTAATGAAGCTCTGTGCACATTAAAATTACTCATAAATGTAACCAATTATTAAAAAAAAAATAACAATTATATATGTGTAAAAAAATATTTGAAATACATAAAAAAAATTAAAAACGAATTAAATTTAGTTTCTTACCTCTTTGCATGACTATTTTCTCAGAATAATCTTGACATAAAACTATCCCCTATACAATAAATACTTTATGTGTGTTTCATTATATGATAATTGGGTTACTTTTTGTTTTTATATTCAAGAGTAATATTTGTAAAAAAACATTTTCCCAATTAACCGATACATAACAAAAAGCGAAAACAGTGTAACACGTTTCATATTTAACTTTGATAAAATGTGTTATCAAAGGGTTGAGAATAAACAACAAACAAGATTAACAGTAAATGTTAATCTTTTGAGTTTCACAGATGAGATTTCACACTTGTGCATGTGAAATGATTTTTGTTTTGAAATGAAAGTCTTATTTTTATTTACTTTCCACTTATTATGACATTATTATTTATTAATATTTTCATATGTAGTAATTTTATCTAATTATTAGTGACATTTGAGGGTGACAATCATTTGGAACAATATGATTATTGTTTAAATTAATGTTTAAACACACATAGACTTTTATTTATTAATACTTTCAATTGATAATATTATTATATAATGAAACGATTACATAACAATCATTTGGAATAATATGATTATTGTTTAAATTAATGTTAAACACATATAGACTTTTATTTATTAATACTTTCAATTGATAATATTATTATATAATGAAACAATTACATAATGATATTGTATATTAAAATACATGTGTATTTCTATATAAAATTAATTCATATGGCTTATAAGGTCTTTCATAACATTAATATTTTTGTTATGGTTGAAATTCTTTAAGTTTATCCAATGATTAACTCTTTCACGTGATATCATTGTTATGTTTAAAAGTTTCAAATGGGTGTGATTCTGATTAATGAAGTTAAAGAATTTAGGTAGAGGTTAGTTGTAAGGGGTATATTAACATGGCAAAGATGAGTTTTAGAGATAGAATAAGGCTAATGATTACAAGGTATGGGTCCATGTGGAAAAGAATTTGTAGGGATAACCTAATTTAAAGAGGGTCAAATTGGGCTATAACGTTTTTCTCCTAGCGAGGATGGTACCTCAACTACAGACCCTGTGCTTTTAGACATTGGGCATAGAGACAACCTGTATTTAAGGATCAATATTTTTTATTGTTAATATAATCAATATCTCTTTTTGAAATGCATTATATCTATATCGTATTAGTAGATGGATGTTAGGATTAACCTTGACTCGAGAATCATAGTATACAACTAGTGGTTTCAGGTACATAGTTTTGTGCTCCATGGTATTATGCTAGTTGTATTTGGTTGGATATGAAGCCTATAAATAGGATTATTAGTCTCCATTGTAGGTGTCAAGGGTTGAGAAAGTGTGGGCTCCCAAAACACTTGTAGGGTGCCAAGGGTTGAGTAAGTTTTGGCTCCTCGACCAACGTAAGGAGCTAAAGGTTGAACAAGGCTCCTTGGTAGGCTTGGCTAGGGTTTTGACCAAGGACTAAAGGAATTGTGTTCATGATTATATTTATTTACCTTGTGTTTCTTACATAACAATGGTATCATAGCAAGTGTAATAATTCTTATTGTATGTATAGTTTTTTTGTCACTATGTGAAGTTTCATTGTGGAGATATGTGTGTGGATAAGCTAGATCAACTATGTGAAGTTTGATTGTGGAGATCTATGTTTGAAGAAGCCATATCAACATAGATCTTTTCAGGTCTGGTGTGGATCTATAGTTTAGAGCAAGGTTGCACATGAATGGCTTGGTAAAGTATGAGTTGAATTGCCACAATAGATGAAATCAAATTAGAAAAATCTAGTTGTGGATGGTGTAAGGGTGTAGAGGAGTGCAATAATGATAAAAAGGGTCTTGAAGAAGAGATGCGAGCACATACATTTTAGTATTAAAGAAATTATATCAGAATATGACAAGGAAATGATTCAAGAGTGTTTAGCAAGGTTGTCATGAGGAGTTGTTATTCTGAAGATTGGTGGATCCAATGAACTTGAAGTAGGGGAGAAGAAAGATCAAGTCACTAATGCCTTGAATGCTACCAAGGTAGCCATAGAGGAAGGAATTTTATGAGGTGGTGGTGTTGCTCTTATCTATGTGGCACTGGAGCTTAACAAGCTATATTCCACAAGCTTCGACTAGTAAATTGGAGTCCAAATAATCCATAATGAATTGAATGCACTTGCACATATGATTTCTAGAAATGTTGGTGTTGAGGATATCGTTGTAGCCGACAAATATTGGAACAAGGAAAATCCGTGATATTACATAGTTTTACCTTTAGATAGAGGAATTGTTGTTGGGTGTTCATTAATCTGTAATATAAAGAATTATTTGATTAATCTGTGGATTGGATCGGGTGGGTGAATATGGATCTTTTTGAGATGAGAGGATCATTAGTATTTATAAGTTATGTAAGGAAATGTCAAGAGCAAGCGCCAAAGAGTCAACAAAGAGTTGGGCATCAACATCGATGATGACGCCTCTAGTGAGATGGACGCCAATATGATGTCACTCGTATAGGAATCCTCTATCCAAAAAGAGAGAAGAATGGAAGAAGTCGACTAAGTATTCTTCACTCTTAACCAAAAAAGGAAAAAGAAAAAGAAGTAATTTGTCAGACAAAGATCTACAAACATGCACAACTTATAAGGGATGAACCAAATTTTGTAGGGTTTCTTTGGTTCAATATTGATTGTTCATCTTTTATGTAATATTCTAAAATATGTAGGTGTACTCATATGAATGTGTGAATTAAATTGATAAACCATGTATATGAATAGAGTTCCCAAATAACTGGTAGTTACAGTGGTTGATGATCCATGTAATTCGTTAGATGGGTTCTTTTTATATGGATGTCAATGCCAGGTATGCAATGCATGGAGAAAGGAAAGGAAAGAGTGTAAGAAGTAATAAACCAAGAAATATATTAATTATAATAGGGATGATGTAATAGGGCATATTGTTGTAAGACCTGGTAGGCAAGTGTACCCCAAAGTCTAGAGTGATACAGGACATGTGAGATTCTCTTGAGAACCTAGATATTTAGCGTGTTGAGCAAGGGTAGTGTAAGGGGCCAAGGATTGAGTAGGGCTCCTTGACCAACGTAAGGGGCTAAGAGTTGAGTAGGGATCCCCGACCAGTGTAAGGGGAAAAGGGTTGAGTAGGGCTCCTAGACAAGATTGGCTAGGGTTTTGGCCAAGGACTAATGGAATTCCATTAGGCTAGATTTTTCTTGGAGTTGGTGCTTTCCTAGGGTATTTCTTGTTGTTGTTTATGTGCGTGATTGCTTATATATTGTGTTCATGATTTTATTTATTTACCTTTCTTTTTTAACAAAAACATGGTTACAAGTGATGGAAAACCCATGAATATCCATCAATAGCCAAGTGAATATGTGACAAATACATCTACTTCATAAGTTTTTACATGTAAATCTTCATAATTATGCTAGAGAAACATTTTTACAGGCACCCAAGACCAATAATTGATGTCATATGGTGATCCCACCTCTTATTGTATCGATGTATTTTTCATATAATCAAAGTGCACCATATGATCAAATTTGTTATCATTATTGGATTTGTCAGGAAAATAAATTATGTTAATCACCATGCATTTTTCGCAGAATTTCAATTGTAATCATTAATCCTTGTTAATGTTGTCTGTTGTATCCATGGCATGGATAAAACATCACTAAAACTTACATTATTTTTTTCCCAATGTTAATTTTCCATCATTGGAAGTGATGAACATATATTGTTCAAACCCTTGGGTGACTCACTCTTTTTTAAAGATTATATAGGTGTTTTACTTGACAAAAATGCAGACCATTGATTTATATCCTTCTGTACCATTAGATCCATCATGCAAAAACAAATTTGATCAGATGATGCACTTTGATTATATGGAAAATACACCAGTACAATAAGAGCTGGGATCACCATATTACATCAGTTCTTGTTCTTGAGTGCCTACAAAAAATATTTCTCTAGCATAATTGTGAAGACTTGTAAAAAATTATGAACAAGACGTATATGTCACACATTCACCTGAATATTAATGGATATTCATGGGATTTTCCTCTCTTGTAACCATATACTAGTACGATATAGATATAATGCATTTCAAAAAAATGTATTAATCACATTAACCATCCAAAAATTGATTCTTAAATACAGAATGATTCCATGTCCAACATCTAAAGGCACATGGTTTGCAATTCTCACTACTTCACATGGAGGTAGCATCCCCAGTAAGATCCAAATGTCATAGCCCAATTTGACTCTCTTTAAATTAGGCTACTCCTACAAATTCTATTCCACATGGACCCTTACGTTATAATCACTAGCCATATTCTTTCTCTAAAACACATTTTTTCCATGCTAATGCACCTCTTACAATTAATCTCTACCTCAATTATTTAGTCACTAATCAAAATCACACCCCTTTGAAACTTTTGAACATAACAATGATATCACATGAACGGGTCAATCATTGGATAAACTTAAAGAATTTCAAAAATAATGGGAAATATTAATGTTATGAAAGACCTTATAAACCATATTGATTAATTTTATATAGGAATACACACATTCAATAATATACAATATCATTATGTAATCTTTCATTATATAATAATATTATCAATCAAGCATTAATAAAAACACATATATGTTTAACATTAATTTAAGCAATAATAATATGATTCCCAATGATTGGCACTCGCAAATGTCATCAATAATCATATAACAATAACAAATGTGAAAATATCAATAAATATTCATACCCATAACAAGTGGAAAATGTCGAAATTTGATAGAAATTGCAACTTCTCAATGAATCGCACTGAAATTAGGAGACACAAATTCTACTCTACTAATTTGTGGAATGAAAATCACAATTTAGAACAACATGCACAGACTATAACAAGTAAAACCACAAGTACATAGTGATTTATAGGGGAAACCAACCGAGAAAAACCCCTCAACCCTCTTTGCATCAATCAGTTGAATAAAGAAACTATTGCAATTTCATTCTCTAGCTCTTAGCACCACCTGCAAATGCAAAATTGTTCTCTCTGTTGAATGAGAGCCTCTAGCTAACACTTAGCCAATTTATTCCTCCTTCAGCCTCATATTTCCTTGCGCAATCCTAACCAAATCTGACCTCCTAAACAATAGGGAAGACCCTATTTCCTTGTGCAATTCCCAAGGAATTGAACTCTTGATTACATGCAACAATTGTACACTCAACCAGTATACAACTAATGTTACACTAGCCTTGTCTCTTCCACTCTAGCTGATCAAATTCAAATTACATGCATGCATTAGCTATTTTGGGTCGATTGATCAGTTAATTGACATATCTCTAAGTTATATTGTTGTCTCACTACATAACTGACCTTCACTGACTCTATTAATTTTTAAAGGTCAGTTAATTGAGTACAACTGAAAATAATTTAACTAGATTGCTAAAATTTAACAATCAACACATGCATGACTGAATTCCAAGCCCACTAACTTGAATTTACTAAGGTAACTAAGTGACAAGAGCCATCTCACATTGGTTAACTGCCTCCAAGTTCTCTTGCTTATGTGAAAATTTGATTTACTCAATTTGACTAAGGCTAAAGTTAAATTGAGCCTTTCTTGCTACATTTTTTAACAGAAAATAAATTATAATAGAACTTTTATTTCAAAACAAAACTTTCTTCACATGTGAAATATCATCAGGTTAAACTCAAAAGGTTATGTTCCTAACATTTTTCTACTCGATATGCTTCACCACCATTAATCGTATTTATTCTCGACCCTTTGATACATGGGCTCACACATTACATTTAAATTTTGCATAGCTCCTTACCCAATATCAAAATTTAACCATCCATTTATCTCCTCCTAACTTTACATTCTCTTTTTGTTATTGGTTTTGATTGAAATTTAGAAAACAAATTTTATCAAAGTTAAACATGAAATATGTTCCAATATTTTAGGGTTTTATCATGTATAGGAATTTTTTCATATAATGAGAGACACATAAAGTGTATATTGTACTCTGTTAGGATTATTTTATGAAAATAATGACGTAAAGAGGTAAGAAAATAAATTTACTTAATTTCATTTCTAAATAATTACCTAATTTTTAGGGAACTAATCCTTATTTTTGTGTGATGCATGAAAGTTAATTGGATATGGATTAAATTTCTAGGCATAATTATTCCAACCTGATTTGAATAAAATATAACAAAGGAATAATTTATTTTACTAAATTACATGGATATAAAAAGAGGTGAATTAATGAAAATTACCATTAAGCTTAAGGTTGTTATTAAGGAATAAGATATAAAAATGGAATGGTAAACCAACTTGGAATGAAATAAAATGGTTGTAAGCTATCAAAGTAACGAAGGTTTTTTATGCAGGAGAAATGAGACCACACTCGAGAGATTCAGATGGACCAAATTATAATGGTGTAGATTGAGATCAATCAACAAAGTTTTCTCTACCACACAGATTTCGTTCATCTTGCTTTATAAGCGTAAACTCTTCTTATGTATGCCAAATCTTTTCTTATTTATATATAATTGCATATTTTTTGTAATAATTGGTTAGATTCATGTGTAATTTTAATGTTGATAGAGCTTCATTGATTTTTACTCAATTACTATCTCAAACATCATTTAATAAATTAGTTTTTTAAGAATTTACTTCTTTCTAAACTTTTTTACAAGCCTAATATACACTATCACCTGTCACTAATGAAAATTGTATTTCATAAAGAATGAATATTATAATAACTTGATAATTTAGTGTTTTAGAAGGCGATTTATTTTGAATTTTTATATGAGAAATGTATACAATATCATTCATTGATCATAAGTATTTTGTTTCTTAAATAATCAATGTTATAAAGATCTATATTTATTGTGAACCATTAAGTTTTTTGGTTAATTTATGGCTTTCATGCATGCCATAAATTTATTCATGCAACTTTATGTGTTTTCCACTTATTAAATACTAAGCAAAATACACACTGATACTTAGTATTTAATATTTCTATGCGTTTTCCTCTTATTAAAATACTAAGGCGAATACATGTTATAACTTAGTATCTAATATGTTTTAACATGTTTCATTCTCAGTTAAATACTAAGGAAAATACACACTATTATGTAATATTTAATATGTTTGTTCTCCTTTGTGCTAGCAAATACTTACAATATTTGTTAGACATATTTTTTTTCTCTAAATATATCATTCACTATCTTTAAGAATATGTGTGTCAAGAATAAAGGAACTTCTTATCGCAGTCCTTGATTCTCAAACTTTATTTTGAATGTTTTATTGTTTCCTATCTATATCAAATATTCACCTTTCATCTTAAATACTACCATTAATATGGAAAATCTAGGCACTTTAAAATGATTGTTCCAAATTAATTTTGGGAAAATATAAACTATAATATGTCAAGGTTCATCCCCTCTAGCCTAAGGGTCCAACCTAAGACCTAAGTGGGGTGGTATTATCGACCTCCATTGAGTGCCCTGACATCAATCCTTGATAGGGTCAATTTGCATAACAACATCTTTTCTAGTGAAAATTTAAACAAACAAAGTTTTTCTTTAAAATTACCATGTGTATGTTGTCATGTTCCTATTCACCACTAGGTCACAAGCTTAATCATCTATCATTTCCCAAGAAAAAGAATTCTTTTCACTTCACTCCCCGACAATAATGTCATAAAGGATGTTGTTCCCAGATTGACCCTATTAAGAATTGATGCCAGTGCACCTAATGGAGGTCTATAATACCTTCCCACTTTAGGTCCTAAGTTGACCCCTTGGAGCAGGGGGTGACTGTCAACATATTAAAATTGATATTTTCCCAAAATTACTTTGGAACAATCATTTAAAAGTGTTTAGATTTTTTAGATTAATGATATTATTTAAGATGAAATGTGAAGATTTAATAATAGAGAGGAGATGATAAGCATTAAAAATAAAGTTTGAGAATCAAGGCCTGTCACAACAAGTGCTCTTATTCTTGCCACATAGATACTTAAAAGTTAGTGAATAAAATATTTAGAGGAAAAAAGTGTCTAACAAATATCGTAATTATTTGCTAGCACAAAGGAACACAAACATATTAAATACTAAGTAATAACGTGTATTTGCCTTAGTATTTAGTAAGAGGAGAAACAGTTAAACATATTAAATACCAAATAATAGTGTGTATTTTACTTAATAGTTTAATAAAAAGAAAACACATAGAAACATTTTAAATAGTAAGTAATAATGTGTATTTTCCTTAGTATTTAATAAGGTGAAAACAAATAGAAACATTTTAAATACTAAGTAATAGCATGCATTTGACTTAGTATTTAATAAGAGAAAAACACATTAAGTTGTATGAATAAACTTATGGCATGCATGAAAACCATAAATTAACCAACAAACTTAATGGTTCAAAATAAATGTAGACATTTATAACATTTATTATTTAAGAAACAAAATCTTTATGATTGATTAGTGATATTATATACCTTTTTCATATAAATTTTCAAAATAAAACATTTCCTAAAACCCCGAATCATCAAGTTATTATAATATTCATTCTTTAAGAAATACAATTTTCATAACTCATGAGTGATAGTGTATATCATGCTCATAAAAAAAGTTCAGAAAGAAGTAAATTCTTAAAAAACTAATTTATTAAATAATATTCAAGATAGTTCTTTGGGAAAATTATAGACTTATAATTTGACAAACATAAATTATCAACCAAGGGTAGGTAACCTTATGGGATGTTGCGCAAATTATATGCAAGCTAATACTTTAAGTGTTTTTCTAAACAAAACCACATACACACAGCTTCAATATCTCTTTTCCTCATCAACACTTAGCAACAAAGGTTATGGAACAGATTTAATCATCCCTTTACAACACCTAAAATTGTTGATGTTAATCAAAAAAAGATAATGGATCAATCAAATAGCAACTAAACCAATTCAACAATTCAAAATGTAAGTTAAAACTTAATAAAATAACTCCAAACATATTCATCAAATAAGCTTCACCATTTAACCACCATACATGTGCTGCTACAAATTAGAAAAGAGGAACAAAAGTTGTGTAATAATTCTGTCAAATCATGAAAATAATTAAAAGAACACAAATCTGTAACTACGAATGTTGTGAGTAAAGAGGGCCCTCCCTTACTGACAACCCCTTCAACTGCTAAAGGAGTTTACACAACAAGATCAACATAACATGGAACTTTATATTAATCCGAACAAGTATTACAATAGTATAAAAGGATGGTATATCAACCCTCCTTTTGCAAATGAAACATAAAAGTACTTATACAAGTGCAGAGGCATAACTTGCCCAGATTAGGAAAATTAATGTAGTACAATTATTTGCTAATAATAACTGGAAAAGACAATAAAGATAGACGTATTGAGTTTTATCCAAGACTAAAAGCATGGATCAAACTGATCTCATTGAGTTTGTTGGACCTGTTTCCCAATAGGACTATCTGTGAGAGGTCTGAAGATCTGGGTGGTCTGAAGATTTGGGTGGATTTCTTGAAAAAACCCATGATTTCGTTCTCCTCAATGCTGATCGAAACATACTCAACCATCAAAATCTCTACAGGAAATTAGAGCAGTTACAGGAAATCAGTGTATCTACAAGAAATTAGCGACTCTACAGGAAATCACGAGTTGTTTATAAAAAATCACGGAACCGCTTCGGAAGATAGTTGGTCTGCATAAGATTAGGTCAACGCTCTTGAAATTGTAGATTATTCGATTAGGTAACATTCAACTTCAAAAATACTCAAGAATAAAGTGAAATGGTACTTTTTAAAATGATTTTCATAACTTAAAGCTCACAACACCCTTTGGTCAAAACACATAGAATATGGAAAAAAGAGAATCATGAAGGGTCAAAAAGAGTTCAAAATAGGGGAAGCAAGGCCTTAGAAACATTATCAAAAATAGACAAAATCGGGACTCAACATCTCCCCCACACCTAGCTCCTTGCATGTCCCCTATGCAAGAAAAAATGTTGCAAATCTGAAGGAAAATTTATTCTTTGCCCTGTGTTGCAGCTACTGCAGCCAGGTGATCCAATTGTGCCCTGTTGGACTCAATTTTCTAAACCTTAATTTGATATTATTTATTCTTATTCTGCATGTGATCAATTTGAACCTGTTTTTTCTTCATGACTCGGCATACCTTCTGATGTTTCACTTTCCACTCCTCCATTTCTTTCAGCAGGCATAGGTTGTTCTCCTTTAGATCTTCAATTCCTTCCGAAGAACTCATTCATACACAATGAGCTCATTGATAGCTTCCTCCATCTCCTTTAGGGACTGCTTCTTCTTAGAGGTTTTCTCATCCACATGATGCCCTTGAGAGGACTCAGGCAGGCTTGGTTCCTCCCGCTCTCTGCAACCTTCAACTGTTTTATCCCCACTTTCCTATAGTTGTGGGTCTTGGAAAGGCGTGGCCTCCAACTCTTCTTTGTCAATGAACACAGTTGACTCAATCTTTACTTGCTTCCCCTTAGACAAGTCTCGCAGTTTCTGTAAATTTTCTTAGTTTTCGCCATAAACTAAATATTTTTCTCAATGTTTTTGATTTTCCGAGATCACACTAAGCGTGGTGGAAAAGAGCATACACATGATAAAAATCCTTCCTTTTTGTTTCTGATTTGCCCAGATCGCATAGATTTGCAGGACAAAGAGCATACGCAGAAATGAAAGGTATAGATCCGGTAATAAAAAAAGCAAAGAGCTAAATAAACAGAAATACGGATAACTAAAACTGCAATAAAGACTGTACACCTCCAAATTTAAAAAATGGTGTGGCTAGGGCTACCAGAAACCTTTTCGCATGAAACGAAAGGGATTCCTCACTGGAACAAATGCTCCTAACACAATAGAGCAGTCCTCTAGGCCCAAAAGCAAACAGAAGCATTAGATCTAGGAAACGAAAGTCGCATGCACTTGTACCGGCTTCGGATTTGTATCACCAACGAATGCAACACTCAAATATCTCTGATACCATGTAGTAATTTATAGGGTAAGTTCCTGAGATAGAACACCAAAGGACACCACTCACAAACAGATCATAGATCAATACACCAGTATTCGTGACGTGGTTAAAACCCTCAAAGAGGGAAATGATCCACAGCCTGAGCCGATGCGGCCACTTTAGGCAATTTATTAATAAAAGAAAGAAAATTTACATAAGCTTCTCTCATGGATAGTCACCTTACAAATGACCCTCCATTCTCTTTAAATAGAGATCATGGACCAATTGGGTGTTAAGCCACGAATCGAGTGTCAGTAATAACGAGGAGAGAATGAACCACCAGACCAATTCATGTCTAGAACATATCGTGATCGTTAGATTGTAAGTTACAAAAGTAAATAGTAAAGAAACACACTTTACCTAACTCTACACTAGACCAAATTATACTTAACTATTTCCTATGTGTCGGAATATCCTAACATCCCCCCTTAAGAACAACTTGGGATAGGATTGAAGGATGTACATTTATGACACAATAAGAGAAGGAAGGAGGCATTAGAGCCTATCCCCCCTTAGTGACAACTTTCTAAACTCCAACCATAAATCGAAGTTTAGTAAACTTCGCCTCTGTGAGAGCCTTTGTAAAAATGTTTGCAACTTGATCATCGGTTGAAAAATATTTCACTTCAAGAACATGGTCATGAATGAGCTTTCTGATGAAGTGAGTGTGTAGTTCAATGTGTTTGTTGCGCTAATGTTGGACTGGATCTTTGCATAGTTGAATGGGACTTTTATTATCGCACCAAAGTGTAGTCGAATGTTGCTGCTGAAAGCTAAACTCTGACAGGATCTGACGAAACGACAAGGCTTCCTTACTAGCTTCTACGACGCCACGAAATGGCACTTTGTTTCTTGCAATCCCATGTAATAGGTCTAGAACCAAGAGTGAAGACATAACCTGTAGTAGACTTTCGATCATTAGGGTCAACAACGCAATCGAAATTAGTGAAACCAACTAATAGAGGAGATGTTTATGCATTGTGATGAATCCTAAACTGAACTATACCTCGAACATAACGAAGTATTCTTTTAGCTTATTTCCAATGACTTTCATGTGGGTTTTGCATAAACCGAGCAATAAGGCCAACAGCAAAGGAAAGGTCAGGACAGGTATTGGTCATATACAAAAGTTTTCCTACAAGCTGACGGTATAAGGTAGCATCAACATCAGGGGAAGTACAAGCAACTGAAAGTTTGGCTCCAAACTGAAAGGGAGAAGGGGATGGCTTATAGTATTCCATGTGAAAATGGCATAGAAGAACACAGGCATACTCGGATTGGGAAAGGAAAATACCTTCCTTGGTTTGCAAGACTTGAAGACCAAGAAAATAATGCAAGTGTCCTAAGTCTGTCATTTAAAACTTATTTTTAAGGTTGTACTTCACATGATTTATAAGGTTGGGATCACTACCAGTAAGGATAAGATCATCAACATAAATAATAAGAATGATAAGATACTTACCCACTTTCTTGGTGTAGACAGTATTTTCAGAATGACACCTGGAAAATCCATATCTAAAATAAAGCTATCCATTTTGGCATACCAAGCTAGAGGGGCTTTCTTGAGACCATAAAGGGATTTATTAAACTGACATACAAGGCTGGAGTCTGTTTGTATAAAGCTAGGAGGTTGTTCCATATAGATTTCTTCATGCAAGAAGTTGGATTTAACATGATGGATTTCCCATTTCAAAGAGGCAGCAAGAGAAAGAACAAGGCGGATAGAGTTCATTTTGGTAACAGGGGAGAAGGTTTCAGTATAGTCAATGCCTTCAACTTGTTAAAAACCCTTAGCAATAATATGAGCTTTATGTTTATCAACTTTTCCATCTGGTCCAAACTTGGTTTTGTAAACCCATTTGCATCTAACAAGTTTTCGTCCCTTTGGAAGAGGAACAAGATCCCATGTATCATTTGCCAATAATGAACGATATTCTTCATTCATAGTTGCATCCAAATCTGGATGGCCTGAAGCTTCTGCAAAGGTGTCAAGATCTTAATTTGTTGAAGCTTGAACCAGTAAAGAAGAAGCTCTATCTAACTAAGAACGTGTACGTCGTTGATATGTAGGATCACCCGCAAGAGCACATGCTGCATCCCAAGTAGCACAGACCCATTTTGGAAGTTGAGGAGATGAAGGAGGATCCTGAGAAAGTGGGAGAGGATTGTCATCCTCACTGTCATCATCTGAAGAAGAAATATTTTCAGAATTAGAAGGGATAGAGAGAGGTGGCACATCTACCGAACTAGACTCGTAGGCCGATATATTTTTAGCAAACTTTACATCTCTTCTAATGATAACATTTTTGGACTTAGGTGAAAGAAGTCTATATCCTGTGACATCTTCAGAATATCCAACAAAAATACATTTTTCACTCTTAGGTTCTAAGGCTTTATGTTTCTCATCGGGAATATGGTCCGATGCTTCACTTCCAAAAACACGAAAGTGACTTACATCCGATTTAATTGAGCTCCATGCTTGTTCTAGAGTGATATTCTTTAAAACCTTAGTAGGAGTGTGATTTACTATGTAATTTGCACAGTTAATTGCTTCTGCCTTAAAATTAAGACTAAGTCTTTAGATTGAAGCATACAATTAGCCATTTCCTTTAAGGTGTGATTCTTCCTTTCAGCTACACCATTTTTTTGTGGAGTATATGGAACACTATGTTGCATTTGAATTCCATGATCAGTGCAAAAGTTGATGAATTTGTTGTGAACATATTCTCCGCCATTATCAGATCTTAGCTTAATAATTTGATGTCCAGATTATTTCTCAACAAAGGCCTTAAAGGCCAAGAACATGTTAAATACTTCACTCTTGAGTTTTAAGAAGTATTCCCAAGTGCGTTTGGAGAAATCATCAATGAAAGTTAAGAAATACTTGTAGCTAGAGAATGAAACAACTAGAAGTGGACCACATAAATCACTATGCACAAGTTGTAAAGGGGTTGAGGCGTGCCAAGAGGCATGTTTTTCAAGACTATCTTGATGATTTTTTTTGATTATACATCCGGAACAAACACCATCTCTACAAGATACCATAGGAAGACCTATCACCATATTCTCTTTACATAGATTTTGAAGGGAGCGATAGTTTAAGTGACCAAATCGCTCATGCCAAAATTTTCTCACTTCATCATTATGAACAACAAATACCAAGGGAAGAGTTGATGACCCAAAGTTGTTAAACTCATACAACCTTGTAGAATCATCAGCAATGCTAGTAGCTAAAATCTGTCTAGGATCTCTTAGGTCCTTAATTACAACATCATGAGATGAAACTTCAACGACATTACCTTCACCTGAATGAGTCATCTATAGAAGGTTGCAGGATAAGGTTGGAACACATAATACATCATTAAATTGACCATTATCTAAATGAATAGTTCCAGTCCCTACAACACTAAAAAATCTATCATCACCAACATATATATTTTTGGTGTTACAATCATTTAAGGAAGAAAATATGGTTTTGTTTTTGGCCATGTGATAAGAAGCTCCAGAATCAATGAGCCATTCATGAGAATGAGAAGAAGAAGATACATTTAGTGGATAATCAGACCGAGATGCTTGACAACCACATGCAGAAAGTGTTATTCCTGAAGATGAAGTTGAAGTTGAAGAGTGCTCCAAATAGATGTTATGCTTCTTCATTGTTGCTTCCAAGGCTTCCATCTTCTTAAAGCATTTGGATTCTAAGTGGCCATCTCGATTACAAAAGTCGCAATGTTTATCAGTCTTCTTCCCTTTGTTTTTATTTTCCTTATCATTTTGTTGAATTGTTTTTTCATTTTGAGACTGAAATTCCTTAGAACCCTTGTTTGGTTTAGGACCATTCTTTTTAGGGTACTGCTTCTTATGATTCTTTGAATTTGTTTGTTGTTGGGAGGTTAAGGCTTTCTTAGAAGAGTTTCCAAGATTAAGAAGACCAAGATGTAAGAGTTTTTCTTGTTCTCTTATTAAAGAATCACAAAAGGCATCAAAAGAGGGGTACTTGTAGTCTTATCCTTGAGAAATAAAGGCTTCTCTAGTAAAATGGAAGGTGGAAACAAACACAGAGTGGGTTGGTCCCAACTTAGTAAGAATGGAATAGATAAGGTTACCATCTTCTTTCTTTACCTTAACACTTTCCAAGAGAAGTCTAAGGGTCTTGAACTTGGAAGAAAAATCTTCAATGGAAGAAAAATTATTGGGGTCCAACGTAAGCAACGCATTTTCGAGTTGATGGTCTATAATTTCATTTTTAATTCCAAAAACTTTAGTGAGTTGTTTCATTGCTTCATTAGGGGTATCAAGTTTTGTGATATGGAATCTAAGGTCTGGAGAAATAGACATCCCTATCAACCCACGTGCTTTATCTTGCCTATTTTCCCATTTGGGTAACTTATCTTCATATTTAGGTTTAATTTCTTTGCCTGAGGCTATTCTGTAAAGACCTTTACTTCTAAGTAAATCCACAATGTAGGACCACCATTGGAAGTAGTTGGTGTTGTCAAGAATAACTTGGCATGGACTTTCCATTATAACATAAACTAAAGTTTTAGATGCTGAAACTAAGTGTTCCAATGGGAATATCTCGAAAAATTAGGTCAATTAAAAAAAACGGCTCTGAAAACGGCGTCTAGATGAAGAAGTTATGGTTTTTTGAAGAAAATGTGTTGAAGATGTTGACGAAGTGTGTGAATTTGAAGAAATGAGTGATAATGTTATGTTTAAAAAAAAATCCCCCTCTTTCAAACTTAATTTAATTAGCTCACTTTTAAAAACAAAAAAAAATTATGTGACTCACTTTTATAAATAAATGAAAGTCACTTTTACAATGGTACTTTATGAGCTACCCACTAAATTGTAACTTAAATAAAAAGATAAAGAAACTTTAGAATTATAAGTGACTCACTTTTTATAATAGGTAAGAACACTTTTACGTGATAATGTTATATTTAAAAAAAAATCCCCCTCTTTCAAACTTAATTTAATTAGCTCACTTTTAGAACAAAAAAAAATTATGTGACTCACTTTTATAAATAAGTGAAAGTCACTTTTACAATGGTACTTTATGAGCTACCCACTAAATTGTAACTTAAATAAAAAGATAAAGAAACTTTAGAATTATAAGTGACTCACTTTTTATAATAGGTAAGAACACTTTTACATAAAGTAACTTTAAAACATAAGGTACATGTGCTTTTTGAAAATGTAACTCAACAAAAAGAAAGACTTGAACTCAAGACCTCTATTCCCATAAAGTAACTTTGGACCAAGTGAACTAGTTTAAAAGGTTAGTAATTTTTAGAAAATAGGGTTTGGGGTGCGTGGTTACTTGAAAAAACTATTTTTGCCTACAAAACAAAAAACCACACAACCCAACATGGACATATAAAAAAAACAAACCTTATGGTTTGAAGTTAGCTTTCACCATAAACTAAATATTTTCCTCAATGTTTCTGATTTTCCGAGATCACACTAAGGCGCAGCAGAAAAGAGCATGTGCATGAGAAAAATTCTTCCTTTTTGTTTCTGATTTTCCTAGATCACACAGAGTCGCAGGGCAAAGAGCATACGCAGAAATGAAAGGTATAGATCCGATAATAAAAAAGCAGAGAGTTAAATAAACCAAAATAAACAGTGAGATGAATTAAACTAAAACTGCAAATAAAGATTGTATACCTCCGGATCTTAAAAATGACGTGGCTAGGTCCACCGAAAACCTTTTCGTGTGAAACAAAAGGGGTTCCTCACTTGAACATATGCTCCTAACACAATAGAGTAGTCCTCTAGGCCCAAAAGCAGACAGAAACATTAGATCTAGGAAACGACAGTCACATGCACTTGTACCAGCTTCGGATTTGGATCACCAATGAATGCAACCCTCAAATATCTCTGATACCATGTAGGAATTTATAGGGTAAGTTCCTGAGATAGAACACCAAAGGACACCACTCACAAACAGATCACAGATCAATACACCAGTATTCTTGACGTGGTTAAAACCCTCAAACAGGGAAATAATCCATGGCCTAAACCAATTCAGCCACTTCAGGAAATTTATTAGTTAAAGAAAGAAAATTTACATAAGCTTCTCTCATAAAAGGTCACCTTACAAATGACCCTCCATGCTCTTTAAATACAGATCATGGACTAATCAGGTGTTAAGCCACAGATCATGCATTGGTAATACCGAGGAGAGAATGAACCGTCAGATCACTTCATGTCTAGAACATATTGTGACCGTCGGATTGTAAGTTACAAAAGTACATAGTAAAGAAACACACTTTACCTAACTCTACACTAGACCAAGTTATACTTAACTATTTCCTATGTGTCAAAATATCATAACATGTAGTTTCCTTTATCTCCAGTTTCGTCTTTGGCTTCTGTATAACACCTAGTAGGAGAAGAGGTACCCTTTGATGACTTAGGTGTCTTTCCCACAGTTTTCCCGACTACCACCACCTCCTCATCTTTCTTAACCTCCTCTGTCAGCTGACCACGGGTCTATGGTTTCTTTCTCGACTTCTCTACTGGTTCTACCTCTTTGGTTTCTGGTAAATCGGGCTCTTTCTCGTCATCCACAAAGTAATTCTCTACTAAAAAATCTTCCCATGTTTTATTCTGTTTCTTCAAAACCTATGTCATGATAATTTTGAAAAGACCATGATTATAGAGGTTCTCCTCTATATGTGATACCCTCTCCTTGGTAGAAATATCCATCTTCAACAAAGACATTCTAAGATAATATGGTAAATTCAAGGGTTTGTCTCGAAAATGGTCAAGGAAACAAATATGAAACAGGAAAGCTAACCCAAAACAACCTTCACAGGTGATATACTTCTGCAAGAGAAACAAGAGACGTCAGTACTTACTTCTAAGGTAATCCTGCGGAATCCCCTTACTCCAGTCTGAGTTTGCATGCTCTTTTCTGAGAAAGGGTGCGCAAATATCCTTGTTGAATCGCTAGTTTTTTAAACCAATGCTCTCCTTCCTTCGGAATTCCACAAGCTTGGGCTACCAACCCCTCAGTCAATCTGAACTTAATATTACCCACCTACGCCCTGTCGCTATTTAGATTTAGAGCAAAGGACTTCATTACTTCTTAATTATGCCCACTAAACTTTAAGAATATAAGCAGCCATCCTGCCTTCTCCAACCTTGTCTTACTCTGTGGGTAAGCATCAAGTAATGTAGGACCCTGAGGTTCGAACCTGACGACGGACCACATTTTCAATAGTAGCTAGGAGTGGGAGAGAGCATAGTTTGATCAGTTCATTGATATGCCTCTAAGACCAAGCGAGATAATTCAAAACCTGATAAGAACAAGAATGTTTTAATTTAGGAAAGGTGTAGGGTAATAAGGCAACTTCTAACGATGTGGAATGTGAGCATGATTTCTATCATGATCCATTCTGCGAGATAAATGTTGGGATGATAACTGACGTACACATCAAAATAATAATCAGGAATGGGCACTCGTGTTATGGCACAATGGCTCATATTCTCCTTATTCCATGAGGGTGACCATGACTCATATTCATGCAAATTCAAAATTTTTGTACCATTACCTTTTACCTTAAGTATTCTGACGCCATACGTACTTGCTCAATCTTACCTTACAACGATCAAGTACCTTGGTTGATGGTTGCACTTTCTTTGGAATAATAAACCACTTCAAAACCATATCATATGCAAGATCATGTAATTACATGGCATCAACTAATAATGAAGAAGACCAATACTTGCCAGATTCTTTAAGATAATGTTATGATGGAAATTATTTCTTCAGGAAATAAGTGCTTTGCTGCAGGAAATGCAATTTCTGAACTTCTCTGTAGGAAACCATGTTATCCCCTTTTTCTCATATAGTTTACTACACATGAATATGGGTGTTGAATTTGAATGTGCAGTAACATCATTGGATTACCAACCATTAAGGTCACATGTTAACCAATGCGAGGTCCATCACCATTAATGAAAGCGAGGACCAAGGTGCCTCTGATGCATCCTATCAGGTGTGAATGTATGAGTTGTTGTCGAACCCCCTATAGTATCCAACAATCAAGAAGCCATGATGAATCTCCATTGTTGCTGACGAGATAGCCTATCATGAAGGTATACAAGCTTCAAGGCCTCAAAAGTCTCTAATCTTCAATCTAGATAATTTGCTGATGTCGATGGGCCAATATTGTTGGAAGGAGGGCCTTAACAGATCCCACATCAATCGAACACGAGAAAACCAAAAATTAATTGAAAGACATAATTTATTTTGAGGATCCTGAAAAATCTATTGTCCTGTGATTTTTAACGAGCCCAGGGCAGTTCATGCTCGCCAAATTTCAATTTTAGAGAGTCTGAAATACTAGAAAAGAAGACTCCAAGGGGGCTCCTTTTCCGTAATTAGTCCATTGGGGTTGGAAAAAGGAATAAACCTATACCCAATAGACATTCCTCTCATGTTTTAATGAGCATGAGAAGGAACAAAGTAAGCTCAGATTATTATGGAAGAAAATCAAGAAGAGGTAGTGAAAGGAATCACTCGCTTCTCCACCATTTCCAGTTATTTCTTCTTCACAATCTCTTCCACAAATTCCTCCTTAGATTGGTGCTTCTGATATAGTTTGAGTATGTGCCCATTCACCAGGAAGGTAACATTTCCATCATCAATTATTTTAACCCAAACAGATCCATTATCAAAAACTTTCTGAATTTCATAGGGGTGAAGCCAATGTGTGTTAAATTTCCCTTTCAAATTCTTAAATTTCGAATCAAACAGAAATGCCTAGTCTTCCTCTTTGAACTACTTTTTCTTAATGTATATGTCGTGCCATTTAGCCTGTTGTTGTTAGATTAGATCAGTATGTTGAAAATCATCTCACCTAATCTCATCAGTTCATTAAGCTGCAAGATTCTCTATTGTTGTGCTTCGTTAAGGTTTATGCCCAAATCTACTGCCATCTTAAGAGTTCTGATCTGAAATTCAATTGGAAGTAAAACTTGTTTTCCATACACCAATTCATATGGAGAGAAGACAATGGTGTTTCTCCATGTGATCCTGTAGGCCCATAATGCCTCGGTAAGTCAATCATACCAATCTTTCTTATGTAATTGTACTGTCTTAGTCAGGATTGTCTCCAACACCTTATTTGTTGATTCTACCTTCCCATTGGCTTGTGGATTGTAAGGGGTAGACTTCCGATGAGAAATCTGATATTTCTGTACAATTCCTTGCACAAGATTTGACACAAACTGAGTACCTTTATTAGTAACAATTTCCCTTGGTACCCCAAATCTTACAAAAATATCAGAAAAAAGAAATTCTACCACTGCCCTCTCCATTGTTGTAGGTAGTGCCCTCACTTCCACCCACTTCGTAACATAATCAATACAAACTAAATTATACTTCTTATCTTTGGAAATAGGATTGATGGGACCTACAAAATCAAGAGACCACCTCTCGAATGGTTCTATGAGAACTTGTGGCTACAAAGGCATTTCATCCACTTGAACAGGTTGCCCTATTCTCTGGCAGTTGTCACATTTACGAACATACTCCTTTGCATCTTTGAAAAGACTTGGCCAGTAGTAACCTGGGCAGAGGATATTATAGGTTTTCCGCTTATCTGCGAAATTTCCTACACATGGTTCATCATGACAAGCTCTCAATATATCATATATCTCATCCTTTCTAAAACACTTGTGAATAATCAAGTCAGGTCTGGTGCAAAAAAGGTCTCCTTTTATCCAAGAGTAATCATTACTTTTTCTAATAATTCTTTTTTTCTGACTAGATGAGAAGTAGGGTGGTAACTTTCCTGTAACAAGATAATTGGCCATGTCTGTGAACCAAGGTGTTTTGACGAAAATAGAAAAAAGATTCTCATCGGGAAAACTATCACTAACAGGAGTATACTCACTTGCATGGTTGAGCCTAGATAGGAAATCAACTACCTGATTTTCTTTTCCCCACCTGTCCAATTCCATGATGTCAAATTCCTGCAGCAGCAAAAGCCACCTATTAATCCTGCCACTAGTGATTGGTTTGTTCATGAGATATCAAATAGCAAAATGATCAGTATGTATAAAAACTTCGTAACTAGTGATGTAATGTCTAAACTTATTAATAGCATAAATTACAACAAGGAACTCTTTTTCAATTACAGTGTAATTCAATTCTGTATAAGTTAAATTTTTACTAACAAAATAGATATCATGGGTTATGAGATTTTCCTTTTGGCCCAATATCGCTCCTATAGCTGAATCAGAGGCATAAGTGGAAATATGAAAGGGAAATTTCCAATCTGGGCCTCTCAAGATAGGTGCCAAAGAAATTTTTTCCTTAAGTGTATCAAATGCAACTTGACACTCATCACTCCAATGAAATTCAAATTCTTTAGTAAATAATTTAAACAATGGTGATGCTACCTTTGTAAAATTCTCAACAAACCTTCTATAGTAGCTTGCATGTCCAAGAAAACTCTGAACTCCCTTCTAACAGTTGGTGGGGTAGCTTTTCAATTAATTCGATCTTAGCCGAATCAACTTTACTTCCTGCAACATAAACATGATGACCCAAAACAATACCCTCAGTCATAATCATAAAAAAATATTCATTACTCAATGAAAGATTAGTTTCTCTACATCTTTGCAAAAATATCCTAAGATTATGTAAAGATTCTTCAAAAGTACCACCCATTACTATAAAATCGTCCATGTAAACCTCTGCACAGTCATGCAAAAGATCAAAGAAAATACCAAGTATCGCCCTGTGAAATGTGGCTAGTGCATTGCATAAACCAAATGGTAGTATCGTATATGCATAGGTTCCCCAGGGACATGTGAATGTCATCTTCTCCTAGTCCTTTGTAGCTATCTTAATTTGATTGTACCCACTGAACCCATCTAGGAAATAAAAATACTTCTTCCCTGCTAAAGTGTGCAGCACTTGGTCTATAAAAGGCAAGGGAAAGTGATCTTTTAATGTAGCTTTATTCAACTCCTTATAACATACACACACACACCATTTATCATTATTTTTAGGGACAATAACTAGTGGGGATACCCATTGGTTGTCTGAAATAGGATAAATGAACCCTACATTCAACAATTTTTGCAGTTCATTTTTTACAATTTCTTTCAAAGCGGGGTACATTCTTCTTTGTGGTTGTCTCGCAGGCTTGGCATCTCCCTCTATGTAGATATGATGAATTCATGTTTCCAGGTGAATACCCCTCATGTATGTGTATTCCCAAGGAAAAGTATCTGAAAATCCTTTCAATGTCTGAATTAATTGTTTCTCTGTTGGGTCCCTCTAATACTAGTGATTACCCCATTACTATTGTAGTTATACCCCTTATTAATATTGTTGTGCCCCTATTGCCCCCATATTGTTATTACTGTGCCCCATAGAATCCCTCTATTGTTATTTTTGTGGCTTTATATTATTATTGTTAGGTCGGCTGGATTATATTGTGACTCCTTAGACTCCTATATATAGAAAGGAGGTTTTTTCATTTGAATCATCCAAGAATTGTTCATTTATGTAATGTAAAGTAGGTTTCCCCCTCGAAGAGGCTGAATTCTAAGGCGTTTATCTATCTTTTCTATCTTTTCTTGAGCTGGTTTCATAACATTTGGTATCAGAGCTTTGGATTCTAGGGTTTCGCTGCTCCAAACATGTCATCGTGGAATTTTCGCTCTAACTTTTTTTTTGTGATGTTTCAGAAGTCGTAAAAAAAACCCATTTGAGAAGAAATCGCGCTAAACCTTGGGTCCGAATTTCAGAGCTTTTAGCATGATGTTTGTTGAGATATGATCTAAGGAAGTTGGTCTTTTTGCAGACTCCTGAATTACATTCAAAACAGGTGACCTGGGGAAAATCGTCATAACTTTCTCTCTGGGGATCAGATTGAAATTTCGTAAGAAGGTACAGAAAGAGGACAGACTTTAGTTTCTTGTATGCATGTTTTAGATCCAAAGGTCGAAACAGTGACTCGTGGCACGTCGTACAAGTTCACTCTACTGAACTAGTCTATAAGCAAGTCACTGTGGGAGATTTCACATAACTCTTCCTTGGAGAATCCAATTTGGGTCAGACTTGTGGCATTGGAAAGAGGACATAGAGGGCTACTATAGCTCACAAATTCAGAACTAGATGATTGGAAAGTACAGAGATACATCAGAGGCAATATCGAGCTCCTACAAAGTGAAAAAAGGTGTGTAGATTTTCTTAAATTTTTGCTTAAGCTTGGTTTGAAAATTTATTTTGAAGGAATTCAAAGGGCATAGTAGAGCATTATTATCGGTATCTAAAGCTCCGAGGAAAAAAATGCAAACACCTAGTAAGGAACCTGAAAGCTCTAGCATGACTCAAGAAGAAGAGGAAGAAATGCAACATGATATATCAAAATTACAAGACCAAGTGCAACAACTGTCCCTTGCACAAAAAGGAACAGAATCTAAGATGGATGGTTTAAAGAAAGATGTAGAAGCTAAAATGGATGGTTTAAAGAAAGGTGTAGAAGCTAAGATAGACTATTTAAAGAAAGGTGTAGAAGATAAGATGATTGACGTGGAAGCTAAGATGGATGATTTGAAGATAGATTTGAAGACAGACATGGACGAATTGAAGATAAATATGAATAAGTTGCTACAAGAAATGGTCCCTAAGGGTGAAAGGGTACTAAAGGAAACTCATGATGAGAACAAAAGAAATGTTAATCATGATTCCATAGACGCTAATGTTGGATCGAAGACTCACCATATTCCAAAAATCGATATGAGGAAGTTTGATGGCAAGGATCCTGCCACATGGATATTACAGATGGAGCAATTCTTCGATCTCAATAATGTGCAAAACACACAAAAGGTACGTATGGAAACTTTATATTTGGAACCAAATCAGTTTGTATGGTATCAATGGCTTTGCTCTCGTAAACCATTTATCACTTGGGCAATTTTTACGGAAGAATTGATAGCACATTATGAGGATACAAAAAGCAACACTTTTTTTAGCCAATTGATAAGTCTCAAACAAAAGGGTTCAATAATGGAGCACATTGAGGAGTTCCAAAAATTGAACATAAGGGTAAAAGATATTCCAGAGGAGCATAGGATTGATGTGTTCATAGGGTCTTTAAAGGATAATATCCAACATGATGTTCGCCTTTGGGAACCTGATTCATTAGAGAAGGCATTCAGGTTAGCAAGAAAAATGGAAAGCAAAATTATGGCAACCAGGAAGCATACCACTCACAACTATAAAGACGGAAGTGTTGTTGCCCCTAGTCTTCCACAACCTATAAGGTTGACACCACAACAATTGGAAGAAAAAAGAGCAAAAGGGCTTTGTTACAGTTGTGATAGCAAATACACTAAAGGTCATAAGTGTGCTGAGAAGAAATTATTCTACATAGATTGTGAAGAGGAAGAAGAAAAGGAGCAAGAAAGGTCAAAAGAAGAGGATATACTCCAGGAACAAAGCCTAGATGAAGAACAAATAAATCCGACCATATCTTGTAATGCATTGGCGGGAATTACCACTCCTCAAACCATCAAGATAGAAGGACAAATCAAGAAGAAAAAGGTAATAGTGTTGATTGATTCAGGAAGCACCCACAATTTTATTCATTGTAAGGTAGCAAAAGAATTGAATTGCTTCCTATATCCAGCACCAGAGTGTCAAGTGATGATTGCAAATGGAGGAACAATAAATTGCTCTGGAAAGTGCCATAATATCAAGCTATCCATGGGAGAATATGTATTGACTAGCCCAATGCTTTCCATTCCAATGGGAGGTGTTGATGTTGTACTAGGAGTCCAATGGCTACAATCCTTGGGTACAATAGCTTTTAATTTTCAAGAACTTTTCATCAAATTTTCTACGGAAGGAAAGGAAGTTGAATTAAGGGGTATTGCAGGGAAACCAGGAAAGATAATAGTATGACAAAGCTTCTAAAAAAGGAGCAAAGAGGTGTAATTGCACAATTATGTTCGCTAGATGTTTCCACATCGGAATCATCTATTTCTCCAGATCTCCAAAAAGTCCTGGACAATCATTCCAAGGTATTTGAGACTCCCAAAGGTCTCCCACCTATGCGTGATCATGATCATGCTATTCATCTGATTCCAGGAAGTGTTCCTCCAAACATCAGGCCGTACAGATATCCCTATGTCCAAAAGAGTGAAATTGAACGTATGGTTGCAGAAATGCTAGAGGCTGGTATAATTCAACCGAGTCAAAGTTCTTTCTCTGCTCCAGTAGTATTGGTGCACAAGAAGGATGGATCATGGCGCATGTGTCTGGATTATAGGGAGCTCAACAAGCTCACTATTAAAGATAAGTTCCCCATTCCTGTCATTGATGAATTACTGGATGAATTGCATGGATCAATTTACTTCACCAAGTTGGATCTTCGTTCAGGATATCATCAAATCAGAATGAAGACTGAAGACATTCCGAAAACGGAATTTAGAACTCATGAGGGTCATTATGAATTTTTGGTCATGCCTTTTGGCCTTACCAATGCACCTTCAACATTTCAAGGTTTGATGAATTCAATTTTCAAACCATTCCTTAGAAAATTTGTGTTAGTATTTTTTGATGATATACTAATCTACAGCAAGTCTTGGAAGGATCATGTTGAACATGTTGACAAGGTGCTACAACTATTGGAGGAGAAACAATTATATGCAAAAAGATCCAAATGTTTCTTTGGAGTCCAGGAGGTGGAATATTTGGGTCATATTGTATCTCATGAAGGAGTTAAGGTAGACCCTAGCAAAATTAAAGCCATTAAGGAATGGAAAATCCCCACATCCATAAAGCATCTGCGAGGATTTCTCGGGTTGACAGGGTATTATCGCAAGTTTGTTAAGAATTATGGGAGAATAGCAGCACCTCTAACAACATTATTGAAGAAAGATGCATTTTCATGGACTCCGGAAGCAACAAAGGCCTTTGAACATCTTAAAGAGGCAATGTGCCAAGCACCGTCTTAGCTACACCGGACTTCACAAAAACCTTTATTGTGGAATGTGATGCTTCAGGAAATGGAATTGGTGTTGTTCTAATGCAAGATGAAAGACCCATTGCTTTTGAAAGTCGTCCAATCAAGGGAAAGTTTTTAAGAAAAGCTATTTATGAGAAGGAAATGTTGGCAATACTCCATGCACTTAAGAAATGGCGACCCTACCTAATGGGAAGACACTTCAAGGTAAAAACGGATCATGATAGCCTTAAATACTTTTTAGAACAAAGATTATCCTCTGAAGAGCAACAAAAGTGGGTCACAAAGATGTTGGGTTATGACTTTGAAATCATCTACAAAAAAGGGAAGCAAAATGTGGTGGCAGATGCACTCTCAAGAAAGGATGAGGATGTGGAAGCATTGTTGTGCGCCATTTCTATTATCCAACCAGATTGGATAAACGAAGCAAGGGAGGAATGGAAGAATGACGAAGAAGTGTGGGCACTTATTCGAAAGTTACAACAAGATTCCAGTACGGCTGGTACATTTAGCTGGAAAAATGATCCGTTATGGTACAAAGATCGCTTATACCTCTGTAAGAATTCCCAGCTAAAACAAAAGATTCTTATGGAATTGCACAATTAAATCAGATATTCAAAAGTTTGTGGCTGAATGTTTAGTTTGCCAACAAAATAAAGTTGAAACAATTAAGACACCAGGTCTATTACAACCTTTATCCATTCCAAGCCAACGTTGGGAGGAGGTTTCAATGGATTTTATCACAGGTTTACCCAAGTCTGAGGGAAAGAGTGTCATCATGGTGGTAGTTGACAGACTTACCAAGTATGCACACTTTTGTGCATTATCACATCCATTTAAAGCCAGTACAGTTTCTACTGCATTTATGGAAACAATTCAAAAGCTACATGGAAACCCAAAGATTATTGTAAGTGACAGAGATCCCATTTTCACTGGAAATTTTTGGACAGAATTATTTTCTTGTCTTGGTACTCAGTTAGCTCATAGCTCATCTTATCATCCTCAATCTGATGGGCAAACTGAGATAGTAAACAAATGTTTGGAAGGATATCTTCGTTGCTTTGTATCTGATAAACAGACACAATGGGTCAAATGGTTGCCTCTGGCTGAATGGTGGTATAACACTTCCTTCCATACAGCAACAAAAATGACCCCATTTATGGCACTTTATGGGTATCAACCACCATCCATCACATCATATTTAAGAGAAAATTCTAAGGTTCAGGCAGTGGAACATCACATCGAACATCAACAACAAGTCCTCCAACTCTTAAAGGATAACCTCGTGTTGGCACAGAATAGAATGAAACAACAGGCAGATCAACATCGCAGTGAAAGAAGTTTTGATGTAGGTGATTGGGTATTCCTATGGCTACAACCATATAAGAAAATGTCCCTCAAGCAAGCTAAGAAGGATAATAAATTATCACCAAAGTATTATGGTCTGTACAAGGTGTTGCAAAAGATTGGTACTATGGCATACAAATTGGAGCTTCCTGCAGCTTCTCGATTGCACCCAGTTTTCCATGTTTCATGTTTAAAGAAGGTTATAGGCGACAAGCTCCCAGTTCAAACAATATTGCCAGAACTTGACGAGGAAGGAAAAATTATATTGGAACCAGAAGCAGTCACAGAAACAAGAACTCGACAGCTATGAAATCGTTCAATTTCAGAGTATCTTATCAAGTGGAAGAACTTATCCGCTGAAGATTCCACATGGGAGGATGAGAATTTTATGCAGAAGTATCCAGAACTACTCAAGCATTGAGGACAACACTTTTTTGAAGGAGAGGGGCATGTTGGGTCCCTATAATACTAGTGATTACCCCATTACTATTGTAGTTATACCCCTTATTAATATTGTTGTGCCCCTATTGCCCCCATATTGTTATTACTGTGCCCCATAGAATCCCTCTATTGTTATTTTTGTGGCTTTATATTATTATTGTTAGGTCGGGTGGATTATATTTTGATTCCTTAGACTCCTATATATAGAAAGGAGGTTTTGTCATTTGAATCATCCAAGAATTGTTCATTTATGTAATGTAAAGGAGGTTTCCCCCTCGAAGAGGCCGAATTCTAAGGCGTTGATCTATCTTTTCTATCTTTTCTTGAGCTGGTTTTATAACATTCTCCTATTCAAGAGTCAAGGCAAAATTGATATTTAGAGTTTTTCTAGAAAAGATTTCAATTACCTTACCTCCACATTCAGTCATTGAATATGCAGGAAAACTAGATAAGAGGGTTGAATGTAATTCAGTTGTTGTACTATATTTACAAGAGTTTTGTAGGTCAATAATGATATCTATATTAGGACTAGACTACCCCTCTAAATGTTGTGAAAAATCAGGATTATAGATATGAAAATTTATCGTATTTTCCTCTGTATTTTCCTTAATGCTCATGGCTTGGCCCATTTTCAACATTAGGTGAATAACTTCTTAATTATGTTCTTCATCATCCCAATAAGTATTTTCTGATTTCAAGAGGGGTTTTGCAAGGGGGTATAGGTTGATGTGTTTAGTTTCAGTCCCATGAGCGATGGTCATGTTTCAAGACCTACACCCTATGTAGGCATCTGCCGTAGCCAATCAAGGTCTCCCCAAAATAAAATGGTGCTCTCTGAAGTTGGTGTTAACACCCAGGTTGTTCCCTATGACTCCCAAGGGAATACGGCCGGGGTAACCACTAACCAATCTTTGGACCACAGTTTCTAGCCAAACTGTAATCAGAGAGGGCTCTCTCTTTATAATTTGTCTCTGTTTGTTAGTATTTTAGGCTAGCTATGTTGTTCAAACTTTTGTTTTGTGTTTGGTTGGGAAATGTTTCAGTCAAGATATATATGCTCTCACTAGAATGTTATATGTCATTGGGCAATGGAGTCAGTGGTCCTTTAACTGTTTTGAGGTGTTGTGTGATGCTGTAGTGATGCTGCAGAGCAAGGTTAGTGTCTGAGAGATAAACTTTCATAAAGTGATTGGGTGGGTTCTGTCCAGTTTATGCAAGGAAATTAAGAATCTTACAGTAAACTGTTAGAGAAAGACAGTGAGAATATTGACCTAGGAGCATTTAAGAATTTCTAGGCGATATTCATACATATAGAATTAACAGCTACATGAGCAATTAAGAATTCATGTTTGTGGTTAATTCTGAAGACAAACATTCACAGCAGTAAAAATTGAGTACAAGGTGTAGTGAACAAATCCTGCACTATTCTTTTTCTTTACTGCTAGTTTAGTGTAACATGGATATGATTTGATAAACATAAGAAAGAGAAGAACAGAGATTAAGGAAAAAACTTGTTATTTCATCAGACAGCACAGGAATTCTGCATCAACACATGAATCCTCAGCAAAACACCATAGTTCCAGGAAATCACTGAGCTGATTTAGCTCTTTGTATTAAACAATTCTGTAAAACAGTATACATGCCTCAGAGTGAAAAAATTACCAACCCCTTATGCGTTACTAAGGGGAGTATATATACAAAGTTTTACATAAGAAAATATCTGAATGGAGAGTAAATGCTTCATTAATAGCATGCCAACCGCTGGAGTGTAGCAGCTGAGAAAGTTAATGCTGTAATAACTTTTGTTCCCTTAGCTGTCAAAAAATGGTCAGAGCCTGTTGACTTGCTGGCAGTTTGAGTCGGCTGAGGGTATGCTGTCAAAATTTGCGCATTTCTTTTACCTTTTGGGCTAGCCGTCGTTGTCTATGTGCTGAGTCACGTTTCAGCTGCTTTTAATGCTGACTTTATCAAGCTGTTTGTCTTGTAGTGACTTGGAGCTGGCAGTGACCGAACAGCTGAAGCTACCGTGGCAGAATTTGAAGCATTGCTTGCCACCAATCCTCTTTGGGCATTTGATGCCTCCTAATCTTTATCAAGGTCTCATCGGCCTCTGTATATCTGTAGAAATTAGGAGGAGTCTCAAAAAGGTGATTAACTTCATTCTCAATAAAGAACAGGCCTTCCAATTTGTCATACAAGCTCTGTCCTGAGGGAGGTCCCGTTTGTTCAGATGTACTGCCAGATGCAGTAATCTGATTCTCAATGTATGTTGCCATTCTGTTGGCAAATTGATCCCGGGAGACTAGTTTTCCTGCACTAGTTAGGAGGCTGGGCAGGCCTTTTGCTTGCAGCACTGCCAACTTGACTTTGAATTCCTCCACATCTGCTGTGATTTCATAGCACTTCCTCTCCACGGTTTGTACATAGTTTCTGAGAGTCAGCACCTTCTTGGCAGTGAGGACAGCCTCTGTTCTGTTGGGAATGCCTATGGCTGCCAGTTCCTCCTTTTCCTGCCTGTTCAGGAAGTCTATCATTCTGTTGGCCTGCTCTGGTCTGTTTTGCAACAGTGTTTTGGCCTTATTAATTTCTATTTGTGCTTGGCCCAACAAGTCCATCTGTTCATGCATTGTTTTTATTGATCTCCATTGTTGAGTGATGGATTGGCCTATTTTGGCCCATAGAATCCTTTTTATGTCTGCCATGGTTGTTTCTAGATTCAGCTCTTTTTCTAAGGCCTTTATCTTGTCCTTGAGGGCCTTTATCTCTCTGCCCTGTTCAGCCACAGTTACCTTCGACTTGTCATATTTGGCATCTAGCTCTGCCAATTTTTCCTTGGCCTTATTTATTTCGTTGGCCTGGAGCTCCATTTCTTTGATGGACTTGGTCAATTCCTCTACACTTTTGCTGGCTTCTGGAGCTGTTGTTGTTCCTGCTGCTTCTGTTGTGGGGGCCACTGCTGCCCCTGAAGTTGCTGCTGTTGTGGAAGTAGTTGGAGGAGCTTGGGAAGTGGATTCTCCCTGTTTATCTTGTAGTGCTCCTTCCAGCTCTTTCTCCAATTCCCTGATCCTTTGGTCTTGCTGCATTAGGAGGTCTATTTGGTCCTCAGCCTGTTTTTGCTTTTGAAGTTCTGCTGTTTGAGGGTGCTCTGTGGGCTGCAGCTTCAATCTTTTCTTCAATGCATTGAGGTCATCATCTTTCTTCTTCATTAGGGCATTCACACCCTTTGGGTCACTAGGATCATGTCCTAGATCAATGATGATCTCCTCCAGAGACTTTATTCTATTGTCTTTGGCCAGAGAGGACATTCTCTCAAAGTCCAACTGTGTATTGATGTTTTTCAGGGACTCTTTCAGCTCATGTGCCATGGTGGCCTTCTCCACCAAGGTTGCATAGACCATCTCCCCAGCTTGCTTATGGAGTTCAATCTGGTCCATGGGATGTATATCTTTGTCTAGGACCTCCACCCTTGTCTTCACAAAATCTGCAGCTGACTTAGGTTGCGGCCCTTTGGGCTTAAAGTGGCTGAGGAGCAATTTTTCCTCCTGAATGTCATATACCGACATTAGCCTTTCTTGCTGGGCTGGTGTTGCATCTATGAATTTCTTGTAGACCTCAGCCCTTAGCAGCTCATTCTGAGCTTTTATTTGTTTGAAAGAAGCCTTAGTGCTCTTGGGCTTCTTGTTCTGCTGGGAAGAGGAGGACACCTCTAAGCCAAGCTGCAATCCTTGCTCCTGCTGAAAGGAGCTTGTTCCTGTGTGCTGGCTGCCCTCCTTGTTTTTCCTTGAGCTGTCAAGGAATTCTTCAGTAATGTCTTCCACCTCTGGGGAGTCTAGCCTTTGCCTTTTGGCTTCTGTTTGCTGGGAGGATCCACTAAGAGGAGTGGACTCTTCTCTATCTCTTTTTGTACCCCTTTCCTCATGTGCTGGGGTCTGCAAAATTGGGGCAGTCAATGGCTCAGTTTGAGGTGGTTGTGTTTGCATTATTGGAGCTACTGGTAGCCCAGTTTGTGGTAGGACAGTTTGCCCTTGCTGCTGTTCTGGCTGCTGCTCTGTTTGCTGGCCTGTTTGCTGCTCTGTTACAGGGGCAGACTTTTCTTTCACTGTTTCCTCCTCTGCACCCATTATGCCTTTGCCTTTGTCTGTTGCCGGTGCTGATGTAGAGGGTGCCTGTGGTGCAGTCCTTGTGGCCGAGGTCCCTTCTCCTGCTGAGTGAGGCCGTTTGAGGGGTACCTGCTGCACAGAGTCTAGGTCAAAGGTCTTTTCAAGCTCCTTCATATTCTTTAGCATTACTTCTTCTTCAGTTAGCTTTTCAACTAAAGTACCCTGCAGCCATTCTTGCTGGTTGGCATATTTCTCAATATGTGAGTATTGACAATGCCTATAACCTAAAAGTCTGTATTTGGTTCTTCTTGCAGTGATGACGCCCTCAGGGTCATAAGGGACCCACCGGAAACTGTATGACAATTTATATTTGTCCTTGAGGATGAGGTCAGCATCTTCCCATCCTTCTTTTTTATTCATGATGAATGGGCCCAACTGGTGTTTGAACTTGAGGTGAGCCTTCTTCCTGGAGCTGTGGAAATGGGTGAGGTCAGACTGAATCAATTGCCTATAATATTCCAAGGCAAATATCCTCATGGGCACATACTTTGGGAGTCTGAAAGGACAGAGCTCACAGCCATAGACCCTGATGACTGTGTGTTCCTCATATAGGTACCAATCACCTATTTTACATTTTTTGGAAAGCTGCAGAGCCTTCTGTATCTCTGTTGACACTCTGGGAGGAGGGGACCTCATTAATAGGCAGGAGACTGGATACACAAATTGGTCAACAAACTCACAATAGGAATAGGGTGAGTTTGTTACATTGTGATAGACAGAGGTCCAGAAGATGACAAATCTTCTTTCCCCTCTATAATCCAGCTTTTTGATATAGCATGGAAAAGCCTCAGTCTGATAATACATGAAGAGATGATAAATATAGGCTGAGTACTTGAAGACACCCTGCCTGTCCACTTTGCTCAGTTGATCATGAATCTTATTAGCAATGAACTTTGCAAAGTTGTATTTGCAGGCAGGGGGTTGGCCTGGGCTGTAAACAGCCAGCAATACAAGCATGGTTTGATCCACATGCTCACTGGTGTTGTACCCCAGCACATAAGCAATCATGTCCAGGAGTAATCTGCCTACTTCAGTGAAGTGGACATTTAAATAAGGAGGTGGCCATGTAGGCTGGCACTCAGGTCTCATGAATGTCCTGGTGACCCTTTGAATCTCCTCACTGGTCATTTTGGTACCAGTGTCCAGCAGATAGTTCATAGAGAATGGGAACAACAACTCTGTCTGGTCAAAATGCAGCATTTTGTTGATGGTCTCAGGATTGATGTAGAAAAGGACCCTCCCAGATGGGGTGCTGATTGCCCTGTGGTGCACATCACAGTTCCCAGCACACAGGCAAATGATTTCAGGAAACACATTCACAGAGGGGAGACAATAGTATGGCAGGTTTGACTCCCAAATGCCGTATGTGTCATGACCCATTAAGTAGTCCTCTCTCAACTGTCTGAAGGTTTGCAGAAAATCTCTGTCTCCCACATAGTCTTCAATAAGGTAGTCCTAGTCAGCAAGATAGAAAGACTGCAGGTCTTTATTGGGTGGATTCAATGGAGCAACACTGAGAGTTGTGGGTACAGGGGCAGCCATTGTATGGTTTGATTTGGAGTGATATGAGTGCACTGGTTTGAAAAGCTTTTTAAGAGCTTAAGTGTTAGGCCAACTATGGACTAAGTCTGAAATGCCTTTTATAGTCAAAAACAGGCTTGTTTCTGCAGTCTTGGTAGGTTCACAGAGATTGTGAATTGCTAGGGGTGAATTGCAGAGGATATGAGGTTTTCTTTAGTGAAAAATAATTGCTGTTGGTCTACACCCGGCAAAAGGGAACAATGCCGGGCACCTTGAAGATAATTTCACAGTTTTGGCCCGCGAATTGCCTGTTTTAATGCTGAATTTGTGGTTCTGGGGGCAAGCAAGTTAGCTTGGCTTACTTAAGGTAGTAGGTGCAGAGTTTATGTGGGATTCAACAGGTATTTTTATGGCAATTTACAGAGAAATGGTATGCATGGGCCAAACAGAGGAATTACGGTGAATACCTGGATGAAATGCTTGAAAAGCCTGCGGGCAGAGCTCTGGAGGTCGAATTGATGAATTGGATCGGTTGGAATTTGAATTTGGAGGTCTGGAAGTACTTTGGCAGCTGCAACAACTATCTCTTCCTTTGCGCGAAAATGACAAAAAAAAAACTGCCCAAAATATGACTTTAACGACAAAATTCGGAAAAAATGGGTAATCAGCGCCTTTCCGCCGATGACGTCAGCATGACGTCATGGTGGGCCCGGGTATGGAGGATGATGTGGCTGCTGAGGTGTAGGCCAGGGTGACAGGACACGGTGGCGGGTGGATAAGGTGGCAGGGTTACGTGGAGGACCATAAGGCGCGGGGACGGGGAAGGGCGCTATGTCATGCTGACGTAATGATGACGTAAGGGGAAGGCGGTAACGGGATGGTGGTAAGCGGGTTCCCCGCACCACCTTTGGGCAAAGGCGGTATCGGGGAGGGGGGCTCCGAACAACCCCACCGCCTGCCATGCGTCCCTTGTACGGGGCGGAAAACCACTTTCCCCGGACGCTAAAGGTCGGCAAGCCGGGGAGCGAAAATTACCGCCCACCGTTAGATCTGGGCGGCGGAGATCGGACGGCTGGCGGGTCCTCCGACGGATCGTGCAGGTTGGGGGGGTCCCGCCGGCCTATTAAAATATTCAATTAAATATTTTGGGCGGAGAACCTTAGGGTTAGGGGTTTTTGCATGTATTTCGGGATTTTGGGTTTTTCAAGGGTTTTATAAGGGAAAAGAGGTTTTTTGTGTTTTTGGAGCAGAGGGAAGGTGAGGGCTTAGGGGAAAGGTTGTTGCTCATAACCAGAGGTTAGAGCAGCCCCAAGACAGGGTTGACCACAGCCCCTGGTGGACTGAAGTCTCCCTAAACCACTTATTTAGCTATAGTGCCAAGGGGAGGGATATTTATACTATGTTTGGGGTTTATACACCATGGTGTTATACTAGTAGGGAAAAGGGCAGATTAGGGGATTTAGATAATAGAAGTTAGGGGTTAATGTGAATGAGGAAGGTGAATGAGGGGTGATTTCATCAAGTGTATTTGAAAGTCACTCAGTTTAGGGAGTAGATCAAAATGAAAAGATTTTTAGACAAGAAATGTGGCTTTTAAAGGAACAAGAACCACCATAAAACCTCAGATCTTTTCATCAATCTCCATAGAGGAAGGGATGTTAGTAAATAAGAGTGAAAGGGGAAATTTGGGAAGTTAGACATGCTTCCTTTCTTTGCTGCAACCTGATGGAGAAGAGGAGCTTCCCAACCATTGATTTTCCTTTGTGGACATTTCAGCACACATTTATTTGCAAGGAATGATATTTCTGCAACCCCAACTGCCTACCCATCTACTTGCCTAGCATTTTTTGTTTCTTCTTGGAGGGTGCACTTGGACTTGCAGACCCTCATTTGCCTTTTCTTTTCTTTGGCTTTTTCCTTTTGATTTTCTATCTACTGCTACCCTTATTGCACCCAAGGTCCCAGATTAAACAGTTGGGAGCCTTACTTCTCTACCTAAGCTACTTGTCTGCCAAGATTAAATAGTTTGGACAGACTTCTTTCTCTATTCTACAACTGAAAATTTAAAACATGGCATGATCCAGATTAGGCTGTTGGACCATCCATCACAATCTAGACAACACCAAGCTATATACACAGATTGTTTTCTCTTGGAAATATGTGATCTTTGCATGATCAAAGCAGAGCATATTTGGACCTTTCCTTGTCAATCATGAAATATGAAACCTATTGGTATAGGTAGCTAACAGTTGGTCCTAGGTTGAAGAACATGAAAATCTGTAGGGTACTGTCAAGAATCCAATGAAATGACAATGTCTTTAATACACCCTCTGTTTTTACCGCAGACATGTCTGCTAATTCTAATATGGTAGGAGTAGGAAGTAAGTCAGAGGATCCTATGTGATATAATGTCTCAATTGTCATCACATTGATGGCTGCACCTAAATTGTTTAGAGTGTTTCTTATCGGATACCCATTGATAAAGGTGGTAACCACAGGGATTCCAGGGTCTGCATATTTATCAGTAACAAATCCAGTGGACATAAGACTTTCAAGTTTCCCACCTACATGAATTGTAGAAGGTTCCTTCTTCTGTCTCCCTGGTTTCTTGGTACATAGCTCCCTCACTATTTTGGCATAAATCGTGATATCGTTAATTTCTTATAGTAACTAGATCTTAATGCATATATTTCACAGTTTAGACACAAGATCAAACTCAGGCTGTTTTATTTTCATCTCCAACCTCTATGGAAAAGAAGGTTGGACAGTATGGGACGAGGAAGGATCTTGTGAATTTGGAATGGTTCGTTATGTTGGTTCTGGTGTGTTTTCTACTTCAAGTGTATCCAAAGTGTCTTCCTCTATAATCTCTTCAGTTTTTCCAAGCTGAGTCACCACTTTTCCTAATCAAGTTTAATTTCCTATAGCAACACAAGAAATTCCTGCAGCATGGGAACAAAAATTCCCTGTACAGATTGTGGTGCAATACAATAGGTAGGAAAAGTGGGATAGGTGACCACTCCAATATTGTGAGTAGATTGGACGACTTTATTGTTGGGATTGGACACTGGCTGGGTAGGAATTTGTGTGGCACGGGGTTGATTTGGTGGGGCAGGCAACTGAAGTTACTGTTGTTGTGGTTGAACCAATTGTTGTGGTATGGGTTGTGGTGAATAAAAATTTTGAGGGGCATAATTTGGTGCAGTAGGGTAAGGAAAATTCCCCTGCCAAGGTTGTTTTGGAGGCCAGGGCTTCCAGGGCATTGGAATGTTGCACATCTGATTCTGGGCATAAGGAAATTGAGAATGTTGATGTGTCCTGTAGGACATGGTTGCCATGGTTTTTGAGCTTCCATTGCATAGAGTGCATCGACAGATTCCCAGTTTGCTAGATATGATGCTTTAATCTCTGGAATAGAAGGACACTGATCAATAGAATGATCAGCCTCACAAATCTGGCATACCTCTATACTATCTACAAGACATTCCCTCAAGAGGATTTTTTTCCTGCACCTGGAGTAGAACACAGCCAAGGCTTTCTCCACTTCCTCTTTCTTCTTCTTAGCCTGCAAAACATCTATCTATGAAGACAAAGTGCTAAGAATGTTAGTTTTAAAATTTTCAAATAATTTTCCCATTTCAGCTTTGGTTACCCCAGCCCCTACAACTAATTTAGTGAATCTGGAAGAGGTATGTCTTGATCCTTTTCGAACCTTAGAATTTCCCCTCAAATATCGTTAACACAAATCGCACACATCATCATAACTTAATTTTGATACATCACTTGCTCCCATCAACTTCAAAACCTCGATAGATTCTAGTATTATGGCTCTTAGCAAAATTATTCTCAGGGTTTCCTTGTTCAGCTGGTTCATCTTGGATTTTTGCAAATTATACTGGAATCTTTCCAGTAAGTCTTCCAGGGTTTCTCCCTCCTTCTGGTTCATGCCAAATATTTCTTCCCTGATGTCCCTGGTTTTATAATAGTCTTGGTACTTTTCGAGGAACACCTTCTTCATGTCATCCCACGTCGCAATGGAATTTGCAGTTAGTCCCATTAACCTTCTGAGAGCTGCATCTTTTAATGCGGATGGAAACAAATTAAAATTTTGATCATTTGAAGAATAATCGTAGCTCATGCACAATACATCAAACTTGAATAAGAAGGCATCGAGATCTTCACTAGAGGTACCACAAAAATTAGGCAAAATAGAGGGACGAATGTTTTTCATTTGACTGGCCCCAACAGAATATTTGATAGGAAATTCTAATGTAAATGGTTCCTCTTCATTTTCATGATAGCCCCCATTTGTAGTACCAGTACCCTCTAAATGAGACATATTGAACCAAAAGGGAGTGGGACCCTGGTAAGTTACAGATCCTTCAGAGTCAGTTGTATGGAACTCTGGCGCTTAAATAGGATTGAAGAGGAATTCCTCTTCAGGTTGACCACTAAGCAAGGATGATGTCCCCCTAGTAAGAGGTGATCCTTGATGAGCAACAACAAAGGATTCTCTGTCGGAAGGATTCTTCTCTAATGTGGGGGTATTGATCTACATAGGACCAGTTGTCAATCCCTATTCAGAACTATCAGTCCTGAGTTCAGATTCTCCTAATTCCTTTGCCTTGTTCTTTACAAACTTATATTTCCCCACCATATTATTATTGAACGAAGTGGTGCTCACACCACCATTACAAATACTTGAAAATTTATATTGGCCCCTATCTATAAAATTCAAAAATTCTACTTACCAAACAATCAGGACATGGCTTTGGTGAATTCTGATCTCTGCAGGTGCATAGGCCTTACCCCACGTCTTACCACTTCGACTCCCCCAGTCTTGAAAAAAACTCAAACAAAAAGAAATCACACTAATACACTTTTAGTATCATCCCTTAGCACCTCCCCAACAACGGCACCAAAATGTTTTATAGACTTATAATTTGACAAAAATAAATTATCAACCAGGGGTAGGTAACCTTATGAGATGTTGCGCAAAACATATGCAGGCTAATACTTTAAGTGTTTTCTAAACAAAACCACATGCACACAACTTCAATATATCTTTTCCTCATCAATGTTTTATAGACTTATAATTTGACAAAAATAAATTATCAACCAGGGGTAGGTAACCTTATGAGATGTTGCGCAAAACATATGCAGGCTAATACTTTAAGTGTTTTCTAAACAAAACCACATGCACACAACTTCAATATATCTTTTCCTCTTCAAAGGCTATGGAGTGGATTTAATCATCCCTTACAACACCTAAAATTGTTGATGCTGATCAGAAAAAGATAATGGATCAATCAAACAGCAATTAAACCAATTCAACAATTCATAATGTAAATTAAATCTTAATCAAAATAACTCCAAACATATTCATCAAATAAGCTTCACCATTTAACCACCATACATTTGTTGCTACAAATTAGAAAAGAGGAACAAAAGTTGTGTAATAATTCTGTCAATTCATAAAAATAATTAAAAGAACACAAATCTGCAATTACGGGAGTTGTGAGTAAAGGGGGGCCTCCCTCACTCACAACCCCTTCAACTGCTAAAGGATTTTACACAACAATATCAGCAGAACATGGAACTTTATATTAATCCGAACAAGTATTACAATAGTATAAAAGTCTGGTATATCAGCCCTCCTTTTGCGAATGAAACATAAAAGTATTTATACAAGTGTAGAGACATAAACATGCCTGAATTAGGAAAACTAACACACTGCAACTGTTTGCTAATAATAACACTAAAAGCATGGATCAACCTGATCTCGTTGAGTTTGCTGGAGTTTTTTCCCAATACGGACATATGTGAGAGGTCTGAAGATCTGGGTGGTTTCGGTGGTAGTTTTGAGGCAGCCAATAGGAGATCATCCATGTAAATGGATTTCTTGACAAAACCCGTGTTTTCGTTCTCCTCGAGGCTGACCAGAACATACTCAACCATCGAGATCCTTGCAGGAAATCAGAGCAAATACAGGAAATCAATGTATCTATTGGAAATTAGCGACTCTATAGGAAATCACGGAACCTCTTTGGAAGATAGTTGGTTCGCATAAGATTCAGTCAACACTCTTGAAATTGTAGATAACTCAATTAGGTAACTTTCAAATTCAAAAATACTCAAAAATAAAGTGAAATAATACTTTTTAAAATTATTTGCATACCTTAAAGCTCACAACACCCTTTTGGTCAAAACACATAGAATATGGAAAAAAGAGTCATGAAGGGTCAAAATTTTCAAAAGAGGGGAAGCAAGGCCTTAGAAACATTATAAAAAAAATTAGACAAAAGCGGGACTCAACAATAGTCATTAAGTAAAAAGTAATGAAGCTCCATGAACATTAAAATTACCCATGATTGTAACCCATTATTACAAAAAATACGCAAGTATAATTTGGAATACATAAGAAGAATTTACAATCATAAATTAGGATGAGCAAAATTTGTGTGGTGCAGACAAATTTGTTGGTTGATCTCAATCTACTCCATTAAAATCTAGCCCACCGTAATCTCCTAAGCATGGTCTCCTTTCCCGTACAATAACCCTGGTATTTAATTCCAATTTGGTTTACCATTCCGATTTTATAACTTCTCCCTTAATAACAACCAGTTTTTTTTTTGTCAATTGGTTTGAGTTCATCAGAGATTACATTAGGCATGACCTATGGTTTGAGAAACTGTGACCCGGGGGCATCTAATACACCAAAATCACTTGGGGATCGCACCCGACCTGGGCCACACCAGCCCTTAACATGACTGGATTTTTTCACACGGAGTTTCGAACCAGTGACCTTCACATCACAGTGTGACTTAATAGTACACTCCATCATCATTTATTCTATCCTGTGGGCCCTTAATAACAACCTTAATATTAATTTCAATTATTATTAATGGGCTTCTCGTTAAATCCATGTAATTTAGTAGAATGAATTATTCCTTTGTTGTAATTTATTCAAACCAAGTTGAAGTATTTATGCTTAGAAATTTAATCCATATCCAATTAACTTTCTCACATCACATAACAATAAGGATTAGTTTCTTATAAATTACATAACTATTTAGAAATGAAATGAAGAAAATTTATTTTCTTACCTCTTTGCATTGGTATTTTCTTAGAATAATCTTGACATAAAACTATTCTAGGTACCATGTATACTTTACATGCCTCTCATTATATGATAATTGGGTTACCTTTTGTTTGTATAGGAGTAAATATTTGTTAAAAAACATTTTCCCAATTAAACCATACATGATAAAACCCTAAAATATTGGAACATGTTTCATATTTAATCTTGATAAAATGTGTTTTTCTAAATTTCAATCAAAACTAATAACAAAAACAAACCTAAAGTTAGGAGGGGATAAATGGATGGTTAAATTTTGATAACGGGTAGAGAGCTATGTGAAATTTAAATGTAATGTGTAAGCTAAATGTATCAAAGGGTTAGTATAAACACTATTAATAGTGGTAAAACATATCAGGTAGAAAATAAACACTATTAATAGTGGTAAAACATATCAGCTAGAAAATGTTAGGAACATAACCTTTTGAGCTTCACGATGAGATTTCACACTTGTGCAGATGAAATAAGTTTTGTTTTGAAATAACAAATCTATTTTCATTTACCTTCCACCTTTTAAGGCCATTATTATTTATTGATATTTTTACATGTATTATTGTTATATGATTATTGATGACATTTCAGAGTAGGGATCTTTTGGAATTATATATATATATATATATATATATATAAGTTTTTATTAATACTTGATTGATAATATTATTATATAATATAATAATTACATAATGATATTGCATATTAATATACATGTGTATTGTTGTATAAAATTAATTAATATGGTTTATAAGGTCTTTCATAACACTAATATTTCTCATTATTGTTGAAATTCTTTAAGTTTATCCAATAATTAACCATTTCATGTGATATCATTGTTATGTTAAAAAATTTCAAAAGGGTGTGGTTCTGATTAGTGACTTTAAATATGTTAGGCCAACCCTAACCCATTTATTTATGTAATAAGCCCAAGGGGCCTAGTCAGAGTCATAGTTAGTTAGTTGAGTCAATAAATCACATCATCGGTTATCTGCATTAAGAATAATTGTAATTGATTGACCCACATTTAGAAAAGAGACCACAGTTAGTTATAAATAGGCCATAGTTAATAAATAAAGTGGTTAACCTATTTCATGCAAGGGACCACTAGTAGTTAGGGTTTTGGATGTCATTAAGCTATAAAGAGTCTTAGATAGTAAGGGAAGAATCATTGAGTCTTATTGTAACTGAGCTCTTCTCTGTTGGAGGTTTCCCCTTCGAAGAGACAAGTGAACATTGTATTCTGCTTCTAAATAATAAAATATATTTACAACTTGTCTCATTTCATGTGATATTTATGTGTTTCAGCCTATATTGTTTCATATTTATGGTATTCTGGTTTTCTCGCAGGTCAAGTGCATAACAAGTGGTATCAGAGCACTTTCTAGGGCCAATTGTACTTCCAATTTTTGTAGAACTTTTTTAGGCTAGAAACATGTTCTAGCATATTTAAACCATGATATTTGTCATTAAGCACATAAACTTGCAGATTTAGGGAGGCTGCACGCAGGAAATACAAGATATGGTCACACTTTTTGGACTCCCTTGTAGCCCCTGTTGGTACCCCTTCAAGTAGTAGCACATCAAACATAACCACACACAGACTACACTTCTACATACCCTTGGGTATATTGGAAGCCCCCCTTCTGTAACCTGAAACCTAACCTTAGATAAGTCGTTGGTCATCTTGCTGCTACAGTACACTGAGAACAACACTCAAGGAGATTACTCGCACATACAATAGGGTATTCAAGTAGTACGACTAAGGGTACGGTCGATCCTCCTTAGTTATTGCCCTTAAAGATTAAGCTGAGTACTATTGTTTGACCCATGTGTATATTGCGATTTGTAGCACCTAACACTCCTTTGAGACCATAGTTCCCTCAACTGTTGAAATATCGACCCTACCTTTTCGTCCATATAAGATCCAGTTGTTTGGGTTCAACTATCGTTGTCGAGATCAAATCTAGCAGTTGGGATTCTATTGTTGCCATACATATCAGATTCAACAGTTAGGGTTTTCATAGTGCAGATCGAACTCTTTGTGTAGTGAGGGTTTTGGCCACCATAGTCCAAATCACATTTTCATAGCACATTCTGCCATACCAAGACATTGGGATTTCTGTTACTACAGTAAGACCCAATTTTTGTAGGATAATTGGCAGTATCAAGCTTTCTGGAATTCAGCGATTGTAATATTGATCAATTGGATTAAAACTCATTTGAGAAAAAAAAAAATCGGTCATCTTGGGACACTTGCAAGAAACCTAATCCATAAGATTCAAGACGACCAGTTGATCACAGTGGTACCATTCACTTGTAAGCCCCTAATTTTCATGGGGTCCCAATTTTTCCCCGATGCACCTTCAAGTGACCAATGTCACTAAACTCCTGAGCTTTCCCTCTTTCCAAGAATACAACTCTTAAGTAAGCTCAAAATTTGAGTAATGCTAGTGTATGCTCGGTACCAGATCTCAATTTATGGTTGCAGAAAGGAATGCAGAGAAGGTCGACAACCTTGAGAAAAAAATCAATGAGCTGCAGGAGTCCATTACCTCCCATCTCTCACAACTATTGACCACTATAAAAAAAACCTCACAAACCCATGAGGGAAGAGCATAGTGTTGATGCACACATAGAAGGAGAATCCAACCATCACATTCATTTCCATGGAGATCACCAATATTTGAGCCATCAGACACCCAAGCTAGACATGTACAAATTTTATTGCTCTAACCCCATGGTGTGGGTGGCACAAATGAAACAATATTTCTTCCTTAATAATATATGGGATGATGGAACAAAAATACACGTGGGATACCTTTACATGGACCAAGAGAGATGGTAGTGGCGGAAGTGGCATAAAAAATGTTATCAAGGGAGGCCAACTTAGAACATCTTCTCAAAATCCATTTGTGATCACTTTGATCGGGAATCTCACTTTTTGGGTCGTATCACTAAGCTCACGCAAACATGTACAGTAAGAGACTACATTGTAGCTTTTGAACAATTGGTCATCATAGCTGAAGGACTAGGAGATGACTTTTACTTGGAATGTTTCATCAATGGCTTAAAGAAAGCCATCTAAGCCCATGTCCAAATGCATCACCCAACTACTTGGTTGGTTGCATGTCGCAAGGCCTTAGATGTGGAAGTCGCCTTAAATTCCCTGTCCAATCATCTAAATTTCATCGCAAAGGCACGTCCTACCCAAGCTACAGGACCCACCCAAACACTTAAGGTTCAAAAGGTGTTGCCAACAGGAATGGCCGAAAGAAGGAAACAAGGACTCTGTTACTACTTTGATGGCAAGTACTCCCTGGGACATTAATGCAAGGAACCAAAATTCTTTCAAATTGATGCTACCAAAAAAAACTCAACTGATGAAGCTCCATCCTCTGAAGTTCCTGAGGAAGAAGTGGGTGAACCCCAAACTAACCCATACAATGCTCTCACAGCTACGCCACATGAGCCAAATATCTCACTACATGCCTTCGTTGGAATTTCTTCACCCTAAATTCTCAAAATATGAGGTTTTATTAAACATAGACTAGTAGTGGTGTTTATTGATAGTGGAAGCACTCATAACTTTGTCCATAATAAAGTAGCAAAAGTTGTTCATTGTTTTGTATGGATGATATTTTATTTCCAAGTCCTTATCGTTAATGGGGTGACCATGAAATGTGAAGGATGCTATGAAAATATTAAGCTTCAAATGGGGGATTATCACCTCAAAACCCATATGTTTTCCATTGAAATGGTTGGTCGTGACAGTGTCCTTGGTGTTGATTGGCTCCACACACTGGGCCCTATCACAATGGATTTCCATGAGTTATATATGAGATTTAAGCAGAATGACCACACTCATACATTGAGGGGAATCCAGCAAGGTTCTTCTACTATCATCAACTCGCATCAAATGGAGAAGATTTTTAAAAAGGGACATCATGGGCTAGTATCCCAATTTAATTCCATCCAGGCCATTGAATCCGCTCCTCCTCATGTTCATCTTGATATGAAACATATATTAGATCACCACCATCGGGTCTTTAACAAACCTAAAGAGCTTCCACCCTCTAGGGGTGAACATGATCCTATCATCCCTTTGGTACGGGTGTCGAGCTGCCAAATGTCCGCCCATATCAATATCCTTTTTCACAAATCAATGAAATTAAAAAAATCATCAAGGAACTCCTTGAAGCCAGTGTTATTCATCCTAGCACCAGCCCATATTTGTCTCCATTGATCATGGTTCTAGAGAAAGATGGAGAATGGCACATGTGTCCTAAATTTAGGGCCCTTAAAAAGCTCACTATCAAGCACAATTTCCTATTCCAGTAGTTGATGATATTCTTGATGAACTACATAGTGCTAAAAAATTTACCAAGCTAGACCTTCACTCAGGCTATCACCAAATACGCATGAAGGAAGTTGACATTCTCAAGAAAACCTTCTGAACTCATGAAAGTCATTATGAATTCTTGGTCATGCCATTTGGTATCTATAATGCTCCATCCACTTTTCAAAGCCTCATGAACCACCTACTAAAACCATATCTCATAAAATTTGTCCTAGCATTTTTCGATGACATTCTCATCTACAAAATAACATGGGACAAACACCTTCAACATATTAACCAGATATTGCAATTGCTCCAAGATCAAAAATTATTTGTCAAATTATCCAAGTGCTCCTTTGGTGTGGAAGAAGTAGAGTATTTGGGACACATTGTGGGTCACGATAGAGTGAGGATTGATCCAAAAAAGATTCAGGCAATGCAATATTGGCCCCAACCAAAAACCTTAAAGAGTTTGTGGGGATTCTTGGATCTCATATGCTACTATCACAAAATTGTTCACAATTATCGATGAATTTCCAGACCCCTCACTAATCTTCTCAAGAAAATATCATTTCTCTTTACTGATGCAACTCAACAGGCCTTCTTGGCTCTCAAACATGTCATGTGCTCCACTTTACTATTGGCCTTACCAGACTTCACCAAATCTTTTGTGATTGAATGTGATTCTTCAGGTATGGGCATTGGCATAATATTAATGTAGGAAGGTACACCATTGGCTTTCACCAGTAAACATATAGTTGCAAACATCTGGGTCAATCTACATATGAGAAAGAAATGATGGCCATATTACATGCAGTAGACACTTGGATACCATACTTATTGGGATGGCATTTCCAAATCCGCACTAACCATCATAGCCTAAAATATTTTCTAGAGCAGTGTCTTTCATCGCCATAGAAAAATAAATGGCTTGCAAAAATTATGGGATGTGATTATGAGATAGTTTACAAGAAGGGGTGTGACGATGTAATGGTTGATGCCTTATCATGCCAATTTGAGGTTGAGGGCACCATTCTATAAATATCTCTACACATACTAGATTGGATTGAAGAGGCCCGCCATGAATGGTTCCACCACCTCTCTTTGTCTCAACTCATTAATAACTTAAGCGCAGATCATAATTCCTTGGAATACTACTCTTGGAAGGATGAGGTCATTTTCTACAAGAATTGGGTAGTGATATCCCTGACCTATACCCTCAAAACCCGCATCTTGGAAGAGTTTCACTCCTCTCCAATTGCAGGACATCTAGGCTTTCAGAAGACTTATGCATGAGCACACTGCTCTTTCTTTTAGACCAGAATGAAGAGCAACATTCTTACTTTTGTAGTTGAATGTGTTGTATGCCAACAAAACAAAGGGGAAACGATCGAGCTACTAATAACCTTACAACCATTTCCACTCCCTTCTTCCATCTGTATGAATGTTTCCAAGGATTTCATTACAAGTCTCCTAAAGTCAGGAAAAAAATCATTCATCATGGTGGTTGTTAATAGACTTTCCAAATATGCTCATTTTTGCGCTCTACCACACCCATTTACCCCAACATTAGTGACTCAATTTTTCATGTACCAAATCTTCAAACTGTATGGTATGCCAACTTCCATTGAGTCTAATCGAGACCCCACTTTCACCAAAAAAATTGGTCGGAATTTTTCAATTTCCAATGCATGCAACTCCTACTAAGTACAACTTATCATCCCCAAACAGAAGGTCAAACAGAAGTAGTAAAAACAAATTTGGAGACCTATCTGCGATGCTTCACTTCATACAAGCAGCATCAATGGGTACAATGGTTGCCTTTAACTAAATGGTGGCATGATACTAACTATCACGAAGCCATCAAGATGATTCCATATGAGGCAGTGTATTGCCAACTCCCACCTTCAACAACTTCTTATGTCCCCGAATGTTCCAAAGTACAGGAATTTGATCAACTCCTACAAAATTGTGTCACCATGATCACTCATCTCAAAGATAATCTACATCAAGCTTAGAACAGAATGAAGCAACAGGCCGACCAACATCGTTTTGAGTGATCATTTCAAGTAGGTGACTAGGTTTTCCTATGACTCCAACCATATAAGTAAACCTATCTCAAAGAAAATGGCTGCCAAAAACTAGCACCAAAATTCTATGGGCCTTATCAAGTACTTCAACGTCTAGGAGCAGTCGCTTACAAACTGGCCTTGCCAACTACTTCAAAAGTCCACCCTATCTTCTATGTATCATGCCTCAAGAAAGTGGTGGCAAATAATTGTAGGTTTCAAAAAATTATTCCATAATTGGATGAGGAAGACTCACTTTTTCTCCAACCAAAATAGTTCCTCGATACCCGTGAAAGACATCTCCCTGGTCACACAATCAAGGAAGTCCTCATCAAGTGGAAAGACACCTCTCCAAAATATGATACATGGGAACCAACCACTATTTTTCAGCAGTTTCCGTAGCTTCAACCTTGAGGAAAAGCCTACTTTTGATGGGGGAGGGCATGTTAGGGTCCAACCCTAACCACTTTATTTATGTAATAATCCCACGAGGCCTATTTAGATTCATAGTCAGTTAGTTGAGTCAATAAAGCCTATAAGAAGTTATCTGCATTAATAATAATTGTAAGTGGTTGACCCACATTATAGAAAAGGGATCACAATTAGTTATAAATGGGCCATAGTTAATAAATAAAGTGGTTAACACATGTTATGAAGGGGGCCACTAGTAGTTATGGTTTTGGATGTCATTAAGCTATAAATAGTCTTAGATAGTAAGGGAAGAATCATCGATTCTTATTGTAATTGAGCTCTACTATGTTGGAGGTTGCCCCCTCAAAGAGGTAAGTGAACAATGTATTATGCTTCTAAATAATAAAATATATTTGCAGCTTGTCTCATTTCATGTGATATTTATGTGTTTCAAGCTATATTGTTTCGTATTTTTAGTATTCTGGTTTTCTCGCAGATCAAGTGCATAACAAAATAATTGAGGTAGATTTTAACTATAAGGGGCACATTAGCATGGAAAATATGAGTTTTAGAGACAAATAAGGCTAGTGATTATAGGTAAGGGTCCATATGGAATAAATTTTTTGGGTAGCCTAATTTAAATATGGTCAAATTGGGCTACAACACGGACATATCAAGATTTGAAGGACCATGATAAAAGGATCATCCAACATGTCATTCCTTCAAATGAAATGTCTAAGCCAATCATACAAAATCCAAATATAACTAATACAAAATTAGAAACTTTGATTAAGTTAGAAATCGAGAAAATTGAAAAAGCTGGAATTATTTTTCCAATAAGCCATTTTGAATGGATTGCAAATATAATCGTTGTTATAAAGAAAAGTGGAGAAACAAGGTTATCTATTGATTTATGTGATCTTAATAAATCCCCCTAAAGATAATTATCCCCTTCTAAATATAAAAAGTTTATTGGAACAACTCATTGGAACAGAATTAATGTCGATGTTACATGTATTTTCTAGATATAATGAAATATTAGTGGCAGAATAGGATAGACATAATATTGTATTCACTACACCATTGGGAATTTATGCTTATGCTCAAACTCCATTTTTATTGAACAATGTCAAGGCAACATTTTAGAGAGGCATGGATTACACCTTCAAACAAATGATAGGAAAAATCATGGCAAATGATCAAGATGACTTAACCATGTATTCTAGACTCAGAACATGTCAATGGGCTCATTTACAACATATATTTGAAAGAAGTATACAATATGGAGTATCCATTGATCCTAAGAGATGTTTATTTGTAGTATTAGAGGGAATGTTTCTTTGCCATATTGTGAGCCAAAAAAGGATTTATATAGACCTATAAATAGTCAAATAAATATGCAAAATAAAGCCTCCTACTAAAAGAAAATAAGTCTAATAATTTTTTTCAAAAATCAATTTTATAAGGTGCTTTTTCTATATTATGCATCGATTGTTAAGACTCTCAACAAATTGTTAAACAAGGACATTAAGTTTGAATGGAAAGAAGAAACTGCAAAGGCCATCAGCCTATGTTCTTGTTTTGATTAGCCCTAACTTCACAAGGGATTTGATTCCATACACCTTTTCATAAGGCGATAATGTTACTTAGAGTTTGATTCCATGTGTTTTCCTATAGTACTCAGCCCAAATAAAGATGGAGGATGTAGTACTATAGGAACAAAACATGGACTCAAATTCTAGATAGACCATGGGTCTCTGTAAACATGGATTTTGTATTGGGGTTTCCTTGAGCACAAAGAGCTAATCATACTATTTATGTTGCTATGGACATATTTTCAAAGATGGCACTTTTTGTAGCTTGTAAAATGACCAATGATGCAACCTACGTTTCTAATTTATTCTTTAGAGAGATTGTAATGTTGCATGGCTTTCCTAGAAGTATCGTTTCAAATAAAGATACAAGATTTATAGGCCATTTTTTAAGAACATTTTGGAAGAGACTAAGCACTAACTTAAATTTTAGTTCAACATACCACCCATAGATAAAATAGAGGTGGTAAGCAGGAGCTTAGGAAATTTGAGAAGCTTGTTAAGTGAGCATCCTAGGTAGTGGGATCAATCATTCGAAGTTGATATCAGTGGCCATGGCTCAAAGCACAATTTTCCATCTTGGTAGTTTTTTCTACAGCTTCTTGGGTACTAAACTTCCGAGGTTTTTTTGAGGCCTTGAATGATGTTTTTTTGACATGGAAGGGACCCAAGTTGTATAATAACCCCAGTGGGGTTGAATGTTATATGCAAAAGTCATGAACTTGGGAAGTTAATTCACCAACTAACCTTAATGGTCCCCAATAGGGTTAGTTGGTACATAAAATTCCAAGGGTCATAACTTTTGCATACAATGTTTGTTTCGTATGCTCAGTAGCCTGTTGGAAAGGTATAGTCAACAATTACACTTTTTGAGCAACTCGTGATCTACCTAGGCTACATCATGAGCCCCTACCATGTCAAAAAAACATCATTTAAGGCCTAAAAATGGACTTGGAAGTTTAGGACCTGAAAAAACAGTAAAAGAACTTCCAATATGGAGAATTGTGCTTTAAGACAATTGAGTAGGTGGATGGCCACTAATATCCACTTGGATCAATCGGGTACTTGCATAGGTTAAGTTTCAATATCATGATTCACTCAATAAAAACACAAGATTAAAATTATTCTATATAATGTATGGAGTGAATTCGAGAGGAATATATGAGATAAGAAAGTTTGGAAAGCATGAATTAAGCATTACTGATGGTAAATAGTTTGTGGTAAGCAAGTTATAATTCTAGGAAAGGGTTAAGTAAGAGTTGTAAAACAACAACAACAAGTATAAAACAAGAAAATGTTTCCCTGGTGATTTATCAGTTTGCTATTGCATTCATTTTCCTTATATATTTTAGCATTTATAACATTCAATGTGGTTCATTAGAGGTGAAAAATGATTGTCCTTTGTCATCACTTTTATAAGATTTTTTTGAAATGTTGTTCACAAATCCATTCATAGGATTTTGAAAATATCCTCTTCTTCTAAAGTCATCTCTTCTACATTTTATTTTATCATGACCAAAATTATTGCAATAAAAACAATGACCATAAAAGAAGCTTTGCTACATGGATGTGTATGGAATTATTAGAGGAATGGTTCTATTATATCCTATTGTATTTCTTATCAATTCCTTGATATGCTTCTGGTATCACTTGCGTGATTGATGGCATCATTTCCTTTCTATTTTTTGTTTTTGTTAGTTCCTATGTTTCCTTTGAGTGCTTTTGCATAGCTGATGGACTCTCCTTTTTCTGAGGACTTTATGCTTTCCTCTCCTTTTTATATCTCATAGTGCTCTTTGTATCCTAGACCTATATTGATGGATGGTGATATATGATTGCTGAGGATATTGTTAAGGATTTTAGAGCCCTTTACAAATCTTAAGTTTATATCCACTGATCTCTAGATTTCTCTAGACCTTTTCTTAGAGAAACTACCTCTGCTTCAAGCCACTCATAACTTTTCTCTCGTTCTGTCAACTGATTTGTAAGAATTTTGCAACAGCCCCAGGTTAAATTTTCATGTAATAAAGGATAATAAAGGAAAGAATAATAAGACCAAGGTCAATGGACACATATTCTAAGTTGAATGTTGGGAAAGCACTATAATTGGCATCACTTGTTGTTTATTATAGGTAGGCAAAGGCAATGGCGAAGGAATTGTAAAAGGTAAAGAGGAAATAATTGGCATTTAATTATGAAAATAAAGTAAAATAGGAGAAAAGGGAGATTAAGAGACACAAATTTGCACAAGGAGGAAATATGAGGAAAATGAAGAAAATAGAGGCATCATTGATAAAAAAGCTTCTGAGGATCAGTTCACCACCTTTTTTTGTCAATTTTGATTTAAAATTAGTTTCAGAAAGAGAGAGAGGGAGAGATCAAGGAGAAAGTAAGAAAGGAAAGGAAAGAAAAAGGAAGGAAAAGGACAAGTAAAGGAAAGCAAGGACAAGCAAGGAAGGTTAGATCAACAACTTCATCAAGAGGATTTTGCAGGTAACAGGTTGCATGTGTGATTTCCTATCTGAGGTGTGAATGCATGGTACATGCATTTTGTCATTTGGTTCATTTTCCATCATTGGCATGGGTTTTTCCTAGTTTGAAAATGGTTTGAACATTGCCTTGCCATCTTCTGGATAACCATGGTGTCATGGGATTCATTTCTTGGTTGATATTTATATTTTCGAAAGGTTTTGGAACTGGGTGAGGTGGTCTTGGGAAAATTACCAAGGGTTGGGGATAGATATGGTTTTCTCTGGGAAGCCCTCAACAGGTGAGTGGAGATAGGAAAATTCCTCAATGTATGGTAAAGTAATTTTAAGGCATCCAAATTTGTTTTGACCTTTTGATCTCTTGACCGCTTTTGGTGAGATCACGGTAATTTGAAGGTGGAGGTGGTTTAACCTATGGATTCCCTTGGTTAATTTATATTTTGGTTTATCTCATGAGATCCCCACATTCATGCTTTGAATATAGCATGGGGGTGATAGGTTGAAAGAAATATTTGGTTCAGTTGAATCTATGGTTGGGTGTTACGTGGAAGTCCCTGACTTGGTTGCCTTTGCACATGTATTTAAGAGCTATAATTTTTATAGTATGATTAATGAGTGCATGAATTTTAATTTATGATGATTTTATGGCAGATTTTTCATGGTTCCTAATCTGGTTATGTGTTGGTTTTTACATCATTCTATGATGTGCTCTAACTATGACTCTTGTTTGTTGGGTTGTGTTATATTCTTTCTACGACTAACCCACGTAGTGAACCGGGGAGTTAGAGGGGGGGCGGAGCCCCCCCTTTGTTGCGCTGATTGCACAGTGGGGGGGTCACAGGGGGGGCAGCAGCCCCCCCTGTCCGGGGGGTTTGAGGGGGGTGGGTAGCCCCCCGCTGCCCGGGAAAAAAAAATTTGGACCCTATATTAGGTTGGGCGAACCTACCTATGCTTTTCAGTCCATGGTATTGGATGCTTCGGCATGTATAAATATGTATTGTAACATTGAAAGGAATATAATGAAAAATCAAGCTGGTAGTCCCAGTTTTGGGATCCAGGGGAAATCTCTGTGTATATGTGTTTTATGTGTTATGCTCTCGCATTGTTTATTTTTCTGTGATTTAGAATTCGTATGCAGGTAATTTTTGTACGGGGTTAAAACCTACATTTGGTATCAGAGCTATTTTGGCTTCAAGGGGACGCCTTTGTTGCTGAGGGGTTTCGCTCGGGCCTGTGGTAGACCCTGTTCAGTGGGAGATCTGTGAGATAGATTCTGGTGGTGAAAGAAGATGGCGAGTAGTGGAAAGATAGAGATCGAGAAGTTCAATGGTCAGAGTTTTGAGTTGTAGAAACTCAAGATGGAGGATCTGTTGGTGGATAAAGATCAGTGAATCGCGGTAGATCTAGGTACTAAACCAATGGGAGTGACCGATGAAGAATGGAAGAAGTTGGATCGGAAGGCAAAGAGCACAATACGATTGTGTGTCTCAGATTCAGTATTGTTGAATGTATCAGGGGAAGCTACGGCGAAGGCTTTGTGGGACAAGTTAGGGACTTTGTACCAATCTAAGTCTCTGGTGAATAAACTATTCCTGCGGAAAAAGTTGATTAACCTGAGGATGAAAGATGGAGACTCGGTGACAAAGCATCTGAATGCATTTAATACTATGGTAATTCAGTTAGCATCTGTTGATATTAAAATTTCAGATGAAGATAAGTGCATCAGTTTGTTGTGTTCTCTACCAGATTCGTGGGATAGTCTGGTTATTGCAATAGGTAGCAATGCAACTGCTTTGCAGTTTGATGAAATAGTCTCAGCCTTGCTGATGGAGGAGATGAGACGGAAAAATATGGAGAGCCAGAATGGTGATGCCTTGTCTGTACGAGGACGGTCCCAGAATAGAAACAAAAATAAGTCATCGAGTGGGAGATCTAAATCTAGAGGGAGATCTAAATCTACAGGAAAACCTGTAAAGGTGGTGTGCTGGAAATGAGGAAAGGAAGGGCACTTCAAAAGGGACTGTAATCTAAAGCTCCTGATAAAGGAAAGGGATCTGATGATGCTCCTTCTGTAGAGGCGAAAACCACCTCAGATGAAGGTGGGGATGTGTACTTGGCTTCTTCAAGTACACATGTAGATCATGAGGCATGGTTGATTGACTCAGGTGCATCCTTTCACTTCACTCCCCATAGAGAGTGGTTCTGTGAGTATGAGAAGTACGATGGTGGTGATTTCTTCTTAGGAGATGATAGGAACGCTAGAATCATTGGTCGCAGAAAAGTAAAGTTGAAGTTGCAAGGTGGAAGGGTTAGAACACTTCCGGGTGTTCTGCATATTCCTGCATTGGCCAGAAATCTGATTTCTGTAAGCAAGTTGGATGATGCAGGTGTAAAAACAGTGTTCGAGAAGGATACCTACAAGATGGTTCGGGGAGCACTCGTATTGATGCGGGGAGTTCGGACTGGAACTCTGTACAAACTGCAAGGTAGCACTGTTGTTGATGGGTGCAACAGTTCTGTGGTTCCTGAAAGTGGAGTTGAAAATCTAGTGCTCTCTGGAGAGAAGACCATGTTGTGGCATCAAAGACTTGGACATATTAGAGAGAAGGGCCTTCGAATACTTCATGGTAAAGGTATGGTAGAAGGTATGAGTAATAGCTCTCTGGATTTTGATTTCTGTGAAAATTGTGTATATGGGAAGCAGAATCGGGTGAGTTTCCCCTCTGGTGCTAAGAGGGCGAAACAGATATTAGAGCTTGTGCACAATGATGTGTTTGGATCTATGAAAGTTCCATCACTGGGTAAGTCTGTGTACTATGTATCATTTATAGATGACTTCTCAAGGAATACATGGATATATTTCCTTAAGAAGAAATCTGAAGTCTTTGACAGGTTTAAAGAATTTAAGGCTCTGGTGGAAAATCAGACAAAGAAGAAGATAAAGGTGCTGAGGACAGATAATGGTGGAGAGTTTTGCAGCAAGGAATTTAAAGAATTCTGTAAGAAGTGTGGTATAGCACGGCAGTAGACTACTCCATATACACCTTAGCAAAATGGAGTCGCAGAAAGAATGAACAAGACGTTGATGGAAAGGGCAAGAAGCATGCTCAGTGGTGTCGGGTTAGGACAGGAATTCTGGGCAGAGGCAGTGGATACTGCATGTTACTTGGTCAACAGGTCACCTTCATCAGCGTTGGAGGATAAGACTCCACAAGAAGTATGGACTGGTAAGAAACCCTCTCTTTCACATCTGAGGGTATTTGGATGTGATGCATATGTACATGTTCCAAGGAGAAACGAACCAAGTTGGATAGTAAATCTGAAAAGTGCATCTTTATTGGGTATAAGGATGGTTTAAAAGGTTATAAGCTTTGGAACCCAGTCACACGGAAGGTTGTGTACAGTCGAGATGTGGTGTTTAGAGAGGTAAAAGATGTTATTAAACATGAAGTCCAACCAAAGGAACTTGAGAAGATAGAGTTTGAGCTAAAGGAGGAAGAATCAGACTCTGCAGCAGAGGAGGAATCAGAAGATGAAGAGCCACAAACTCCGGCTGTGAGAAGATCAGTTTGAGAAAGAAGGCAACCAGAAAAGTATAGTCCTTCTGCTTTCTGTTCAAATTTTTCTTTGTCTATTACTGATGATGATCCCAGAACTGTGAAGGAAGCAGTAGATTCAGAGGATGGAAAACTTTGGAAAGAGGCCATGGTTGATGAAATGGCATCTTTGCACAAAAATGATGCTTGGGATCTAGTGGAGTTGCCGACTGGAAGGAAACCCATTGGCAGCAAATGGGTGTTCAAAAAGAAGACAAATGCAGAAGGGAAGGTGGAGAAATACAAAGCTCAGTTGGTAGCAAAAGGATATTCCCAAGTGCCGGGAATTGATTTTGGTGATATTTTTTCTCCTGTTGCCAAGGTAACTTCTATTAGATTACTTTTATCTGTTGCTTTTGATTTTGAGGTAGAACAGATGGATGTGAAGACAACATTTCTTCACAGGGATTTGGAAGAGGAAATCTACATGAAGCAACCTGAAGGCTTTGCGGTGAAGGGTAAGAAAGAACTGGTATGCAAGTTAAAGAAGTCTCTGTATGGGTTAAAACAATCACCAAGGATGTGGTATCAGAAATTTGATACATTTATATGGGGACTTGGCTTCACCAGAAGCAAAGCAGATCATAGTGTGTATTTTAAATTAATTGGTGACCGTGTTATTTATCTGGTCTTGTATGTGGATGATATGTTGCTGGTTGGAAATGACAAAGAAATTATCCAGGATTTGAAGACCCAATTTTCCTCCAAATTTGACATGAAAGATCTTGGTGCTGCAAACTATATTTTGGGCATGGAAATTAAAAGAGATCGAGCAAAGAGGAAGCTTTGGTTAAACCAAAGGAAGTATGTTGAGACAATACTGCAGAGGTTTAATATGCAGGATAGTAAACCGGTGAAGGTTCCTATTCCTGTAGGTGTGAGGTTATCTGCTGAACAATGTCCCCAGACACAAGAAGAGGAAGAGGACATGTCCCGTGTTCCATATGCAAGTGCAGTCGGTAGCCTGATGTATGCAATGGTCTGTACTAGACCAGACATTGCACATGCAGTTGGAGTATTGAGCAGGTTTATGTCAAAACCAGGGAAGGAGCACTGGACAACAGTGAAGCAGGTTTTCAGGTATTTGCGTGGCACTAGTGATTATGGTTTGTGCTACCAAGGAAGACCAGGATTGGACAGAGTGTTGGATATTCGTGGCTTTTTTGATGCAGACTGGGCTGGAGATCTGTATCAAAGAAGATCTACAAGTGGGTATGTGTTTAACCTATTTGGAGGTGCAGTCAGTTGGATGAGTAAGAAACAATCTGTAGTGGCACTATCAACTATAGAGGCAAAATACATGGCAGCCACTCATGCAAGCAAGGAAGCAGTTTGGTTGCAGAGATTGTGTTCAAGTATGGGGTTAGTACATGGAACTATAAGAATAGACTGTGACAGCCAAAGTGCAATTTTCTTGGCAAAGAACCCTGCTTATCATTCAAAGACAAAGCACATTGATGTTCAGTATCACTTTGTGAGGGATATGATAGAAGACAAAAAGGTGTTGCTGGTAAAGGTGGACACTTTGAAGAATACTGCAGATGCATTGACAAAATTTGTGAGCTCTGAGAAGTTCTCTTGGTGTAGAGAAACAATGGGCATTTCAGGGCTGGAAAAATGACTAAGCTCTCCTGTGGCCCCCTGTGGAAAGAAAACAACAAGTGGGAGATTGTTGGGTTGTGTTATATTCTTTCCATGACTAACCCACATAGTGAACCGGGGGATTAGAGGGGGGGCGAAGCCCCCCCTTCATTGCGCTGATTGCGCAGCACGGGGGTCACAGGGGGAGCAGCAGCCCCCCCTGTCCGGGGGGTTTGAGTGGGGTGGGTAGCCCACCCTACGGGGTCGGGGGTAGTGCCTCGGGAAAAAAAAATTTGGACCCTATATTAGGTTGGGCGAACCTACCTATGGTTTTCGGTCCATGGTTTTGGACGCGATGGTTTTCGATCCATGGTATTGGATGCTTCGGCATGTATAAATATGTATTGTAACATTGAAAGGAATATAATGAAAAATCAAGATGGTAGTCCCGGTTTTGGGATCCAGGGGAAAATCTCTGTGTATATGTGTTTTATGTGTTATGCTCTCGCATTGTTTATTTTTCTGTGATTTAGAATTTGTATGCAGGTAATTTTTGTATGGGGTTAAAACCTACATTGTTCATGATTCTGTAAGTATTTGATGTTTGACGAATGCATGGGCTAACAAGTGTGTTGATGGTGCTGGACCCGCCAACATTCAGGGTATCTCCCTTGTATGAAGTCCCAATTAGACCTCACACTATTTGGTGTAGGAGTTCTATTTGGTACGATGGCCCAGCTGCCATTTACTAAGATATTTTCCTTAGCTCTTGTTGTTCAGCACATGAGAGTGTTATGTTGGCGTCTTCAAAAAGCAAGGTGAGTATGCTTAGTGAGTGTGTAATGTAACTCATTTCTTAGTTCTCTTACTGCAAAGGGAGAGAATAAAGTGAGCATTGAAATGTGAGGTAATAGTACCACCCAGGAAGAGACACATGCAAACCAGAAAGGTCTATCTAGCATCCAGCGGAATAGTCCACAGTGGATGTGCAAGTCGTTAAAATTGAAGTGAAGGGGACAACGCGTACACCAACCAGTGGAGTAGTCCACACAGATGTGACGGTTGTTGTAAGTAGAACACAAGGATGGTATGTCGAGTATCACGCGGAGTAGTCCACAATGATGTGACAGTGGTGATAACCAATACAGAAAGGTGATATGTCTAGTATCCTGTAGAGTAGTCCACAAGGATGAGACAGTGGTGATAACCAGTACAACACACTCCCAACAATGTAAGTACTAAAACAACCGAAGTAGTTCAACTATATTAGTACAGGTGAAACAAACATGCATTACAAATGCTGAAAGAATAGTCTTACAAACATCTAGAAAACATGCATGAAAACATGATCGCCTTAACAGGCTTCTATTTAAGAAAAATTCCCAAGACACATCTATACACCATACATCACTAGTCCCAATAGTGGGACATTGGAGCCACTCCTTGCTCCTCAAAGAATTAATTGTCTATTCTCAAGGCTATGTGGGAGGAGCCAAGGTGAAAAGTCCTTGCTCATATAATGGGAGGGGTATATATAGACAAGGGTGATGCTTGACCCGTATGACTATTGTACTACCCTCATGACCGTTGAACTTCCTATGACTTTTCAACTTCTTGTATGCATCCATTGGACTTCCACTTTACATTACATTCAGTTACAACAGATATGGCCCATGGTGGTGATGTGGCCTTGGCAACTCATGACACAACTTGACATGCATTGGCTGGCTATGGTGTCCATGTCAATTTGTTGTGTTGTTAAGTTATGGATGCACTCTCTGGTGCGATTTGTCTTTTCCTTTGCATGGCATGGTGATGTGGGGTATTTGATGGTCTTGGTCTTCTAAGATGGTTCCATGCATGTGTTCCTTTTGCTTGCTGCTTGGTGTAATTTGTTCATTTGTCTAGCTACAAAGTCTTCTAGCGTGTGCACCCCTTCTTCATCCCATTCCTCATCTTTCCATGATCTACCAGCGTACTTGTGCCTAAAATTCACTTATTACGGGATGACATAAAATCCAAAACCTCCTAGTCTAGCATGATGCCTTGTTTTCCATATTTTGGGCTCGGGACAGATGATAGGCTCGGAGATGGCTTAGTAACTGTGCACTACTTAGTTCTAGGTGACAGGGAGGAAGGACTGGTCACTAAGACTATGCAGAGGGTAGCTAAGGCTTGGACAAGGAACTTCGACGCATAGTCTTCACTGTCAGGGAAAATTGTGCAAATGCCACTAGGAGGAATAATTGCGTAGTCGAGGACACTAGTGGCAACTGCAAGGTGGGACCCTAAGGGACACCTTTGCATAGTTTCCATAGGGAAGACAAGACAGGATAGCAGAGGGACCTGAGGACAGTTCTGTACATTTTTAGAGAGCAGTGAGTCCCTGATGAGGGAATTCAATGGGAGGATATATCTGCATAATTTCTGGGAGCAGTACAGGCTTAGGTCTCTACACAATGCAGGGTTCCAACAAGCAGGAGGGAGACTTGATGATTGATCTTGCGAATTGCGTAGTTCAGATAGGAAGTGAGGTTGTTTATGCACAGTTTTGGGAAGGTGAATAGGCTTCTCACCTCTGGGATTGCACATTGAAACTGAACGAGAGGACAGCCTCAAGTATTGCGTAGTTCTAGGCAGTAAAGCAACACCACTGAGGGCTGAGACTGCGCAGTGCAACTTAGTTGGGGTCCAATGAAGTGAAGTTGTTTGTTGAGAGGTTTTCAAGAAAATGGTCAAGTGTGAGAGGAAAATGAACTCATGATGACTCGACATTGTGATCACACGCTTAGCATACTTTGCTAACATGACAAAACTAACCACCGGGACAATGTAGCAAAGCATGACCCTATGTGGGACTTTCTAGAGATGAAAGCGACAAGTGCAACACTTGGGAGAGACCTTTGGATGACCGTGACAGAACTTGCATGACAGTGCTTACAAATTTCTCTGAGAGTGCGATGGGTGTTCACATAGATAATACAACCCAAGCACAGAAATATAAACCTTAGAAATGACTAGAACACGATCACAAGCATGAAAAAGCAATCAGCATGCCAAAAGACAATAGTTGGTTAAGCAAGCAAAAGGGTGAAGAGAATCTGACATAACTCATAGAATGAGCACGGGTGTTTGCAACAATCAAAGGAAAAACCAAGGAAGGCTCCGAAATTTGAGTGTAGGCGAAAATTTTGGAGGGTGTTACAGCCTCTACAACACTTGGTGACACACTAGTTGAATACCAGCTTCTTTGTTTTGGTCTGATTTTTAGTGCAGGGCCTTGGTCCTTCGGGGTGTATTGGTTCATCATGCAGATTACTTCGACTTCCCCACTTACCCCATGGATAGACATGGTTCACCTTGTACCAACTCAATTGAACACAACATAAGATTCATCCAGATCATAGTGTTTCAAGTCGTGAAGCGTAGTTTAGCTAACGAGCTTAAGATTTACAGAGTATAAGTTTTCAACTCTTGTGTTTCTCTGCTACCAGCAGGCCTGGATAGTACCCCGACAGAGTCACATAGGAACACAAGCATTGCTCCACTGCCAACGAGCTTGGACAATACCCTAGTGGAGTTCGCTGCTTCACCTATCTGCACAGGAAGCCTTTCTCTTCTTTCACCTTTGTTATTTTTTCAAGAGGACTGTTCATAGGCACTTATTTATTTTTGGGGTGGAAGAGGGATCCCGACTTATTGAGAGCAGGAGAGGTTATTCCTTCATAGAAGCGTGTAAAGACCTCTGATTCAATTTTTTGTTAGGATATTCTGACACATAGGAAATATTCAAGTATAACTTGGTCTAGTGTAGATTTAGGTAAAGTGTGTTTCTTTACTATGTACTTTTGTAACTTACAACCCGACGGTCACGATATGTAGTGATTTGACTGTTCATTCTCTCCTCGGGATTACCGACACTTGATCCATGGCTTAACACCCGATTGGTCCATGATCTCTATTTAAAGAGCATGGAGGTTCATTTGTAGGGTAATTGTTCATGAGAGAAGCTTATGTAAATTTTCATTCTTTTATTAATAAATTGCCTGAAGTGGCTTCATTGGCTCAAGCCATGGACTATTTCCCTCTTTGAGGGTTTTAACCACATCAAGAATATTGGTGTATTGATCTGTGATTTGTTTGTGAGTGGTATCCTTTGTTGTTATGTCTGAGGAACTTACCCTATAAATTTCTACATGGTATCAGAGCTATTTGAGGGCCGCATCCATTGGTGATCCAAATCTGAAGCCAGTAGAACTATATCCGATCGTCGTTTCCTAGATACATTGTTTCTAACTGCTTTCAAGCTGAAAGGACTGCTCTATTGTGTTAGGAGCATCTCTTCCAGTGAGGAACCCCTTTCGTTTCATGCGAAAAGGTTTCTGGTAGCCCTAGCTACGTCATTTTTAAGATCTGGAGGTATACAGTGTTTATTTGCAGTTTTTAATTATTTTCTCTGTTTATTTCGGTTTATTTATCTCTTTGTTTTTTATTACCAGATCTATACCTTTCATTTCTGCATATGCTCTTTGCCTCGTGACTCTGTGCGATCTGGGAAAATCAAAAACAGAAAAGAAGGATTTTTCTCACGCATATGCTCTTTTCCGTTGCGCCTTAGTGTGATCTCGGAAAATCAGAAACATTGAGAAAAATATTTAGTTTCCGGCTAAAGCTAATTTCAAGCCGTAAGATTTGTTTTTTTGTATGTCTGTGTTAGGTTTTGTGTTTTTTGTTTTGTAGAAAAAAAAAAAAGATTTTTCAAGTAAGCACGCACCCCAAAGCTTCAGTGACTAAAAAAAAAAAAACCCTTCCCCTTTTCCAAAAATTACTAACTTTTTAAACTAGCTCACTTGGTCCAAAGTTACTTTATGAGAATAGAGGTCTTGAGTTCAAGACTTTCTTTTTGTTGAGTTACTTTTTCAAAAAGCACATGTAACTTATGTTTTAAAGTTACTTTACGTAAAAGTGTTCTCACCCATTATAAAAAGTGAGTCACTTATAATTCTAAATTCTCTTTATCTTTTATTTAAGTTACAATTTAGTGGGTAGCTCATAAAGTACCATTGTAAAAGTGACTTTCACTTATTTATAAAAATGAGTCACGTAAATTTTTTTAAAGTGAGATAATTAGATTAAATTTGGAAAGGAGGCGGCTTTTTTTAAATGTAACATTATCTCTCATTTTCGCATATTCACGCACTTCGTCAGCGTCTTCAACAACTTTTCTTCAAAAATCCATAACTTCATCCGGAAGCTGTTTTCAGAGCCCTTTTTTTTAATAGGCCTAATTTTTCGAGATCTTTCCATTAGAGCACTTAATTTTAGCATCTACAACTTCAGTTTCTATTAAAATAGAAATTCCATGCCAAGTTATTCTTGACAGCACCAACTACTTCCAATGGTGGTCTTACATTGTGGATTTACTTAGAAGTAAAGGTCTTTACAGAATAGCCTCAGGTCAATAAACCAAACCTCAAGATGAAGATAAGGCAGCCAAATGGGAAAATAGGCAAGATCAAGCATGTGGATTGATAGGGATGTTTATTTCTCCATACCTTAGATTCCATATCGCAGAACTTGATACTCCTTATGAAGCAATGAAACAACTCACTAAAGTTTTTGGAATTAAAAATGAAATTAGAGCCCATCAACTCGAAAATGAGTTGCTTACATTGGACCCCAATAATTTTTCTTCCATTGAAGATTTTTTTTCCAAGTTCAAGACCCTTAGACTTCTCTTGGAAGGTGTTAAGGTTAAGAAATAATATGGTAGCCTTATCTATTCCATTCTTACTAAGTTGGGACCAGCCTACTCTATGTTTGTTTCCACCTTCCATTCTACTAGAGAAGCCTTTATTTCTCAAGGAAAAGACTACAAGTCCTCCTCTTTTGATGCCTTTTGTGATTCTTTAATAAGAGAACAAGAAAGTCTCTTATATCTTGGTCTTCTTAATCTTGGAAACTTTTCTAAGAAAGCCTTAGCCGCCCAACAACAACCAAATTCAAAGAATCCCAAGAAGCAGTATCCTAAAAAGAATGGTCCTAAACCAAACAAGGGTCCTAAGCAATTTCAATCTCAAAATGAAAAATCATTTCAACAAAATGATCAGGCAAATAAAAACAAAGGGAAGAAAATTGATAGACATTGCCACTTTTGTAATCGAGATGGCCACTTAGAATCCAAATTCTTTAAGAAGATGGAAGCCTTGGAAGAAGCAATGAAGAATCATAACATCCATTTGGAGCACTCTTCAACTTCAACTTCATCTTCAGGAATAGCACTTTCTGCATGTGGTTTTCAAGCATCTCGGTCTAGTTATGCACTAAAGGTATCTTCTTCTTCTCATTCTCATGAGTGTCTCATTGATTTTGGAGCTTCTTATCACATGGCCAAAAACAAAGCCATGTTTTCTTCTTTAAATGATTGTAACACCAAAAATATATATGTTGGTGATGATAGATCTCTTAGTGTTGTAGGGGCTGGAACTGTTCATCTAGACAATGGTCAATTTAATGATGTATTGTATGTTCCAACCTTATCCTACAACCTTCTATCTGTATATCAGATAACTCATTTAGGTGAAGGTAAAATCATCAAATTTTCACCTCATGATGTTGTAATTAAGGACTTAAGAGATCCTAGACAGATTTTAGCTACTGGCAGTGTTGATGATTCTACAAGGTTGCATAATTTTAACAACTTTGGGTTATCAAATCTTCCCTCAGTATTTATTGCTCATAATAATGAAGTGAGAAAAATTTGGCATGATCGATTTGGTCACTTAAACTATTGCTCCCTTCAAAATATATGTAAAGAAAATATGGTGATAGGTCTTACAACAGTATCTTGCAAAGATGGTGTTTGTTCTAGATGTGTACTCGGTGTTGGGTTGTGTTATATTCTTTCTACGACTATCCCACGTAGTTAACCGGGGGGTTAGAGGGGGTGCGGAGACCCCCTTCATTGCGCTGATTATGTAGCGGGGGGGTCACAGGGGGATTGAGGCGTACCCGTAACCCCACTTTATGGGGTCCGGGGTAGCGCCCTGGAAAATTTTGGTTTTGGACCCTATGTTACTTTGGGCAAAACCAACTATGGTTTTGTGCATGATTTTCGCACATTTTTTTTGGACGCGATGGTTTTCGATCCATGGTATTGGATGCTTCGACATGTATAAATATGTATTGTACCATTGAAAGGAATATAATGAAAAATCAAGCTGGTAATCCCGGTTTTGGGATCCAGGGGAAAATCTCTGTGTATATGTGTTTTATGTGTTATGCTCTCGCATTGTTCATCTTTTATGTTTTAGAATTCGTATGCAGGTAATCTTTGTACAGGGTTAAAACCTACATTTGGTATTGGAGAAGTTTTGGCTTCAAGGGGACGCCTTTGTTGCTGAGGGGTTTTGCTCAGGCCTATGGTAGACCATGTTCAATGGGAGATCTGCAAGATCGATTCTGGTGGTGAAAGAAGATGGCGAGTAGTGGAAAAATAGAGATCGAGAAATTTAATGGTCAAAGTTTTGAGTTGTGGAAACTCAAGATGGAGGATCTGTTGGTGGATAAAGATCAGTGGATCGCGGTAGATCTGGATACTAAACCAATGGGAGTGTCCAATGAAGAATGGAAGAAGTTGGATCGGAAGGCAAAGAGCACAATATGATTATGTGTCTCAAATTCAGTATTGCTGAATGTATTAGGGGAAGCTACAGTGAAGGCTTTGTGGGACAAGTTAGGGAATTTGTACCAATCTAAGTCTCTGGTGAATAAATTGTTCCTGCAGAAAAAGTTGTATAACCTGAGGATGAAAGATGGAGACTCGGTGATAGAGCATCTGAACACATTTAATACTGTGGTAAGTCAGTTAGCATCTATTGATACTAAAATTTCAGATGAAGATAAGTGCATCAGTTTGTTATGTTCTCTACCAGATTCGTGGGTTAGTCTGGTTATTGCAATAGGTAGCAATGCAACTGCCTTGCATTTTGATGAAATAGTCTCATCCTTGCTGACAGAGGAGATGAGACGAAAAAATATGGAGAGCCAAAATGGTGATGCCTTATTTGTACAAGGGTGGACCCAAAACAAAACAAAAAAATAAGTCATCGAGTGGGAGATCTAAATCTAGAGGGAGATCTAAATCTCAAGGAAAACTTGTAAAGGTGGTGTGCTAGAAATGTGGAAAGAAAGGGCACTACAAAAGGGACTGTAAATCTAAAGCTCCTGACAAAGGAAATGGATCTGATGATGCTCCTTCTGTAAAGGCAAAAACCACCTCAGATGAAGGTGGGGATGTGTACTTGGCTTTTTCAAGTACACGTGTATATCATGAGGCATGGTTGATTGACTCAGGTGCATCCTTTCACTTCACTCCCCATAGAGATTGGTTCTGTGAATATGAGAAATATGATGGTGGCGATGCCTTCTTGGGGGATGACAAGAAAGCTAGAATCATTATTCGTGGAAAAGTAAAGTTGAAGCTGCAAGGTGGAAGGGTTAGAACACTTCCAGATGTTTTGCATATTCCTGCATTGGCCAGAAATCTGGTTTCTGTAACCAGGTTGGATGATGTGGGTGTAAAAATAGTGTTCGAGAAGGATACTTGCAAAATGGTCCAGGGAGCACTGGTATTGATGTGGGGAGTTTGAATTGTAACTTTGTACAAGCTACAAGGTAGCATTGTTATTGATGGGTGCAACAGTTCTGTGGTTCCTGAAAGCGGAGCAGAAAATCTAGTGGTCTCTGGAGAGAAGACCATGATATGGCATCAAAGGCTTTAACATATTGCAGAGAAGGGCCTTTGAATACTTCATGGTAAAGGTATGGTAGAAGGTATGAGTAATAGCTCTCTGGATTTTGATTTCTATGAAAATTGTGTATATGGGAAGCAGAATCGGGTGGGTTTCCCCTCTGGTGGTAAGAGGGTGAAACAGATATTAGAGCTTGTGCATAGTGATGTGTTTGGACCTGTGAAGGTTCCATCACTGGGTACGTCTGTGTCCTATGTATCATTTATAGATGACTTCTCAAGGAATACATGGATATATTTCCTTAAGAAGAAATCTGAAGTCTTTGACAGGTTTAAAGAATTTAAGGCTCTCGTGGAAAATCAAACAGAGAAGACGATAAAGGTGTTGAGGACAGATAATGGTGGAGAGTTTTGCAGCAAGGAATTTGAATAATTCTGCAAGAAGTGTGGTATATCACGGCAGCAGACTATTCCATATACACCTTAGCAAAATGGAGTTGCAAAAAGGATGAACAAGACATTGATGTAAAGGGTAAGAAGCATGCTTAGTGGTGTCGGGTTATGACAGGAATTCTGGGCAGAGGTGGTGGATACTGCATGTTACCTGGTCAACACGTCACCTTCATCGGCGTTGGAGGATAAGACTCCACAAGAAGTATGGGCTGGTAAGAAACCCTCTCTTTCACATCTAAGGGTATTTGGATGTGATGCATATGTACATGTTCCAAAGGAGAAACGAACCAAGTTGGATAGTAAATTTGAAAAGTGCATCTTTATTGGATATAAGGATAGTATAAAGGGTTATAAGCTTTGGAACCCAGTAACAAGGAATGTTGTGTACAGCCGAGATGTGGTGTTGAGAGAGGTGAAAGATGTTATTAAACATGAAGTCCAACCAAGGGAACCTAAGAAGATAGAGTTTGAGATAAAGGAGGAAGAATTAGACTCTACAGCGGAGGAGGAATCAGAAGATGAAGAGCCACAAACTCCGGCTGTGAGAAGATCAGTTTGAGAAATAAGGCAACAAGAAAGGTATAGTCCATCTGCTTTTGGTTCAATTTTTGCTTTATTTATTACTGACGATGATCCCAGAACTGTGAAGGAAGCAGTAGATTCAGAGGATGGAAAACTTTGGAAAGAGGCCGTGGTTGATGAAATGGCATCTTTGCACAAAAATGAGGCTTTGGATCTGGTGGAGTTGCCGCATGGAAGGAAACCCATTGGTAGCAAATGGGTGTTCAAGAAGAAGACAAATGAAGAAGGAAAGGTGGAGAAATACAAAGCTCAGTTGGTAGCAAAACGTTATTCCCAGGTGTTGGGAATTGATTTTGGTGATATTTTTTCTCCTGTTGCCAAGGTAACTTCTATTAGATTACTTTTATCTGTTGTTGCTGCTTTTTATTTTGAGGTAGAACAAATGGATGTGAAGACAGCATTTCTTCACAGGGATCTGGAAGTGTAAATCTACATGAAGCAACCTGAAGGCTTTGTGGTGAAGGGTAAGAAAGAACTGGTATGCAAGTTAAAGAAGTCTTTGTATGGGTTAAAACAGTCACCAAAGATGTGGTATCAGAAATTTGATACATTTATACAGGGACTTGGCTTCACCAGAAGAAAAGAAGATCACTGTGTGTATTTTAAATTAATTGGTGATCGTGTTATTTATCTAATCTTGTATGTGGATGATATGTTGTTGGTTGGAAATGACAAAGAAGTTATCCAGGATTTGAAGACCCAATTGTCCTCCAAATTCGACATGAAAGATCTTGGTGCTGCAAACTATATTTTAGGCATGGAAATTAAAAGAGTTCGTATAAAGAGGAAGCTCTGGTTAAACCAGAGGAAGTATGTCGACACAATATTTCAAAGGTTTAATATGCAGGATAGTAGACCGATGAAGGTTCCTATTCCTGTAGGTGTGAGGTTATCTACTGAACAGTGTCCCAAGACACAAGAAGAGGAAGAGGACATGTCTCGTGTTCCATATGCAAGTGCAGTCGGTAGCCTGATGTATGCAATGGTCTGTATTAGACCAGACATTGCACATGCAGTGGGAGTATTGAGCAAGTTTATGTCAAAACCAGGGAAGGAGCAATGGACAGTAGTGAAGCGTGTTTTCAGGTATTTGCATGGCACTAGTGATTATGGTTTGTGTTATCAAGGAAGACTTGGATTGGAAAAAGTGTTGGATATTTGTGGCTTTGTTGATGCAGACTGGGCTAGAGATCTGGATCAGAGAAGATCTACAAGTGGGTATGTGTTTAACATATTTGGAGGTGCAGTCAGTTGCATGAGTAAGAAACAATCTATAGTTGCACTATTAATTACAGAGGCAGAATACATAGTAGCCACTCATGCAAGAAAGGAAGCAGTTTGGTTGCAGAGATTGTGTTCAAGTATGGGGTTAGTACAGGAAGCTATAAGGATAGACTGTGGCAGCCAAAGTGAAATTTTCTTGGCAAAGAACCCTGCATATCATTCAAAGACAAAGCACATTAATGTTCAGTATCACTTTGTGAGGGATATGATAGAAGACAAAGAGGTGTTGCTGGTAAAGGTGGACACTTTGAAGAATACTGCAGATGCATTGACAAAATCTGTGAGCTCTGAGAAGTTCTCTTTGTGTAGAGAGACTATGGGCATTTCAAGGCTAGAAAAATGACTAAGCTCTCTTGTGGCCCCCTGTGGAAAGAAAACAACAAGTGGGAGAATGTTGGGTTGTGTTATATTCTTTCCACGACTAGCCCACATAGTTAACCGGGGGGTTATAGGGGGTGCGGAGCCCCCCTTCGTTGAGTCGATTGTGTAGCAGGGGGGGTCACAAGGGGTTTGAGGCGTACCTATAACCCCACTTTATGGGGTCCGGGGCAGCGCCCTGGAAAATTTTGGTTTTGGACCCTATGTTAGGTTGGGTGGACCCACCTATGGTTTTGTGCATGATTTTCACACATGTTTTTTGGACGCAATGGTTTTCGGTCCATGGTATTGGATGCTTCGGCATGTATAAATATGTATTGTAACATTGAAAGGAATATAATGAAAAATCAAGCTCGTAGTCCCGGTTTTGGGATCCAGGGGAAAATCTCTATGTATATGTGTTTTATGTGTTATGCTCTTGCATTGTTTATTTTCTGTGTTTTAGAATTCGTATGCAAGTAATTTCTCTACAGGGTTAAAACTTACACTTGGAAAACATCATCGGGATAGTTTTGAAAAATTTGCCTCTTGGCACGCCTCAACCCCTTTACAGCTTGTGCATAGTGATTTATGTGGTCCACTTCCAGTTGCTTCATTCTCTGGATACAAGTATTTCTTAACTTTCGTTAATGATTTCTCCAGACGCACTTGGGTATACTTCTTAAAACTCAAGAGTGAAGTATTTAACGTGTTCTTAGCCTTTAAGGCCTTTGTTGAAAAATAATCTGGACATCAAATTCTTAAGCTAAGATCTGATAATGGCGGAGAATATGTTAACAAAAAATTCATCAACTTTTGCACTGAGAATAGATTTCAAATGAAACATACTTTTCCATATACTCCACAACAAAATGTTGTAGCTGAAAGGAAGAATCGCACCTTAAAGGAAATGGCTAATTGTATGCTTCAATGTAAAGGACTTAGTCTTAATTTTTGGGCAGAAGCAATTAACTGTGCAAATTACATAGTAAATCGCACTCCTACTAAAGTTTTATAGAATATCACTCCAGAAGAAGCATGGAGCTCAATTAAACCAGATGTAAGTCACTTTCATGTTTTTGGAAGTGAAGCATGGGCCCATATTCCAGATGAGAAACATAAATCTTTAGAACCTAAGAGTGAAAAATGTATTTTTGTTTGATATTCTGAAGATGTCAAAGGATATAGACTTATTCCACTTAAGTCCAAAAATGTTAGCATTAGAAGAGATGTAAAGTTTGCTGAAAATATATCGGCCTACGAGCCTAGTTTAGCGGATGTGCCACCTCTTTCCATCCCTTCTACTTCTAAAAATATTTCTTCTTCAGATGATGACAGAGAGGATGAAAATCCTTCCCCACCTTCTCAGGATCCTCCTTCAGTTCCTCAGTTTCCAAAATGGGTCTGTGCTACTTGGGATGCAGCAGGTGCTCTTGCCGGTGATCCTACATATCAGCGACATACACGTTCTCAGTTTGATAGAGCCTCTTCTTTACTGGATCAAGCTTCAGTGAATTTTGATCTTGACACCTTTACAGAAGCTTCAGGCCATCCAGATTGGGACGCAGCTATGAATGAAGAATATCGTTCATTATTGGCAAATGATACATGGGATCTTGTTCCTCTTCCAAAGGGATGAAAACTTGTTAGATGCAAATGGGTTTACAGAACTAAGTATGGACCAAATGGAAAAGTTGATAAACATAAAGCTCGTCTTGTTGCTAAGGGTTTTTCACAAGTTGAAGGCATTGACTATACTGAAACCTTCTCCCCTGTTGCCAAAATGAGCTCTATCCACCTTTTTCTTTCCATTAATGCCTCTTTCAAATGGGAAGTCCATCAAATGGATGTTAAATCTACCTTCTTGCATAGGGACTTGCATGAAGAAATCTATATGGAACAACCTACTGGCTTTATACAAACAGAATCCAGCCTTGTATGTCGGCTTAAGAAATCCCTTTATGGTCTCAAGCAAGCCCCTCGGGCTTGGTATGCCAAAAGAAATAGCTTTCTTTTAGAAACTGGCTTTTCTAGGTGTCATTCTGACAATACTGTCTACACCAAGAAAGTGGGAAAGTCTCTTATCATTCTTGTTATTTATGTTGATGATCTTATCCTTATTGGTATTGATCCCAACCTTATAAATCATGTGAAGTCTAGCCTTAAAAAGAAGTTTGAAATGATAGACTTAGGACACTTGCATTATTTTCTTGGTCTTCAAGTCTTGCAATCCAAGGAAGGTATTTCCCTTTCCCAGTCTAAGTATGCTTGTGATCTTCTACGCCATTTTCACATGGAAGACTGTAAGCCAGACCCTTCTCCCTTTCAGTCTAGAGCCAAACTTTCAGTCAATTGTACTTCCCCTAAAGTTGATGCTACCTTATACCGTCAACTTGTAGGAAAAATTTTGTATCTGAAGCATACTCACCATGACCTTTCCTTTGATGTTGGCCTTATTGCTCGGTTTATGAAAAACCCACATAAAAGTCATTGGAAAGCAGCTAAAAGAATACTTCATTATGTTTGAGGTACAGTTCAGTTTGGGATTCACTACAGTGCAGAAGCATCTCCTCTATTGGTTGGTTTCACTGATTCTGATTGGGCTGGTAACCCTGATGATCGGAAGTCTACTGCAGGTTATGTGTTCACTCTTGATTCAGGACCTGTTACATGGGCTTACAAGAAACAAAGTTCCATTTTTCTTTCTTCAGCAGAAGCAGAGTATCGTGGTGCCATAGAAGCTAGTAAGGAAGCCCTGTGGTTTCATCAGATCCTGTCAGAGTTTGTCTTTCAACAGCAACATCCGACTACACTTTGGTGTGATAATCAAAGTGCCATTCAACTATGCAAAGATTCAGTCCAACATCTGCACAGCAAACACATTGAACTGCACATGCACTTCATCAAAAATCTCATTCATGACCATGTTCTTGAAGTGCAATATTGTTCAACAGATGATCAAGTTGCAGACATCTTTACAAAGGCTCTCACAGAGGCAAAGTTTATTAAACTTCATTTTATGGTTGGAGTTCATGAAGTTGTCACTAAGGGGGGATAGGCTCTAATGCCTCCTTCCTTCTTCTATTGTGTCATATTTGTACATCCTTCAATCCTATTCCAAGTTGTTCTTAAGGGGGGGTGTTAGGATATTCTGTCACATAGGAAATAGTTAAGTATAACTTGGTCTATTGTAGAGTTAGGTAAAGTGTGTTTCTTTACTATGTACTTTTGTAACTTACAACCCGACAGTCATGATATGCAGTGATCTAATGGTTCATTCTCTTCTCGATATTATCGACACTTGATCTATGGCTTAACACCCGATTGGTCTATGATCTCTATTTTAACAGCATGGAGGGTCATTTGTAGGGTAACCGTTCATGAGAGAAGCTTATGTAAATTTTCATTTTTTATTAATAAATTGACTAAAGTGGCCGCGTTGGCTCAGGTCGTGGACTGTTTCCCTCTTTCAGGGTTTTAACCACATCAAGAATATTGGTGTATTGATATGTGATTTGTTTGTGAGTGGTGTCCTTTGATGTTCTGTCTGAGGAACTTACCCTGTAAATTCCTACAGTTTTCTCATTTAGATTTTACCCTTATCTGTTTCTACTAGTTGGATAAGCTTGAACACACCAGAGCAGAATATTGTGTACATGCATGAGGTTTCCAAGACTGGACACAAGTTCATGGTTTGACCAAAACTCTTCTTACAGACAGATCCTATTTTCTGTCAGGACTTCATCAGCCAAAAGTTACAACCAAACACAAAGAAGATGGACACAGACCTAGCCAAGTGCTATAGTGTCACAAGACTCTTTGAACTTCAGCCACATACACATTCAGAACCCAGAACGCAGTGCAATAAAACACTTTATTTACAAAAGTAAAATAGTAAAATAATAAGGAAAACAAAACATCAAATAAACAAGACAACAAGCAATGAAAATACTATGTACATAGCGCAGGGTGTGGTCGGCCTAGATCATTAAAAATAACATTTTAACTCTTGGCCATTAGTAGGGACGGTTTCAATCCTCCTGTGAAGTGATTAAAGATGGTATGTGTGTTGGCCAAGCTTCTCGTGGACTGTGAATGGACTAATCCACAGGGATTGAAACTTTGTGTGTTTGAACTTTTCCTCATGGGATTTGTCCCACTTTAAGACTAAGTCACCCACACTGAAGCTAGTGCTCCCTGCAGATTGCCTATCAAACCATCTCTTGATACTATTCTGGTGGAGTGTAATTTTTTCTTTTTCTTTCATCCTTTCTTCCTGTAGCTTGTGCAATTTGTCCATCCTACGTTTTACTAACAAACACGACTTTCCTTGGGATTCTTGGGACAACTGGAGAGCAGGAAAGCAGATGTTTGGCAGGAAGATGGCTTCTTTTCTGTATACCAGGAAGTAAGGGGAGTTATTTAGAGAAGGCTTAGGTGTGACTAGGTCAGCCCATAGAGCATTCACCACAGCAGAGTGCCAGTTTCTTTGTTCAGAGTAAATGGTCTTTTTGATAATTTAGACGAGGTTCTTGTTTGTAGACTCAGCAATACCATTTCCATGTGCGTAGTAATTAGCAGAATGCTTTAACATAATACCATTTTTCAATGTAAAGTGATAAAGCTTCAACGAAGAAAAGTACATTTCATTATCAAAAACAAGTTATACAACAATGCCAAACCTGGAAATGATGTTCTGTTGTAGGGAGTGTTGGAAATAATACTGATGGGGGGGGGGGGTGAATTAGTATTAGCAATTTAACAATATTTCATTTCCATAAATAGATTTATATACACTACTTCTGTTAATGAAACTTGCGTGTATATGCAACTGTGTTTAGAGCAACCAGCATATACCTTGCAAACTTATAATTTAGTTAGTTGATCTTTAATATGTGTATTAGAACCATATAACCAGTAATCAGGTGCAGTAAACAAAACAAGAAATCACACACATGAACACAAGATATAAGGTGGAAACCCAATGTGGGTGAAAACCACCTGCTGCAATCGTCTCTATATTTTTTAATAAGAAACTTCTTTTTACAAATTTTGTACTGGTGCAGCCTTATACCAGTACGCAGGCTTCTACCTGCAGAAGGCTACAACCTTCTCTCGTTCTCCAGCTTTTCCTAGAAGGGAGCTACAACCCCCTTAGCTCTTGTACTAGCTGATGTGTTTACTAGTACGTAGGTGCTGACCTACAGAAGGCTACAACCTTCTCTTTTCTTCCAAGGACCACGTTTCATAAATTTTCAGACTGGATCCATCAATAACATCAATCAAACATCAAATATATATGCATCAACCAATCTCCTTTGTACCAACCAAAACTGAATCAAACAATCACTTTTTTGAATGTTGTAACTAGAATATAGTAACAGTAACCAGAACCCAATCCAGAACCCAGAACACTGCAACAGCAAACAGAAGTAGCTAAAACATATTTTATGAGACGTACACTACTTCAATGTGTCGAACCTACATTCATACGCTGTTATATGAAGGCAAACCTACGTATACATTGTTTTGAAATGTCGAACCAACGTGTATACATGCCTTTGCTATACTGAACCTGTGTACAGATCTGTAAAAGATGATTTAACCTTTTCCACTATTCAGACATCAGTTATACCTAGATCATCAGATTTACAGATTACGACATGTGCCAATTATTCAGATAAAATATCAAAAACACACAAAGATACTTCTCTTCAAGCCTTAAGATCTTGACCCATCAATAGAACTTATCCTTCTTCAAGCGCTCAAGTTCCTCCTTGATTCAGATCCAGCTATGCACCATAACCCAATGACCAGTATTCTAGATCTTGCTCTTCATTATATATTCAATACTTGAGTGCCTTTGCCTAATTATCTCCTCCTCCTTTTATAGTCTTAGGCCTTACTCAATACCATGGTCTAAAACCACTTTGAAACAATACCTTGGACCAATTACCTGGGGTAAACACTTTGGACAAGATACCTTGGACCAATACCATGGGTCAAAATACCAAGGACCAAATACCACGGACCAAAACCAAGTTTTCCAACATGTACGTGCTTTTCCTTGCATGAAAGTGCGTGTATACGAATACAAACCTTTTGGTCTGTGAACCCGCATGTATACGTGGTTTGGTCAAGGGAAACCTGCGTATACCTCTTTTTCCTTCATTCTGTGATCTTGAATTGTGATCTGTCATCTGAGTGAGTTGCCATCAAGGACAACACCTGTGTCATAGCGCCAAACCTGTGTCATAATGCCAACAATCTCCCCCTTTGGACTTGATGGCAACCCCAAGTCATTCTCCCCCTTTGTCATCAAGGGCAAAGGGTTATGCTCCCCCTGAGTACATGTTGAATTCTTTGATATGCTGAAGTGTGTTGTTCATGCTCCCCCTGACTGTAAGCAAGGTCTGCAAAAAGATGTTCTACAAGAAGAACATGACTCTATACATCATAAATGACCTTCCTATCACCAAAGACTCATACATACATCCATCTCCCAACCAAGTGGGGATATACCAAAATTTTATAGATGATAAAACAAGAACATTACATCATCCATCCCAGGCATAGTGGGGAAACAAAATATGTCGTTACATGACCTTGCTAATAAAAGATATACATGACATAGAGACAAAATATCTAAAACAAGACTATGATAGTCATCAGAAACTATCATTAGCAGCATCTGTCAATCACCATCCATACCAGCAACCATGATCTCCCTCTGCACCTGAATCAAAAACAACTGTGACATTGTACCAAGATCTTCTAAGATAATGCCAACAATGAATTATTAGAAGTATATGCTCCTCCTGAACCTGTGTCAGATGATCAATGTCAGGCCCATATCATACTCTTTTCATCCTGAGTCTGGCCCACTGATATTCTTTAAACCAACATATACGCGGCTGTATCCACAACAACCGGTGTATGTATGCGGATACGCTTCATGAGACTCACGTACAACCATTGTTCTTTGAAATAGATAAGTGTCAACAGCAAGATGATGCATCAACTACTCCCAGCTTCTATCTGAGGTATTCAAATGTCTCTCTGGGCAGTGGTTTGGTGAATATATCAGCAACCTATTCCTTGGAGGGAACATACTCCAATTTGACCTTTTGTTCAAGCACTTGTTCCTGGAGAAAATGATATTTGATAGGTGCGTGCTTGGTCTTGGAATGCATGACTGGATTCTTTGAAATACTGGTTGCACTTGTATTATCACATAGAATGGAGATGGGTGGAGTACATGTGATCTGAATGTCTTGCAATGTTTGCATCATCCAAAGGAGTTATGTGCGACAAGATGCAGCAACCACATATTCTCCTTCAACTGTAGATAATGCAATTGAATTTTGTTTCTTGCTAAACCAGGACACTAATCTAGAACCCATATAGAATGCACCACCACTAGTGTTTTTTCTATCATCCACGCTTCCTGCCCAATCTGCATTTGTATATGCATGAAGTGTAAGATCTGTATCTCTAGGATACCATAAACCAAAGTTTTGTGTTCCTTGAAGATATTTGAAAATCCTTTTGACTGCCTGAAGGTGTGCTTCCTTTGGATTTGCTTGGAATCTTCCAACTATTCCCACTGCATGCATGATGTCTGGTCGGGTACCTGTTAGATAGAGCAGACTACCAATCATGGATCTGTAGGTTGGTTGATGTACTACTATTGATTCATCATTTGCACTAAGGCTGCATCCTGTTACCATAGGGGTACATACTGGTTTAGAATCTTCCATACCATATTTCTTCAAGATCTGCTCGAGGTACTTGGTTTGTGATATAAAAATACCATCTTTATTTTGTTGAACTTGTAAACCAAGAAAATATGTGAGCTCACCAAGCAGGGACATTTCAAATTCTTTCTGCATTACCAAAGCAAAGTTTTGACTCATGGCTTCTTCATTGCTACCAAAAATGATATCATCAACATACACAACAAGTATTAGCAATTTATCATTGCAATTTTTATATATAGATTGCTATCAACTGATCCTTTTGAAAAACCTTTTTGATGAAGGTATTTTTCAAGACGATAATACCAGGCCCTTGGAGCTTGTTTTAGACCATAGAGAGCCTTTCTGAGTCTGCATACAAGTTTTGGATCATTTCCAAGGATTAATCCGTCTGGTTTCTCAATATATACTTCTTCTTCTAGGTCTCCATTAATAAAGGCATATTTCACATCAATTTGATATACTTTGAACTTCTGAAAGCTAGAAAGAGTAAGGAACATTCTTATGGCTTCAAATCTAGCAACAGGTGCAAAAGTTTCTTCAAATTCTATACCTTCTTGTTGAGCATACCCTTTACAAACAGGTATGGCCTTGTTTCTAATAACTTCTCCATTTTCATTCATCTTGTTTTTGAATATCCATTTGGTTCCTATGACATTCTTATCATTAGGTCTAAGAACCAATTCCCAATTATTATTCTTTTCAATCTGCTCAAGTTCTTCATTCATGGCCTTGACACAACATTCATCTTTGCATGCTTCATTTACATTTTTTGGTTTGACAGAGGAAAGCAATGCTAGATAGCTTGAAGCTTCTGTAATAGTTCTTCTTGTCTGCACACCTGCCTCTTTCTACCCAAAAATTTGAGTCTCTAGATGATTCTTTTGAACATACCTGGATGGAGTCTTTTCTTCTACCCTTATATGTTCTTATGGTACCTCATTGGTTTCTTCTTCAGAATTAGTTTGATTTGATGTGGAAGGATAGTCCTCATCTTCTTCATAATCTTTGGTTTTTACTTGCTTTGGATTTTTGCCTGCTTCATCAACCACAACATCAATACTTTCAACAATTTTCCCAAGTCTTTTATTATAACACTTATATCCTTTACTTCGGGAAGAGTAACCAAGGAGAATGCCTTCATCTGCTCTAGGTTCAAACTTGCCAAGTTTTTCATTAGTCCTTTTGATGTAACATTTGCTTCCAAAAATTTTGAAGTATTTTACAGTAGGAGTCTTACCATACCAAAGTTCATGTGGAGTTTGAGTGCTGTTTACCCGGACGTTTGTTTTGTTGAGAATAGTGACGGCAGCAAATGCAGCTTCACCCCAGAAGGTTGCAGGAGTTCCAAACTCATCTAGCATAGCACGAGCCATTTTTTGAACAGTTCTATTCATCCTTTCTACCACTCCATTTTGCTGAGGAGTTCTTGTGGTAGAGAATTCCCTTCTTATTCCATGTTCTTCACAAAAGTCGAAGAATTCATCCGAGGTAAATTCCCCTCCTCAATCAAACCTGAGGCATTTGATTTTGCGATCTAATTCATTTTCAACCAAAGCTTTGAAGGCTTTGAACTTTTTGAATGCTTTGTCTTTATGCTTTAGAAGTCCTATCCAACACATTCTGGAAAAGTCGTCAATGAACAATATAAAGTATTCTTCTCCACAAGGTGACTTTTTCCTAGATGGACCACATAAATCAGTGTGAACAAGTTCAAGAGGCTTACTAGCTCATCCTTCCTTTTCAAGGAAATGTGTTCTGGTTTGCTTACCAAATTAACATGATTTGCATATTGTATTTTCTAGAATGTGGATATCCGAAAGATCACGAACCGCCTGGTATCTGCATGCTTTTCTTATTTGAGGGAAGCTTAGATGCCCCAGCCTTCTGTGCCATAGCCAATGTTCATCATTTTTGCATAGATAGCATTGTTGTTGTCCTCCCTTGAGTATGTACAAGTTGTTTGGAGTTCTTACACCTTTGATCACTGTTTCTCCTGTATCAAGCTCATGAACAACACATCCATTTGATCGAAATACTACTTCATTTCCTTGATCACATATTTGACTGACACTTAATAGGTTATGCTTAAGACCATCAACATACATAACATTTCCAGCTTTAATATTTTCTTTTAAGAGAACAAAGCCTTTACCTTTTATGACAGCATGAGTGTAATTTCCAAAAGAGACCTTCTTTTCCTTTTCTAAGGCATTATATGACTGAAGTTTTTCTTTGTCACCCGTCATGTGTTTTGAGCATCCACTGTCGATATATCACTGATTTTCTTGTCGTTTTGCATACAAGGCTATTCCAAATCTTTCTGTTTGTGGTTCTTTCTTTCTCCATGTTTTGGGACCCAAGGAAGATTTCTCCTTCTGAGATGTTTGTCGAAATTTGCTCCTGGATTCAGAATCTTCATGACTGAAGTTGTTATAGATAGAGCATTCTATTTCATTTTCAAGAGAAGAAAAGTTATTGTAGGTCCTTTTCATGATCCTAGTCACATTCCTTTGATTTCGTGCTTCTCTGGTCATGATGGTCTTGTAAGCAACACATTGAGCAGCTTTGTGTCCAAAGTTATGACATGAAAAACTTTGGCCATTAAAGAAATTCCTACGATTATCAAATCTACTGACTTGATGATTGTAGTTTCCATTGACATTCATTCTTGAAGCAAATTGAGAATGATTTACCTGTGGTTGGTTATAGCTTCTATTCATTCTTGAAGTAGATTGAACCCGATTTACCTGGTGATCTGCTTTATGCCTTTGCTGACTATTGTCAACTTGTTCACTTCTCCTTGCTGCCTCAAGATAGCTTTTGGAGGTTGATGGCTTTTTTGCTTGAGATTCTTCTTCAGTATATCCAAGACCTGTATTTATCAGAGGAGAACACTGCACTTTGATAATTTCATCTAAATTTTCTGATCCTTTAGCAAACCTGAGATTGAGAGGTTTTTTTTTCTCAATATGCTTTCTTAGACCCACAATTTCACATTCTAATTTTTCATTGTTTTTTTCCCTTTCAGCAAGTTGGAATGTCAGAGTATCTATAATCATACTCTTTTCTTCTAAACAGATTTTAAGTTTAGAATTTCTTCATAGAGACCATCTTCATCTAAAGCATCCAAGAAATCATCATCTTCAAAAGCCATCAACAGTCTATAGTCATTACCATGTTCATCTTCATCACTATTTGAAAAACCATCGCTATCTTCATAAGTAGAGTAGCTCTTCTTACTTACATTTTGTTTTCTATTCCATTTTTCTAGTTCCTTACCTTTATCAAGCTTATCTTTATGAGGACATTTGGTTGCATAATGACTGACTCTTCCACAGGCAAAGCATTTGAAAGGTATTTTACCTCTGAATCTTCTAGAACCCCGTTGAAGGTTCTTGACAAAGTTTGCTTCTTCATCTCCTTCTGAAATGTGTCCCAATTCATTGAGCTCTTCTCTTCCTGAATCCTTGAATGTGGCTTCTCTCATATTTGATGGACCTCCTTTTCTCATTTCAACAACAGTTAGGATTTCGTGCAGCTGTGTCATAGTCATACTCTGAAGATCCTGATTTTATTCTATGGCAGAAACTTTTGATTCAAAATTAGAAGACAAGGATCTTAAAACCTTTTCAACTAAAATAACTTTGTCTAGAAATCTTCGGCAAAATCACATAATCAACCTTTTGTCGACGCGTTTCGAACCAACCAGTGTGGTTCATCGTCAGGACAAGTTGAAGAACCAATCTGGCTTAGCTCGATTAAATATAGTGTGCAGAGACTCCAACGGCTAAAATTCTAACGGCTAATTTGACCTAAAGAACCTGGTCAAATCACTAAAAAAGTTAATTAATATTTTTCTAAAAATTGGTAAAAAAGGAATTCATTTGTTAATTTAAAATAAATAGATATATTATTAATATTATTTCTATTAATAGAATCTATAGTATAAATGGTTAAATGATTTATTATAATTTATTATTTAAAAAATTGAATAATAATAAATTCATTTAAAAATAGATATATTATTAATATTATTTCAAATCTCTAGTATAATATTAATATTATAATGGTCATTACTATTTATTATTTAATATTAATAATAAATATATATACTATTAAAATGTTAGTTAAATAGATATATTATTAATCTTGTTTCAAATATTAAGAGAATCTATAGTATGATACTTCATATTTTAATTATAATGGTCATTATATAATATATATTAAATGCTTTATTATTATTCAATTATTATATGGTAATAAATCCTTACTATTTTTATAATTTAGTTACATTAGGTAATTATGTAATAACTTAATGGTCCATTGGTAAGTTCTTTAAAATATATCATATTCATTATTTAAATATAATGGTCATTAAATTAAGTTATATAAAGTAATATAAGTTATGGTAAACTAAATAATGGTAAACTAAAAATAATGGTCCTAATAAACTATATCTTCATATAACCTATATTAATTAATATTCCCAAATTATTTAAATACAATAAATAGTATTAAATTACTATTATAATATAGTTACAATCGGTAACTGTGTATATTTAAATTTAAGGGTCCAATGGTAAACCACATCATCATTTTTACTAATTATTTAAGTTTATTAATAATCTATATTTACTTAATAAATTATAATTCTAATATTATAAATAGTATTCAAGTTAAATCATTATTATGTAAATACCATAATTCAAGTATATGTTTCTTAATAATAGCATATCCATATTATATCATATATTTCTAATACTTTGTTGTTTATCATTTGAACCTCTTATAATTAATTTAGTAATTTATATCCATTAAATTATCAGTACAAGGCAATGAAGAAGAATTAAAAACCTATGCAAAGAAACTAATCTAATTTAAATTCACCCCTGGGATAAGGTTAATACTATAATTAGCCCGAAATTACCTAATAACAATTAACTAAATCCTGCACTCCAAAACCCGCCAAAAACAGAACTTGAGGACAGGGAAGACAAAAACCCTGAGACCTAACAAAAGGGGAATGAGGAGGCTAGGAAGACAAGGCTGGGACCCAGCAACGGCTAATCTTCCAACCATCATCCCTATTAAGATTGTTCGGCCTTTTCTCAATCTCCAGGGCCTCTCTAAACTTTCGATGGTGAAACTGCGCAACTTTGGCAATGACTTGAGCATCTTCTATACAGACATGATGCATAGTCTTCCCCGCATGCTCAGCCAGGGCTGAGGACTTGGTCCTACCATGTCTTAAGTCAGCCGAATGCTCGCTAATCCGTTGATTGATCGAGCGACCAGTCTCACCAATATAAGGGGCCCCACAGGAACAGGGAATGGCATAGACGCCCTTCATCTCCTTAGGGTCAATAGGATCTTTCACAGACCTGAGGGAGCTACGGATAGTGCGGAGAGGTCTAAAGGTTGCGGGCACATCATACTTCCTCAGAACCCTCGCAATCCTATCTGTGGTCCCTTGGATGTAAGGAAGGTTCACACCGAGGAAATGGTCTTTAGGGACTCTTCGGATTGAAGGCTCCTTCTTGGCCCTGAGGAAGGCTTTTCGACCCAGGTGCCTATTGTAACCATTCTTCTCAAAGACATCAAGGAGATGAGCCTTCTCCGCTTCCAGGCTCTCCTCATCCGAAATTCTTACAGCACGTGTGGCCAGCGTGCTAAGAACCCCTAACTTCTGAGCGGGGAAATGATGCGAAGACGCATGCAAGTATTGTTCAGTATGCGTCTTCTTTCTAAACACCTGATGAGAGAAGGAACCATCCACCTTCTTAGAGATGAGAACATCCAAGAACGAAAGACAACCATTATCTTCTTTTTCCATGGAAAAAGAAGATAATGGTTGTCTTCCGTTCTTGGATGTTCTCATCTCTAAGAAGGTGGATGGTTCCTTCTCTCATCAGGTGTTTAGAAAGAAGACGCATACTGAACAATACTTGCATGCGTCTTCGCATCATTTCCCCGCTCAGAAGTTAGGGGTTCTTAGCACGCTGGCCACACGTGCTGTAAGAATTTCGGATGAGGAGAGCCTGGAAGCGGAGAAGGCTCATCTCCTTGATGTCTTTGAGAAGAATGGTTACAATAGGCACCTGGGTCGAAAAGCCTTCCTCAGGGCCAAGAAGGAGCCTTCAATCCGAAGAGTCCCTAAAGACCATTTCCTCGGTGTGAACCTTCCTTACATCCAAGGGACCACAGATAGGATTGCGAGGGTTCTGAGGAAGTATGATGTGCCCGCAACCTTTAGACCTCTCCGCACTATCCGTAGCTCCCTCAGGTCTGTGAAAGATCCTATTGACCCTAAGGAGATGAAGGGCGTCTATGCCATTCCCTGTTCCTGTGGGCCCCTTATATTGGTGAGACTGGTCGCTCGATCAATCAACGGATTAGCGAGCATTCGGCTGACTTAAGACATGGTAGGACCAAGTCCTCAGCCCTGGCTGAGCATGCGGGGAAGACTATGCATCATGTCTGTATAGAAGATGCTCAAGTCATTGCCAAAGTTGCGCAGTTTCACCATCGAAAGTTTAGAGAGGCCCTGGAGATTGAGAAAAGGCCGAACAATCTTAATAGGGATGATGGCTGGAAGATTAGCCGTTGCTGGGTCCCAGCCTTGTCTTCCTAGCCTCCTCATTCCCCTTTTGTTAGGTCTCAGGGTTTTTGTCTTCCCTGTCCTCAAGTTCTGTTTTTGGCGGGTTTTGGAGTGCAGGATTTAGTTAATTGTTATTAGGTAATTTCGGGCTAATTATAGTATTAACCTTATCCCAGGGGTGATTTTAAATTAGATTAGTTTCTTTGCATAGGTTTTTAATTCTTCTTCATTGCCTTGTACTGATAATTTAATGGATATAAATTACTAAATTAATTATAAGAGGTTCAAATGATAAACAACAAAGTATTAGAAATATATGATATAATATGGATATGCTATTATTAAGAAACATATACTTGAATTATGGTATTTACATAATAATGATTTAACTTGAATACTATTTATAATATTAGAATTATAATTTATTAAGTAAATATAGATTATTAATAAACTTAAATAATTAGTAAAAATGATGATGTGGTTTACCATTGGACCCTTAAATTTAAATATACACAGTTACCGATTGTAACTATATTATAATAGTAATTTAATACTATTTATTGTATTTAAATAATTTGGGAATATTAATTAATATAGGTTATATGAAGATATAGTTTATTAGGACCATTATTTTTAGTTTACCATTATTTAGTTTACCATAACTTATATTACTTTATATAACTTAATTTAATGACCATTATATTTAAATAATGAATATGATATATTTTAAAGAACTTACCAATGGACCATTAAGTTATTACATAATTACCTAATGTAACTAAATTATAAAAATAGTAAGGATTTATTACCATATAATAATTGAATAATAATAAAGCATTTAATATATATTATATAATGACCATTATAATTAAAATATGAAGTATCATACTATAGATTCTCTTAATATTTGAAACAAGATTAATAATATATCTATTTAACTAACATTTTAATAGTATATATATTTATTATTAATATTAAATAATAAATAGTAATGACCATTATAATATTAATATTATACTAGAGATTTGAAATAATATTAATAATATATCTATTTTTAAATGAATTTATTATTATTCAATTTTTTAAATAATAAATTATAATAAATCATTTAACCATTTATACTATAGATTCTATTAATAGAAATAATATTAATAATATATCTATTTATTTTAAATTAACAAATGAATTCCTTTTTTACCAATTTTTAGAAAAATATTAATTAACTTTTTTAGTGATTTGACCAGGTTCTTTAGGTCAAATTAGCCGTTAGAATTTTAGCCGTTGGAGTCTCTGCACACTATATTTAATCGAGCTAAGCCAGATTGGTTCTTCAACTTGTCCTGACGATGAACCACACTGGTTGGTTCGAAACGCGTCGACAAAAGGTTGATTATGTGATTTTGCCGAAGATTTCTAGACAATGTTATGGATCACAGAAGTCTAAATTCCTTAAAATAACTTTTTTTATCTCTTCACCCAAGTTTTTCATGTGATTAACAATCTCATCTATATGTAGGAAGTAATGAGCTATACTTTCATCATTGTGAATTTTGAGAGTTTCATATTGAATTCTGAGAGATTGCAGTTTTGCACATTTTACCTGATTGTCTCCTTCATAGCTTAGAACGATCTTGTCCCATATTTCTTTGGTGGTTTTGAGCTGCATAAACTTGACAAATTCTAATTGTGACAAACTCCCCAATATTGTATTGAAAGCCTTGGCATTTGTTTCATACTACTTTTTACCTGCCGTATCTATAGGAATTGCTGATGGAAATGTATATCCTCCTTCCACGATTTCCCAAACATATATTCCAAGATATTAAAGATAGTTTGTGGTTCTTACCTTCCAATAGACGAAGTTGCTCCCATCAAAGATTGGTGGTCTAATGGATCCCTCTCTTCCGTAGCTGCCCATGATAATAGATCTTCCTTCAAGCGATAAAGCTCCTTCTGAAGGACCTGCTCTGAAACCAATTGTTGGAAATAATACTGAGGGGGGGGGGTGAGTTAGTATTAGCAATTTAACAATATTTCATTTCCATAAACATGTGTGAAACTTGCGTGTATACGCAACTGTGTTTAGAGCAACCAGCGTATACCTTGCAAACTTATAATTTAGTTAGTTGATCTTTAATCTGTGTATCAGAACCATATAACCAGTAATCAAGTGCAGTAAACAGAACAAGCAATCACACACATGAACACAAGATATAAGGTGGAAACCCAATGTGGGTGAAAACCACCTGCTGCAATCATCTCTATATTTTTTAAATAAGAAACTTCTTTTTACAAATTTTGTACTGGTGCAGCCTTATACCAGTACGCAGGCTTCTACCTGTAGAAGGCTACAACCTTCTCTCATTCTCCAGCTTTTCCTAGAAGGGAGCTACAACCCCCTTAGCTCTTGTACTAGCTGATGTGTCTACTAGTATGTAGATGCTGGCCTACAGAAGGCTACAACCTTCTCTTTTCTTCCAAGGACCATGTTTCATAAATTTTCAGACTCGATCCATCAATAACATCAAATATTTATGCATCAACCAATCTCCTTTGTACCAACCAAAACTAAATTAAACAATCACTTTTCTAAATGATGTAACCAGAATATAGTAACAGTAACCAAAACCCAGAACACTACAACAGCAAATAGAAGTAGCTAAAACATATTTTATGAGACGTAAACTACTTCAATGTGTCGAACCTGCATTCATACACTGTTATATGAAGGCAGACCTGCGTATATGTTGTTTTGAAATGTGGAACCAGCATGTATATGCGCCTTTGCTATACTGAACCTACGTATAGATTTGTAAAAGATGATTTAACCTTTTCCACTATTCAGACATCAATTATACCCAGATCATCATATTTACAGATTACTACATGCAACAATTATTCAGATAAAAGATCAAAAACACACAAAGATACTTCTCTTCAAGCCTTAAGATCTTGCCCCATCAATAGAATTTATCCTTCTTCAAGCGGTTAGGTTCCTCCTTGATTCAGAATCAGCTATGCACCATAACCCAATGACCAATATTCTAGATCTTGCTCTTCATTAGATATTCAATACTTGAGTGCCTTTGCCTAATGATCTCCTCCTCCTTCTATAGTCTAGGCCTTACTCAATACCATGGTCCAAAACCACTTAGAAACAATACCTTGGACCAATTACCTAGGGTCAACACTTCAGACAAGATACCTTGGACCAATACCAGGGGTCAAAATACCAAGGACCAAATATCACAGACCAAAACCAAGTTTTCCAACATGTACATGCTTTTCTTTGTGTGAAAGTGTGTGTATACGCATACACGCCTTTTGGTCTGTGAACGCGCGTGTATACGCGGTTTGGTCAAGGGAAACCTGCGTATACCTCCTTTTCCTTCATTCTGTGATCTTGAACTATGATCTGTAATCTGAGTGAGTTGCCATCAAGGACAACACCTGTGTCATAGCGCCAAACATGTGTCATAATGCCAATAGGGAGATGATGACTTCCTGCTCGTTCACTTGTTTCAGCGGAACTTCTTTTGTCCACCGTGTGAAGTAATTTCTAGTAGTCAGAATATAGTGATGTTGCTTTGATGAATGTGGGAAAATATCCCCAATGATATCCAAGCCCCATTGTTAGAATGATTCTTCCACAACAACAGTCTACAGCGGGGTTGCTGACCTTCGGTTTTTTCAACGCATCTTTGACAGAACAAACACTTGCAAGAATAGTCATGTGCATCCTTAAACAATGTAGGCCAGTAGAAATCGGCCTGCATGACCTTGTACATTGTTGCATTACCCAAGAAGTGTCCCTCGGTTGGTCCATCATGGAGATCATATAACACCCTTTCTGAATCTTGTGCCTCCAGGGACCTGAGAAAGACACCATTGTGATGCTTTTTGTAAAGCACCCCATGTACCAACTGGTAAGATAGAGCTACGAGTCGAAGTGCCCTCTTCTGCCACATAGAAAAATGAGAGGGCACGATGTGATGTTATACGTACTGGTGCACTTTTGTGTACCAAGTGTCTTCATAAGAAGTGGGTGAGGGTCGCTCGTCATTGTACATTTCTATTTCTTTCTTCTAGCATGCGAGCTCTTCTTCTTCCTCCTGCACATGTATTGCTTCCATTGTTAATCTGCACAAACCATGACCCTTCATGATGTGAACTGGCTTGATTTCAATATCATACTCTTGTAGCCCTATCATCTAGTTTTCCCTCCTTTCACCTAGCTCTTTATTGAACAAGCAGTTCTATGATTGTTGGGTGCAACACAAAGACAATGCAATGGTTCTTCAGGAGGTAGGATTTGAAATGCTTCACTGTCTTTTACACTATGTATGCTTGTTTTTCCATGATGGGATAGTTGAGTTTGGGTCTTGTTGTCACTCACTGCTAAATATACTTGCATTTGTGAAAAGAGTGTAATGAATTTGAATCCATTTCCCAAGCCGAAAAATGATATTAGATCTTAAATGGACCCCCTCCATTGCAGAGTGCTCAGAAAGATATTTCCAATGGTATATGGAAGTCCAAAAATGGACTTCTGGATCAGAAGTTAAAGCAGATTAAAGATAACCTTGGAAAACCTAGAAAGCAAGGAGGAAAGGACCAAATACAAAGGAAAATTGCATATTGGAGGTCAGGGGCCTCAGGCACAGTAAATCTCTCATATTGGCAGTGGACAAGTCCTGTAGTCCTGCAATACTGCATCCCGTAACATCACGACAAATCTTGAATTTCCACAATACCGCATATTGGCCATATCGCATCCTACATTCCCACGATATGGCAGTTCCACAATCCCGCGATATCGCAATTCTGCATCCCGTAGTACCATGATCCCATAGGTCCCGCAGGAAACCGTGATCCTACAATCCCACAGGTCCCACAGGCTTACAATCTTACAGTCCCACAGTCTCGCAGTATCACAGTAAATCTCGCATATCGGCGATCGGCATGGCGGTGAGGTTCTAACTTTAAGAACCTTGTGATGCCATTGATTTGCGATACAATGTTAGATTGTCGTGGAAATACCTAAATCATTTAACAAAGGAAATGCATGAAAAACCAAGGTCAGGTGGGCCATTTTCTCTCTCCTACAAGGGGCCATGTGGCACAATCCCATCGGCCCATATGTATGACATGGCAGCTGATGCCATCAATGATGTGGCAATACAGAAGTGACATGTCGGTACGGAGGACATGTGGCATTCAAATTCGGCTTTTTCAGGGATCCTATAGGGTCATTTGCAGGTGACACGTGTCACCACTCACAGGGTGACACGTGGCAGTGATGACGTCACCCCCCCCCGCAGATCGGCATCAGAGATCGCTCACAGCAAATTTCATTCTTCCGGCGAAGTTCCTTCCTAGTCCGTGATTGCAATATGCGGGAACTCCCCAGACACGATATTTTATACATTGGAGTTATAGGGATGTCAGGTCCATCCCTTTCAAAAGCCTCACACTCATTCAACACTCTATCTTGCAAATCAATGATCGCGAGTGTCAAGGGGAAAATGCTAAAGGTAAAATGATATCAAGCATCAGGGTGCGGGATTCCAAGTAACAAAGGAAAAAGGCCCCCAGGAAGGGAGCCTGAAGGCCTTAGCACCCGAGGGCTAAGCCCCTAGTCATAGCCCCTGGTCATATGAGGGAAGTCATAGAAAGGGGTTGAAAGCATGAGGACTTAAAGGAAAGTCAGAACTCACCTGTTTCATCTTATTTTTGTGCGAACGGCCCACACCCGACAGAATATTTGTTACATCATCCCCAGGTGTATCTGAGCACCGAAAAGGATTGCGCAAAGCTTTAAAGGACGTATGGGTCGACATATGGGGTGTTGAATGGAAGTATGGAGCATTCAAGGTAAGTATGGGTGCATTCAAGATAAGGCCCTCTCATAGAACACATCTAGAGTCAACATCAAAGGAATTCAAGGGAGAACGGGCAGTGAACCGCCTCAGCAGCAAAAAAGAGCATGATGACACAGACATGTCTTGATTAGAAGCCTTCACAGGAACTAAAAAGTACCTCTTCCTCCATCTTCCTCTTGTTTCTTATTATTTTCTGTAGTTTCTTATTTCCAGGAAAGGGAGCAGATCTCGGTAATAATCTTTGGGCAACAGAACCTTAAACTGGCCGAGACAGCTAGTCTAGCAAACAATTGGAGATCATGCCAAGATATTTGTTTTAACTATAACCCAAGCTCTTCCCCTCTTCTTATAAATAGGGAAATCAACATTATAGAAGGGCTCTGAAATTTCTCAGCCAATGTGTCTTAACTCTGTGATACCAATTTGGCTCGTAAATCTGTAAGTGAATGACTTGTATTTCAAACTGTATTACTTTACACAGGCAAATCTTTTAGATTATCAAAGAAATGGTGGTGATTCCCCCTTCTTAGTATTACAGTATGTTATCCTCTCGTTTAATTCCATTATGTTCATATTCTTCTACGCATTCATGCTATAATAGCTACTAAAAATTATTTCATGCTTCCTTACAGATCCATCTGTGTTGATTTATTAATTCATAATGCATGTATGAAGGTTGAAGTTACATATGCAAACTACTCTATATGAATCATAGCACCCATCCTCTCTACAGTCCATTATCTCTGCTTGTAACTTAGATAAGTGTAGAATTTACCATGGCTTGTAGCTCTATGTGTTCAACATAGAATTATGGATGTTTTGGGATTTATAAGATGAGCTATGATTTCTCCTAATCCTCTCTCATTTACTCTACAAGCTTATTAATTTGTAAGAGCCTTTGTATTAATTGGCCTTTGCTATTTTATGTGATACTCCTGGGAACTGTGTTTGTGAGGAAGTACCTAAAATACATAACAGATAGCTTTGGAGGAATGAACCGAGCCCCCTTATTATCTTTCATTATGTGACAATTGGAGTGCTGCAAACCCCTCACATATAACCTTTCATGCACTCCTCTATTTAAGATGTCTTAGGCACTGGTATATAATCAACCCAGAGGTTGTCTCTAGGAGGTTTTCTATCTCCCTTGCAGCACTTGTGTTGTTGGTTTGAAATACATAACAGATAGCTTTGGAGGAATGAACCGAGCCCCCTTATTATCTTTCATTATGTGACAATTGGAGTGCTGCAAACCCCTCACATATAACCTTTCATGCACTCCTCTATTTAAGATGTCTTAGGCAATGGTATATAATCAACCCAGAGGTTGTCTCTAGGAGGTTTTCTATCTCCCTTGCAGCACTTGTGTTGTTGGTGTGATTTTAAGCAACAACATATTTCTGGCACCATCGCTGGGGAATGGGTTAGAATATTTTTCCCTGGGTGCGAAAAATTTTACATTTCCTCTGTTAGGTGAGCAAGGGAAGTGTGGGTTGAATATCTCTCACCTTGGCGACTCCATTGTCAATTTTATGGTAAACATCATGGCGACTCCACTGTCCATATCTCTGTTTGATCATCCTGGCTTTCAAGCATCCCCATACTCACTCTGATGCGATAGTAGCTGAAAAATTTCCCTACTTTTGAAACTGAAATCACTCATATAGGGAGGTTTTCGAGATGGCCCTTCCTGCATTTCTGGCCAACCAATTTTCCCCACTAGATTTCTCTTCTATTGTTGGTTATCCCAATCATGTCCCTGTGTTTCATGAGTGGAATACCTATTTTCCTAGATTCAGTGGGAACACAGAGAGAAGACCTTACTAGCACCTCAAATACTTTCATGAATGCATGGAGAAACAAGGTATTCTTCTTAAAGATGTACAAATGAAGTTGTTTAAATTGTCTTTAGATGAGGATGCTAGAGTCTGGTATAGAACAACCTCGTGGCAGCATATCTTCCCTAAGAATTTTTCATACAGCGTTCAAACACTATTACAAAGGATTATATCCACTAAATGCTCTATTTGAAGATTGTTGTACATACTTTAATGATGAATACATTTCCAAGGTTGATGACTCTGCTAAAGATGTTTGTGGAGCTCCAATCCACAAAAACATCTACTCGCATCAAGAAGCATCACCCACTGAGCGAGAAAGTGAAGAAGGAAACATCATTGAGCTACCAACAAACCTTTTGGGGAGTGATTCAACCGAATGTGATGTTTACCCTTCCTATGATGAATACGACTCTAGTGAAGAGTCAAATGATGCAGAGCCACAACGCTTCCAGTCAGGGGAAGCTACGTAAGAAGAGGAAGCCCACTAGGAAGTCAACAAATAGCCTCCAGTTTGCAATGTTCATCTTTTTGTTGGAGAAAAAGACCAAGACCCTCTCATCTCTGACTCTTACAACTCGGAAACTGAAGATTCTACTGTAGATTTCCAAGAAGGTTGGCCCATCGACAAATGGGTAACAAATGATCAACAACAAGATTTTCTCGAAAATTCTAAAGATGTGGAGCTAAGAAGTGTTTGTGGCTTCCCTAGCCAAGAGGATATTGGTCAGCAGACTGCTCATGAAAAGGAGGTAGCTGCACATTTTCCTTGTGAATTCCATGACTCTGTGGCTGAGTACATGAGCATATTTTTAATCCAGCAACATAGGTTTTTTCAGTAGCATGTATCAGGTTCCTTGTTTGAATACTTTTCATGGTGCATGCTTATTTTTATTTTTATTTTTCAACAACATGAAGGCACTAGGTCCAACACCCAAATGCTAGCCTAGCTCCATTGGAGGGTTGAACTCACCTAGGTGACTTAAGCTCTGGTGCATAAGTAGGAATATACATAAATAAGCTCACCAGCTAAAAATTTTCTTTTCATCTTGTTAGAATATTTATTTATGCATTTTTTAGATTGATGAGGAAAGTCCCATGGAGATTTTGATAGTTACAAAGCTCATATATTTCTGACTCCATGCCCAATGGTGAAGGATACTGGTCTGTAGGTTCTTAGCACCTTTCCAGCAAGGCACTGTCCCCAGTAGGATCCAATGTTGTCACTCACTACTAAATATGCTTGCAGCTGTGAAAAGAGTGAAAAAGGGTAGTGAAGTTGAAGCCATTTCCCAAGCCACATAATGTTATCAGACCTTAATCGAACCCCATCCATAGCATAGTGCTCAGAAATTTCTTTCCAACAGTATATGGAAGTCCAAAAATGGACTTATGGATCAGAAGTTAAAGAAGATTAAAGATAACCTTGGAAAACCTAGAAAGCAAGTAGGAAAGGACCAAATACAAAGGAAAATTTCATAATGGAGGTCATGGGCCCCAGGCACAGTAAATCTCAATATCAGCAGTGGACAAGTCCCGCAATCCCGTATCTCGAAACATCACAATGAATCCCTCATTCCTGCAATATCTCATATCGGCCATATCGCATCCCACATTCCCACAATATCGTAGTCCCACAGTCTCGTGATATCGCAATCCCACATCCCGCAAGTCCTGTAGTACCATGATCATGTAGTCCTTCAATCATGTAGGTCTCGCAGTACCGCGATCCAGCAGTACTGTGATCCCGTAGTCCCATAGTACCGCAATCCCGCAATCTCATAGTATCGCCGTAAATATCACATATTGGCGATCGGCGTGGCGATGAGGTTCTAAATTTAAGAACCTTGTGATATTGTCGATTTGCGATACAATGTTAGATCATCGGGGAAATGCTTAAATCATTTAACAAAGGAAATGCATGCAAAACCAAGGTCAAGCGAGCCATTTTCTCTAACTCCAAGGGGCCACGTGGCGCAATCCCATCGGCCCGTATGTATGACATGGTAGTTGACATCATCATTGACGTGGCATTACAGAAGTGATGTGCCAAAACTGAGGACACGTGGCATTAAAATTTGGCATTTTCAAGAGTCCTATAGGGGCATTTCCGGGTGACACCTATCACCACTCACAAGGTGACACGTGGCAGCAATGATGTCACTCACCCCCCCCAAATCGATAATTAATGATCACGCACAGTAAATTCCATTCAATTGTTGAATTTCTTTCTCGACCCCCGATTGCGATATGTGGGAACTCCCTGAATGCGATATTTTATACACTGGAGCTATAGGGATGTCAGGTTCATCCCTTTCAAAAGCCTCACTCTCATTCAACACTCTATCCCACAAATCAGCTATCATGAGTGTCAACGGGAAAAGGCTAAAGGTAAAATTCTATCAAGTGTCAGGGTGTAGGATTCCAAGTAACAAAGGAAAAATTCCCACAGGATGGGAGCTTGAAGGCCTTAGCGCTTGAGGGCTAGGCCCCCAGTCATATGAAGGAAGTCATAGAAAGGGGTTGAAAGCATGAGGACTTAAAGGGAAGTCAGAAATCGCATGTTTCGTCTTATTTCTGTGTTAAAGACCCGCACCCAACAGATTGCTTGTTACATCTTAAAACACATCCCCAGGTTTATCAGAGCGCTGAAAAAGGTTGTGCATAGCTTTAAAGGATGTATGGGTCAACAGTTGGGGTGTTGAATGGAAGTATGGAGCACTCAAGATAGGTATGGGCGCATAAGGCCCTCTCGTAGCACGCATCCAGAGTCAACGTCGAAGGAATTTAAGGGAGAATGGATAGTGAACGCCTCAGCAGTAGAAAAGAGCATGATGGCAGAGACGTGGCTTGATCAAAAGCCTTCATAGGAACCACAAAGGACCTCTTCCTCCATCTTCCTCTTGTTTCTTATTATTTTTCGTAGTTTCTTATTTCCAGGAAAGGGAGCAGATCCCGATTATAATCTTTGGGCCAAAGGGCCTTACACTGGTTGAGAAATTTAGTCTGGGAGACATTTGGAGCTTAGGCCAAGATATTTGCTTGAAATGTAACCCAAGCTCTTCCCCTCTTCTTATAGATAGGGGAAAGCAACATTATAGAAGGGTTCCAGAATTTCTCACCAACGGGTCTGAACTCTATGATACCAATTTGGCTCATAAATCTATAAGTGAATGACTTGTATTTTAGACTGTATTACTTTACAAAGGCATATCTTTCATACTATCAAATAAATGGTGGTGATTCCCCCTTCTTAGTATTACAGTATGTTATCCTCCTATTTAATTCCATTATGTTCATATTCTTCTCTCCATTCATGCTATAATAGTTGCTAGAAATTATTTCATGCTTCCTTACAAATCCATGTGTGTTTATTTATTAATGCATAATGCATGTATGAAGGGCTGAAGTTATATCTTCAAACTGATTTATATGAATCATAGCACCCACCCTCTCTGTAGTCCATTATCTATGCTTGTAACTCAAACAAGTGTATAATTTCCCATGGCTTGTAGCTCTATGTGTTCAATATAGAATTTTGTATGTTTTTGGCTCTATATGATGAGTTATGCTTTCTCCTAATCCTCTCTCATTTACTCTACAAACTTATTAAGCTATAAGACCCTTTGAAGTAATCGGCCTCTGCTATTTTATGTGATACTCCTAGGAACTGTGTATGTGAGGAAGTACCTGAAATACATAACTCATACCTTTGGAGGAATGAACCGAGCCCCCTCATTATCTTTCATTACGTGACAATTGGAGTGCTGCAAACCCCTCACATATAACCTTTCATGCACTCCTCTATTTAAGATGTCCTAGGCACTAGTCTACAATCAACCCAAAGGCTGTCTCTAGGAGGCTTTCTATCTCCCTTGCAGAAATTATGTTGTTGGTGCGATTTTAAGTGACAACATCTTTCTGGTGTCGTTGTCGGGGAATGGATTAGAATATTTTTCCTTTGGTACGAAATTTTTTTTACATTTCCTGTGTTAGGGGAGCAAGGGAAGTGTGGGTTGAATATCTCTCACCTTGGAAACTCCACCATCAATTTTATGGTAAACATCATGGCAAATCCATTGTCCATATCTCTATTTGATCATCCTGGCTTTCAAGCAGCCCCATACTCACTCTGATGCGACAGTAGTTGAAAACTTTCCCTACTTTTGAAACTGAAATCACTAATATAGGGAGGTTTTCGAGATGGCCCTTCCTGCACTTCTGGCCAACCAATTTGCCCCACTGGATTTCTCTTCTATTGCTGGTTATTCCAATCATGTCCTTGTGTTTCATGAATGGAATACCTATTTGCCTAGATTCAATGGGAACACAGAGAGAAGACCTGACCAACACCTCGAAGACTTTCATGAATGCATGAAGCAACAAGGTATTCTTCTTGAATACGTACAAATGAAGTTGTTTAAATTGTCTTTAGATGGGGATGTTAGAGTCTGGTACAGAACAATACCTCGTGGCAACATATCTTCCCTAAGAAGTCTTTATACAACATTCAATCACTATTACAAACGATTATATCCACTGAATGCTCTATTTGAAGATTTTTGCACAGATTCTGATGATGAAGACATTTCCGAGGATTTCCTGTATGTATGACATGGTAGCTAACGTCATCAATGACGTGGCAGTATGGTAGTGACGTGCTAGTACGAAGGATATGTGGCATTCAAATTCGGCATTTTTAGGGGTCCTATATGGGAATTTCTGGGTGACATGTGTCACCACTCACAGGGTGACATGTTGCAATGGTGACTTCACCCCCCAACCCCCCTGCCCCTCACCCCCGCAGATCGATAATCAGTTATCGCACATAGTAAAGTTCATTCTTCCGCCAAATTTCCTTCCCGGCCCACGATTTCGATATGCGGGAACTCCAAAGACGCAATATTTTATACACTAGAGTTATAGGGATATCAGGTTCATCCCTTTCAAAAGCCTCACACTCATTCAACACTCTATCCTGCAAATCTGCGATCGTGAGTGTCAAGGGGAAAAGGCTAAAGGTAAAATGCTATTAAGCGTCGGGGTGTGTGATTCCAAGTAACAAAGGAAAAAGGCCCCCCGTGCGGGAGCTTGAAGGCCTTAGTGCCTGAGGGCTAAGCCCCTGGTCATAGCCCCTAGTCATATGAAGGAAGTCGTATAAAGGGGCTGAAAGAATGAGCGCTTAAAGGGAAGTCGGAACTTTCCTGTTTCGTCTTATTTATGTGTTAAAGGCCCACACCCAACAGACTACTTGTTACATCATAAAACGCATCCCTAGGTGTATCAGAGCGCCGAAAAGGATTGCGCATAGATTTAGAGGATGGATCAGTCGGCAATTGGGTTTTTGAATGGAAATATGGAGCATTCAAGCCAAGTATGGGTGCATTCAAGATAAGGCCCTCTCATAGCATGCATCCAGAGTCGGTGGTGAAGGCATTTAACGGAGAATGGATAGTGAACTGCCTCAGCAATAGAAAAGAGGATGATGAAAGAGACGTGGCTTGATCAGAAGCCTTCACAAGAACCACAAAGGACCTCTTCCTCCATGTTCCTCATGTTTCTTATTATTTTCTATAGTTTCTTATTTCCAGGAAAGGGAGCAGATCCTGATTATAATCTTTGGGCAGCATAACCTTACACTGGCTGAGACAACTGGAGCTCAGGCCAAGATATGTGTTTTAACTATAACCCAATATCTTCCACTCATCTTATAGATAGTGGAAGGCAACATTATATAAGGGTTCCGAAATTTCTCACCCAATGGATCTGAACTTTGTGATACCAATTTGGCTCGTAAATTTGTAAGTGAATGACTTGTATTTTAGACTGTATTACTTTACATAGGAAGATCTTTCAGACTATCAAATAAATGGTGGTGATTCCCCCTTCTTAGTATTACAGTATGTTATCCTCCTGTTTAATTCCATTATGTTCATATTCTTCTCTGCATTCATGCTATAATAGTTGCTAGAATTATTTCATGCTTCCTTACAGATCCATGTGTGTTGATTTATTAATGCACAATGTCTGTATGAAGGGCTAAAGTTATATCTTCAAAATTATCTATATGAATCATAGCACCCATCCTCTCTTCAGTCCATTATCTCTGCTTGTAACTCAAACAAGTGTAGAATTTCCCATGGCTTGCAGCTCTATGTGTTCAATATAGAATTATGGATGCTTTGGGCTCTATATGATGGTTTATGCTTTCTCCTAATCCTCTCTCATTTACTCGACAAGCTTATTAAGTTGTAAGACCCTTTCAAGTAATCGTCCTCCGCTATTTTATGTGATACTCCTAGGAACTGTGTGTGTGAGGATGTACCCGAAATACATAAATCATACCTTTGGAGGAATTAACATAGCCCCCTTATTATCTTTCATTACGTGACAATTGGAGTGCTACAAACCCCTCACATATAACCTTTCATGCACTCCTCTATTTAAGATGTCCTAGGCACTGGTCTACAATCAACCCAGAGGTTATCTCTAGGAGGATTTCTATCTCCCTTGCAACACTTGTTCTTTTGGTGCGATTTTAAGTGACAACAGGTCCTTTAAGGCTTGTACTCATGAAAGAGATGGGTCGCTCATTGTTTAGCTCATCCTTCTAAGTGAACATAGTCGTGAGTGAAGTGTCGAAAGCAAAGGTATAGAGCAAGAAATATTTGTTTAAATTTGGGTTGTACAATGCAAGTGCTTCTAATATAACTTGCTTGATATAGGTGAATGCGTCCTTTTCCTTGTTTCCCCAACTGTAGAATGTGTCCTTCTTGATCATCTCTTGGATGGGTTTGACATTCTGCACATAATCAAAGATGAAATTTCTGAGGAAGTTGATCTTCCCCAGGAAAGACTGCATGGAATTCTTGTTCGCGGGGTGAGGAGTCTATGTGATGGTCTGAACTCTGTCTAGATCCACCTTGATCCCAATCTTGGCAATGATGTGTCCAAGAAGGTTGCCCTCAGACACTACGAAGATGCTCTTCTTGGGATTCAAGGATATCCCATATTTTTGACATCACTCAAAGATTTTCTTATGATAGTGTAGGTGGTCTGACCCTTGTCTTGATAAGACTATCACGTTAGCAAGGTATACCACCACGCTCTCTCCGATGAGCCCACAGAAGGCGATGTCCATTACGCATTGAAAAGTTGCGCTTGCATTTACCAGTCCAAATGACATCCTTCAGAAAGTGAACATACCCCACTTAGTATGGAAGGTTGTTTTATGTTTGTCAGGCTCTGCTACCAGAACCTGGTTGCATCCTTAAAATTCATCAAGCAAAGAAAACATCTCTTCTCCAGATATTGTCTACAATATATGTTCCATGGACAACACTGGGTAGTTGTCCTTATCCAAGGTACAGTTGAGATTACGGAAATCGAAACACAAGCTTATCTCCCCGGACTTCTTTCTAGTAGGGACTATATTGGAAACCCACGTGGAATGTCGAACTTTCTAAATGATATGAGCATCCAAAAACTTAGTCAATTCTTTCTGTATGAGGGTCTCAAGTGAAGGATGAACTTTCCTTAGCTTCAGTTGAAAAGGCTTGGTCCATTCCTTGATTGGTATGACGTGTTGGATTATCCGCGTGTCATATGTCTTGAGGGCAGCGTACGTCTACATGAATACATATCAGTACTGCTTGAAGAGGTGGATGAAATCTTATCACTCTGGAGGTGTGCAACACCTACCGATATTCACAAATTTCAGATCCTTATCCGTTCCCAAATTAATCTGTTCGTGCAACAATGTAGAGTTGTGGGTTTTAGCATTGAAAAGTCCTTGAAAGCTGTTATGAAATTCAGATAACTTCGCAAGTGATACCACACCCTTGGGATGAGGTTGCCTTTTCTTACATCAGCTACATCCTGCAGAGACTTCTTGTGCTCGTCCTCGTCTATTTTTGCACCTTGAAGACGTCAATGTTGGCCATGAAATGAAGTATCTATTGATCATCATCAAAAACATGTAAATTAGTGATGCTTCCTGGGATAGATGGTTTATACAAATTTTCAATAGAAAATTTATTCCTTAACGATGTCATCCTAGCAGTTGTGTTTTCCAAATCATCTGCAACTGCGTTACGGATTCTTGGTACATAAATTATATTAAAAGTTTGGAATTGAGAGATAAGTCACCATACCTCTTGTTGATAACTTTTAAGATTGGATGACACATAGTGTATGGTGTTATGTACTTGACACACCACGCTCTCTAAGTCATCTACCACTTTTAACACAACAACGTTGAGGTTGATGGCTTTCTGTAAGCCCAAAACAGGTGCTTCATGCTCGACGTGTTGTTTGTGCACTCAAACTCCAAGTGGCTAGACATTAAGTGTTTCCTCTGCAACGAGTTTTTTAACACACAACTAGCTCCAGAGCCCTCCTGCATCTTGGATTCGTCAAAGTACATGGTCCACATATCATCTGTCAAAAGACTTATTGCCGCACTAGTACTAATATCGCTACTAACACTATTATTACAAAGTATTGTACAAGTTTCATTCTCACCAGTTGGGCAAGGAAGGAGATGCAGCTGTGTCTCTGGTGGGGTCGGGGATGGTTGTGCAATATAGCACCCCAACTGTGTCTCCAGAAAGTAATTGTCAAACATAAGTTTTGCGAAGGCCAATGATTCATTTTCTCCATTCAAGGGAGTAACATTGTGCTTCATGTATCTCTCTAACAACACCCAGATCTAGTTGTTTCTGCCCTTATACGGAAGCCATAAATGTGACCAGTCAGTGGCAAAGTATCCTTGGAGCTTGCTTGACGAATCTCTACTGAGCAATATGTCACATGCTTCCAAGATGTCCACAATCACAATATTGATGCATTGATGAACTCGTCCATCGTATGATAACTAGATGATCACATCCTAGAGTTCACCAATTACCGACACACATGTTCTGTCAAGTTGGATGATCTACGCAGTTGTCTTGCTCCATTGGGCATTGATCTTCTTAACGATGGAGAGTGGCATGACATTGAATGATGCATTAGAATCAACCAAATAGTTGTGGACATTGAAATTAAAGATTTCAAATGATAACAGGAAAGGTGGGTATAGTGAATTTGCCTCCTCCATACGGAGCGCATTGAACACAGATGTGAGTGTATCAGCAGACTTACTTGGTTCCTTGCTGGAAGAGGTAGCATCACCTGTAGAGGTTTGCCCAAGTGTGTGCAAAAGAATGTCTCGTTGACTCATGATTTTGGTTAACTCATACAGATATATGTTTGCACGAGTTTTCTTCATATCCTCTACAATGTTGTAATCCAAAGCAATCAGACTCACTGAGGTGTCTAGGGGTAGACTTGTGTTCGTGGTGTCTGGTGGGATGCTCTTGTCTTTGTTTCTCACAAGCGTACTCTTTGTTGTAGTTGTCTTCCCAAACTTGCTCTGATTTTTCTATGTTTATTTGACCGGTATATCTATTGTCCTTAGCATGTCTTTTCTTACCTTGTCTCTCAGTATCTCAATCACAATCGAGACCTCTTGACTTCTCAAGTTGTATCGATTATTCTTCTTTAGGATAGGACCATCACTCGAAGGCTCCTTCTCTGTGGTGGTCTTATGGGATTCACGCGAACACTGATACATATTTACTGTATGCCCAATATTTGGGGCTTCATCAGATGCAACATCTTTTTCATCTTCAACGTTAGGCTCATCTTGTTCATTGACCACGATGCCTTCGGAAAATCATGTGGCCATTCTACTCATAATATGGTTCCAATCCAGGCATGTTCTTTCCTAATAGTTTTCATGGTGGAATGAATAGTACAATTCTATCACGAGCTTGTCAAGGTTCAACACCAAGTTGGAGCTCTACGCATATTTGGTTGGCTGGCTATTGTTGCTACTTGAAGCTACATTGTTTTTCAGTAGGTACTTTGGAGGCGTGCTTCTCACGGCTGTCTCACTCGTCTGTTGTTTGAGTTTAGCAATTTCGGTAGTCATGGACTTGAGGAGACGAGTAAGGCTCTCAATGTCACTTGCTTCCTTTTCCTTAGCCTTACTCACAGAGGCCTGAGACCTCTTGTCATTGTCCTTGGAGTCAGTGGATTCATCATCTGCAATGACTCCAATAGCGCATAGGTCTTTTCCATAGCTATAACCTCTTCACAGTTTTTTGTTAGAGTTGGTCTCACAGCTCACTTGATGAACTATGCAATATTGGTCGGTAGGGTGGTCGTGTAGTAGTCAATGGTGATGGAGTCATGAGGTTTAGTGTCTACTGAGAACTTGTTTATAATTTGTTTAAACCTTTGATTGAAATCTTTGACCTTCTCATTCTGCTCCATCTTGAGACTACGCAGCTCCTTTAGTAACATGGTGGGGGTCTTGTCTTCAGAAAACTTCTTATTGTCTTATATGGGCTTGACCCAAGTTTGGAAGAATTATTTAGCCAAACAAATCCTGCAGTTACTGGCCCTTTCGACAACAGCCCGCGAAGCGCGGACTGAGGTCTCACCCGAGGTAGCAGGGGAGGGTGCTGGAACCAGGTTTCCACACCCTGGGGATGTCTTAGATGTGGTTTGGGGCTCAGGCGCTGTTCTGCAGCCTCGCACTATGTCAGATCCGTGCATATTGGAATACCCTTATCGCACTTATTACAGATGGAATCACTTATTACTGGTTTGATCTAGTTAAAACGGTCTTTAAGCATACATTTATTACTTTTGGTTACTTCGAGCATCAAGATTAATCCAATTCACATGAATTCAATCGTAGCAAATGCAGAAATCATAACAGTTCATTTATCATAAAAGAGTACAGTCACATTCAACACAGAATTCAGAAGAAACTTATCTTTATTAGCAATATTCAACAATACATCCAGATCCACCCTGCACACTCAGCTGCAAGGGTCCGCACACACAGCTACGGACTTTCTAGGCCTCTGCGCACACATCTGCAGAGCCTCTACCTTCTACCCTACTCCCTCGACTCGGTCTTACATATGCTTTCAAGTTATTTCCTTTCAGAACCCATTACATTCCATCTTTTTCCATAACTACTTTCCCTCATAGAGCCCCACTCTATTTATACTTACCCTTGGCCAGCAATCCCTCCGCGGGGTGACTCTATTACTATTTCTTTACATTATTTTTGGGCAGACTACCCTTTGACTCAACCTACTATAGTTCGCACTTCCTGCTTACTGCAGAGTCTTTTACCCTAATATTACCCAAAATTCTAGGCTTCGCACCCCATACTCATTCCACGGGGCTTGTGCTACCCAACAGTCCCCCAACACAATCATCGTGACTCATCCCGAGTCACTTACTAGCATGGCTAGACGCTCAGTCTTGGCTTCGCGATTCGCCTTTCGTTGAGTGGCACTCGTCATCCAGCTGCTCCTACTTTGTCTTCTGCAACACTTTTCCAGCTTAAGTGTTTCTACCCTATCTTCGCAACTGATGATGCTCATTCTGCTCTGCTCGGTTAACATAGAACACCCCCTCCGAAGATTTTAGCGTGAGCGGGGGAGCCGCATACAGGACCTCCTGGTACCACCGTAGTTCTTCCAACCAACGTATCTTCTCTTCGCACCATCCACTGCAACCTGTGTTGCAATTTTGTGAGACCCTAGCTGCTATCTACCGGATCCCACTCATCCAAAACCATCAGAGGCAACTTATTGATTGCATCTCCACCCATGGTTGTTGTTTGTCCATCCTCTTGTTGTTCTGTTGTAACGCGCCATCCTGCCCCTAGGCGGGGCGACGACATCGGGACGAATTCTACTTTGCATTCCCTATTTTCTGGTACATCCCCTGCTAATAATACTGCAGCCTGCGAGATACCCGCAACTGGCAATACCAGACTCTGTAGAGAGTCTTGCCCCCCTTTTGGCCAAATTACTACCTTCGGGTGCTTGCCGGGTGCAGAGATGCTGAATAGATCCATCTGTATTTCCAAAGCATAGGTTGCCTAGCGGATTCCCCATGGTAAATTATAAGCCATGTGAACTTCAAATGCCCGGATTGCCGCTCGTTCCAGCTCGTGTAATCTTCCCGTGTGAAATCTGTGGTCAATCACTTCATATCTAGTTCGTACTGTAGTTCTTAATTGCCCACCGCCCGCTCCCTTTTGCCATAATGCAGCCATCTTGTCATGAACAGTGGTATTAACGGTAATCATTCCTTGGAGCGGCGCACCCGCATGGCTCTGTCTGCAAAACCATGCTCCTGATTGTTGGCCAATTGTACATGTACCTTGATACCGATGCATCTTTTCCTCAGAATACTTTATCATCCCTCGCTCTCTTTCAACTGGTCGGAGCAGTGAGACTCTTCATGGAATGGTTAGTCAGGCGATCGGCCTGCCCATATAGAGCTTCAGGCGACTACCATTCACTCTTCCCGGGAAGGGGTCTCCGTTGAGCTTATCCAGCTAAACTGCGCCCCCATCAGTTACTTCTTGAACGACATAAGGCCCCAACCAATGCCTACGGAGTTTACTTGGGAATTTTTCAAACTTACTGTCATATAAAAATATCAGGTTATCCTTCTTGAATGTTAAGATTAGGTATGTTCTATGCTAGAGCAATTTATTTAAATTTTCACAGTTAGCAATCACATCAGCATTACGATAAACTACAGATAGAACATAAATATAAAACGCAGAAGACAAGCCAAGACAAGAGAACACAAGATATGGCGCGAGCCAGGGACAAACCCCACAACGTGTGGGGAAACCCTTTGATCAAATCTACTTTTATATTCAAAATTCAGTAGAGAGAGAGAGAGTGCATTTACAACAGAAGTCAACACTTTGACTTTATCTAGATCTAAGCATAGATCATCTCCTATAACGATGATATCAATTGAAGACATTTTGCTTCAACTGATACCTATCATCATGCTGCATCTGGTTCTCTAGTTGCACCACTGCATACTACATCATGCGGCTGTCCATGTCCATGATCTTGCTCAAACTAATGTGCATCATCATCATGCTGCTGCCCCTGCTAATGTATCATTGTGCTGCCCATGCACATAATCTCATAGTGCTTCCCATCATGTGCTGCTCATGCTCCATGTATTCGTTTCACAACCCATCTACAATATATCATGTTGCTGCCCAAGACTGCATTATATATATGTGCCCAGATCACACAACGTTCTTATCTCTATGCCACCGAAGGACTGCTCTTATTCATGCGAGATTAACCCAATACTAGAATGCTGAGATTACCTATACACTTCAGTTATTCGAATGTGACTGCACTTAATACTTCATTCCAGATACCCTCATATCTCGCTGTAGCTTATGAACAGCGTGTCATGACATGACATGAACTGCGTTCATATCTGGCTGTAGCTTTTGACTACGGCTCTTGATTCAGCTGTGTATGTATTGTGTTCCATATATGACTGCGGTTACAGCATGTCAATATATCAATGCGGCTACCATGTGGACAGCGGCTAAGTTCTCCAATTGTGCGTGTATAGACTGCGTTCCAAGATATATGTTATGACTGCGTGGCATATTATATGAATGCCCAGCGTATAGTCTAGGGCATCATCTGCGTGCAAACCGCATGAGCTTCTTTTGAAGTTCTATATTTTGAGCTCGGATATTTCTCTCCTCAATACCAAGCATGACTCTACACACAAACCATAATCGTCTCCCAAACCCTAGAAATCGATCCATATTCCTTAAAAATGATATCTTTCCTGACTTCGCGCTGGATTCCGCTAGCTAGTTTCTGCACTTTGAATCTCCATAACAAACACACAAATGATAATAATGTAATGTAGAAGAACAACTCTTTCAAATATTTCCTGTCTTAGTTCTGCGTTTCTCTTACTGAATCTCCAACAACCTTGGCTTAGTTTTGTGCATAAGCAATTCTTATATCTCGACCACGCGTGTCCCTACAAACCCCGATTGTTGAACTGTGTTCTATTTCTGAGTCTGTAATGCACGCTCTCCTTTGTCGTATATCGTTGGCTTGTCCTTTGTAATGCGTTTTAACCTTGGGTGGACTTCGTGCGAACCCGCACTACCAATGCTCTGCGCATTTGAATGACAATTCATTTCATGCGTATTGCTTGGCCTGTGTCCATTACAGCGTACAGTTGTCTCTCCCTTCAACTGCGGCTAAGTGACCTTAGTTGACTGCGGCTAGGGCTTATTAGGCCAGCGTATATTATTCTATTACGTTGACTGCGTATCAATGTCCAGCATTACGTTGACTGTGTAGAGAGCGTATATATCATGAACCATAAACAGCGTAATATGTCCAGCGTATAAACACCGTTTCACTTCCACACTTAACTGTGCGTATAGTTGCTGGATTAGGGCATCGTACTTGTAGCTAGGGCATCATACTCTTTAGTATCTCTTCTCCAAAAACCCAAGACGTGGAGAGGAGATCACCTAAAGAGTGTGTCCTATAATGACTCCAAATCCTCTCTTATTTATACTAAAAACGTAGAGGTTGAATAGACACGTCGGTTGGGCTTCTAGAGCCTACGTAAGAGCTGGTCGGCTTGATAATAATTACATAAACAAAATAAATTCATATCTCCATAAATACTTATCGGAATCGGATGATCTTTGGATCAATCCTACACCTCTCGATGAGAGGGATCCAATAAAAATATCAGCTGCCATAAATAAATTGACCCACATGGAGTTTGGCCCTAGTTGCCAATTTAACACTCCCTCTCAACTAGGGATAACTCCATCCGCTGATCCATATGTACGAATGTACTATCTCTGCCATTAGTGCCTTGCACTACTCTGCCTAGCTCTGCTGGCTCTACTCAACTTTGCTGGCTTTGCTCTGCTCTGCTCAGCTCTGCTAGCTTGGCTCTGCTCTGCTCAGCGCTGTTGGCTCTGCTCTGCTCAGCTCTACTGGCTCTGCTCTGCTCGGCTTAGCTCTGCTAGCTTTGCTCTGCTGGCTCTACTCTGCTCTGCTCATCTCCGCTGAACTATGAAGAAGAAGAATTGATCGAGAATGAGTCATATCATTCTCCACTGACCTGAAGTCAGTCTCAGAGTGCATACCACTAGTCCCATACCAATCTCAACTGACCCGAAGTCAGCTTCATAGTAAGTACCACTCCTACCAGTGGTCCCAGACCAGTATCGCAGTCTCAGAGAGTGTACCACTGGTCCCAGACTAGTCTCAACCGACCCGAAGTTAGTGTCATAGTATGTACCACTCTCACTGGTCCCAGACCAGTACTGCACTGACACGAAGTCAGTCTCGAAGTATGTAGCACTGGTCCCAGACCAGTCTCAGCTGACCCAAAGTCAACGTCATAGCATGTACAACTCCTACCACTGGTCCCAGACCAGTATCATTGATCCCAGATCAATGGAGGACATCCTAGCGTAGGGAGTACGGTAGATACAATGATGCGTCCATCGGTATTACTATGGTCCCTAACTTCATTTCCCTGCTCATTAATCAAATGAGAGGTACTTCCCATGAGTCCCAGGCTGCATGGGTAGGAAGCCTCCACAAGAGAAATTAATCAATCCTGTCCTCACAGGAGAACACATCAATCCTGCTACAATCGCCATGGAGAACACATCAATCCAGGATGCCATGGAGAACACATCAATCCAGGCCTCACAGGAGAACACATCAATCCTGCTACAATCGCCATGGAGAACACATCAATCCAGGCCTCACAGGAGAACACATCAATCCTGCTACAATCGCCATGGAGAACACATCAATCCAGGCCTCACAGGAGAACTAATCATCCTGCTACACAAGAGAGCGAATCATCTTGTCCCACAAGAGAGCGAATCATCTTATTTCAGTGCACACCACCAGGGGAGGGTGAGTCACCCCATGGTCGTATGTTGCTCCAATAGAACTGCAAGCCCCCCAAAGCTCCTAGAGTTCAATGTATGCAGCATGCAGGACCCTTTTACAAAGGTCTCTCGACGACTCCAAGTCGTTCGGGAAAATCACAAATTTGATCTTTCCTCAGGGCTCTGTCCTGTACATCATCTCAGTGTGATGGAGCCTCCTTGATCATCGACTTACCATATCCTAGATAAGGCAGTAATTGATGTCTATCTGCTGGAGCAATTGTCAAATACGGGATTCCTCAATAATAAAATCCCATCTCTGGTTGTCACAGAGATTCACAGTGGTATTCATCATGTGTACAAACAGCTCACTGAAGAGCTTCAGCAACCAGACTGCCTCACATAAGGCCATACTATCAGCAATGTATTCTGCCTTGGTGGTGCTCAAAGTCACCGAATTCTGCTTCCTGCTCATCCAGGATATCAAGGCAGATTCCAAACAGCACTGAGAGGTGCTCTAGTGATCCTCCATACTTCCTGCCCACTCATCATTCGAATAATCATGTGGTTTCATATTTCTGGCAGTGTATCTCAATTCATGAGAGATTGTGCCCTGAAAATATCTTAGAAGATTCTTGGCACCAATCTAGTGAGGCTCAACCAAATATGAGCTCACCATGCTAACTGCAACACAGATGTCCGGATGGAGGTTCTCCAAGAACATCAATGCGAATGAGTTTATGAAACTCAGAGGCATTTCCAAAATCTGGTCCGACATCATTACCATATAACTTCTGAAAGTTAAGATCATCGAGGTAGTCACAAGCTTGCATCTTATCTTCCCACATTCAGAATCCAACTCCCTCTGTCTCCTATAAATGAGAGGGTCTGCACCTGTCAGACATAGGTGCCGGTATGAGAGGTTTATCATCCACAACCTTTGAGTAATGGTTTGGATCGGTTTCACTCCTAGTGAATCTCAGCTGCATTAGACAGCTATCAATCCTCTCATATTATGCCTGAGGTGTTTTTCTTCAAGCCATAGAGGGCTTTCTTCCACCTGTATACATGAGATTCCTTGATCATGATTCTCAAACTCCTCGGGTTGTTCCAAACCTGTGAACCTGCTGCATGAGGGGAATGGTCCCCTTATAATATTTTCCTTCGGTACATTTCAGACATGTACCTTCATGCTTGTTTTTGAATTCAGGCATCCTAGTCACCATCTGACTCACAGACCTCCGGAGTTGAGTCAATGGACATGGTCCCCAGTGGACTTCCTGCAACTTGATACAACCATGAAAAACATCTTTAAAAGATCTATTTTCAAACACGTACCTTTCCATCGATAAGTGCCACCCTGTAACCTTTGACTTCCATTTCCGAGATGGACACCAGGTTCGATCAGGTACATAAAAGAGATTTTGGGGTTCCTTGCTTTCGTGGAAGAGTCGACCAATTCTTTGATGACCTGCATTACCACTCATTCTTTTGATCATAGAAGATGTCCCAGGAATGATTGTTATCTTCATCAAGAGATGTGTCTCTGCCATTCGGACAATCCTTCGCATAACGGCCGAACTTATTTCAACAAGGCATCCGTCTTTCCTTCCACCCTTAGATCCGAACTTCCCAATGAAGTGATCTTAAGATGGACCATCAAAATCTTCCACTGCGCCATTCTGATAACATTCTTTGCTTTGAATTCACCCTCGGTGAATTATGAGGAACCCATTGATCCTTCTGTCATGTCCCAACTGTCTTTGGTGATTGCTATTTCACTCTTGCTTGGGCATTGTCTTCACCTCAGCTCTGATACCATGTTAAGATTAGGTATGCTCTATGCTAGAGAAATTTATTTAAATTTTCACAGTTAGCAATCACATCAGCATTACGATAAACTGCAGATAGAACATAAATATAAAACGTAGAAGACAATCCAAGACAAGAGGACACAAGATATGGCGCGAGCCAGGGACAAACCCCACAACGTGTGGGGAAACCCTTTGATCAAATCTTCTTTTATCTTCAAAATTCAGCAGAGAGAGAGAGAGAGTACATTTACAACAGAAGTCAACACTTTGAATTTATCTAGATCTAAGCATAGATCATCTCCTATAACGATGAGATCAGTTGAAGACATTTTGCTTCAACTGATACATATCATCACGCTGCATCTGGTTCTCTAGTTGCACCACTGCATACTACATCATGCGGTTGTCCATGTCCATGATCTTGCTCAAACTAATGTGCATCATCATCATGCTGTTGCCCCTGCTAATCTCATAGTGCTTCCCATCATGTGCTGCTCATGCTCCATGTATTCGTTTCACAACCCATCTACAATATATCATGTTGCTGCCCAAGACTGCATTATATATATGTGCCCAGATCACACAACGTTCTTATCTCTATGCCACCGAAGGACTGCTCTTATTCATGCGAGATTAACCCAATACTAGAATGCTGAGATTACCTATACACTTCAGTTATTCGAATGCAACTGCACTTAATACTTCATTCCAGATACCCTCATATCTCGCTGTAGCTTATGAACAGCGTGTCATGACATGACATGAACTGCATTCATATCTGGCTGTAGCTTTTGACTACGGCTCTTGATTCAGCTGTGTATGTATTGCGTTCCATATATGACTGCGGTTACAGCATGTCAATATATCAATGCGGCTACCATGTGGACAGCGGCTAAGTTCTCCAATTGTGCGTGTATAGACTGCGTTCCAAGATATATGTTATGACTGCGTGGCATATTATATGAATGCCCAGCGTATATATTTCCAGTGCCCAACGTATAGTCTAGGGCATCATCTGCGTGCAAACCGCATGAGCTTCTTTTGAAGTTCTATATTTTGAGCTCGGATATTTCTCTCCTCAATACCAAGCATGACTCTACACACAAACCATAATCGTCTCCCAAACCCTAGAAATCGATCCATATTCCTTAAAAATTATATCTTTCCTGACTTCGCGCTGGATTCCGCTAGCTAGTTTCTGCACTTTGAATCTCCATAACAAACACACAAATGATAATAATGTAATGTAGAAGAACAACTCTTTCAAATATTTCTTGTCTTAGTTCTGTGTTTCTCTTACTGAATCTCCAACAACCTTGGCTTAGTTTTGTGCATAAGCAATTCTTATATCTCGACCACGCGTGTCCCTACAAACCTTGATTGTTGAACTCTGTTCTATTTCTGAGTCTGTAATGCACGCTCTCCTTTGTCGTATATCGTTGGCTTGTCCTTTGTAATGCGTTTTAACCTTGGGTGGACTTCGTGTGAACCCGCACTACCAATGCTCTGCGCATTTGAATGATAATTCATTTCATGCGTATTGCTTGGCCTGTGTCCATTACAGCATACAGTTGTCTCTCCCTTCAACTGCAGCTAAGTGACCTTAGTTGACTACGGCTAGGGCTTATTAGGCCAGCGTATATTATTCTATGACGTTGACTGCGTATCAATGTCCAGCATTACGTTGACTGTGTAGAGAGCATATATATCATGAACCATAAACAGCGTAATATGTCCAGCGTATAAACACCGTTTCACTTCCACACTTAACTGTGTGTATAGTTGTTGGATTAGCGCATCGTACTTGTAGCTAGGGCATCATACTCTTTAGTATCTCTTCTCCAAAAACCCAAGACGTGGAGAGGAGATCACCTAAAGAGTGTGTCCTATAATGACTCCAAATCCTCTCTTATTTATACTAAAAACGTAGAGGTTGAATAGACACGTCGGTTGGGCTTCTAGAGCCTACGTAAGAGCTGGTCGGCTTGATAATAATTACATAAACAAAATAAATTCATATCTCCATAAATACTTATCGGAATCGGATGATCTTTGGATCAATCCTACACCTCTCGACGAGAGGGATCCAATAAAAATATCAGCTGCCATAAATAAGTTGACCCACATGGAGTTTGGCCCTAGTTGCCAATTTAACATTGAACGTGTGCACCTTGATATGGCGATCATGCCATGCTTTCTTGTGTTGTTTCTGTATTTGCCGATGAAATCCCTCCAGAAATTGTTCTTCGTCCAGTTCATCAAGTTGTGCGAGCCTTTCCTCCAAAGCCCCGCGATCTGCCATTCCTGTAGATGCTGCAATCCGTAGGCTAGGCACGATATATTCCATAGGCATCATGGCCTCCTTACCATAGACTAGTCGAAACAGTGTCTAGCCTGTTAACTTTTTGTACATGGTTCGGTATGCCCATAACATAGCAGGGATGTGCAAGTCCCAATCATTTCATGGCACATTGCAGATCTTAGTCAGCGCAGTTTCCAGAAAAATTTTGAATGCCTCAACGGTCCCATTTGCTTGTGGATGGTATGGCGTGCTCTATTGGTGATATATTTGGAATTCCTCAGTGAGCACGCTGATGGTTTCGTTCAAAAAATGTGTTCCTTTATCACTCATGAGAATCTTAGGACACCCAAACCTGGTCAACACATTCTCGAACAAGAACTTTGCCGCTGTCGCAGCTATGCAATCCTTAACTGGTTGTGCTTCTGCCCATCGGGCCAAGTATTCAACCACAGTGATGATATAGCATGCGCCCGTCTTCCCTCATGATTCAATAGGCCCGACGAAGTCAATCACCCATTTCTCAAATGGTTGTAGTGTCACCTGTGGCTGAAGTGGCATTTCATCCCTTCGCGACGGCTTGCCTATTCGTTGGCATACATCGCAGGCCTGGCAGTATGCTTTTGAATCTTGATGTAAGGTGGGCCACCATAATTAGGTGTGAAGAACCTTATGGGCTGTGGCGAAGCCTGCATAATGTCCGCCAGCAACCCCTACATGTGATTCGGCAAGCATTTGTTCTCGCTCAAACTCTGGTGCATATTGGCGTAATATCTCATCATGGCCCATTTTGTAGAGATGGTCGGCAATCACAGTGAAATCTACTACTTGTGTCACCAATTCCTTCTTTTGTTGCACAGAATACCCCTGCGGCACAGTGCCGGTAGTCAAAAAATAGATTATATCTTCAAAGTGGTCATCCTCAATGCGCATTGAATACAACTAGATGTCTGGGAGTCCTTCTTTTGGGTTCGTGGGTTCCTCGCCCATCTCAATCTGGGATAAGTGTTCTGGACCTGCATTCAGACTTCCTGGCTTTACAACAACCTCAAAATCATATTCCTGAAAGAACATCAACCATCGACAAATGCACCCCCCCAACACAGGCTTATTCACTAGGTATTTTAGCGCAGAGTGATAAGTGTACATCTTAAAATGTCCTCCAAACAAATAGTGACGATACTTCTGGAGTGCGTACACCATCTCCAATCCCTCTCGCTCAGTAGTAGAGTAATTTTTCTCGGCTTTTGACAATCTTTGACTTGCAAACACAATCGGGTGGTCAAATCCTGACGTAGCTTCCTGAGTAAGTACTGTTCCTAACGCGATACATGACGCGTCGACATGCACGTGCAACTCCACGTCCCATTTTGGAAAGATCAAGATAGGGGCAGATGCCATTTTTTCCTTCAGCAATTCCAGGATTTTGTTACTTTCCTCGTTCCAACAATACATGGCATCCTTTTTTAACAGTTGTTCCATTGGAACCGTGATCTGGGCGTAACCTTTTATGAACTTCCAATAGTACCCCGTATGTCCCAGCGTAGCGTGGAGCTGTTTGACACTGCACGGTGCTTGCAGACCTAATATGACAACGATCTTTTTCGGATCCACCATCAAGCCTTGCCTACAAACTATGTGACCCAGCAAGTTCCCAAAAGGAACAAGGAACGTACACTTCTTTAGATTGAGCGCAATCTGGTGTCGACAGTAGGTATCCAGCATTAATCATAAGCTCTCAATATGTTTCTTAACCAGGCCAAAAACAATCCAATCGTCAAGATAGACTTCCAAGAATTTATGTATGAATTCCTTGAATGCAGCTACCACAATGCGGGAAAATATTGCCGGCACGTTCTTCAGCCCGAATGGCATCACTGTATACTAAAAGCAACCCCATTCTGTAGCAAACTTTGTCTTGATTCGATCCTCTGATGCGATCTTGATCTAATGGTATTAAGAGAACCCATCTGTAAAGGAATACGCTTCCTGCCCACCCACATTTTCTAAGACTTCATCGGTAAAAGGTGTGGGAAATGGATCATTAACACAAGCATTATTGAGTTTCCGTAGATCCACGCAGATGCAGATCTCACCCTTCTATTTCTTGTCCCGTACCACCATCAGACTTACCCAATCAGACTCCTCGATTGGTTCAATGATCCCAGCTGCTAGCATCTTGTCCAGCTCTTCTCATACTTTTGCTTTGTATTTTGGATTCAATCAGTAAGGTCGTTGCTTTACTAGCTTCGCGTCAAGCTTCAAGGTTATCTTCATCATTCCTAGTTCGCCTCAAATCCCTTTCAGCTCCGTAATCTTAGTAGGGAATAGGTCTCAATACTCCCTGAGTAGCTCGACGACCTTTTCCACGGTAGCGTCGTCCCAGTAATCCCCAAGCGTAGCATACTTCGGTTCTTCCTCTGTCCTAATAGTCACTTGCTTCATTTTTAATGGCGCTGCAATGTTTGGATCTTCTATTTTGGGGCCGCGCACTTCTCGACTTTCTTCGGATTCTGGTATATTGATGTTGTATGGATCATCCTCGTCCCCTTCTACTTTTACATTGTAACATTCCAAGGCTCGGCTTAGCTACCGCGACCAGTCTGGTTGCACGACATCTTCCGGCTCAAGCAGCAACATGAAAATTGCGGTATTTACTAGATTTAACGCGTCGTCCACTGTATCCATCCATTGATCCTCAAAAAGAAATGTTGACAGAAACCTTTCGCGCAAGATATCCCACTCACCTGTGCCACGTCGGAGCTCTGTTTCAATATACCAATTCCTTGGGATGACATCTAAGGTATGATAAAATAGGTGCACCCATTCTGGTTGCGGCTCTTCGCCATAGGCTTTGGTCCATTTGCTCAGATGTATGTGCAGATTTTCTCGTCCATCATATTTCTCCTTTAGTTGGAGTGTTGGCTTCCCAAATCATATCTGCATCATGCGCTTACAGCTTTGCCAATCTGCGAAAGTGCCTTCATGGGTACCCCACCATCGCATCGGTGTCACACGCAAGGCCCATTTGAGCGCATCAAATCGCTGGTACTCTGGTACTGCACTCTCAAACTTCTCCAAGAATACATTTACTACTGTGAACCCGTCATATACCAGCAACTCACTGTCCTGAGCTTTAATGCAGTATACAGATTTTGTTAGCATATTGCAGCTTGATGTAGTTGCCCCGTTCATTCTGTTATGCCATTGCTCGTTTTCTTCCTCCGAATCATCGGTGTATGGTTCTAGATAACCCTATGAAATTCTTCGTTCCTCTGTTACCTTACCCTTTATTAGCCTTTGTGCAGCAATTTGGTAGATACAATCCAAGGCTTCGTCCTGCTCGTCATCGCGCACAAGTTCCGTGTAGCAAGGTCCCTTGGTTGGATCTAGTGGAACAAGTACGCGGCACGACTTTTTCTCAAATATCATCTCCCTGTGCTTGAAATTAATAATCCCATTCATGTCAATGGCCCAGTCTATTCCCAACAATGCGGGGTATGGGCTTTTCTCATCCACTATCTCAATAACTTCAAAATCCGTTCTAGTGCTTGCACCATCCAGGTCTATGGTGATTCCTTGCAGCCTACCCAAGGGCAAGATCTTATGCTGATTTTCCATCCATAATTGGATCAGAGACCAATGGAGTGGGGGCTTGTCGATACACTCCAACGTCTACTTGGACAAGACATTTGCATCCGAACCGAGGTCCAGAATGACCTAATCCATCTCATAGTCACCAATCCACATTTTTAACCGCATTTCTTGTCTTGTCCGCGACGTATGGCTCCCCATTCGTCGAACTATGCGAGGTTCTCCCCATCCTGCGTATCTGTTAATTACCTCCTGCAATCCTTTCACTGCCCTATTATCACGAATTAGCTTCATACAAGTTTCTATGAAAGTTGTTAACATCGAGGGACCTTTATACAGCTCAGACTGATCTTCGTCTAAGATTGCACCACTCCTTAGTACCATATTTACTTTAACTTCTTCATCGCGTGGTTTGGCCCTTATCATCTGGACATTTTGTGTCATCGTAGGAGGTGTTGTCCTTTTGTCGCGAATTTGTGCTAGCAGCATAGGGAAATCTAGCAATTCATGGTCGAATTGTTTGCAATAGGGACATGATACTCGAGTTGGATTTGTGCAATCCCACGCGTAGTGTCCTGGTCCTCCACAATTGTAACAAATTAGCTGTCCTCGACCCCTTCCTGGTCCCATTCCACCCCGTCCTCAACCTCGTCCTTGGAATCCACCGCGCGCAAACATTGCAACTGGATTTTGACCTCGTCCCACAGTCTGTATTCAGTAGGCAAATGCCTGATCCACCAACATTCGGCAATCTCTGTCCTTGTGACCCACTGATCTACAAAAGTTGCAAAAGAGCTGCTAGGGGGTTTGATTGTATTTCGGCAACATGTGGCAATTATCCATGTTGTGTTTTCCTCCTACTTGACAGATTGTGCACTAGAGCAGGGCGATCATGCTCAGCCCTGCCTGTGCCTCTGGTTGCAATTATGCTAGTCCCCCCATGACCACAAGGTTTACCATGACTGGACAATGGTCTTTATCATGTCCCTGACCCCTACACTTGATGCACCACACTTCTTCCCGAACTTCCGACGCCTGGTCTTATTTTAACTTTTGTATTTCCAAACACAAATTTTGGACCTGCGCTTGGATTTGCTGAACTCCCAACCCTGGGTCCTATACTGGGGTTTCATGCAGCTGCATTGCTGCCTCCAATGCTTTTGCTTGGGTTGAGATCTTCTGTTTTGACAAAGCCGATTTCAAATATGGCATTAATGATGCGATAAACCAAGCGCGGTGCTGTGCATCTGTCAGGGTCATGTTGGCTTCACGAATAGTGCTTTTTAACCTCTAATCCAGATCCCACGGGGTCTCACTAGGCATCATCGTGATTTCTTTGAATCCTACGACCGACTGCGACTCCGATTTTGGCCGGCTGAACTCCTTTTTTAACTCCGTGTAGATGTCCGCTATCCCCGTCGTTGGGTTGATGCCGAATACTTCATATACCATGTTAGCGCTCAGTCCTGCAGTGTGCTGACTAAGACGGATTTCTTGATATCATCATTCATGATCTGCTGTGCGTTCCATACTGAATTCAATACAAACCAAAACTTTTCCAGATCTTCACTTCCTGCTCCCTTGAATATTGGTAACTGGATGGCGCTCGCCATTACTACCGTCTTGATCCTTTGTCGCTCTTTCCTCTAGCATCCCTGCCTTTCACACCAGACACCCCTTAGGCAGATCCCGGTCCCGGCAATGGAACCATTTGTTGGCTTATATGGGCTTGACCCAGGTTCAGAAGAATTATTTAGCCAAACAAATCCCGCAACTACCGACCCTTTCGGCAACATACCGCGAAGCGTGGACTAAGGTCTCACCCGAAGTAGCAGGGGAGGGTGCTGGAACCAGGTTTCTGCACCTTGGGGATGTCTTGGACGTGGTTTGGGGCTCGTGCGCTGTTCTACAGCCTCGTGCTACGCCAGATTTATGCAGATTGAAATACCCTTATCGCGTTTATTACAGATGGAATCACTTATTACTGGTTTGATCTAGTTAAAATAGTATTTAAGCAAACATTTATTACTTTTGGTTACTTCACGCATCAAGATTAATCTAGTTCACATTAATTCAATCGTAGCAAATGCAGAAATCATAACAGTTCATTTATCATAAAAGAGTACAGTCGCAATCAACACAGAATTCAGAAGAAACTTATCTTTATTATCAATCTTCAACAATACATCCAAATCCACCCTGCGCACTCAGCTGCAGGGGTCCGCGCACACAGCTGTGGACTTTCCAAGCCTCTCCGCACATAGTTTCAGAGCCTCTACCTTCTACCCTACTCCCTCGACTCGGTCTTACAGACGCTTTCAAGTTATTTCCTTTTAGAACCCATGACATTCCATCTTTTTCCAGAACTACTTTCCCTCATAGAGCCCCGCTCTATTTATACTTTCCCTTGGCCCGTGATCCCTCCGCGAGCCGACTCTATTACTATTTCTTTACATTATTTTTGGGCAGACTACCCTTTGACTCAACCTACTATAGTTTGCGCTCCGCGCTTTCCGCAGAGTCTTTTACCCTAATATTACCCAAAATTCTGGGCTTCGCACCCCATACTCGTTCCACGGGGCTTGCACTACCCAACACTTCTCAAGAAAGATCCTTTTGAACACCCCCCAGTTCTGGATGGAATTTGGTGGAAGGTTGTGGTACCATATAGTTTCTCTTCCATCCAAGGTACATGGAAATAATCTACATGAAACATCATCATAGTGTACCTCGAATGTCTGCAAATATAGGTAGAACGTGTCTAAGTGGTCTTCCGCCTTCATTGTCTTTTCAGGGTTATACTTCATTAAAATCTTCTCTATGTGTCTTGGCATCTTGTGCAAGACACCTAGGAGTGCCAATGAGCCCTGAGTCATCCATTCCATATTTTTCTCTACGATGTTGTCATCTTCTTCGTCCTCCTCCTCTTCTTCTGAGTCTGAAGGTTCGTCCTCTGAATCCGTTGGTTCATCTCTGCTTCCACCTCCTTTGTTGCCTTCCCCTCCGCCTCCTGTGCCGAAACTCAAGCCCAAGAGTTAGAGGTCGTCTTCTTATTCCTTTCGAAATCTTGGAGGTTCCTCTTATTTTTCCATATCTTCTACCAGCTCTTCAAGAGTGGCAAAGATTGCTTCTTCCACAGATGAGACTACCACTCCTATGGGAGTATCCTTGTGCTTCTTTTGAGAGTATGGAAGAGCATACACCCCTGGGATCAGTCCAACAACTTTAGCGAACTGACCGTGATGGGATGGACAACCCGGATATGTTGATACGGGATTTCGGTTCGGGTCTGGGAGGTGAGAAATTACCAAGTTTGGAGTTGCTTGTAGGGAAGAGGGGGTAAGCGTTACTACCTTGACCAGATGATGGATGAGTTGGGTTGGTGGGACAATTAGTCATAAACTGCTGGCGACCCTCCTTCTAGCCCCAAAAATGTCGAAGGTGTTGGACCCGCGAACATTCAGGGGGTCTCTCCAGTATGAATTCCCAATTAGACCTCACACCCTTTAGTGTAGATATCCCATCCGGTACGATGGCCAAATTTCCATTTACTTAGAGATTTTCCTTAGCTCTTGTTGTTCAACAGATGACAGTGTTATGTTGGTGTCTTCAAAAAGCGAGGTGAGTATGCCTGGTGAGTGTGTAATGTAAGTCATGTCTCGATTCTCTTACTACAAAGGGAGAGAGTAAAGTGAGACTCTAAATGAGAGGCAATAGAACCACCCAAGAAGAGACACACGCAAACCAGAAAGGTTTGTCTGGCATCCAGTGGAATAGTCTACAGCGGATGCAGCAGTCATTAAAACCGAAGTGAAGGGAACAACGACATACACCACCCAGTAGTGTAGTCCAGACAGATGTGATGTTCATTATAAGCAGAACACAAATATGGTATGTCAAGTATCCCGCATAGTCCACAAGGATGTGACGACGATGATAAAAAATACACAAAGGTGGTTTGTCTAGTATCGCGTGGAGCAGTCCACAGGGATGAGGCAGTGGTGATAACCATTACAGCACATTCCCAACAATGTAAGTACTAAAACAACTGAAGTAGTTCAAGTATATTAGTACAAGTGAAACAAACATGCATTACAAATGCCGAAATAATAGTCTTACAAAAATTTAGAAAACATGCATGAAAATGTGTTGGCCTTAACAAGATTTTGTATTAGAAGTCCCAAGAGACATATGTACACCATACATCACTAGTCCTAGTAATGGGACGTTGGAGCTACATCTCTCTCCTCAAAGAATTCACTGTCTACTCTCAAGGCTATGTGGGAGGATCCAAGGTGAAAATTCCTTGCTCATACAATGGGAGGGGTATATATAGCCAAGGGTGATGCTTGACCCTTGTGACTCTTGGACTACCCTCATGACCGTTGAACTTCCTATGACTTTTCAACTGACATGACTCTTCAACTTCTTATGTGCGTCCATTGGACTTCCACTTTACATTACATTCAGTTACAACATATATGGCCCATGGTGGTGATTTGGCCTTGACAACTCATGACACAACTTGACACGACACTACTGAAATGTATTGGATGGCTATGGTGTCCATGTCTGTTGGTTTGAGGGGGCTTGACCTAGGTTTAAAGTGTGTTGTGCACCAACAAAACCCTCAACTACTAGCCCTTTCGGCAACGACCTGCAAGCAGATCACAGTCTCACTCGAAGCAACTATGAGAGGTTGCAGAACCAGGTTTCTACAATCGAAGGGATATCTTCGTAATGGCGCAGTGTATTTACTTCCACTTTATATTAATCTTATAACTTCACATGCATAAGAACTTAGCGTAGATGATTAATTTAACAGATTCACATTAAACCCATACACTCTAAGAAATAATAGTATATCATACATTTCTCCACATAATTTAGTCAAAAGCATGCATAACCAGATACATAACAATAGACAATAAACACATAATGAGATGCAACACTTCACCAAAACTTTCTTCTTTATTAAAAGGATCTTCAATTACATGCACTTATCTGACCTGTGCACCTAGCTGCAGGTGTTCTGCACACTCAGCTGTAGACTCTTCAAGGTCTTTGTGCACTCAGCTGCGGAGCCTTCTCCAAAATACAAAATATAGAGTATTATTGTATAAAGGTAGTATTTAAGTGTTTAACTCTCAGGGTTGACAAATTTAGTGTTTAGGGTACCTTATGTTAGGCACCTAGGGTACGAAAAGACAAACTCAATAGTCAAGAAGTAGTACATTTGGCCAAGTATTAAGAAAGAAGTTGTCGATTACATAGCCAAGTGCTTGGAATGCCAAAAAGATAAAACTAAGCATAGGAATCAAGCCAAGTTGTTACACCAATGCCCATTTGATCTAGGAGGATCTTAGAAATGCTCAAAATTTGTTGTAAAAAACTAACGGTAATTGAGTGCCATTTTTAATAGCTCGTCAATATGATTCCAATGACATTTGAATCGCATTAAATGGAATTCATATAACAAAGTTATTGCATTCTGAAGGTATTGGCCAACAACATAAAAAGTCAAACCCGATGACATGTGGTAGGTATGTACAATGCCACGTGGCAAGACCGTACAAGTTGGAATAATGGCATAGTTCAGAACTAGCAAAGCCTAAGCATGACATGTGAATCTTTTTTTCATGGTAGTGATAGTGCAAGAGTTGAGTCATCATACGTAGCAGTTTAATGGGCCGACACAGTGCATAGTGACATGGCACAACCAATGTTGGCCATGTGGCAGGGACACTAAAGACTAGCTGGCTAACTGGATTGACATGTGGAAGTTGATATGGACCTATTGGGTGCTGAAACATGGTGTTCGTACTAATATAGGGTAGTTGACAATGGCATAATGGGAGTTGCATGTGTTGTTGACCCACTGAGATGGGCTAGTTGATCGAGTGACATGGCACTAACAAGGTGTTAAGTGAACCAGTGATATGATGCCACGTGGACCAATGGAATTGTGCCACATGGCACCATAGTGAAGCCCAAAAGGGTCGTAGAAACCATATTGGAAAGTTCAATTAACAAATATAAATTAAGTGGCAATTGGGGGTTTGACCCCTTAACCTAACATTAAACAAATCAATAGCTTAACCAACCAGGCAAGGTCTTCATGCTTGATATAGCATGGGACAATTTATTTTATGTTGTAGATAGTTCTAAGTTCGAAAAAAAAAGGGCGCCAGGCCATGGAGTGGCCCGTGGACGTGCAACACCACATTGTCATGCATCAAACAACCCCCAACCAAAGGTTCCACATGCCACTAGCTAAATGGCGATTGTTTGATGGTTATAACAAAGGAAATATCAGTGGTATGTTTCCATTTGACCCCGTAGAGGAATATTAAAACAAATATGGACTAGCACAACCATGCAGCCACTCTGGCATATTGTATACAACCATCGAATGTTGAATGTTTACATTGTTAAAACAATACGCCAAAAATTACAATGGTTTTTGAGCAATTCAATGACTCAACCTCAAGTCAGTTAGCCCCAACAACTTCATATGTTAAAATATTTACCATCGAGCCATCGTTGTTGGTTGTGAGAGATTTGTAAGCCAAATAATTTTATTTCCTAGTTCAAGACTTTAGACCAACGAGATTGCAAAACTTTCAGATTGAATTGGAGAGATTTGCAGCAACCATTTTGCCCTGTTGCCGGTCCTCTCCTTAACAGTCGAGCCTGCTGAAGCATCCTTATCAGTCGAGCCCCGTTGCCGGTCCTCTCCTTAACAGTTAAGCCTACTGAAGCAGAGCGATTTGTTTTTTTAGCCCACTGTAGAATTCGATTAAAGAGCATTGGTGCAAATCAGAAGCCCAAATGTTGTAAGATGAAACTTTTAAAGTCTAAGTCATGTTTTTATGGCTACTTTATATTCATTGAGTGGATAACTTTTTTAGAAAATGTGCCCATGTTATATAGTGCAGAGTTATTGGCATTTGTGCCCACTTGTATTATTGAGTGGAAAGAGAGTTGTTTTTTAATGCCCACTTTGTATTGTTGGAGTGGAGAAGCCTTAATAACCCATTTTATACAGTGGATATTGTGCCCACTCTTTAATATTGAGTGGTGAGGGGTTTTCCCATTTTGTGTAAGTGGAGAAATTATGTTTTATCCCACTCTTTTGTTATTGAGTGAAGATTGTAAATAGTTGCCATTTTATGGAGAGTTGTCCCACTCTTGTCAATTAACGAGTGGAGAATGTTTTTTTCCCCTTTTGAAGGGAGAAGTCATTGTGCCTTGTTGATCGAATGCTCAATATGAAGAATCAGGAAGATTGGTCCAAGGATTGTAAATGAGTTGACATTAATAAAGAAAGGCAACTCCAGGTTGGAGAGGACCCAAAGACCTCGTCTGAGCAGTGGATGAATTTTGTTATCAACTTTGTTTGCATTCTCTCTTTGTGACTCTTTCTATGATATTATTTTATGCGCTCTTTTCAATAATTTTATTTTACACTTTTAAAAACCTTTTAATTGCAATTATCAAGAAGATATTTACTAGGTTTGGATCAAAATTTGGTATCAGAGAAGACTAATATTTCAACTTAAGTGTGACTATGGAAAGAGATATTGAGAGAAAAAAAATTTAGGAGTTGGATGCCATGAATAAATACCTACAGGAATAGTTTGTTAAGTTGTGACGACAACTAGATATCAACAAAGAATACAAGCGAAAATTACACCACCTTCTTGAACAAACCATTGAGGAGAAATTTCGTGAAGGCTCCACTACAAAGAAAGTGAGAAGTCCTACAAGGCATAATCAAGTTCTAGGCACATCCCAACATGATGTGCACTAAAATTAGGAATCCTCACAAAAACATGATGTGAATTGCAAATGGGAATCATCGCCAAAGAGTAAGGAACTTGTAAAATCCACCGCAAGTTCATATTATTCTCCTTGTTCTCCTTGTGATGATGACTCTTTTGTTGCTTTTGAAAACGATACAAAAGGAATTGGGTGGAATTTTATCATGAAAATGGGTTACTTAGCAAAGGTCATGACATAAATAGTCAAGGTATTATAAGAGCTATTGAGATGGTAGAAAGGCCTCGATATGCCAGATTGGGTTTTGACGATGGAAGTTCCAGTATGATGTACGTGAAAACTTCCTGAACTGATGAACCGCAGTCAATATCGAAAAATAATGCACATGTTTAGGGCACATCATATCATAGTAGTGATAGTGGGGGTGAATCTACTCCTCAGCAAGAATGTATCAAAGATTGTAGTAAGGGGTATGAATCTAAATCTTTCTTTGATAAACATTCCATTCAAAATTTATGGAAGAATTACCCTTGCACATTTTTCTAGTCACATAATCATTGTGTGGTGAAATGTGGAAAAATAAATTCTTTGTACAGGGAGGTGATGGTGACCCAAAAGAGAACTTCCAAGAACTTCATGGTATAAAGGCATTCATCCCCAAGTACAAGCATAGCATTATTGCATGCATTGTAACATCATAGGCATTGGAATGCCAAATGCTATAAACTCCATCCATAGCTTCACTAGAGTTCCAATAAGAGAACAAAGGAAGCACCTATCCAAAATGAGTATGTGGTAGAGGAAAAGAAGCATATGGAAAATCCTAAAGCAAAGTGTGCTCCTAGACAATAGGAGGAAGTACACGAAAAGGGGAAAGTTATTATAGAACCTCATCCCAAATAAGTTCCAATGCTCATCCAGATGGAAGTTGTGACAAAAAAGGAGGTATTTGTGGCCACTATTCCACAACCAACCCTCGAAGAAGTGCAACCAAGACAGGAGATCCCACTAGCTAATTTGAGAAAGTTATGGTTGGCCTATATATGTCATTAGAAATAATATTTTTTAGCATGTGTTCTAATTACCATAGTGTCATATTTTGAGCTTATGAGATAATGAATATTGTTGCAATCTTTTGAAGACCCAAAGCCCTTTTGTGGGAAGGTCTGATCCAGGAGGATCTCATAAATGCTCAAATTTTAAAGTTTTCAAAACCCAATGGTATCAATGCCATTTTCAAGAGCTTGTCAATATGATTCCAATGGAACTTGAATGAGGTTAAAAAGAGTTTGTATGACAAATTTATAACATTCTGAAGGTATTGACCAATAATGGAAAAAGTCAAACCTAATGACACGTGGCAGGTCCTACAGTGCCATGTGGCAGGAATTTATAGACTAAAATGATGACCTATCACAGAGTTTCCAGAGCCTAGGCACGGCACGTGGCATCTAGCTAACATGGCAGTGATAGTGCAAGAGTTGAGTCATCATATGTGGTGATTGATTGGGTTGACATGGTGTATAGTGACATGGAACAACCATCATTGGACACGTGGCATAGGAGTTAAAGGATGGCTGACTGACTATATTGACATGTGGCAGCTGATATGGGCTTACTGAGTGCTAACATGTGGCATATGTATTGATATAAGGAAGTTGACATGAACCTACCAGGAGTTGGCACGTGCTCGTTGACCAACCGACATTACACTGACAAGGTGCTAAGTGGACTAATGATATGATGCCATGTGGACCAATGAAATGGTGTCATGTGGCACCACAATGAAGCCCAAAAGGATCAAGAACGTCAAGTTGGAAGGTTCAACTAACAAATATATATGAAGTAGTGGTCAGGGGTTCAACCCCTACACCTAACATCCAACAAACCAATGGCTTAACCAGTTGGGTGGAAGCTTTGGGCTTGATATAGCATGGAACCATTAATTTTTATGTTGTAAACAATGCTGATTTTGAAAAAGAAGGGGTTGCAGGCCATAGAGTTTCATGCGGGCCTACCACAAATCAAACGACTCACCAATTAAAGGTTCCATGGACTTCTAACTCAACCATGATTATATGATGGTTATAACAAAGGTTATATCGATGGTTTGTTTCCATTCGACCCTACTGAGGGGTATTAAAACAAATACGAATTGGTGCAAGGGTGCGACCACTCTGGCATATGGTATACGACTGTAAAATTTTGAATGGTTACATTGTTAAAAGAATATGACAGAAATTACAGGCCAATGACTCGACCCTAGGTAAGTCATCCCCGATAACTTTATATGTTAAAATATTTACCAGTGAGTCATTGTTGTTGGTTGTGAAAACTTTGTAAGCCAAATAATTTTATTTCCCAGTTCAAGACTGCAGCCTAGTAAGACTACAAAACCTTGAGGTTGAATTGGAGAAGTTTGTAGCATCCTTTTTCAGAGTGGTTTTTGTTTCCAGTCTGTTTTAGACTTTGAGCAGAGAGCATTGGTGCAGATCAAAAGCCAAAAAATTTATAAGACAAGACTGTTAAATTCTAATTCTTTTTTGTATGCCCACTTTATATTCATTGAGTCGCGAAGTTTTTTGGCAATTGTTCCCACGTTGTATAGTGGAGATATATTGGCATTAATGCCCACTAGTATTATTCAATGGAGAGAGAGTTTTTTTATTCGTACTTCGTATTGTTGGAGTGGAGAAGTCTTAATAGCCCATTTTGTAAAGAGGAGATTGTGCCCACTTTGTAATATCAAGTTCAGAGGGGTTTTTCCCATTTTTTGTAAGTAGATATATTGTGTTTTGGCCCTCTTTTATTATCGAGTGAAGATTGTAAATAGTTTCCCTTTTGTGGAGAGTTGGTCCACTCTTGTTAGTTAATAAGCTGAGAATATTTCTTCCCCTTTTAAAGGGAGAGGAGAGGTCACTGCATCTTATTGATTGACTACTCGTGGAGAAGTAGGAAGATTGGTCAAAGGCTTGTAAATGAGTTGCAATTGTTGAAATGTGGCAACAAGAGTATTCCAATTTTAATTTTTCCTTGAATTAAAATTGTGAATTAAAATTAGAATTTAGTCTCACCAGTGGTTTGGAAAATAATTAATTAATTCATCTTGAGTTAATTAGTTGGAAAAATCCAAGCTAGAAGTCTTTGTGAAGTCATGTAACAGTTATTCCTTTGATTGAGGAGATTATCCCTTAATTAAGGAGATAAGGATGAGTTGTATTTGAGTTGTAATTAGTTAGCTCAGTTAACTAAGTTAAGTCCAGTTAAATTAGTTCCAAACTGTTGGAGAAACTAATTGTGATTTCAGTTAGTTAATGCATGCATGCATGAAACTAGTGTACTCCAGATAACTGAATATTCTCTCATAAATAAATCATGCATGTCAGTTCAAACAAAGACCCAGTTGAGATTAAAGGCAGGGACAGTGTACTATCAGTTGCAAGAATTTTCCTATAAGAAAATCTATTGCATGCAGAAGGAATTCATTCCTTGATATTTGTGCAGTTTTACAGTGTGTTGGAGCAGTGTGTGAGATCAGTGTCACACAAGGTTACAGCAGGAACACCCAGGGAAAACTGCGCAAGGAAATAGGAGGCTTGGAGGGCAGAGGTAAGGCATATGAGCTGTCTTTTTTGTCTATGAGCAGCGGTGAGGGATTGTATTGAGAGCTGGATAGCTGTGAGAGCTAAAGCTTTGTGTAATCTTGACATATTTCCACTTGTATGATAATACAGATAGCGGGATTTTTAGCTGAGGCTTTCCCCAGAGTATTCTTCTGTGTTTCATGTGTATTGATTCTTCTTCTTTGTTATATGTGTCTTGTTTGATCTTGCTCAAATCAATTAAGCTTCTGCAAGTTTGATTGTAGAAGTAGATTAAGTATTTTTCTTTATTATATTGCATTATCAGGTAATCTACAGTGAGAATTTCTACATGGTATCAGAGCAAAGGTGATCGAAGCAGTAAAAAGTATATTGAAGAAGGGAAAATTCAAATTTTCAAGTTCTTGCTTGGAGAAGTGTTATAGCTCCAAATCTCACTCTTATGGTTTGTGATGCTGCACTCATGGCCTAGGGCAACCCCTCCTTCCAGACCTAGTCCTAAAATTTAAAAAATAGTGTTTTATCCCTTATACGCGACATTGCCCTGAGTTAAACGCGTATACCTCTAAGTTCATCAATGGCATTCAATGGCTTGAGACTCGAGTATGCACTGGATGGCAGCTCGAATTATATAGCATGGAAGGATCACATGGAAGCGGTATTAGAAGACAATGTTTTGAAGGATTTCATTGATCAAGAAATCCCCAAGCCAGCTGCAGCTAATTCCCAAGAATTGGTTGAATGGAAGAAGTGTGTGGTGAAGGCGAGGCGGATTCTTTTGGAGGGAGTTCGAGACCATATTATCTCGAGTCTCCATGGGAAGGAGACTCCATTTTCAATGTGGAAGACATTGAAGGATCTCTATCGGAACAGTAGCGACTAGAGGAAATTGGCGCTCAAGGACAAGCTTCGAAAAATCAAGTGTGAAAAGGGCGACATTATTTCTACATATCTGAACAAGATCACCCCCTGCAGAGATGAGCTTGGTAGTGTAGGAATAACTACAGCTGACAATGATATGGTGAGCATTGATCTCCTCGGTCTTCCTAAGAGCTAGCATAGCTACAAGGACTCTGTGAATGGAAGAGAGAAACTACAGGATTGGGAACGACTGTGGTCAGATCTGATGCAGGAGGAAATCGGGAGAAGCACCAGAGATGGTTCTTCATCTAAGCATGATGATGAAGAAAATCTAGCCTTAGCAAGGAAGGCAAGGAAAGGGAAAGGGAAGGCTTCCCATTCCAAATCGAGTTCTTCTCATGGTGGGAAGAAGATTGAAAAATCTAAAGTGAGATGCTTTAATTGTCATGAGGTGGGCCATTATGCAACTAATTGTCCATTGAATAAATCTAAGAAGGGATCCTCAAAAGGATCAGAAGGTGAGGCACTGGCCTCTCAGTTCGAATTGGATTTTACCCTCGTCGCATGTATGGTTTCATCTATGGTGGGTTGTGTTTGGTACCTTGACAGTGGAGCCTCATTCCAAATTTCCAGCGATAAGAGTTTGTTCAGTACCTTGGAGGAGAAAAACATCAAGATGCGCATAGAGATGGGTGACGACGGGAAGTACGGTGTTTCAGGAGTGGGCAAAGTTACTTTTCAAAGGGAGCATGGAGCTCCTCTCACCTTGACAAATGTGAAGTATGTTCCTGGACTAATGAAGAACTTGGTATCAGTCTCGATGTTGGACGACAAAGGCTACGATGTTGTCTTCAGTAAAGGAAAGGCATTCTTGATACACATAGCCACAGATCAGAGCGAGAGGATTGGGATTCGAGTGAAGAATCTCTACAAACTAGAGGTAGATGATTGTGATGCATTGAGTTTGAAATCAAAATTGGTGCAAAGCCAAGACACTGGCGAGTTATGGCATAGACGACTGGGTCACTTGCATCATGGGGCCTTGAAGATAATGCAGCAGATCTCTATCGGAGTTCCCAAAGGTAAACTTGAGCAAGTGGACACATGCAAAGTTTGTACCTTGGGAAAGTACGCCAAATCTTCCTTTCATGATCGAGACAGTCGAGCTGAGGTGATCTTAGAGTGAGTTCATACTAATGTGTGTGGACCATTCTCGACAGCATCCACCGTGAAACAAAGGTATTATGTGATTTTCATTGATGATATTTCTCATAAATGCTGGATCTATTTCATGCAAAAGAAAGATCAAACCTTCTCAAAGTTTTGTGAGTTCAAAGCTTTGGTCGAGAAAGAATCAGGGAAGAAGATCAAGGCCTTGAAGAGCAAAAATAGTGGAGTGTATGTCTTTCAAGAGTTTAAGGACTTCTGTGCAACGGAAGGAATTAAACAAGAATTGATGGCACCTCATAACCCATCGCAGAATGGGGTGGCCGAGATGAAGAACAGAATGATTGTGGGGGAAAATCGAGCGATGTTGCATGACCAAGGCCTACCACTTCATTTGTGGGCTAAGGCATGCAACACAGCGGTCTATTTGTAGCATAGAAGCCCACATTGCATACTTGGGATGAAGACACCAGAAGAAGATTTCTCTGGGAAGAGACCAGATGTGAGTCACTTCAGGATCTTTAGCTTATCGGTATTTTGCCATGTGACCAAGGATGCCCGAAAGAAACTTGAGCTGAAAAATGAGTTGGGGATACTTGTGGGGTACACTGATACACCTCATAACTATTGGGTGTACTTTCTTACCATTCGGAGGACAGTGGTACGCAGAGATCTAAAGTTTGATGAGCAGAAGGCCATGCGAGTTTCCCTTGAGAGGGAGCTCCAACTACAGGATGTGGAGGAACTTTTGGTTCCTAAGGAGGAGGAGCCTCATATTGATGCGAAGCAGCTGCATGCAAAGGTTCCAGGAGTGGAGGAATCCACTCAAGCAGAGTCTTCTAGATATGGGGAGAAGCGCTCAAGGGAAGCTAACAGATTGTTATCGGATGCGAGAGAGAATGTGGGAGAACCATCTTCTCAGTGTAAACAGAGGAGGTCACATGATAGGTACACTGGATACATGGCCCTTGTTGGGGAATGTATTGAGACTGAGCCATCTTCCTTTGAGGAAGCAGTGCAGCAGCCAATTTGGGTTGATGCTATGGTGGAGGAGTATGACTCCATAGTTCGGAACAGTGTTTGGGATGTGGTTCCAAGACCGGATAACAAGTCAGTTGTGAGTTCCCGTTGGCTTTACAAGGTAAAGCAAGCTGCTGATGGTAGTGTGGAGAAACATAAGGCAAGGTTTGTTGCCCATGGTTTCTCACAGGTCGAGGGGATTGACTATGATGAGACTTTTATTCCTGTTGCAAGGTACTCATCTATCAAATCGATGTTGGCACTATCTACACAGATGGGTTGGAAGATCCATCAGATGGATGTGAAGACTGCATTCCTCAATGGAAAGATTGAGGAGGTGGTGTAAATAAAGCAGCTAGAAGATTTTGAGACCTTCGATCATGAGTCGCATGTGTGCCGACTCAAGAGAGATTTGTACGGGTTGCCTCGTTCTTGGTACACTAGGATCGACAACTACTTCACCGGGTTGGGCTTCACAAAGAGTGAAGCAGATGCGAACCTATACCACATCATGGTTGAAGGTAAGTAGTTGATCATTGTTCTTTATATTGATGATCTCATATTGACAAGTGATGATCAATTGATCATGTCTTGCAAGGAGGACCTTGCAAGAGAATTCGAGATTAAAGACATGGGTCTCATGCACTACTTCCTTGGCATGGAAGTGTGGCAGAAGGATGGGGAGTTTTTTCTGCCTCAGGGAAATTATGCCAATGAGATACTCAGGAGATTCCACATGGAGAAGTGCAAGCCCATGCAGACTCCTCTAGCAGGTAACTAGAGGAAGGAGGATGCTACTTTAGGAGTAGTAGAAGCTACTGTGTACAAGCAGCTTGTGGGTTCACTGATGTACTTAGTGAACACACGATCATATTTGTTCTATGCGGTGAACCAGCTGAGTCAAGTCATGGTTCGGCCTACCAAGTTGTTTTGGAAGGAAACTAAGCATGTTTTGAGATACCTCAGAGGCACATCTCAGTATGGATTATGGTACAGACAGACAGAGGAAGTGAAGCTACATGGATTCACTGATGCAGATTAGGTAGGGAGTCCATCAGATCAGAAGAGCACATCAGGAGGAATTTTCAACCTTGGGTCAACGGTAGTTTCTTGGTACAGCAAGAAACAGAGGTCAATTGTACTCAGCTCGGCAGACGCTGAATACATGGTTGCAAGTCAGGCAGCATGTGAGGCCATCTGGATGCAGAAAATTCTAGCTGGTTTGTTTGATCAGAGGATGGATCCAACTGTGATGTATTGTGATAATCAGAGTTGTATCAAACTCTCTGAGAATCCAGAATCCAGTATTTCATGACAGGTCCAAGCATATTGATATTAGGTATCATCATCTCAAGGACTGTGTGGTGAGGAGGAACATGTTGTTGCAGTATATTTCGACCAAGGAGCAAGATGCTGACATTTTGACTAAGGCATTGTCAAAGTGTAAATTCGAGTTACATAGAGACAGGATTAGGGTGGCAGATAATCCCTTCTTGTTGAGAGGGAGTGTTGAAATGTGGCAACAAGAATATTCCAATTTTAATTTGTCCTTGAATTAAAATTGAGAATTAAAATTCGAATTTAGTCTCACCAGTTGTTTGGAAAATAATTAATTAATTCATCTTGAGTTAATTAGTTGGAAAAATTCAAGCTAGAAGTCTTTGTGAAGTCATGCAACAGTTATTCCTTTGATTGAAGAGATTATCCCTTAAGTAAGGAGATAAGGATGAGTTTTATTTGAGTTGTAATTAGTTAGCTCAGTTAACTGAGTTAAGTCTAGTTAAATTAGTTCCAAATTGTTGGAGGAACTAATTGTGAGTTCAGTCAGTTAATGCATGCATGCATGAAACTAGTGTACTCCAGATAACTGAATATTCTCTCATAAATAACTCATGCATGTCAGTTTAGACAAATACCCAGTTGAGATTAAATGCGGGGATAGTGTACTATCAGTTGCAAGAATTTTCCTATAAGAAAATCTCTTGCATGCAAAAGGAATTCATTCCTTGAGATTCGTGTAGTTTTATAGTGTGTTGGAGCAATGTGTGCGATCAGTGTCACACAAGGTTATAGCAGGAACACCCAAGGAAAATTGTGCAAGGAAATATGAGGCTTGGAGGGCAGAGGTAAGGCATATGAGTTGTCTATTCTGTCTATGAGCAATAGTGAGGGATTGTATTAAGAGCTGGATAGTTGTGAGAGCTAAAGCTTTGTGTAATCCTAAGATTTTTCCACTTGTATGATAATACAAATAGTGGGGTTTTTAGTTGAGGCTTTCCCCAGAGTATTCTTTTGTGTTTCATGTGTATTGATTCTTCTTCTTTGTTATATGTGTTCTATTTGATCTTGCTCAAATCGATTAAGATTTTGCAAGTTTGATTGTAGAAGTAGATTAAGTATTTTGCTTTAGTATATTGCATTATCAAGTAATCTACAGTGAGAATTTCTACAGTAATTAATAAAGAAAGGCCACTCCCAGTCGGAGAGGACCCGAAGATGTTGTATGTGCAATGAAGGAACTTCATTACCAAATTTGTTTGTATTCTCTTTTATGATATTCGTTTATTCTCTCATTTCAGGAATTTGATTTTGCTCTTTTAAAAACCTTTTAATTGCAATTTTTAGAAAGGTCTTTACTAGGTTTGAATTGCCATTCCTATGTGGAAATGGAAATTTTTCCATTGATTTCATTACAAATTTTTGCAAAATAATGAGGCAACATGAATCCATCATGGTTGTGGTGGAAAAACTCACTAAGGCTTCCCACTTTATCCCGATGAATTCAACACACAAGGCAACTAATGTTGTTAATATTTATAAGAGGGAATTTTCCAAGTTGCATGGTGTAACCAAGGAAACTTACGTCCAACTTTTGGACAAGTACGGTTAAGGGATTTGGAACTGGTTTAAATTTTAGTACAATATAGTGTCCAAAGTCAGGTGGTCAAATGGAAAGAGCAAATCAAGTTATTGAGGACATGTGAAGGATGTATGTGATGGAAAAACCATCAAAATGGGAGGAATATTTTTACTTGGTGCATTTTTCTTATAATAATGGGCTAAGCATATTTGAAGATGAGCCTATTTGGCATTGTATGGAAATAAATGCAACACACCAATGATTTGGGACAGTCCAATTGATAGGGATATTTTTTTTCCTAGCTTTCTTAGGGAAATGGAAGAGAAAGTAATTAAAAAAAAAAACAAAATTTGAATGCTTCCCAGGATAAACAAAAGAGTTATGCATATGAGAATAGGTCAAACAAGGAATTTAAAATTATTGATCATGTCTTCTTAAAGGTAAAGGTAAGGAAAAGTTCCTTGAGATTGGATGGTTGCTTGAAGTTGGTATCTAGATATTGTGGACCATTTGAAGCCCTATAGAGGACTGGCTTGGTTGTATATATGGTTGCATTGCCATCATCCATGCATGTTCATAATGTATTTCATGTTTCATTACTTAAAAATTATGTTTTTTATGCTAACCATGTGATGGATTGGAATATGGTTCATTTGGATCCCTAGGGAGACTTCAGGTCCAACTAGTGTGGATTTTGGATGGGAAAGTTAAGGTGCTTTGGAATCAAGTTGTCATCTTGATAAAGGTGTCGCAGACCCATTTCAGTCCTAAAAATTCTACATGGGAGCATGAGGGTGAAATGAAAGAAGAATGCCCTCATCTTTTTTGATAAAATTACTATATATGTGTATATGTAATGCACTGAGGAACATGCCTAAATAAGGGGGAGGGGAATGTAACACCCCTAAACTACCCCTAGAATATAAATAGCATGTATATATGAAAAAATTAGCTTGGTGAGTTGAAGATTTCTTTTGAGATCCATTATGCCTGCGTACATGTGTGTTTGTGTTTTGGGGTTAGTATACTTGGGTGCACATGTTGCTAATTATATATGTGTTTTGAAACGAAAATACTTGGAAATGTAATTATGATAAAACATGCATGCTAATAAAAATATATAATGGTTGCCGACCGACATGGGGGGTTAAGACTCCATGGGTGAGAATAAAGGGACTCATATGATTTAATAATCATGTAAAAATGCACATGCATATAACTAAGGTCCATTTATGTGACTCGAGAGAGTGCCAAGTGTCACAAAAATAGTATGCGTATAAAAAGAGGGATGTTAGCATTGCAAGTATTCATTCAGTTAGCCATGTATGCATGGAGACAGTTATGCATGGGAACCTAGAAGGGTACTTGGAAGACTCGTGATAGAAATGGAACTCTTGGAAGTTGTGAGACTCTAGAAATTCTTGTTTTGCTGAGTATGGAGCTCTAGAAGGTAGTGACACAACCCAAGGTATTATAGGTACAGAGAAAGGTGTGCACCACTTGGGTGCAAGCTGATGTGGAATGTGAGCCTGCTGGTTGGAGGCTTTTGGGTTTGGTACCTTGGTTGTATGAGGGCCTGGAAGGGAACCTAAAATACATGTGAGTGTAGTGGAACTCCTGGAAGTTGCATGACTTTGAAACATCCTTGACCAGTCAAGATAGAGGTTGATGGGGGGTGTCATTCTATTTTTCAAAGGTTGTCAGGTTTGGTACCTTGGTTGATTGTTAGTATTAAGCATGCATACGGATTTAAGTTCATTCCCATGGAGTCAAAGCCCCAGCTCGAGGGTGACCCACTGTTGAGACAAAATGAACATGATGGTTTATGGCTGGGTGGAACATCAAATATGTCTAGCCAACTGGGCACAAATTAAAAGACAAATATTTATTTGCTATGTTATTCTACGCTGCAATATTTTATGTATTTATGAATTGTATTCTTAACCATAATTAAGAAGCATATACATGTTAGAATATGCACGTGCATATGTATTTTATCTTAGCATGCATTTAGATATGCATTTCATCATACAAGAATTTCCCAAGAAAAGGAAAAAAATTAGAATATAGGTTTCCAAGGGTAGTTGGAACAAAAGCAGGCCCCAACAGGAGGTTGGAATAAGCGAACAGTGGGATGAAGAACATTACAGGAAGGGAGTAGAAAGTGATTATTGTGCATTATTATGTTGGAGGATTGTCACTAGGATATCCTTCCATGATACATAAATGAGCCTAGACTATGTGTGTCATCGAGGAATCAAATAGGAACACTTGACTACTTATATATAATGTTTTCATTGTACTATTTTTTATATAGATAAATGATTAAGTCCCCCTCTCTTATACGTTTCCTTATATGATATCATGATGTATTTTTATGCATTATGATTAGATATTGTTATGTATGCTAATTTTCCTTTCAGCGGAGGCAAATATTGTTTATGTATGTTTGTGAATATGTGTAGGTGATAGGGCAGGAGTAATGGAGCAAGATATCTTGGTGAGGAGTGAGATATTCAATATCTAGATCAACTTTTCAATCTACAATGACATGTGAGGATAGCTAGGTTCATTCTCTTATATGTCTCTTTACTTTTATGAAAGGAATTGTATGCATATAGACCTTAGGAAAAATTGGTTTGGTATTCTATTTGCAGTCTGGTAGATCCCGAGGTAGGATCTACAGGAAATAGTCCTTTTATCATAGAAAGAAATTTGGGCAAACAAATTTAGTGACTCCACTAGGGTTAAATCCCTATTTCTCTTCTTCTCCTTTGAATATTCCTTGGTTTTGTTTGTTTCCAAGTGACTCTCCATTGATTGTTATCTTCTATAGATCTATTTCAGACCATATCCACAAAATTTGACTTAGATTTGGGCCTTTATCCTTTGAAAAATTCGATCAAAATAGTCCATTTCTCCATGTCTATGCATTATAGAGAAAACTACTAGCCCCATCGCTTCATGATCTCATCTAGGCAGTGACTTCATATACACCATGTGCTCTTTGAGGGAGTGATAACCATGTAAAATTGGGTTTTTTTGTGTGATTTGATTTGAGTATCTCTATCTAGAGTTTGGATCTATGTTGTCTAACTATGGAAGGATTAAATTTTCCTTATATATCATCCAAATTCTCTTTTCTTAATATATTTTCTTGATTCTTACACTTCCCTTTGCCTTGTGTGAGGTTGTTTCACTATTTGATTACCTTGTTTGGTCACTTATGATCCAATAGTTTTTCTAACATTGTGGGCTTGATCTACTGCCTGATTAGTACCTAATTATCTTATGGTTTGAAAAGTCTCAGAGAAAGTACAAACTTGTTCAGTGTTAGGTCTTATTCTTTTTTCATGTTTGGGTTTGTTTTTAAGTTTGTAAAAACATTGTAGGATTGGTATTGTGGTTGTTTCCATTGTGTTACAAATATTACTTTCATAGTTTTATGTTTGTGTGTTGTTTGTCTTTTTCATAAGTAATAATTCACATCCTTTTAATTCAAATCATTAGTTTTAAGTTTTTGAATGCTTGAGTAGTGCATTTGCATTAGTTTCTTGGAGCTAATGAATTGATTTTTGAATTGGTTTCATTTGAAGATTTTTGTGTATTGAGTGGATATTCGAAGAGTGTGAGGATTTATTTTCATTTGGAAAAAGCAAATGAGATATCTACCCTTCTTTTGTAGCGGTTACAACCACCCTCCAAAATTTTTTCTTAGCCTGTTTTGTAGCCTCCCTACTAACCTTACACAACACTTTGTCTTGCTTCATCAAGTACTCAAGCTTCAGTGTTTTCCTTGCACAAAGGCAACCTATCGATCACATTTGATCCATTCTCCTCATAGGATGCTCACCTAGACTTGGTCCAAATGCAAGCTGAGCAGCTTCCCCTTAAAAATTGTGCATTTCTAGAGGGAAACCAACCTTCCATCCAGGAATTGCGCGATCCTCTCTGACAGCCTACTGCTGGGAAAATTTGCGCAAATCCTGCTGGGAGGGTTGGCTGGCAGGATTGTGTAATCTTGGAGCGCCAGCCCAACTCCTAGCCAGAAATGTGTATTTTTCTCCAACAATCAAGCAGTCTCTTGCATGTGCCTTTCAGTTGATTGGTTCCCTCCAAGACTGAGAAAAATTGACTTGCATGCATGGGTTGTTTCTCCCAAGGCAGCATGCAAAGGAATCCTTTGTTTCATGGATCTTTGTTTAGCAATTGGAGGTTATATGCAAGGAGAAATTTTGAAACCTCCCACCAAGTTTCACTTCCCCTAGATTCATGGCATGCACGTCATAACCTCGATGTTATCAAAACTCATCAACCAGATGCTATAAAACTCATTCCTCACATCAACCTTGCAGCTCTGACAACCCACATCACATCTAGGAGTAGTTGGCACATTCATTTCAATTGTTTTGGGGTAAGCATGCTTCGCATGCCTTGCGCTGCATTTCTGTCGCTTTTTGTGTTTTTTCTTGTAGGATTATTGTTTGCTTGATTTATTTGAATTCTTGTTGTCATTTACATATATACTAGCTTGTCCTAGCTCTGTTTCAGTTTTTGTTGCTATCTCACTGTTGCCGCATGCATGAATTGTTTTACACGGACGTTCACCCAATTGGCAAACTGCCTCATCCACATGCATGTTGATCTATTTGTTGAATCTTTCATTCATGTTTTGCATGCACTGTCAATTACTTATGTTATAACTTAGTGTCGGCATGCATTCACTGACTTACTTGATTTCAGCCGCCCGTCGACGAGTCGGGCCAACCTTGGCCAGGCTCTGCCTTCACCAAGGTTGCATTGCGCAATCTGGGAAAGGAAGGCTCACCTTCCTCTCCAGATTTGTGCATTCCTACCCGGCAGTGGCCTCTAGGTTTGTTTTCCACATTTCTGGAGGACAGTGGCTACTTTGCCCAAGAAATTGCACAGATCTATCCCTAGGCCAGCAGTCCTTCAGCTGGAATTAAGCATTGTGAAATCCCAATAGTCAACAGTCGGAATGGATTGTGGATTGTGCAGTTCTAGCAATCAGCTAGTCTCCCAGCAGCCTAGACTGTGCCTTGAGCAATCTTGGTAGTCGGTCTCCCAACCTCCCAACTGAAATTGTGAAACTTCATGATCATTCACCCAAGTATGTTGCAAGTCAGTTCTCATGTTCATTTTGGTTTTCGACTGACATATTTCTTGCTATGAGTGTTTCCATGTCTCCAGGTATTGCAGGTGTTCATCTGCCTCTCAAAAATACAGGTACAATGGTTTCCAAGAGAGCAGAGACGAGGACACCATTTAGAGCATGCTTGGGGATGCAGTCAATCAAGTGTCTATGAGCTTGCCTGCTCATGAAGACATCAAGTTGTTCGTAGACAAGGACATCAAGTGGCAGTCTCATAGCAAGCAGCATCATGAATAGCAGTTGAAGATGGCATACCAAATGCAACGAGTGCAAGAGGAGGGTTGTTGAATCCACGGAGGCGGAACAAGGTTGTAAGCTCAAGCAGGTCCATTGATGATGAAAGCAACTTTGGAGACTCCGGCGCGACATGAATATCGCGCAAAGGCTGAATATGTAACAAAGAAGGAGTTCCATGTATTGAAGCAACAACACAGGAAGAACATGAAACTGCGTAGACAGATGAATGATTTGCCGCAAGATCAGGAACAACAATGGGCGCAACGTGCGCTCACGGATGAAACTTCACCCAGACAAGTTAAAGATCCATCCCAGTAGCTAACACGAAGCAAACATGGTGAGTAGTGTGGTTGAACGCATGCAAGGGATTCAGCAGCATGCATTTCATTGTGCACACGCATGCACTCCAACCCACTCAACACACTCACCAAGGCGAAGACAAGAAGCAACTCCAACTGTAGTCGAATTAGTACTTCGGCAAGTTAATGCGCATGACCACCAGTACACACTTGAAGATCAGCGAGGACACTATGCATCAGTTTGCTGCCAGTTCAGCCGCACCTAAGAAGACCATGCACATGTTAGCAGACGAGTTGGATGAAGGAGCCGAACCAATGCACCGATTGCAACGAAAGAAAGAGTTCGCTTCAACAAGATGTCACCATGAGGTACATGCACACCATCACGGACGACCAAGCTTGGCATCAGCTCACCAGCTTCACCATCACAAGCATGTCAAAGAGTTGGTCTCACCACAACGGACTGAGTGTAAGTGATGTCTTGCAAGGCTTGCTCAACCCATGTTGTCTCACATGAGTACATGTGCATTGTAATGTTGAGTCATGTCAAGTGTAAGTCAAGTGTCAGCAGTTTGATGTAACAGTCATAGAGTAGGTGAAGAGTCATGAGGGTAGTTAAACTGTCACAAAGCGGAATGTCAAGGGTCACCCCACCCTTTGCTATAAATAGTCCTTTATAACTCATTGTATAAGCTTTTGGTCACCCAAGCTTCTACTAAGGCTATTTTGAAGAAGGCTTGGACAGTGTTGTAATGCGCCTTGGCTTCTCCACTGCACGGAGCTTGTACATCTCTTTGGAGGAGCAGACGGATGTGGCTGTAATGTTCCATTGTTGGGGCTAATAGGTTTACATGGATGTATTGTATGATTGTGACTTACACTTCTTTATATAATAAGGGCCAGCACATTTTCATGCATATGTTGTTATTGTAGTTGGACTGCTCTGGTTGCTTTAATGATATGTGTTGTTTAACTTACGTACTTGTGTATGAACTGATTCACATGAAATTATATGAATCTTATTGTTAATGTGTTGCATATGTTGTTAATGTTTTCACTGTCCGTGTCGACTTCTCTGTCAGACATCAAACGGACCTTTCACTTGAACCTTGTTATAACAACCATGAGACTCATCTCAGACTAATATGTGAGTGTTGTATGTGTTATCTTACCTTGTATAATGTGATTGCCGCATTCGAGTGGACTGCTCCGCCGAAAGCTATGCATGTCCTTTGTGTTGTGTGTTCCTAGCCTAGTTGGGAATAATCCCTTTCAACCTGGAACTCACCTTCACTTCCTTCCCCTTTCGAAGTGTTGGAACCTCTCATACACCTTCCTTGACTCACTGCATTAGTCACACCCTTTCTACTGACAGAGTTATTCTACTTGCCTCTGTTCGACACCGTAGTCAAGGCATTACCTTACGACCCACTGCTGAGACTCCTACACCAAACGGTCTGAGGTCTAATTGGGAATTCTTACCGAGAAGATCCCCTTGACATGTTGGTGGATCCAGCACCAGCAACACCTTCCTTTATATAGATTTCATTAAGCTGAAAAGAATTGTATGTTTCACATAGTTTTCATTTCGGATTGGTTTTGAGTATTTAAACACCATCACAGTTGCACTCCATACCCCTAAGTAAACAATAGCCAATAGAATTAAGTGCTAATCAAATTAATTAGACTTTTGGAAACTATATAATAAAACACAATATAATTATTTAATATAACCAATAATATAATGCAAAGGGATTGAGCACATTGATTTAATGAAACCAATTCCATTATCATATCCCAAAATTGTGAATGGTTTTAAAGGGTCTCATTCTATGTGGCAACTCGGGTTTTAAACTCCAAAGTAATTGAGAGGACACACCCACAACTCAGCCATGCTAAATGTTGTTGCGACCTAGGTGAGGTGCAATCCTCAAGGTGGTTTTGATGGCTTAGATGCCCTAGATTCATGGTTTCTTAAACTACAAGCTATTTCTACAAGTCATGAACAATCTACCAAACAAAACAAAAAATGAAGCCAATTAAATTGATTAAACGACTACCCAAATGTGTTAATATTAACAAGCTAGATATGAGATGAATTACATTACATAATGAAATAGAATGAAAAGAAACTTGAAAAAGGATAAAAAAAAAAAAATAAAAAAAAAACGCATTTTCAAAGAAATATCTGCAAATAAAATGAATGTGATTGGAATACAAAAATACAAAAATAAAATGCTAACAAATAACAAAAACATGAAATAATTATCAAAGTTAAGTTTAATTTAGGACTATTGCAACTAGCTTAAAGAAGTTTCAAGCACAAGAACAATCAAATCTATCACTCTCGAAACCTTGATTTATTCTTTTAAAAGTTTATCTTGATTAATCTAAAATTAAAATAAATCTATGAAAGTTATTATAACTATATACTTGTGAAACATAGAGAAGTCCAAATAAATGTAAAGAAAACATACTTTTAAAATTTTATATAGCTTTAAAAAATCAATATTTATGTTTTTAAAATATTATAAAATATATTTAAATTAATTATTTTAAATAAAAAAATATATAATAAAAAAAGAGAGAAAGAAAAGAAAAAAGAACAAAAAGAAAGAAAGTGATACCAAAATTTAACCCTTAAAATTCTCTTGATATTTAAGTTTATAAACCCATTTAACAAAATATGAATTACTTTTAACTCCTATATTATATCTCAAGATCTTTCAATGTGAAGTACCAAACCAAGTAACAGCGAAGAGGCTATTGATTACGCTGATTTGGGAAAGAGGTGATCATTGAAATCGTTAAAACCAAACCAAGTACCAAATCAGAGATCATTCATTTGGGAAAGAAGTTACCATGAAGTAGAAGTAAACCAATGAATCCAATACCAATTCAACATAATGTCTTTGGCTTTTTAATTGAATTTTACAGGAATCTCTCAAATAAAAATAAGAATAAGAATAAAGATTTTAAAAATAAAATTTATATATATATATATATATAACTAAGGCAAAATAAAGACTTGTAAAAACTTCCTTGGCATAGCCAAAAGAGGCCTTTATCATTTGTGTAATATTGTCAAGAGAGAGTAGGGACTTAACGAAAGGAGGAGGTGATCTAGGAGTTGTAGCTCTACTCCGTGATTCATATGACCAAAGTTATGCGCAGGTAATAAAGCATTTGAATGAGAATAATCCAATTCTCTCTTGTAATGCCCCAATTTGCAAAATAATATAAAGAAATTTACTATAACAAAGTTACGCGTGTAAATATGTAAATATAGCAAGATAATATAGAGAAATTATAATATTATATATATAGATATTATTTTATTTTATTTTCTTAAAAAAACACAATTAATAATAAGATAAGTAATTATTATATGGACTATTCCAAATTATGAGAAATTTATTTAATAAAAAATAAGATTTGTGGATATGGTCATAATTAAATGACTTTTTTGAAAATGATATTGGATTATTTAAATAATTTATATTCATTAAAATCTCACATATTTATAAGGTTTCTTTTATTAGATTTTCTCTTTATTAAATGTTGGTAGAGTAATCATTTTTTTAATTATAAATCTCAATCTTATCGTAAGAATGAAAGATGTTGGTATATTTTTCCAAAAAGAATGGAGTTTTCAACAATAACTTCCTTACATCAAATTCATGTTTATGTTTTCACATTTACCTGATATAGTATAAATTTATTGCACAATTTCTTAATAACCACATGTTGTCGTTGTGACAAACACCCTCCAAAATTTGGTCTACACTTGAATTTTGGAGCCTACTATGGATCCTGTGATCATTTGTTCCATAGTAACTTTATGGTTGATCAATGCTTTGATAAGTATTCCAACCTTTTTCTCAATTTGTAAGTGTCAAAGTCACCAAATCACACATGCATAGTACGCATTAAGTTCATAAGCGCACTCTTTTATGCAACCCTGAATAGGCGTAGCACAAGTCCATCAAGACAGCGCATGTGCCATGTTCAACCTATGTCGACAGTCAGTGCGCACTTTCATCAACAATCCCTCACTTTTGGTTGCGATTGTTCTTCTATTTTCGGTGAGTTTTTCTAATTGTCGCTTTTTGCGCACCTTCGCTTTTGCAAGTGTCGCTTTCATGTTTATGACTATCGCTTTTGCTTGTTTTCATTGTAACAAGCGTCGCTTCATGCTATATTTATTTTGGCATGTGTCGTTTTCAATGTTGTTTGCATTTTGCAAGTGTCGTTTGCACCTTCCTCTTACTGTCGCAAATGTCGTGTTTTGGCATGGCAAGTGTCGTGCATCGCACAAATGTAGTTTTGGTTTGTTTCAAGGGGTAATCTTGGTTCTAATGATCATTTTTATCATCTAGACCTATATTGTACTCATCCCAAAGTTTCAAGCACTGTCGCACAAGTGTCGTCACTATTGTCGCAAAGTGTACCTTTAGTGTCGCACTTGGGTAAGTCATCACAATGTCATTGCATTGAAGTATGTTGTTCATGTGTTCTAAGTGATCAATGTTGTTGCATCAATTTTTCTAAGAGTGTTTTCATGCTTAATTTTTCTCAATGTTCACTTTGGCCTCACTGATATCACACTTAGCCAAATCTAGAAAAGTTCCTAGCTAAGCAACTTAGTCTCACTCAACCTTCATGAACTATGCACTGCACAGTCTCAGCCCTCAAGCTTCACCCTTGCCTCTTGGCACCATGCAATGTGCAATCTTTACCTTCAAGAACTGTGCATTGCATAGTCTCATTGCTCAATCCCAACCCTTGAGCTCCAAAACTGCGCAGTCTCTACCTTTAGTCAGCCTCCTCTGCGCAGTTGCGCAAGCCCCAGGCCTTTGTACCTCCAGAACTGCGGAATGGGAAACCTAAAGGCTCAAACCTTAATCCTACCACCTTGAGCTCCTCAATTGCGCAGTTTCCTTTCCCTGTCCTATATGAATTGTGCACTACGCAGTCTTAAGCCTCAACCTTCAGCCTGACCCCTTAAACCTCACAACTATGTAGTTATCTAGCCCTGACCTGCCTGAATTGTGCATTGCACAGTCTCAAAGCTCAGTGTTGGCCCCTGACCTCCTGAGATGCACAACTACACAATATTTGAGCCAGTCTTCCAGTCTGACACCCAGTTCCAGCTTAGTTAATGGTTGTCATGAAGAATGTTGGACTAGGGGTTTGTCGAATTGATGTCATCTTGTCATGAGTGGATTTCATTTGTAGGTAGTATCTTATGCCATGACAGGATGATGATGAAGGAGATGAAGAAGGAGACCCGGCCAAAAGACACCTTTGTAGTTGCAAATACAATTTGATCAATCAAGTATAGACAAAGGGAAACCGGATAGCCACAACATTTGTAGATCAAGATCACATTAAAGACTCCATATCTTCAACCCTAATGGAGAAGGAAGAAGAAGAGAATTTTCTATCTTTCAAAATGACACAAAGAAAGAAACAACAAAGAATGGCTTGACATTACCATGTCATCATGTAGTCCATGCCATCAATGTAATGTCATGTCATGTCATGAGTCATCATTTGCCACATCATTTGTGGATTATGTAAATTCAATATTAGATATAGGTAATGTAAAGTGGAAGTCCAAGATTCATCTATAGAATGTGAAAAGTCATGAAGGATTCAAAGAGTCATAAAGAAATCAAACAGTCATTAGGGTAGTCCAAGAGTCACAAGAGAGATGAATGGTCACCCCTTTTCTTATATATACACCCTCATAGCTCATGTAAAGGACTTTTCACCTTAGCTCCTCCTACCAGGCATTAGAAAAGAAAATAGTTCTTTTGGAGGAGAAAGTGGATGCTCTAACACTTCACTATTGGGGCAGTGGTGTTCACTGTCTTGATGTATCTTGGAATTTTTGCTTAATTTAGAAGCTCATTGAGCCAGCACACTTTCATGCGTATGTCTTAAATATTGAAAGATTATTCTTTGAATGTTTGTGATGTATGTTATTTTCATTTGTACTAAGGAAATTGAACTATTTCAATGGCTTTGTTGAAGGTGTGTTGAATGTGTTTTAACAATCGTTTCTTCTATGAAAACTATTTCGCTAGTTTCCCAAAAATTCATTCATATGTACATTCTTGTATGTCTTTTCTAGATTAGTACTATTACTTGTATTTAAAAGGCTCACTTTTATCTCCCCTTTCAGTAGTAGAACCCTAATACATTTCATAGTTGAACATTCCACAAGGCATACTCGCTAATCTGGAATTACTTGTGCATTAATCTCTTCTGCTAAGCACTGTATCCAAGGAATATCTCTAAGAATATATGGTAGTCTGGCCTTATTTCTGTAAACGCTCCCACACCAAACAGTGTGAAGTCTAATTGGGAATTTTCATCGGGGAGACCCTCTTGGTTGACAGATTTTTAGCATCGTCAACAAATGGAGCTACAGGGAGGGGAAGATGACAAGTTGTGCCCATTGAGTATGTTTTGAACCTCTTATCTTAAATGGCTCTTCCCCAAATAATAATCTAATAATGTTTCTCTAACCTATCCCCTGGTAAACTTTTCATCTCCGCAAAACAACTTGATGACTTGTCACAATTCAAGTTTGATAGTGAGGGTGATACATCTATTACCGAGCATGCATTCGTTTTTCTTAAGTTATATGAACACTATGAAATTTACTGTGAATATGTGGCTTGTATTCTTTTATACCTCACACTTGAAGGTCGAGTTAATCAATGGTGTCATACCCTACCACCTGCTTCCATTCATTATTTTGAACACCTCATCAAGGAGCTTTATTTATAATTTGATAGGTATGATTATTGGGGTGTTCTTAAAAGAATTAATCAACTAAGAATGAACCCTAATGAACCAATTAAGGATTTATCTTATCAATTCCTTCACCTTTGTTATGTATTTCCTAAAGAAGACACAGATTGGGATTTCCTGAAACAAAAGTTTGAGAATTTGTTTCATATTTCTTTGCATGGTGAATCTAAACCTCATGTTTTTCTCCCCCAACTTTTGTAAATCATGAGACACCTCAAATTGCAGAGGAGGAACCTAATATTCCTTTTGTTCCTTGTCCTCCTCCTTTTTTAGTTTCAATGTGGGTGCCTCCTTATGATGATGTTGAAGTTGGGAAATATGTAAATCAAATCATTGATCCATCTCTTCAACCTTCATCCACCTCTCATGATTCAGATCCAATGGAGGAAACCTTGGAATGGTTCATGGAGCCTAGGGTGAAGACTAATCCTTTCATTCCTCAAGATGAAATTAGCACTCTTAACCTCAATCTTGAATTTGGTTCCACTGAAAGTGTTACTTATTCAAGGGACATTTGTCACCCTCTATCACCTACATGACATGACTCTTTGTAACATGATCTGCTTGATCAATCTGCCCCACCAACTAGCTTTTCACACTCTCGTGATTTTCAAGTTGTTGGTTCAAATTGCGATCAAGAACAAGATGGCCATGTTACATGACTAGAGGAGAAGAAATGTGAGGATTCTTTCAATCTTTATTCTCTTTTTCAAAGTACCCCATGTCAAGATGATACCCTTCCATTCTTGGATGATTTTGAATCTACTAATCTCGATAGTCAATCGAATGAAGTTATGTGCTTAATCAATCTATAGTGTTGGGAAACAATCATTCTAATGATGATGACTATGTTGATGTATGTGATGATGAATACCCAAGTGCACTAGTTGATCTTCCAGTTTCTCAAGAAAATTGTGATTTGAAATATTTAGGTCTAGAATATGATTTGGTCAAAGAATATGTTCTTATGAAAAATTCCTCTCCATCTCACTATCCCTTATTCTCTATTGTTTGTGATGCATCTACTTGCGATGAAGATACTCCATTCTCTTCAAGTTCTTCATATGATGAGTTAACTTCTCAATTGACACAAGGTAGTGAGGTTAGCCATGATGAAAAATGAAACAATCAAATCATTGAGTATCCACTCTACTCCTTGTCATTTTCAGTTTTGCATGAGGACAACTCTTCAAATCAGCTTGCTCATGAAATTTATCCGATTCATACATCTCTAGATTTTTTATTAGAAGAATCTTTAGACTTGAGTAATCTGGTTGTTGAAGTTGTAAAATATGGTCAAATCAATGATAGAGATGGCTTCCATCTAGTTAGTAGTGGTCCTATTGAAATTACTAGTAGCAATTATCCACACACCATGCATGATATGATTCTTCAAAATGTGATTTTACAATCTTTGAAAGTTTTGGGACTTGTCAAGAAGTCGAGGCATTTAAACTTATATTAATGGTTACATCAAGATCTCACGACTCTGCTAAGATCTTCGAACTAAGTCAGATCTGGTTTTTCTCACAAAATTATTTTCTTTGCATGGTTTCACTGGATGTAAATTCCTTCTTGAAAGATCTTTGGTATTTTGGATATAGTCTTTCAAACTTTCAAGATTTTATTTCTGATCGGATTCAAGATTATATGTAACACCCTCCTCCCACATCCACCCAAGTAACCATGCCAACCAGGGTAAACATGATACGAGAGGCTACTATTATCATATTCGACCTCCTAGGTGAGCTTAAGGAAGTGGAATCGACAGAACATCACACACAGTCATCCAACATCATCAACAGAACCCTTAGAAGACAAGTCATCCACTCTTATAGCTTGTCCCTTGGTCTCACTATTGTTTTGGACCTCTGAGGCCATAGTTTTTCTCATGCTATGGACAAGGGAGCGACCAGAGACCTAAATTCACTCTCATAGGACTACATGCCAGTGACTACAGACCAAACTTGTCAATTCTATGCCAAAAACCCCGGGATTTAAGCCAATTTTTCAGGCCCAAAGCCAAGGCTACTGCCCAGAATACAATGAAACCTTGAAATCAATAAAAGTATAGGGAAATAATGATGCAAAAGCAATAAGATCAACAAGACATTAACCAGAGCCCTACTAGCCATGACAGGTATTTCGTCAAACATATCATCGACATGTAACCTACAAGTGTAAACAACATAATTAAGTGTAGGGATCACATACTTATTTGAGAATCGTTATGAGTCATTGTTCCCTCATGCCATTTGTTGCATTATCTTCTATTAGGTCATAGACACATTATCCATTCATATACAAGTAAAAACATAATGAGATCCATACATAGTTTTTGTCATAAAATGTGCATACAACCAGCATAATAGGAACAAAAATACAATAAACATACTAGCCATCAAAATCCATATATACACCAGTTAATTTACACATGAAAATCAATTGAATAAATTTCTCATTAATCAATGCAATGAACCAACCAAAGATGGGATTACCACATTCACCTGACTATAGAATGGCTGAGCCAAATCTCCCTTCATCCATTCACCCTCATGCCATATTCCAAGCATGAATGTGGGACTCAAACCAAAAGAGCTCAACTATGGCATACCGAGGCTAAACCACCTCACCCTCATCAATAGAAACTAGGCTTTACCATAATCCATCCCAGATCACTAGATCAACACAATGAACACATCATAACAGGATTTACCGTGATCTCCACCTGATCACTAGGCCAAACAAGCATGAATGTCACCAAATTTCTCCACCTACACGATGAGGAATTTTCCTGCCTCCTAGTCTCTCAAGCTATACCGCAATCCAAACCTAGATCACTAGGCTATAAACCAAGACCCACTCTCCAGGCTTTACTGCATATCCCAAACCCGAGATTACTAGGCCCAGTGGAGAGAAAACCACCTCTTGGCTTTGTCGTATATCATGATATTCACTAGCAAGGATTCCTAGGCCCACTGAGGTAACACAATCCTAGCTTTACCGCAACCCATAGTTTGGATCAGGGGTCACTAGGCCAGTGGCGTTACTGTGATCCACAATCTGGTTCAAGGACCACTAGGCCATGTGCTCTATCATTCAAAGATCCACCCCACTCAGCGTCGAATCCATCTGGCAATCCAGTTCAACCAAAACATGAGAACCCCATCACACCATGGCTATCCGAAAATTGCAAGGCTAGGCTGTAAAGATTGTTACACCTATCAAAACCCATGCCACAACAGCAAAAGAACCACATGCAATACATGAATACCAAATTAGAAAGGAAAATACACATGCAAGTCGAAACCTGCAATGAATTTTGTTGTAGTTGCTTGATCCTACCTTTCCCTGCTTGATAATTGCTTCCTCTTCCCTTCTTTGCCTTTCTTAATCCCATGCATAACCATAACAATAAACTTGAGCCAAGAGCTTACACTAACTAAGAGCTTAACACTGAAAACAATAAGCTTTCCAACTAATCCTCAAAAGCCTTTTTATGAATGAGGCCTCTATTTTCTTCATTTTCTATTATTTTCCTTAATTTTCCTTCTCACATGCAACATGTGACCTTTCACCTCTTTTTCTCCTAATTTCGATTATTTCCATAATAAATGTGCCAAAAATGTCATTTTTCCTCTTTAATGCCTTAGTCATTACCTTTGCCAATTTCGTTAGCCATAGACAACCAAATGAACACCCCCACTAGGATGTCCCGCCCAACATTCAACTTGGAATACATGTCCCATCATCTATGGTATTTATATATTTTTACATGGAATTTTCATCAGGGTTGTTATAGAACCCTCCCCCTTGGGGGAACACCATCCTCAGTGTTAAATCACACCATGACCTCAGCAAAAACACTAAAAAACAAACATACTGCCCATGGAGCTTTATAACTTAGCTCATTATGACCATCTGCTAAAACTAAACATCATGACAACATACCACATAGTGGACCTTTAGAACATAGCTCCGGTATTTACAATAATCTCATATACACATATATACATCTGCGAAACCAAAAAATAAGAGAATACAATACCCGTATCAATCAACAAGGGAATCCAGAGGCTCACACCTCCACCCTCAAAGTAGTACCAGGATTCACCTCCTTCCCAGGAAGTCCAAAATCTACTGCCACAGTCAAAGCTGCATCCAATGTCTAGCACTGCAATCCCATGCCACTTTTCCTCTCAGTGAACAGTTATTGGCTCATTGTTCCTGGGTGCACTCCCCATGTGCATCTGATTCCATCTAGAAAAGCTCATGACCAAAACAAATCCATCTGTTAACTTCCCTTCTTTGCTACACAGTCCCTCAGGAATCTAGTCACCCTCTTTTGTGCAGTCACTTACCTTCCAAGTTCCCCGGCCTCCCCTATCTTGGGTGATCCATCCCTTGGCAAGGATTCCTTGCATCGGAAGGTTAAACAACCAAGGAATATATCTGCCTCAAAACCATCATACCAGTCATAGCATGCTCATGGAAATCAATAGACACTATTGGGTACCAATGTCCCACAATGGCCCTACTCCTGAAGTGATTTACCAGCATATTGTTGCCTGTTCCAATTTCTTTCACTGTTGTTGTTAATTCTTGCAGTTGATTTCAACCACCCAACCGGGAATATTCATGCATTCCTGTTCCAAGCACATAACCTCCATTAGATTCAAAATAAATTGAAATAACTTCAAATCATACCTCATTGGTGGCTTGTCAATAAGGTACACTTGCAATCTTGTTTACTTCATGTCACGACAAGTCAAACTTGCATCAGGTATAAAAACATCACATCAAGTTAGCTCAAAACATAACCATCATAGATCAAAATCATAAATCACATGTAACCATCATAAACCATAATCATAAATCACATGTAATCATCATAGACCAAAATCATAAATCATATGCATAGTAAAACTGAAATACAATACCGATACTTATCCTTTCATCAATCCTTATCTTCTACCTTTGCCTTTATTTCGTACGCACTCTGGATTGGTTTCCACACCAGAAAAAACCCAGTGTCTTCTCCTCAACCATGTGCTCATACACGGTGTGTGCATCACACCCATACAATCCACACACGACATACAACACCATGCAACGCATGCACCTGTACCTGACATACAACACATACACCTACACCCAATGTACGTAAGTATACGTGCACAATGTACATCAGAATACATTCATCCATACAGAATGTGCGACACCACAAAATGCATACATGTACACTCAGTATACAACACAACACAATACATATGCTTACATCAATTGTACAACACAATACCTGCACCTACACCTGATGTGCAAGTATGTGCCTAGAGTGCAACACAATGAATGCATATGTCATGTTGCCATGACTACACAATGCACATACATAGTACTGCATGCCCACAACACAGCATGTACGACATGCACTCAATACCACATGTACCAAGCACCACCTACACAACGTGTGCACGACATCACATGTACATGGTGATGAGCCCCAAAAATGGGTAACTTATTGGGCTCATTTTTCCTTTTATTCTCGATTAATCCACCATTCTTCATAGTTTATGCATGCTTTTGAATAGATTTATGTTAATTGAATGAATGAGAATAGTCACTTGACCATGAAGTCTAATACGTGCTTATTGCAGATTTTTGGACATATTTTGGACCAAGGTCAAGCATTTATGAACCAGTTGACAGCCAAATACGAGGGAACAAGGCTGAGGATTGGTAGGAAGGGTGTCTCCTACACTAAATGACCCCTTCCTCAAGTTCTCCACCATCAGCTCAGAGTTCAACAGCCCACCAAAGATGATTTCGAGGGGGAGCCGAGCAGATTTTGTGAAGTGGCTGATTAACTGCAGTTTTGAGTAGCCAGGCCCCTCAAGTTAAGGAGGGTTGTTGGAGCTCCTTGTGGTGCATAAGTAGGAGGGCTTCAAGCCTTGGTATTTTAGCTCTTCAACAGTTTTTTTTCGCACTTTGGTGCTGCTTTGCCTTTCAGCTCACTTTCGAGCTTTTGTTGTAAACATTTTCGTGACATGGTTATTTTTTTAGTAATGGAGATAAATTTCACTGTGCATCAGCTTTGAGATTTTCTTAGGAGGCTGTAGCTCTTGGGGTTGGGCCCAACCCAAGTCCCAGTACCTCCTTTGTGTACTATTATGTGTTTTCTTTGCATTCATAGAATAACTTCTGTTATTTAGGTTAAAATCTTGCTTTGTTACTTAGGATGCTTTTGATTATTAAAATAGCTTTTCATGCTTCAGGTTGATTTGAAAGTTTGATAACAAAAAATATCTACAAAAAGGTCACCAAGCAATCCTTGATCTCATCTCTCCCTCCTTGGGACCATGAGCTGAGACCAAGGCATACTTGCTACCACAAAAACATCGTTTTGCCTTTCAATGCAATTGCAAGTGTTAGATTTTTAGTTGGAAAAGTTGATACCAGTTGTGCTTGCATATTTAGATCTACTCTTACTTAGGTTTCCATAGTTATCTTGCATGATTTCCTATTCACAACTTGTTGTTCATCATGTTTCTGGTTTTTACGTCAGATTAAGTCAAAGTACATAGATCTCTGATTTTTCTAATCTTTCTTTGATTAGTTTTGAGAGATAGTGTGCAGATCACTTATAATACATCCCTGCCTATCCTTCCTTCATCACACAACCTGCTCCAAACCCAAATTCTGGATTCCTTCCCTTCATTTGCCAAACTTTCCCAATTTGACCTAATTTCTACATTTTTGTGCAACATTGCTACCTCCATCCTTAAAGAAATCCAACCATCTTCATCACTCCTTAGCCTCATTTACCAAGTCCTAGACCTCTTCACATCCTCATCCATCCTCCATTTCCACTTTCCCACCATTTTTCCTCCATCAACCCTCAAAATCCTCTCTCAGCTCTTCCTGTAGAACATCCTGTAGAACCCCTGCAGACTTCCTATAGAAGATCATGTGAGCAGTTTCTCGAGATCTGATCACTGTGAAACTCTCTGGAAGGGTGCTAGGGACCCCTTAGGCCCTCTTCTCACCTTCCCAACCTCCTGCAAATGCCCACTCCATTTCCTTTCGCCAATAAACCCTTGCACAGTTAAAAATAGTTAAAGCACATGCATAATAATTCTGCAAAATTACTCAAAAATACAAAAATATGTGTTTTCCATATTTTCCCTCATAAGTAGCTTAGTCACATGCATTTCACATTTCCAAGAGTCAATCGCATCCATTTCTGTAACTTTCATCTCTTTTCTTGCACCAGTAGGGTTAGTTGGTAAAACTAGGGTTTGCATTTCCTTTCAGCTTTCAGCTTCTTTCTGCAAGTAGATTAGCCTCCTTTGAGTTAACTTTCATCCATCACTGTTAAAAGCTTCTTCTGAGAGCTCATTGAGGTTGGCTTAAGCTTCTAGCGGACTTTTCCAGTTGATCAAGTGACAGCCTGTGGCAAGAGCTAGTACTTGTGCATACAGCATTGTCGCTTCTAAGTTTGTTAGGAACTACCAGGTTGATAAAAGTAAAGAAGGGAGTCCCAGGAGTTGTAGCATCATTGCTGCAATACTGGAGCCCACCACATTTTTGGCGTCGTTTCTAGAGAAGCATCAGAGTATTCGTGATTGCTACTTTTCTTCTATTTTCTACTGCAACCTTCTGCTAAGTAGTTTATTTCAGCAAGAGTAGAGTAGTTGTTTCATTTCCATTCTGCAATTTCATTTCCACAAAAGTAGACTAGACATTTCCTGCTTTCATAGATTAGCATTTCAATTCTGCAAGCGTAGATTAGCATTTCAATTCCGCAATTACAATTCAGCAACATAGATTAGTCCTTTCATGCTTTCATTTCAATTCTACATTTTCATTTCAGCAAGATAGATTTTAGTTAGTTGCAGTTCAATCTATTTCAGTTTTGCAAGTACAAGCAGAAAAGACACAAAAATCAACCAAAAATATTTCCTTTCATGCCTCATAGGAACAGAGACAATACAGGAAAATTCTTACCCAACACCCCCACCACATCACTGAGTCACCCTTCTCTCTTCTTCGGTGGCAGTGATCTAGAAGAACCTATAGGTGAACCTCCAGAGATATATGAAGATCCTATAACAAAAGAAGAGCAAGAAAATGTTCCTCCTGAGACCATGGCTGAACACAGGAATGGTATAGGGAATGAGGAGAGAATAAAAGGTGCCTTTCCCATCTGAGAGACAAATGGGGACACAAAAATGAAAAACATAAGTCCCTCAGCCTTACCTCACTTCCATGGATTGACCACTGAAGATCCTAGTACCTTCTTGTTTGAGTTTGTTGTCCTTTGTCGAACTTATGACTATGCAAAAGACGAGCAAAAGTTGAAACTATTTCCCTCTACCCTCAAGGATGCAGCACTACGTTGGTTCATGGGGTTACCTGGAAACAGTATCACAACTTGGGCTCAAATGCAGCAAGCCTTTAACAACAAATATCGGGACTACTGTAGGTCAAAGGAAACGAAGGGAGAAATCTTTCGGATGACCATGGGAAGTGATGAGTCTTTGGAAGACTATGAAGAAATGTTCCAACTCAGTTATAAAAGGGCCAGGTGCACACTTGACCCCGAATCTCTGAAGCTGGTTCTGCTCTGAGGAGTCCCTGAAGACCTTCTAGATACCCTCCATTTGCTAGCTAGAGGAGACATCTACCAACTACCTTATGATGACATAAAGATTGTGTTTAGAAACCATTCTAAGGTAGCCCTGAAAAGAGGTAGGGGGAATCCACTTTCAGCTAGTGCCACCTTCTCCAAACATGAGTTTACAAATCAGATGGAAGACCTTAAAAGTGAGGTGAGACAGACCATTTCCATGCAACTAGATACTTTCTGAATCCAACAGAAGAAAGAGGAAGTTGAGAGGGCTTTGGCCATCTTTTGTCCCAGATGCACAAGGAATCATCCTAAGAACGAGTGCCCATTGCACTCAATAGAGGTATGTTTCGTTTGCAAGGAAGACCACCCTACAAACCAGTGCCCAACCTTACCCTGACTTAAAGCTATGTACCAAGGGGTTGAAGGAGCCACCGAACCACTCTACTTCCTCAACCAAAGGAGGCCACATGGATCCAGACCTTACCAGCAGGGGATGAAAGGGACATCCCAAACTTATTACAACCCCAACCAATCCACTCACATACCTTCTTGGGGTCCCCCTGCTCATCCTTCCTTATCTGCACTCCCTCCTTGGTCATATCCATCTCAATACCATACTCCACTTGTTGCGCATTCGTTTCATTCTCATGTTCAGCCACAACCTCAGTGGAATGCACTCCAACAGGGGTGGAGGCCCCAGTACAACTCTCCTCCCGCCATTTTGCCTCCACCACCTGCTCAACCACAACCATTACCTCCTGCTCCTCCAAGACAACCCCAGATGCCTACTCAATCGAACCTGAACCCCAATAACGGACAAGCCCAGCAGGTATATACTGGAGAGACAACATGCCCTACCTACGTTGTGGAGATTCAGGAGATCAACCTATGATTTTGGGAGGTCCTCCCAGATAGCCAACCTCCTCCTAAGGAGGGTGAAGCAGAGGAACAGGAAGGTGAACCCAAAGCCATTCCACCCTTTCCTGAGAGACTAACTAGAAACACGCAACCAAACCCAGAAGAGACTGAACTTGTGGGAGAACTTAAACAGTTGTGTGTAAAAATACCACTTCTCCAAACCATCAAATATGTACCAATCTACAACAGATTGATCAAAGAGAAGTGGTTTAGGCACCCAGGCAGGCGCAAGAGAGATGCCCCAACTATCAATGTCATAAGACAACTGTTCAACCTAATGTTGGGACAAGTAATCTATCCAAAATATTTGGACCCTGGGAGTCCTATAGTGGATGTCCACATCAATAGCACCATAATCCCCCCACACCCTGATTTATCTAGGGGTTGCCATTAATGTGATGACCAGGGACACTATGCTCAAACTTAACCTTCAAGGTTCCCTAAGAAAGACCTCAACAGTACTGCAGTTAGCAAACCGCTCCACCGTGACTCCCGAAGGGATTGTGGAAGACGTCCTGGTCTCTATTGATTCTTGGGAGTACCCTGCAGACCTTTTAATCCTTCAACCAAAGGCAAAACTCACTAGATACCCCCTCATTTTCGGAATGCCTTGGTTAGCTACTGCAGATGCTTACATCAGTTGTCGGGCTGGGAGCATGACCATTAAGAATGGGCCAATGTCCAAACAGCTAGTCCTATATCCTCCTGCCCAACCTTTGCTCGAACATGACTTCCCTCTTTGGTTGGAGGAGGAAGATGAGGATGAAGTCTACTCTTCAACAATGTGCACCGTGGAAGCCACCAGGAGAGGTCCTCAAACTAAGGATGACCTTACTGAGAATTTAATTCAAAATCCACCTCCTAGTGTGCTGCCATTAGAAGAGTTGGTAGGAGACACCTAAGCCAGTGCTTTAGTGGATCTCTGTGTAGCTGATCCGACCTCTTCCCGAGTTAAGAATGTAGAATTTAGCCCTGAAAGAACCTTGAAGATCAACTCATCCCTATCTCCCTCTCAAGAGAAGGAGTTGTGTAGCTTATTGAACAGCCATTTGGATGCTTTTGTTTGGAGCTATAAGGAGATGAAAGGAGGCCACCCCTCAGTCTGTACCCATCACATTTACATTAAAGAGGATTGTAAACCAGTCAGGCAGCCTCAAAGGAGAATGAATCCAGCCCTTAAGGACATTGTCAAAGAAGAATTGCAAAAGTTGTTGGATGCGGGATTCATCTACCCCATCTCTAACAGCGAGTGGGTTTCTCCTCTGGTGCTTGTGCCCAAGAAAAATGGGAAGTGGAGAATCAAGAACCTAAAAAGCTACCAAGAAGGACCATTTCCCTTTGCCTTTCATAGATCAAGTGTTAGATGGCCTGGCAAGGAAGAAGTTCTTTTCCTTCCTAGATGGGTTTAGCGGGTATAATCAGATCCAAATCAGCCCGAAAGACCAAGATAAGACCACTTTCACTTGTCCATGGGGTACCTTTGCCTACTAGGTCCTTCCCTTTGGGTTATGCAATGCTCCTGCCACTTTCTAGAGAGCAGTACTGAGCATATTCGCTAAGTTGGTTCATGATTCGGTGGAAATCTATATGGATGACGTTACTCCTTATGGGTCCAACTTCCAAGAAGCAGTGACTAGCTTGGGAAAAGTTTTAACCAAGCGTGTTGAAATGAACCTGTCCCTCAGTCCTGAGAAATGTGAATTCCTGATGACTGAAGGGACCGTGCTAGGTCATACAATTTCTCAGCAAGGATTACAGGTGGATCCCAACAAGATTGTTATCATCCAAAGGGTTCCACCTCCTCAAAAGGTAAGGGATGTTCGGAGTTTTTTATGTTGGAAATAATACTGAGAGGGGGGGGGGTGAATCAGTATTAACAGATCAATAAGACTTTTCAAATTTCATGCTCAGAAACATATACGCTACTTCAGTTAAGTGAACCAGCGTGTACACGCTACTGTGTCTAAAGCAACTAGCGTATATCCAGAAATCTTATGATTCAGTTAGCTTATCTTCAGTAAATGCATCAGAACATTATTAACCACATTGACAGTAAACAGGTGCAGTATAACAGAACATATCATCACATACAAGCCACACACATGAACACCATGATATAAGGTGGAAACCCAATGTGGGTGAAAACCACCTGCTGCAAGTCGTCTCTTTCTTTCTTTAATAAGAAACTTCAGTTTACAATCTTTTGTACTGGTGCAGCCTTATACCAGTATGCAGGCTACAACCTGCAGAGGGCTACAACCCTCTCTCGTTTTCCAACTACTTTTGGAAGAGAGCTACAACCCCCTCAGCTCTTGTACTAGCCGATCCATTTACTAGTACGTAGGTGCTGACCCTACAGAAGGCTACAACCCTCTTTCCTTCAGGGACCACGTTTCATCAATTTTCAGACTGGATCCATGAGTACAAAACAAACATTACTGCAATACAATCATCAACTTATACTTGCATCATAATTCATTAAACAACCCAATACTGAATCACTGAAACCCTGTCACCAAGAACACAGAACCCAAACCATAGCCCAGAACTTTGCAACAACCACCAGCAACTTGAAATATCATATCTTATTATGCATACGCTACTTCACTGTACCAAAACCGTGTGTATACGCGCTTTCTCCAAAGGCAACCCGCGTGCAGATCTAGAAATAATTACTTATACCTTCGCTGTCAGATCCGACCCTTGCCAAGCGTCCCGAACAGATAACCAGCAATACCAGATCTTCTCACTTCGTCAGACACACAATACATGCCATACTTTGCCTAATGATCTTCTCCTTATATAGCCTTAGGCACTTCACAATACCACGGACCAAAACCATAGTAACACAATACCATCAACTTCAAAACTAGGGATCGACACGCCCGTCGAGACACCACGGTCCAAAACCATAGGCACAACTTCCAAGGACTAACTGCCACGGACCAAAGGTACTTTTCACATGTACGCGCTTTTACTGAAGCCAACCTGCGTGTACACGCTGGTTTTCCTTAATGAACCTGCGTGTATCTCTTTCTTGTCCTGCTGTACTGAGATCTGTCCTCTGATCAAGTTGCCATCACTTGTACCTGTCTCTGAGTGAGTTGCCATCAAGGACAACACTTGTATCATAATGCCAACAATCTCCCCCTTTGGACTTGATGGAAACCACCACACCAAGTCACTCTCCCCCTTTGACATCAAGGGCAAAGGGCGGACCAAGATATTCTCTTCTTTGGTATACCTTCTGCTGTCCATACTCCCCCTGAGTACCTGCTGAAATCTCCAAATGTGCTCCCCCTTTGTGTATGCCAAAGTGTACCAATCTATCCATGCTCCCCCTGAGCGGATGCAGGTTCTAAGACCAGCAATAACTAACATTTATATGATCTGTACCATACGCATAAGCCTGCAATACCATTTCAACAAGATGTATCATTTAATGCCAACAATGAATAATTTGAAGTATATGCTCCCCCTGAGCGTGAGCCAACCATGACTGAACCATTTCCTGGGTCTGTTCTGCTGCCCTTTATGCTTCCCCTGAGCCTGAGCCAACCATGACTGAACCATTTCCTGGGTCTGTTCTGCTGCCCTTTCTGCATATACGCGACTTTGCAGCCTGTAACTCGCGTATATACGCGACTTGTCTTCATTATATCAGCGTATGCAAGATGGAATACTGAAATTCATCACTTTCAGATTCCCCTGTGTCTGTTGTGTCAGCTGTCTGAATTATGCCACACCTTTCTGTCTCTGTCTTCTTTAATTCCTGGAACTGTGATGATGTATGGTCCTCTTGTTTTGAATTTTGAAATCTGCTCCTGCATTCCCTTGCTTTATGCCCATAGTTGTTGCATGTATAACATCTTACATATTTCATGTTCCTTCTATCGCAATCAATTGCTTTGTGTCCATATGCATTGCAGGCAAAGCAATATCCTCTGAAATACCTGGGATGTGATGATCTTTTGTAATGGTCTTGACCCATTCTACTTCTACATCTGGCTGCAACATGTCCAAGATTATGACATACATAACATTCAACATTATTCAGTGGGGGAAATAATCGTCTATCACTTCCATAGTTAGGAGTAAAGGATCTTCCTTGAGGAATTTCTTTCCTTGGTTGTTCCTTGTTCAGCATTTCAGATTTCTCATTAGAATTCCTTGCCTCACCTTGTGCACTAGATTCACCTTCAACATATTCATGAAAACCAAGACCAGTTTTGATAGCAGGAGACCTTTGACTATTAAGAATATCATCCAAGACTTTAGTACTATCTTGAAATCGTAAAAGCTTATCCTTTTCTTCTATTTTACCTTTCAAGATATTTACCTCAACTTGATGTTGTTCTTCCTTTTTCAGATACTGATTCCTTTGGTCTTCTTCAGCTTTTCTTCCTTCTTCCACTTGTCGCTTTAGTTTGATCACTTCATGTTCTTGATCTTCAAGATCTTCTTTTAGAGAGAGAATCTTTGATTCAAGTCTCTGAATAGTTGTGCTCTGATCCTTTACTATATCTTGTAATTGCTCCCTTACCCTGGTTTCTGTCTCCAATTGTTCTTTTAATTTGGCAACTTCTTCAATTTCTGCATTCTTCTTTTCATGTGCCATGAGACTTTTAATATCTTCGCTATTATTGGATGAAGCATTCTTATTTTCATGTGCCATGAGACTTCTAATATCTTCACTATCATTGAATGAACTTTTAATATGGGTATAATAGCTTCTACCATCTTCTTCAGATATCTTTCCTTTGTTATGAGGGCATCTAGCAGCATAGTGACCAACTCTACCACATAGAAAACATTTGAAAGGTAGCTTACCTTTGAACCGTCCAGTTCCCTGTTCAAGATTCTTGACAAAATTTACCTCATCTTCTTCCTATGACACTTCGAATGCGGCTTCTGGTGGTACCTCTTGTCGCATTTCAAAAGCAGTTAAGATCCCGTGAAGCTGTGACATGGTGATTTTCTGCACATTCTCCTTTTCTTCTATGGCAGATACTTTAGAATCAAATTTAGCAGACAGAGATCTCAAAACCTTTTCAACTAAGACAACTTCCTCAAATTCTTCACCCAGATCCCTCATACAATTCACAATCTCATCCATACGCAGGAAATAATTAGCTATGCTTTCATTACTATGCATCTTAAGAGTTTCATACCGGATTCTGAGAGTTTGAAGCTTTGCTCTTTTCACCTGATCATCTCCTTCGTAGCTTGTAACGATTTTGTCCCATATTTCCTTAGCTGATTTGAAATGCATGATCTTCATAAATTCTGATTGTGTCAAACTACTCAATAGGACAGTAACAGCTTTGGCATTGAGCTCATATTGCTTTTTCTCTGCTGGATCTGTAGGAGTTGCTGATGGGAATTTGTATCCTCCTTCTACGATTCCCCAAACTTCTGCTCCAAGTGATTGTAGATATGCAGTGGTTCTTATCTTCCAGTGAGTAAAATTGTTCCCATCAAAGACTGGTGGCCTGATGTGTGCCTCTCTTTCTGGATTAGCCATTCTGATGGATCTTTTCCTTCAAGCGATCAAGCTTCCTCTAAAGAACCTGCTCTGATACCAATTGTTGGAAATAATACTGAGAGGGGGGGGGGGTGAATCAGTATTAACAGATCAATAAAACTTTTCAAATTTCATGCTCAGAAACATATACGCTACTTCAGATAAGTGAACCAGCGTGTACACGCTACTGTGTCTAAAGCAACTAGCGTATATCCAGAAATCTTATGATTCAGTTAGCTTATCTTCAGTAAATGCATCAGAACATTATTAACCACATTGACAGTAAACAGGTGCAGTATAACAGAATAGATCATCACATAAAAGCCACACACATGAACACCATGATATAAGGTGGAAACCCAATGTGGGTGAAAACCACCTGCTGCAAGTCGTCTCTTTCTTTCTTTAATAAGAAACTTCAGTTTACAATCTTTTGTACTGGTGCAGCCTTATACCAGTACGCAGGCTACAACCTGCAAAGGGCTACAACCCTCTCTTGTTTTCCAACTACTTTTGGAAGGGAGCTACAACCCCCTCAGCTCTTGTACTAGCCGATCCATTTACTAGTACGTAGGTGCTGACCCTACAGAAGGCTACAACCCTCTTTCCTTCAGGGACCACGTTTCATCAATTTTCAGACTGGATCCATGAGTACAAAACAAACATTACTGCAATACAATCATCAACTTATACTTGCATCATAATTCACTAAACAACCCAATACTGAATCACTGAAACCTTGTCACCAAGAACACAGAACCCAAACCAGAGCCCAGAACTCTGCAACAACCACCAGAATCAACAACAACTTGAAATATCAAATCTTATTATGCATACGCTACTTCACTGTACCAAAACCGCGTGTATACGCGCTTTCTCCAAAGGCAACCCGCGTGCAGATCTAGAAATAATTACTTATACCTTCGCTGTCAGATCCGACATTTGCCAAGCATCCCGAACAGATAACCAGCAATACCAGATCTTCTCACTTCGTCAGACACACAATACATGCCATACTTTGCCTAATGATCTTCTCCTTATATAGCCTTAGGCACTTCACAATACCACGGACCAAAACCATAGTAACACAATACCAACAACTTCAAAACTAGGGATCGACACGCCCGTCGAGACACCACGATCCAAAACCATAGGCACAACTTCCAAGGACTAACCGCCACGGACCAAAGGTACTTTTCACATGTACACGCTTTTACTAAAGCCAACCTGCATGTACACGCTGGTTTTCCTTAATGAACCTGCGTGTATCTCTTTCTTGTCCTGTTGTACTGAGATCTGTCCTCTGATCAAGTTGCAATCACTTGTACCTGTCTCTGAGTGAGTTGCCATCAAGGACAACACTTGTATCATAATGCCAACATTTTAGGCTTAGTGGGATATTATAGAAGGTTCATTAAAGATTTTAGTAAGCTAGCCTCTCCATTGTTTGGTCTTTTGGGGAAAGATGTTGAGTTTATATGGACTGACAACTGTCAAGAGGCTCTGGATGTGTTGAAGGATAAGTTGGTAACTGCCCCAATCTTGAGAGGTCCAAACTGGGCCCTACCTTTCCACATTCACACAGATGCCTTGAACAAAGCCATAGGAGAAGCCTTAGGAAAAGTTGAAGAGAAGCTACCGTATGCCATATATTTTGTCAGTAAAAACCTGTCCAAGGCAGAATTAAACTATATTGTAACCGAGAAAGAGCTCCTAGTTGTAGTCCATTCCCTAAACAAGTTCAGACACTACATCACTGGTTATCAAACATTCGTACACACTGATCATGCTGCAATTAGGTATTTGATGAATAAACCTGATGTAAATGCTCGTATCATTAGATGGTTACTTTTATTGCAGCAATTTGATTTGACCATTGTTGATAAGCTAGGTAAGGAAAATGTTGTTGCTGATTTTCTGTCTAGACTAGATTTGCCTACAGGTGAAGAAGGGGTGGTGGATGATCAACTGCCAGATGAACACCTGTTTGTTATTTCAGTACTCTCTCCATGGTTTGCTAATATAGAAAATTACTTGGTTTTAGCACAATTCCCGCCACACCTGTCCTCAAAAGAGAAGAGCAAGATCGTGAGGAAAAGTGCCCCATTCACTTGGATTGGGGGAAACCTGTTCAAACTTGGCCCAGATCAAATTTTGAGGTGTTGTGTCAGGGAGGAGGAAGTTTTTTGACATCCTCCTAACCTGTCATGATGGACTCTGTGGCGGCCACTTTGCAGCAAAAAGAACCGCTTTCAAAATTCTACAGGCAGGCTACTATTGGCCCACTCTTCATCAAGATGTCAGAAGATACAGCAGCCAATGTGACCAATGCCAAAGGATGGGGAAACCGACTCCAAGGAATGAAATGCCCCTCCAACCTCAGGTGACTTTCGAGCCATTTGAGAAGTGGGGCATGGACTTTGTGGGTCCTATCAACCCTCCTTCAAAAAACAAAGTCTTAAATCATTGTGTGCATGAACTACCTGACAAAGTGGGCAGAAACAAAGGCAATCAAGGCAGCAACAGAAGAAAAAGTGGCTGATTTTTTGAGGGAAAATATCTTCTATAAGTTTGGCTACCCAAGAGAATTAGTCACAGATCAAGGAAGCCAGTTTACCTCTAACCTGATTGAAGACCTGCTTGCTCATCACAAGATTAAGCACAGAACTTCCACCCCTTATCATCCGCAAGAAAATGGGCAGGTGGAAGTCACTAATAGGGATTTGGAAGAGATTTTGACTAAAGTGGTGAGCAGCAGCAGAAAAGATTGGGCAGATCGCTTGGTTGAGGCCACCTGGGCCTACAACACTACTTGGAAAACTACAACAGGTTTCACACCTTATGAGCTGGTCTACGGGAAGAAGGCTTTGTTGTCCATAGAATTTGAATACAACACATTGAGGTTGGCAGCTCAGCTGGACCTAGATCTCAGCCATGCACAACAGGAAAGACTACTTTAGCTGAATGGACTAGATGAACAAAGAATGCAGGCCCTCCTCCACTCAGAGGTGGTCCAACTTCAAAGAAAAATATGGCATGACCGGCACCTTAAAGAGAAGCAATTTTAGCCAGGAGATTGGGCACTGTTATATGATTCAATATACAAGGATTTCAAAAGGAAGCTGAGGACAAGATAGTTGGGGCCTATACAGTGGAGAAATGTAACGAAAATGGTTCAATCCTTATCAGGACCATTGATGAAGAAGCCATCCCCATGCTCTTCAATGGGCATTGATTGAAGATCTACAGGAAGCCCCTTTCTAAGCAGGAGTTCATTAAAACTCTGGATAAATCAGTGCTGGTAGTGGAGCAGGCCCATGTCTCCACCCCACCCACATTCTGAGCACCAAAAAGGAAAAAAAAAAAAAAACAAAACAAAAAAAACAGGAAAAGAATAAAAGATCCTTGGGTGAAAACCTCTTGGAGGCGCCCAGGGCATGCAGTGAGGGTGAAAACCTCCTAGAGGCGCCTTGGCTATCTCAAAAAAAAAATAAACAGAAAAAAATAAACCTGACTTCTGTTGAGTAAATTGCAAGTTGCAGGAAGGACATTGTAGGATAGGAGGATCGCACAAGACAAAGAAAGAGGTCAGCACCAAGCTGCATGCATCCCTCACAATCAATTCCTCCATGACCACTACCCTTCCCTAAGATTTGATCTCATTCGGGCCAAGATTTCACCTTCTACAGGAAGTTCTGTGTCTTCTACATGAAGTTTTGTGTCTTCTGCAGGAAGATCTTATAGAACCTACAGACAAGCAAAATTGATCTCAGAATGGAATCCGAAGGTTGGGAACCTGCCTATGAGACCTGTCCACATCCTTGTTTCCATTCATCGCCATATGTCACCTTCTTCTATCTCTGAACACCTCCATTGCACCCATTTTTTTATATATGCCTGCACAGTCACACACAGAAATCCTGCTTTCTTCATACTACCAACAAAAAATTTTATTGACAAATCAAGCAGCAGTTTCCCACTCACCATACCTGTCAATCTCCATCTAGACTCCTCATCAGCTAAAACCCTCATTAGCAGTATAGCCCTACTCATTCTAGCTTGCATTCCAGGAGGAGAAGCAGCTACAGGACATCCTACAGGAATCCCATAGCAGCTGATCCCTCTGGAAGACATACTCTGGAGATAGGGATAGCCAAGAATGGCAAAAGAGACATGCAAAGAGCTCTTTTTGAATGTAAGAATATCAACAACAGTCGAATCCAAACATGCAGTGTGCACGCAGCAACAGAAAATGAAGGAATGGGTTCCAAAATCCATGCATGCAGCAACAGCAAACGAAGGAATGGGTTCCAGAACCCGAAATCTGCATAACGCGGCCATGACCACGCAGGTAAGTGCCTAAACTCATTTGTCAATTGCATAAATCATATTTTAAAAGCTGCATGCCTATGGGAATGGTTCGGATTGAGTGGAATCGGTGGCCAGTCAACTGGCCACCCTCGGCCAGTTACATATCCTCGTGGGATCCAAACGAGCCCCGTTACATTCAAAATTGCCAACGAGATGTGCAGCCAGCACGTGTGGAGTGTCCATTCAGGGAGAAATCGCTGGGACTGGTAGTGGTGGTGGTGGATAACGGCAGAGAGGAGGTGATGGCGGTCAGAAACACGCAGAAACATTATGGCTGTGACGTCGAACCAACGGTCCGGTCCAGCCACCTCATCCCCTCACCACGAATCACACCGCAGTTAAAAGATGCCTGGCTGAAACATGCACCACCTTCTGTTCACTCTGCACTCACAACGTCCTCGACTGGAGTATGCATCCACTGCTTCCAAAAACAGTTATCCAGTTGTCCTCCACTAGTTTTTCTGCCTATTTTTGAAAATCTCCCGCGCATCGGGCTCTATCAGAGGCACAGTTTCATTCTACAGGAACCGGGAGCTTTCTACAAGAAGGGTTCTACAGGAAAGGCAGAACAGCTCTATGGGGAAAGGAAACCCAAAATTTTCATTGAATTTGAAGCTCCAAACGAGGTAGGCTCGAAAAAAACCTTCTCTGTGCATAAGCTATTTGTGCAAGGTGGAGAATTGAATGGCATCAGTTTGAAAAACAAAAGGAAAAAGTCGGCCTGTGTATTGAAAAACGTGAAAGTTGCTTGCATATTTCACTGAGTTTTCCCAATTTTTTTGCATCAGAAATATCCTCCACGTTTCTTTTTAAATTCACCTGCAAGGAGGATATATGCAGTCATAGAAACCAGTCTGTGTGTGAAAAACTGAATTTACATATCTATCTGTATGCTAAGAAGAGATCTTGTGTCCTTATGCTCTATCTGTAAAAACAAAATTCTTCTTTTCATAAACAGATAGTCGAATTCTTGGTGACAGCAGTCTTAAACCAAGGAAATTGTTGCTAGTTGATATTGGATACACGAGAAATTATTTCTTGGGTTCAGAAGAAACCGAATTCAGCTATCCTCTGTTTCAGATTGACTATTTAATTGCCTGAGTATTTCCTTTTTTGGTTAAAACATAGAAAGAGCACTCACACCATGCCAGGAGGATTCATAAGGAAAGATCCCTCGGACTCTAGCAAACTGCACGAGCATCCTGAGGTGGTGGACCTTTTCACCTAAGCAAATTGGATATTCCTCTTTGACAAAATTTAGGGTCATGATGAGGAGATAACTGAGGAGTTTTTAATGTCCTTAAGACCACATCCACAGTTAGTTTTAGGGGTTTGACCCTAGAACTCACCCCTGAGCTCATCAGTGGAGTTACTGGTCTACCATTAGGGCTCCCTTGGAGCAAAGAAGAGAGATCATTGGGCCAAATTGCTAAGAAGTCATTTTTTCTGCCCACGGAGCATCTTATAGAAAATAAAAATGAGGTTAGAAGAACCAGCTTGCCTCCTCTTTGGAGTGAAGTTAGTTTTCAAATTATGAATTATATCACATGTGAAGGGAGGTTTAGCATCATCTATGGATATCATTTCAGGTTGTTGTGTGAACTAAGGCATGGGATTGACTTGCCTCCAGCCAAGAAACTGAGCATCCCCTATTTCCTTCTTCAGTCACTAATTGAATGTGGTACAAAGTTAAATGAAGGGATCCCAGATCAGTTGGCCCATCATGGGCTCATCAAACTATTGGTGGAAGATGCTTTGCACACCTACACTATCCCCATATCTTGGGAAATCTTCATAAACATGTCCAGGGATGAAAATATTAGAACTTTGGCCGAAAACATCACCCCATCTAGCAGTGAGGAGGGAGAACACACTGAAGAAGGTGAGAAAAACAATGATGAAGGAACACAAGACATTCAAGCACAGAAAGAACAAAAAGGAAAAGGGGAAATGGGCCAGATTGCTGAGCCTAAAACAGAGGAGGAAACAACAGCAAAAACACCAAGGGAAAAGAGGATGCAGAGTAGAAAAGAAAAAGCTAAGAAAGCCCAAATGCAGGCTGCCACAGCCAAAGTAGGCACACAGAAAGAAAACGGAAAGACACACACTGAGATGTCAGCAACACAAACAGAAACAGTGGACATAGAGATTTCTACAAGAAGCAAGGAAAGAAAACAGCAAGAGGAGAAATCACCTGAGATGTTGGCAAGGCAGGAAACAGCTATGCTTGTTGCCTTAAGCACACCTCCAAAACAAAAAGGGAAGAGAAAGAGGCAAACCTCCATGTACTTTAAAGCAAGGAGAAGCACAAGGATCAAAGTGGGCAGACCCCAGCCACAATCAAAGGAGCCAATTGTCATTGATGACACAACAACTAAACCAAAAGAAGAGTCTCCTTCCAAGATATCCATCACCTATGAAAGAGGAAGCCCAAAAACCTCTACATGGAAAGAGAAAATTAATTCGATGGACTCAAAGGCAGTTCTACACGAAGCTGCAACATCTCTACAGGAAACTCTAGCCAAGTTAAAAGAGACTGAGAAATTGGAGGAGAAAGTAGCTAAACAATCACAAGGGGAGAACAAAACTAAAGAAATACATGAACCTACCCCTCAGCCTAGCTTGGGCTCATACTACAACCTGTTAGAGGGTGGGAAAATCATCCCACAAAAATTTGTTGTGCCACTCTTCTTTGAATTGGAACAAGAGAGGATTAGAACACACACATGGATGAAAATTGCCAAATCTAAGGGAATTGAGGACATAGGCCACATGGAGGAGAATTTAAAAGAATTGATAGGAGAACTGGCCATGGTAAGGCATGTAGAAAGCTGCAAAAGAGCCCAACTGCAGGAGGAGAATGAGCTGTTGAAAAAACAGTTGCAGCTACAGGAAGTCCACAAGGAAGGTAGTCTGTCCATTTTGGGAGGGCAACAGCAGCAAGAAGTACCTCCAGCAGACAAAGACACAATTGAGAAACAGTAGAGGGAGGCAGAGCTACAAGCCAATGTGGAGATGCTCACAAAACTACTACAAGAACAGGAGTCTCAGATAGCAGAAAAGATATAGGGTTTAAAACAACAATTGCAAGAAAAACACGCCCAGATGGCCTGCATGGCCAGTTGGGAAATAGCAGCCTTACAATGTAGGAAACCTACTAATTCATATGCCTTATATCTTAAATATCAATGGTTGCAATTTCAAATTAACACCTTGGCCCAGAGGGGCACCATTCCATTTCAGAATTACCATCAGTTTATGGACTTGTGTGACAGTAGCTCAGTAGAAGATAGGGCCAAGTTATTAGAATTCTATTTACACAACTTGGCCCTTGCAAACATGAATCTATGGGACCCCAATGCTACATTGGGAGATGTTCAACTCATAGCCAAGGCCTCTTGGTTAAACCATGATGAAAAGAGGGCAGCAGAAATTCGAAATGTTATGGACAGAGAGCTAAGGGAGCCACTCATGATCAGAGCAGAACCAGAAGATCCCTCCACCTTAGTGTATGCCCATCAACACCTCGCCAACAACCCCCAGGTTCTCCCAGACTACATTGAAGGACAAGCTTAGGCCATTGCTCACTTTGAGGACATGGAAAGACTCTTGGGGGATAACTGCATTCATGCTTGCACAAGGAGATGGAACACACTGTCCCACAGTCTGAAAATAAGAGAATACCACTCCCCCGCAAGGACGAGGGAGGCCTTGGCAAGGGTACCACTTTATAAACAGTCAATGCAAACTCTTCAGGCCAACTGGATTGGCCTGAAGTTCAGTCCTTTATTGCTTTTGGGACTGCTGGAAGGTGTCAAAGAAGAAGAAGAGCACAGGCAATGGGAGGAAGTAGAGAGAAAAGCAGGGTTTCATGACCGATAATAGGACATCACCTCGGAAGCCTGGGATGTTAGAGAGGCAGTCAAAGAAATCAAAGATGATGAGCTGGATTAGTTGCTCAGAGGATGAGCAACACTTTTAGCAGGGGGGTGATGATGAGCCCCAAAAATGGGTAACTTATTGGGCTCATTTTTCCTATTATTCTCAATTAATCCACCATTATTCATAGTTTATGCATGCTTTCGAATATATTTATGTTAATTGAATGAATGAGAATAGTCACTTGACCATGAAATGTAATACGTGCTTATTGCAGAATTTTGGACATCTTTTGGACCAAGGTCAAGCATTTATGAGCCAGTTGACAGCCAAATACGAGGGAACAAGGCTAAGGATTGGTAGGAATGGTGTCTCCTGCACTAAATGACCCCTTCCTCGAGTTCTCCACCATCAACTCGGAGTTCAACAGCCCACCAAAGATTATTTCTAGGGGCAACCGAGCAGATTTTGTGAAGTGGTTGATTAATTGCAGTTTTGAGCAGCCAAGCCCCTCAAGTTAAGGAGGGCTGTTGGAGGTCCTCGTGGTGCATAAGTAGGAAGGCTTCAAGCCTTGGTATTTTAGCTTTTGAACAGTTGTTTTTCGTAGTTTGGTGCTGCTCTGCCTTTCAGCTCATTTTTTAGCTTTTGCTGTAAACATTTTCGTGACATGGTTATTTTTTTAGTAATGGAGATAAATTTCTCTATGTACCAGCTCTGAGATTTTCTTAGGAGGTTGTAGCTCTTGGGGTTGGGCCCAACCCAAGTCCCAGTACCTCCTTTGTGTACTATTATGTGTTTTCTTTGCATTCATAGAATAATTTTTGCCATTTATGTTAAAATTTTGCTTTGTTACTTAGGTTGCTTTTGATGATTAAAATAGTTTTTCATGGTTCAGGTTGATTTGACAGTTTGATAACAGAACATATCTACAAAAAGGCCACCAAGTAATCCTTGATCTCATCTCTCCCTCCTTGGGACCATGAGCTGAGACCAAGGCATACTTGCTACCACAGAAACACTGTTTTGCCTTTCAATGCAATTGCAAGTGTTAGATTTTTAGTTGGAAAAGTTGATACCAGTTGTGCTTACATATTTAGATCTTCTCTTACTTAGGTTTCCATATTTATCTTGCATGATTTCCTGTTCAAAACTTGTTGTTCATCATGTTTCTGGTTTTTAGGTCAGATTAGGTCAGAGTAGATAGATCTCTGATTTTTCTAGTCTTTCTTTGATTAGTTTTGAGAGATAGTGTGCAGATCACCTGTAATACATTCCTACCTATCCTTCCTTCATCACAAAACCTGCTCCAAACCCAAATTCTGGATTCCTTCCCTTCATTTGCCACATTTTTTCAATTTGACATAATTTCTACATTTTTGTGCAACATTGCTCCCTCCATCCTTGAACAAATCCAACCATCTTCATCACTCCTTAGCCTCATTTACCAAGTCCTATACCTCTTCACATCCTCATCCATCCTCCATTTCCACTTTCCCACTGTTTTTCTTCCATCAACCCTCAAAATCCTCTCTCGGCTCTTCCTATAGAACATCTTGTAGAACCCCTGCAGACTTCCTGTAGAAGATCACGTGAGCAGTTTCTCGAGATCTGATCGCTGTCAAACTCTTTGGAAGGCTGCTAGGTACCCATTAGGCCCTATTCTCACCTTCCCAACCTCCTACAAATGCCCACTCCATTTCCTTTCGCCAATAAACCCCTGCATAGCTAAAAATAGTTAAAGCACATGCATAATAATTCTGCAAAATTACTCAAAAAATACAAAAAGATGTGTTTTACATATTTTCCCTCAGAAGTAGCTTAGTCACATGCATTTCACCTTTCCAAGAGTCAATCACATCCATTTCTGTAACTTTCATCTCTTTTCTTGCACCAGTAGGGTTAGTCGGTAAAACTAGGGTTTGTTAGGGTTTGCATTTCCTTTCAGCTTTCAGCTTCTTTCTGCAAGTAGATTAGCCTCCTTTGAGTTAGCTTTCATCCATCATAGTTAAAAGCTTCTTCTAATAGATCATAGAGATTGGCTTAATCTCCTAGCGGACTTGTGCCAACTGATCAAGTGACAGCCTGCGGCAAGAGCTAGTACTTGTGCATACAGCACTGTCGCTTCTAAGTTTGTTACGAACTACCGGGTTGATAAAAGTAAAGAAGGGAGTCCCAGGAGTTGCAGCATCATTGCTGCAATACAGGAGCCCACCACATGGCACCACCTGCACAACGCCATATGTACACTGCACCATTATACAACATATACACAGTACCACAAGTACACAGTACCACACGCACGACATGTACGTGACACCAAATGTACACAGTGCCATAGTAAGACATGTACACAGCACCACTTGCACACAGCGCCACTTGTACACATGTACACAGCACCACATGCACACAGCACCACTTGTACAATCATGCACACCACAACATATGTACATAGAACCACATGTACAACATGCAAGCAACACCACTTGTACATAGCAGTGCATTTCCAACATGTACATAGCATCATCTGTACACAGGACTGCATATCCAACATGTGCATAGCACAATATGCACACAACACCACATATCCTTCATGCACATAGTACAATATGTACACAATACCACATATACAACATCTACATAGCATCATCTATACCCAACAGTGAATATGCAACATTCATACAACATTGTCTATACTACACCATGTACATAACATTGCATAATCAACATGTACACACACTAAATACACAATACACCACATGCACACAAAATCATAGGTGAAATAAGTACAACATATGCACAACAATAGTACCACACATCCAAAATCACCCTATCCATGCCAAGCAACCTTTATTCCAGTGTCTTATCCATGCTTGTCCCCAGTATGTCATAGACCACACTACTTTCACTTTGCTTATGTATCCCTTGGTATAACCTGTCAATAACAGAGACATAATATCAACTCATAACCACATGATACTAACCTCATAATTTTTGTCAGACTACTCTTCCCAATTGTTTCCTTGTAAGACCAAGGACCTCGTCATGTCATTCTCCTACATAGGCAATCATTCCTCCACCAGAATGATCCTTGACAACCCTGTCAAACAGTGACATAAATACATACATACATACATGTTTACATATAAAAACATCAGCATAGTCATGATCATAACATAATTATCAGATAACATAAGGTCTAGGTTAAGAGAACTTCCTTATTGTACACAACATGCGCAACATTGAGAACCACAGTTACCAACTTAGCCAAGGCATCTAGCACCTCAGATCCATTTACTTTACCTTTCTGGTTACCTTTCTCATGTTTGTACTACCACCGTCACCATGGACCCAACTAGTCCAACCAACTGTCATAATCTTTACCTTTTTTTGTGCTTACTCATGCACCAGGCTTCATCCATGTCTTACATTACCTGTTGGATTTCATTCATCTCTCCCTGAGCTCCACTAACTTTCCTCTTTCCCAACCAATTCCCAATGCTAAAAACATAAAAGGCAAGAACGGAATCAACAACAAGAAGAAAACCATGAAAAACAATAACACGACTCTACAAACGAAGTGGTATGGCCATGCTCTAGACATAAATAAAGTTTCAAATCAAGTGCAAGAAAATCAAAAAAATACCAAAAGCACAAGACTAACAACAAACACCATGACTCAATCCCCATGGTTCCCAGGGAAACTCAACCATATCCTTCTTCAATATTTTGTGGCAGTTTCATTGCCATGCAATCCCCTACATCATGTTGTTATAAACACATAACTATTAGTGCATAATTAAACATAACAATACACTAGTTACCTTACCTTGTTGTGCCAAGCACGTTTCTTGCAACTGAACACATCCATGCCATCTCTCAGGGGACTCCAATCTTTTGACAGATCCACTTGTAACTAAAGACTAGTTAATATACCTGTCAAGTACATTTTCATGAATCTAGCACATATCCACATAATGTCAAACAAAAAAAGGTTAAGAATGCTCCCTGTATGCAAATCACTCATTCATTTTGAATTAGGGTTTACAAACATAGCCAAAGGAATTCTTACCTGATTCCTTTCTTTTACCTTTACCTTGCTACAACTGAGTCTTACTATATATTGTCACATCACCCAACTGTTAGTTATATAAACACATCAATTATTGCCTCGTCATGCTAATACCAAGCGTGTTTCCTGCAACTGCTCACACATGTCAACCACATGTTCCAAATATCAAGACAAGCTTATCTATCAATTTGAAATCAATTGTTACCAAGACTAACAATCATTTCATAATCCATAGTTGACTCATAGTCATTAGACATAATGCTACAACTATCACCTACTATACTCAAGTACATATCAGTTGTCTCAACACATATGTGTTAGTAAAACCATCTTAAAGCAAGATCATTGGAACTCATACTCATATTATGAAATTCATCAAAAATTCAACCAAATTGCAAACATGCCATGTTAAATAATTCAACTAGGCACCAAACACTCAAACACTAAATAGGCGTCATAATCAAACAACCAATCACCAAATATATGACATAAGAAAACTCATACTTTAATGTATATCAGGGGAGGCTATCTTGTCTACACAATAAATCTAGGTTAGCACCTAAGTCACCTAACACAGGGATTCAGGATTCGACGGATATGGAGATTCGAGTGTTAGATACGGACACGTTGACCCCCCGGAACAGGTCACGTTTAAATACCTTATATATTATTTTATTAATATATATATATATATATTAAAAATTAGATATTTCTTACACAAATTCTCATTCATGATACAAATTCATTGATTCAAACATAGATTTTCATCTAGATGTAAGTTTTACAAAGTAACATTATGCATACAAATTACAAATACAATTGTGACATAAATGTTAAATGATAAATTATAAATTTATAATACATATTCAATTCATCAATGGTCCAATAGGAGCAAGACAAGATAGTAAGATAAAGATATTGTAGTTTTCTCATTAATTCATCAAAATCAAAATGTGTTATTGTTTACATAGCTAGTGCAATGCCAATGGAAAATAGAAATAGAAAAATACAAAACAACTACAACTATAAGTCTAAAAGTATACAAGCCTCAAGGCAGTAGGTATCTCATGAATCATGATTCATCAATCCTCATAGTCATCATCAAAATCACCATCATTGTCCTCATCATCATGCCAGTCACCAATTCTCTCCTCTGTTGCATCCTCCTCCTCTGTATCCAAAGTCATCTCTGCATATGTTGGTGTGGAGCATAACGCCTTTATAGTATCACCATCATCAAATCTGACAAGATCTAGCACTTACATGTTACTTGAATCTCCTTGAAAATTCTCCCACGCCCTTTTCTCCTTGCTCCCAAACACCCACAACAAACTAAACAAGTGAATGTGCAAATAGAATGGGAAAATACGCCTTTATAAGTTACGTGGATTCTTGATTTTTGGATTCGTGTTCAAAAATCAAGACATGTTCCAGATTCAAAGTGTCCCAATCAGACACAACATGTCCCGATTTTCAGACACAAATCCACCCGAATCGTGTCTGATTCGCCAAATTCAGGATACGTAGGGCCTTGGGGATGAATCTGGTTTCATAGGTTAGCATGATACAACTTCACAACATATCAACTCAAACATAAATCTTGATATCCATAAAAGTAACTAACTAACATGTTCACATCATAATCTCATAAGCATTTGTCATTCATGCATAGCAATCACATATATATGATCAATCTATATTAGTACAACACCATATCAGTGTATCACAAATATGTGAGCTCATACCTGAATATCGCAACCATAACCATCTACATAGGTCAAACCAGGTTAACACAATACTTGTAACATCAAGGTCTTCAATGCAATGAACATAACCATCATGCATATGACCTGTTATCACTTAAGAAATGATTTCTAAATTCGGAGCATCAGTTCTATTCCAAAGGATTGGTGTTAGCCGTGGTCTAGTCTTTCCATGGTTGCCTTAGTGTCTAAGATCTAGAAAAGAGTCTTGCTGGTATGGTCAAATAGGGTCAACACTCCATTCTTGCCCATCATTGGTCCCACATCACACATTATTTCCATGTGTCAAGCTTGTGTCAAGGATTACATTTTACATTTGTTCCTAATTCATAATGTTAGATGGTGGTTAAATCGCTTTTATGGTTTTTAGAGTCTAAGTCATAGGGTTAGAATCTCATTTCCATCATCAAATAAAGCTCAACAACCTTGTTTTACACTTTATGGATCTCATATCATGTTTTGAAAGTCATGTGTTTAGCCATTTTGAAAAAAATTTAAAACTTGCTACGAATCCATGTTTTCGTAGCACAGACAGTGTAAAAAACTAGTTTTGCGCTACGAAATCACTGAACTAGGAGTTTTCATAGCGCGCTACGAAACCCTTGAAGCAGCCTGTTTCAGCAGAAAAACTGTTTTTACTAGTAAAATTCCAGAAGGTTTCTTGAGCAGCTGAAAACTCAATTTTGAAAACTGAAAGATGATTTTCTTTCTAACATACTGAAATGAAAAAACCTCTTTAATTTTCTTCAAATTCGTTCTGAGGTGGGAGAAATTTATGGTTAAACTTGCACTACGAAACTGTTGTAGGTGCAGTTTTGTCTTCTAGTTTTAGCAGTCTTTTTCAAGATCGGTTTCTGGTTACAAGAAAACTTATTTTGGAATTCTGAGAGAATTTTCTCTTCATCAACTCTCCAGATACAATAAACTATCTCATTTTCTTCATAAGTGTTTTCAGTTGGGAGATACTAAGCTTTCATTGAGACCCTAATTTCAGAAAACGGATTTTTCCTGTTTTACACGTGTTTTTCAAGGACAGATTTTGGACAACTGGAGAAGTGTTTTAAAAAAAAAAGAGAGGTTTTTGTTTTAGACATAATGGACTACAAAAACCTCCTTCAGTTTCAAAAAATGTGTCATGGATGAGGAGATAAAGGCTCTGTCCCACGTGCCAACTTTCAAGGATCCTAAACCTAAAAACAGGGAAACATGTTCCCTAATTTCTAGGGTTTGTCATCAGCAGTCAGGTGACAACGTGGGAGGCTTCATCAAATTTGACTTCATGAGGTTGCAGTTGTCAAAGAATGCATTTAATGTTTAGTTGAGGTGGTTTTGTCATAATAAGGAGTTACACTCCTAGTTGTATTAGGTCTCTAGGATTGCTAGTTAGCTGTCAAATGCATTTAAAGGTTTGTTTTATGGTTACAAGAGGTGTCACTGATGGAAAATTTTGAATTCCTCTATGATGGAGGAAGGAATCCAAGCTTGTAATTAACTCTATATATGACAAGAGATGTAATGCACTTGCGGTTGGCAATTTTCAAAGAAACAAGCACATTGTGCTATTGTATATGACTGTATGTTTTCAGGTTAATACAAAGAGCTGCTTCCACTATTCAGGATTCCGAAAGGGTTTCAATGTTTGATTTTCCTCATGGCTTCCTTCATATACTTACTTGCAGTGGTATAGACACATGTTACTTAGAATTCATTTGATGATGCTCTAACTTCTTTCATGTGTTTGTAGGCTGTGTTCTCTATATTATATCTTTGTTTTTTTGTTATGTTAAAACCCTCTATGCCCTGACTTCCATTTGAAATTGATCTTGTTTTTGTACTGAAACACACTTTGACTCCATAGCCCAATGGATGTTTGTTAATTGGTATTTCAACCATTTATACATTGTTGTTCGAATTTTCCATAGAGTTAGCCATCTGATCTTCAAAGTAAAATCTTTAATCCAGTGAGAGAGCCCTCTCAGGTTGAGGAGGCTAAGCCTCAGCCAAAAGTTTGGTTTGAAATAGTTACTCAAAGTCTTCCTGATCAGCAGCCTATCAGGGTGAATTTTTGTGATAACATTTTGGTGCATCTGTCGGGAGTCTGAAGATTATTCATTCCCGAAACTAAGAAGCTAAACTTTTGAAGGTAGCAGAAGCTCAGAAAATTTTTGAGGCTGCAAACTACCTTGGCGACTCCACACATCAAATAACAAATTGGAAGGTGACTCCACTGCTAGAAGATCAGTAGCTTGATGAAGTTTCAAAATGAGTTCCATTGCAAGAATGAATGCCAGGTATGCCCCTATGAATCGGTCTCATATCCCTAGTTTTCCAAATCCTATGCCAAAGGTTGATTGGTTAGATGATCTTCCAATATTCAAAGATGAAAAGAAAGACAATGTTGCTCTTCATTTGGTTAGGTTCCATATGCATGTACGCAGTCTTAAGGTTCAGTTCCCTGAAGATTGTCTCATGAGGATGTTTATGACCACTTTAGAAGGAAAAGCATGGTCTTGGTATAAAAGCTTGGAAAATGGTTCAATATATTCGCTTGCTAATTTTCATGATGAATTCTATGAGATGTATAAAGAATGTCATCCTTCCTTATTGCTGGTAAAAAAAATTTGTAAACATTCTTTGAGTCTTATTCAATATTTGAAGGATTGTTATGATGATGATGAATTCATGGATGAAGAAATTTTAGAGGCTCTTCATAACAATACATTTCAACACCCAGAAGAAAGGATAACATCCCATGAAATGCAACATGAAAATCAAGAGGGGTTTACTTATGAAAATCATATTACATCCTCAGAGATTGATGTAGAGATGCAGCAAACTGTCCAGTCTTTTGATCATGAAGAGTATGAAAATGATTACAAACACCAAGAAGAAATGATGGAAATAATATTTTATAACCCTCAAGCAGAGGAAAAGGTTGTTCATTTTTGTAATTCCTTGCAGCAGCTTACATCAAAGAATGATCATAATAATTAGGAAAATTACATTGTTTGTGGGAATCATTCAGAAAATCAATTGGATAGCATATCAAATAAATGTTGTGTAGCTAAGGATCAGTTGTTTGAAGATATAGAATGTTATGAGAATCATCAAACTAACCATGTGTTTTTTGACCCTACAGCTAACTACATGGAAAAGATTTATTGTTCAGGCTTCCAGTTATATTTTCATCTGAAGAACAGTTACACCTCATGCTTCCTTGGTCATTTCAGTATCTGTTTTATTTTTGCTTCAAGCATAGTCAAGAGATTCAAGTGTCAGATCAGATCAGTGACTGGCTTCATTGGAAGTTTCATGTTCCTTGAGCTACAAGTGGAGATTGCAGCTGATAGGTAGGTAGATGCAAATAAGCTCAGGGTAGGTTGATTGAGCATCTATTTCAGTAGGTGCAGTTTGAATTCTTCTTGCAAAAAATCATTAAAGGCTTGAGGAGCAGATTGGGCATAAGTTCAGAGTTTTATTCTAGAAAATGGATAGCGGCACTGTAGCTACAAGTTCTTAGTGTACCATAGGGGCACACTATCCAAAGTGGAGCCACTATTATCACTTAAGAAATGATTTCTAAATTCGGAGCATCAATTCTATTCCAAAGGATTGGTGTTAGTCTTGGTCTAGTCTTTCCATGGTTGCTTTAGTGTCTAAGCTCTAGAAAAGAGTCTTGTTGGTATGGTCAAATAGGGTCAACACTCCGTTCTTGCCCATCACTGGTCCCACATCACACATTATTTCCATGTGTCAAGCTTGTGCCAAGGTTTACATTTTACATTTTTTCCTAAGTCATAATGTTAGATGGTGGTTAAGTCGCTTTTATGGTTTTTAGAGTCTAATTCATAGGGTTAGAGTCTCATTTCCATCATCAAATAAAGCTCAACAACCTTGTTTTACACTTTATGGATCTCATATCATGTTTTGAAAGTCATGTGTTTAGCCATTTTGAAAAAAAATTGAAACTTGCTACAAATCCACGTTTTCGTAGCGCAGATAGTGTAAAAAACTATTTTTGCGCTACGAAATCACTGAACTAGGAGTTTTCGTAGCGTGCTACGAAACCCCTGAAGCAACCTGTTTCAGCAGAAAAACTGTTTTTACTAGTCAACTTCCAGAAGGTTTCCTGAGAAGCTGAAAACTCAATTTTGAAAACTGAAAGATTATTTTCTTCCTACCATACTTAACTACAAAAACCTCTTTCATTTTCTTCAAATTAATTCTTAGGTGGGAGAAATTTATGGTTAAACTTGCACTACGAAACTGCTGTAGGTGCAGTTTTGTCTTCTGGTTTTAGCAGTCTTTTTCAAGATCAGTTTCTGGTTACAGGAAAACTATTTTGGAATTATGAGAGAGGTTTCTCTTCATCAACTCTCCATCTACAATAAACTATCTCACTTTCTTCATAAGTTTTTTCAGTTGGTATATACTAAGCTTTCATTGAGACCCTAATTTCAAAAAGCGGATTTTTCCTGTTTTACACGTGTTTTTCAAGGACCGATTTTGGACAGTTGGAGAAGTTTTTTAAAAAAACAAGAGAGGTTTTTGTTCTAGACATCATGGAATACAAAAACCTCCTTCATTTTCAAAAAAAGTGTCATGGATGAGGAGATAAAGGCTTTGTCCCACGTGCCAACTTTCAAGGATCCTAAACCTAAAAACAGGGAAACATGTTCCCTAATTTCTAGGGTTTGTCATCAGCAGTCAGGTGACAACGTGGGAGGTTTCATCAAATTCGACTTCATGAGGTTTCAGCTGTCAAAGAATGCATTTAATTTTTAGTTGAGATGGTTTAGTTATAATAAGGAGTTACACTCCTAGTTGTATTAGGTCTCTAGGACTGCTAGTTAGCTGTCAAATGCATTTAAAGGTTTGTTTTATGGTTAGAAGAGGTGTCATTGATGGAAAATTCAAATTCCCCTCATGATGGAGGAAGGAATTCAAGCTTTTAATGAACTCTATATATGACAAGAGATGTACTGCACTTGGGGTTGGAAATTTTCAAAGAAACAAGCACATTATGCTATTGTATATGATTGTATGTTTTCAGGTTAATACAAAGCGCTGCTTCCACTACTCAGGATTCAGAAAGGGTTTCAATGTTTGATTTTCCTCATGGCTTCCTTCATATACATACCTGCAGTGGTATAGACACATGTTACTTATAATTCATTTGATGATTCTCTAACTTCCTTCATGTGTTTGTAGGCCGTGTTCTTTATATTATATCTCTGTTTTGCTTTTATGTTAAAACCCTCTATGCCCTGACTTCCATGTGAAATTGATCTTGTTGTTGTACTGAAACACACTTTGACTCCATAACCCAATGGAAGTTTGTTAATTGGTATTTGAACCATTTATACATTGTTGCTTGAATTTTCCATAGAGTTAGCCATCTAATCTTCAAAGTAAAATCTTTAACCTAGTGAGAGAACCTTCTCAGGTTGAGGAGGCTAAGCCTCAGCCAAAAGTTTGGTTTGAAATAGTTACTCAAAGTCTTCTTAATCAGCAGCCTATCAGGGTGGATTTTTGTGATAACATGACCAATCCAAATTACAACATCAAGATCTCAATGAAATAACCCTAATCATCAAGTTAATAACACATAACAACAATAAGCTATATATCATGTTCATCAATAACATAAAACCTAATCGTCAAGCTAACTGTCATATAGCAACAAGAAATTAACCTATAACATACTCATCAACAACATATCATATAACATAATCATCAAGTTATCTAACCTAACCAATAATAGCAATACTTATAACCACATGTTACTATCATTCTTGACTATCTGACTCATGTGCATATGACTATGCTAATCAACAATCATCTATCAGGTGTGTAACCATAACATCAAAATACATGTACATAACCTAATGTATATAACCCTAATGCATATAAAAATCCTTAACCTACATACTTGCATGCCCAAAATACAAACCTATATGATAACATCCTCTCGCCTCGAGGTCCAATGATGTAACTTCACTTTGATGATCTGCATCTCCTACTTTACCTCATTCAACGCATTAGCATCATAACACACCAATAGCACCATGATGACCTAAATTGCATACAATGACTTCACAAGGAATTTTTGATCTACTATTAAAACTATAACCAAGACTATGCATGCATAACAACTGTATATAGACATATAACAAATTAGTACCAAGCCATGCACATACCATTCTAGCTAGAGTCCAGTCATCAATGTGTGACCATATCAAGTACACAAACCATCACCTCGTGCATGACAACAACCATTACTCCATTGTACACATTTCTACACGCAACCAACAGTGTGCATAAGCAATGCCAAATCAACCACACATACGCATAGACGCATGTAGTCGAACATAAGTGATCAATTCTTGTAATCAACCTACAAGACTGATACATGTAATCCAAAATATTCAAGAATGTAACCTAACATACAAGGATGTAAGTAGGCGACATAAAATCAACATATAAGCAATATATAATCCATATGCAACTAGTCACATGTTCATGACAAATACATTCCACAAAATCAATATCAAATCCTCCATGATAACCATACTACAACCATAATAAATCATCAAGAAAATGCAACAAGCACATGAAATGCAAGTGTAAGAGGCACACATGCAACTAACATGCATGCATGACCAACACACACCACCCATCCAGTCTAATAGTTGAACCATGTTCTGATACCACTCTGTAGTATCAGGTATGAGGCAAAGAGAGTGCAGCCCGCTCTGATACCACTCTATGACACCCTCCTCCCACATCCACCCAACTAATCATGCCAACCAGGGTAAACATGAGATGAGAAGCTACTATGATCAAATTCAACCTCCGAGGTGACCTTAAGGAAGTGGAATCGATGGAACATCACAATAGTCATACAACATCATCAATAGAACCCTCAAAAGACAAGTCAGCTACTCAAATAGCGTATCCATGGGTCCCACTGTTGTTATGGATCTCTGAGGCCATAGTCTCTCTCATGTTATGGGAAAGGGAGCAACCAGAGACCTAAAGTTGCTCTCATAGGCTTGCATGCCAGCAACTACGGACCAAACTTTCCAGTTATGGGCCAGCGACCCTGGGATTTAAGCCAATTTTTCAGGCCTAGAGCCCAGGCCACTACCCAAAATGGAATGAAAGCTTTAAATCAATAACAATATAGTGAAACAATGATGCAAAAGAAATAAGCTCAACAAGACCTTAACCAGACCCCTACTAGCCATGATAGGTATTTCGTAAAACATATCATCAACATGTAACCTACACGTGTAAACAACACAATTAAGTGTAGGGATCTCATACATATCTGAGAATCGCTACGAGCCATTGTTCCCTCATGCCATTTGCTGCATTATCCTCTATTAGGTCATCGGCACATTATCCATTCATATACAAGTAAAAACATGATGAGATCCATACATTGTTGTCATAAAATGTGCATATAACCAGCATAATAGGAACAAAAATACAGTAAATATATCAGCCATCAAAATCCATATATACACTAGAAAATTTACACATGAAAATCAATGGAATGAATTTCTCATTAATCAATGCAATGAACCAACCGTAGATGGGACTACTACGTTCCACCTGACCATAGAATGACTGAGCCAAATCTCTCTTCAGCCATTCACCCTCGTTCCATATTCCAAGCATGAATGTGGGATTCAAACCAAAAGAACTCAACCAGGGCATATTGAGGCTAAACCACCTCACCCTTATCAATAGAAACTAGGCTCTACCATAATCCATCCCGGATAACCAGTCCAACGCAATGAACACATCATAACAGGATTTACCGTGATCTCCACCCAATCACTAGGCCAAACACGGATGAATGCCACCATATTTCTCCACCTACATCGTGAGGAATTTTTATGTCTCCTAGTCTCTCAAGCTTTACCACAATCCAAACCCGGATCACTAGGCCCTAAACCAAGACCCACTCTCCAAGATTTACCGCATATCCCAAACTTGGGATTACTAGGCCCAATGGAGAGCAAACCACTGCTTGGCTTTACCGTATATCATGTCATTCACTGGAAAGGATTCCTAGGTCCACCAAGGTAACACAATCTTGGCTTTACTGCAACCCACAGTCTAGCTCAGGGGTCACTAGGCCAATAGATTTACTGTGATCCACAGTTTGGTTTAGGGATCACTAGTCCATTTTCTCTATCATTCGAAGATCCACCCCACTCAACTTCGAATCCATGTGGCAATCCAGCTCAACAAAAACATGAGAACCCCATCAAACCATGGTTATCCGGAAATGGCAAGGTTAGGCTGAAAACACTGTTACACATGGAAAAACCCATGCCATAACAGAAAAATAACCACATGCAATACCATGCATGCCAAATCTAGCAAGGAAAGTACACATGCAAGTCGATACATGCAATGAAGCCTATTGTAGCTTCTTGATCCTGCCTTTCCCAGCTTGATCTTTGCTTCCTCTTACCTTGTTTGCCTTTCTTGATCCTGTTATCACCCCAAGAAAGTCTTCTAGGTTGTAACTCAGAGATCACTGGTAACATACAGTCTTCAATATTGTTCTCTGAACTATTGGAATAAATGATGGTTTGGATCAAGTTAGATAACCATTTCATCTATGTTTTCACTCAATGCATGCATGAACACTCTCACCAATACAAGGCTTTAGACCACTAATGCTCAATAAGTTATAAATTCAATGGATAGATGGAGAATAATGACTATACCAGCAGATTGCATATATAAACATACATCAATGGCTAGCTACAGGTAGCAAAAGAGAATACTGACTGTACTAGCAGATGCATATATGACCACATATGGATGGCTAGTTACAGGTAGCAAAGAAGCTTGCAAATATAATATATCAAAGCAGAGATAAGATGACAGTTATCTGGCCTTAGACACAAAGAGAACATGAACAAATTGTTCAAGTGCAAGCATAGATTCAACAAAGAGAATGGACATTGAACATATAATGGCAAAAGAAGCTTATATTGCTAGAATGAAGATGAGAAGCTTGAATGAACAGAGGAGGAATAATCTCCAAAAGTTGAACCTCTATTACATCTTTGTTTCAGCTATTTATAGCCTGTTTACAATGCTCCTGAGCTCTCTAGAAGGCTTAGAGTATTTATCTGCATGATATGTATTGTTAACTGATTTGATGCCCTCTAGGCAAGCATGGGATCAGATTTTTCTGCTTCTAACAGCAAAGTAACCAATTTCAAATATTTTTCGTGGCTTGATGCGCTGTCTTGAAGCTTTTCTGTGCTAGAGATGCTCCATAACGTTTGTTGGGGGTGGCTGTTGCACTGTCTGAGTTCCCTGAACTTTTCTGTTTCGGGCTGCAGCGTGCTGTGGTCGTTCTCTTTCCCTTTTTGGGCTCTGTTTCCCGGCAAACTATCTCTTGGGCATTGTTAAGTGATGAACTGGGTCTTGGGGCCTTTGTGTTTCCCTTTAAACTTCATACAGTGACTGTTATGGTTGTGTACAGCAAAAATGTTGTAACACTACTAAATCTTGCCTATCATTGTGTGTTTTCGACTTCAGAAGTCCTAAAATATAGTTTAATTATCCATCAGGTCAGCCCTCTTCGCCATCACAAGTCACATTTGGCCTAGCCTATGTATTTCTCTTATATAATGAAATATGCAAAAACACTGAAACATGCATGAAAAATGCTTTGGGTGGACTTTAAATTTCATATATTCCACTTCCCGGACCCTTTCGAGTCCGGGCTTCATCGAAATCGGCACTGGCCAAGGTTCCACGTATTTTGTTTATACAACGGAAATACATAAAATATATTAAAAATGGGCCTTCCATGGATTTGAAAATATATATATTTTTATACCGAAACCCTCTCAGGTCCGAACTTTATCACATCGGTGTTGTCCCCCGTTCCCTTTGTATTTTGTTGAAACAACGAAAATACACAAAAACGTAGAAAAATGCTTGGGCGCGGATCTCAAAATTTATGAATTCCCCATTATGATGTCGTCAAGTCCGGCCCATCGGGCCGCCCATATATATGCGCATAGGCCCCACCCATGGTATGTTGCCAATGCGACATAGCGATGTGATAAATCGCAATCGCTAATCGCTCAACGCCCGGGCCATAACATATGTTCTACACCATCGCAACCCGCCGATCCGATCATCGGCGATCACTAATCGGCGTGTCATGTGCCTGCCCTTAGACTATCCCCTCTGCTTGGCCGATTGCAATTAGCCGCCTAGATCTGGGTCATTGATCGTCCAGATCTGACGGCAGTTGTTCATTCACTGTTTAAGCCTGCATTTGTGGGTTTTTTCATGGTTTTTTAGCATTTTTGCCTCCCGATAATGTATTTCCGCCCTTCCAAGGGCTCTCTTCTTGCACGAATTTCGATCATTTGATGATCTTTCAGCAAAAATTGAAGATTTCAAGGGCGTTAATGGATCCATTGGCATGTTTTTAAGCAAATTTGGAGACTGTTAGAGCCTATATGGATCAATTTGTGGGCCTTTTGCCAGCAAAGCTAACACTGGCTCCTTCTAGGGATGAAATCCTCCCTGTGAGGTTTCAAGGATCACAGATCAATTCCTTTCCTGAAAAACAAATTCAAATCTTCCTTCTAGTGTCCCATTGGGCATGGAGTCTATTTTGTAATGAAATAAAAACTGGAAAAACATATTTACAATGAGAAAGCTTTAAAGCCTTAAACGAAATAAAGTTTTAAGAACCGCCCATTTATTGGGCTACCAAAATTGTCTTCTCCTTCTAGACTGTGCAGAATGAATGTATTGTTCTACTGAACTTGAGCAATGACAAAAGGACCTATCCATAAGGAGTCAAACTTTCCATGATTACCTTTATTTTCCTTAAATGCATCCCATTTAAGCACCCAATCACCAACTTGGAAATTGTCCACTTTTGCCTTCCTGTCAAAGGTTTCTTTGATTTTCTTCTGATGAGCTTTTGACTTCTCAACCAGCTGCTCTCTGATCTATTGTAGTTCAACCAGGTTATTCATTCTTCTTACCATATCATTCTCTTTATCTTGTTCTTCTTGCAAGAACTTAACCACAGGGAGAATGAGCTGGATGGGGAAAATAGCATCAGCGCCATAAACCAGTTTGAATGGAGAATTCCCTATGGAATTTTTGATGGTAACTCTGTCAGCCCATAGTGCAAACTTCAACTTGGAATCCTAGCTCTTTTTGTTGTCCTCTAACAGTTTTTTGATTACCCTTACTAAACTCTTGTTAGATGATTCTGCCAGGCCATTTCCTTGAGGATAATAGGAGGTAGAATGCACCACTTGAATGCCCATGGATTCAGTCATGTCCACCAATTATTTTTCCTTGAAAGTTGTTGCATTATCAGTGACTAGTTTGGTTGGGAAACCAAATCTAGTGAAAATATTCTCATTCATGAATTTTATGACAACTTAATGATTGGAATTCTTAGTGAGTATAGCCTCAATCCACTTAGTGAAATAATCAGTGGCTACTAAGATGCATTTGTGTTGGTCACTGGAATGTGGGTTGATCTCACCTATAAAGTCCAAGCCCCATTGCTGGAAGGGACCATTGACATGTATTTGCTTCAAAGGCAGAGATTTTAGCTATTGTCTTCCTACAAACCTTTGGTACTTGTCACAAGCTTTTACAAAAGAAAACACATCAGAAAATAGAGTAGGCCAATAATATCCAGCCCTCAAGATTTTGTGAGTTGTGGTTTTCCAATAATGATGCCCTCCACGGATGCTAGAATGGAACTGGTGTATGACTTCCATAGATTGTTCTTTATCTAGACACCTCAAGAGGATTCCTGATGGGTCTTTCCAATAAAGCAAATTTTTATCAAGATATAATTTGGTTGATCTGAGTTTAACGGCACGAGCTTGACTTAAGCTAAGCCCTGGAGGGACTTCTAGCTTTTGTAAAAAATGAACTATGCTGTAATACCATTCACATGTTGCTAGATTTTTAGCCAAAGAATGATTCTGCTTTTGCTCTTCTGCTGCTCCCTCTGCCTGCTCATAATCTGAATTTAGACCCATGGAATTTATATCTAACAAGCTGCAATTTTCTTCAACCATAAGTTTAGCCAAGCCCTGGCCTTTGACAAGCTTAGTGGGCTTCACCTCTATGTTAAACTCTATGAATTTGGCAATCCATTTAGCCCTCTTCCAATCAATATCTGGCTGAGTTAAGACATCTTTTACTGAAGCTGAAGGTACATATGCAACTACTTTGGAATGCAAAATATACATTCTGAATGCCTTTAAAGACTTTATGAGAGCATAATCTTGTTTTTCAATAAGGTCATACCTTAGTTCAGCATCCCTTAAAGTTTTGCTGAAAAAGGCCATGGGGTGTTCTATGCCTTCATCATTTTTCTGCAACAGAACTGCTACAAGTGTATCATAAGAGGCAAAAGAGAAGATACAAAAATCCTTAGTGTAATCTGGGCTGATTAGAGTGGGAGCTTTCATGATAGCTTGCTTGATGGCTTCAAAAGAGTTTATTGAAGCATCTGTCCATTTTATTTCTGCTCCTTTCTTCAGCATGGAAGTGATGTGCTTTACAAGCTCTGCAAATTTTGGGATGAACCTCCTTACGAAGTTAATCTTACCCAAGAAGGATTGAATGTCCCTTTTTGACCTTGGGATGGACAATGTCTGAATGGCTTGAACCCTTGTTGAATCAATCTTCACACCTTTAGCAGAAACAATATGTCCCAGAAGTTTGCCTGCTTCTAGAGCAAACTATGACTTCTTTGGGTTCACTGAAATTCCAAAATGTATGCACTTTAGGAATACCTTCTTCAAATGTTGTAAATGATCTTTCTAGCTGCTGGAGAAGACTGTTATGTCATCAAGATAAATAAGGACAAACTTGTCCTTCTCTCCCATGAAGGCTATGTCCATGGCCCTCTAAAAAGTAGCCCCAGCATTTATCAGTCTAAAAGGCATCTTGGAGGACATGAAAGTGCCCTAAGGAGTAGTGAAGGTGGCCTTTTCCTGATCTTCAGAATGTACAGCAATCTGATTGTAACCTGAAAATCCATCTAAGAAAGACATGACTCTAGCCCCTGAAACTTTTTTGCAGCAAGTGTTCCATTTTAGGCAGGGGATAGTTATCTTTTTTAAAGCACTTGTTCAGATTTCTGAAGTCAACACAAAGCCTGATTTCACCATTTTTCTTTCTCACTACCACAAGGTTAGCTATCCATTTTGAATACCTTAGGGGAACTATAATTTTGGCATCTAACAGCTTCTTGATTTCTTTCTCAATCAAAGGTAGTAAGAGAGCGTTGATAGGTCTTAATTTCTGTTTAAAAGGGGTGGTGTTCTTTTCCAGTGGGATCTTATGTTGAATGATGTTCGTATCATAGGTTTTGAGATCACTGTATTCCCAGACAAAAATATCATTGAATTGCTTCATGAGAGTGCAATACTCAGAATTCTGGGCAGAGGATAATTGAGCGGACGGATTTATGTATTTCAGATGGGCTGGTCTCCCTATATTGTGTTTACGAACAGCAGACTCATTTTCTGCTTCAGCGGGCTTATATGGCACATCGTTTTGGTTGAACAGCTTTTCTAGAGGCACTAATCCCTTTGGTATATGGTTACTAGGGAGCTAGACGGTGCTTCCTCAGCCAATCTTGTTCTTTTAACTTGGATTGGCCGCATTCTTCCTTGGTTTCATTTTCTTGATCGATGCGCATTTCAGCAAATTCCTCCACGACTTGTAAAAACTTGTTAATTTCCTTATCGTCTTCAAAAACTCTCCAATATTTGACATTGTTGGGCAGAGATGGTTTGTATTTTACCTGAACTTCATAGGTCAATTTAGGAGGCAAAGGAGGAATAAACATGCTAGCAAAGACAACAAGGGAGTCGGCAAGCTGGTTCCTCATTATTGGAATATAAGAAATGTTGAAATCATTAAAAGAATCCTTGAGCCTCCATACCTCATCTCTATATGCTTTCAACCTTGGATGCTTAGCTTGGAAAGTTTTATTGACTTGCTGAATAATGAGGTCTGCATCTCCAAACATTTTCAGGCCTTTGATACCCATTTCTTTAGCAGTGTTTAAGCCCAGAACCAAAGCTTCGTACTCTGCTATGTTGTTTGTGACCTGAAATGTTAATTTGAAATAGAAATGAATATATTCCTATGCTGGGGACACAAGGACTGCACCTGCCCCAACAACTTCTTTAGAGCAAGCCCCATCAAAGAACATATCCCAAATCTGTGGGCCTTCTCCTTTAGCAATTTGGAAAACTGGTTTTTTTAATTGTGTGGAGGCCAACTGGGATTCTTCAATATGGAGAATACATGCTACAAAATCATTGTCAACAGCATAGATGGTATGATTAGTAGGGTTCTTCTCATCGCTGATGATATAAGCCAACTGTGCCTCTCTATATAATCTCTTGCTCTCACCTCCGAAAACTGGGACAGTAGCATAGGACAGATCATTTTGTAATGATCCACCTAATGTCTTAATCCATCCTCTGGAAAGTAACATGCCAAACTTGGGAGGTACATCAGCTACCACAATATCCATGATCATGCTTTTCATAAGCAGCTGAGACAAAGTGATGGCTAGGTCCTTGATTAATCCTAGACATTTCACCTTTCTAGAGTCAAAAGAAAACAGGTCATGATAAGGTTTAGTGATGTCAAGGCCCAACTCATCCATGATAGCCTTGGGCATTAGATTATGGCTGGCTCCAGTGTCCAAAAGGCAGTTGTGAAGGATTTTTTTATGAATAGTCAAAGAGACATAGAATGATGGGGAGTTGTCTTCAAAATTTTCAATCATTGGGCTGAGAATAATAGCTGGCCTGTCATCTTGCAGATTTACATAGTCAGTGGAGGCTTGGATGGCTTTAGGCTCAAGGGGCTCGAGGATGGATCTTTTGAAGGATTCATTTTTCACTAGTTCAATCAGAGGCATAGGTACTCTTAGCTTCTAAATTTATGATTGAAAACTGAAAGGAGAAGGAGACTTGTCAAGGCCTCTTACCTCATGAGCTGGAGCTTTGAGGATGATGGGATCAACTGCCAGTTTTTTTTGCTTATTTGGTTTTTGCACTGCACGGACAGCAGCTCTTTGAACAGGAGTTTCCTTGGCATTATTTATCTTTGACCTCAAATTATATCTTTGTAGATCTACAGTTTGTAGAATAGCTTGACCATCCCATTCTTGGCTGATTTGGTCATTACATAATGACTTTTCATAGGCAGCTGAGGTCAAAAAGGAAGCATTGCCTTTGTCTTCCAGACAATGGATCTCATCATCTTCTTCAATCTGCTCTTCTTCCATGACTGCATTTTAAAAAGGAGCCTTCACCCTTTGGTCTTCATTAGCATCTTTGTTTCTTTGCAAAATCTGCAACTGCTCATTTGTTCTTCTATATGGATTTGGATTTGGATTTCTAGGAGAAAATGCACTAGGCACTCTTCCTTTCCCTAGGTGTTGCTCAACCTTCAATTTAGAGATTTCAAAGGCTAATGACTCGATCATTTTAGTCATTTTTTCTATCTTAGGATCAGAGGATGATGAAGATTCGCCCCTCTGTATTCTTCTATCAACATTTCCCTTGAGCTTCTCTGCAGCCATGATGTTTGATGCTACTTCCAAGGCTGCATCCTGCATGTCAGCCAAAGTAGCACATCACCTCCCTCTCAACGATAGGTAGAAGTCAGAATCAAAAACACTCGCATAGGTGAGTTTAGCAGAGGTAGTAGTAGGTTTTACTTTGGCTGGTATCTTGTTGTACATACGATTAAACCTCTTATTAAAATCAAACAAAAACTCACCATTTTCCCTTTTTAAATTCCCAAACTCAGTGTGGTAGTAGAGGAGATCCTTCTGCTCCCCCCAATGCTTTAGGAATGCATCATCTAAAGCTTCAATATCTACTATAGATCTTGGGGTTAGTTCTCTGAACCATTTTCTAGCCTCTCCATCTAGGCTTTGGACAAAGACTCTCATCCACACATCATTTTCACTAATGTCCAGATTATCAGCATAGCTACAGAATGACTCAAGATGTTCTTCAGCAGTAACACCTTAAGTCCTAGTGAACATAGGCCTATATTTCTGATATTCTCCAGTAGGCATGGCATTCAAAGGAGTGGGCAGTATTAGAGGTCCATACCTAGCAGCAATGATTCTTTCCATTTTGGTAGGTGCTTGTGGACCTGCCATAGCTGTGGTGGGTACAAGAGTACTGGCAATCTAAGTGATAAAGGGTTGAGGAGTGACTAACAGGACTAAAGGAGTATGATGGATAGGAGGTGAGGTTTCCTTTGGGCTTAAAGCAAAAGGAGAACCTAAAGAACAAGGAGCTTTATGAATCTCTGAGATTTTTTCTTCACTGCTAGTATTAGATGTTATACTCTCAACATGTATTTGTTCTATTACAAGCCTTTCTTGAAGAGATATAGAAGATTGTTTAGGTTTACCTGAACCTGATGCTCCTTTCTGCAGTACCTTTCTCTCTTTGATGATTTTTTCAGGGTCAGGAACTGGGTCAGCTTGTAGCTTCTGAGGATTTCTCCGAGTATGCCTCACAAACTGAGCCAGAACTATGAAGTGGAGTCGCCAAGAGGTTCGGCCTCTAATAGAGTCACCAGATAGATGATTACAACTAGAAATGTGCCCAGAATTTGTCTATCATCAAAGCTGGATCTATGTCGTTTCCCAGGGAAGCAGAGATTCAGTTTCCTCTCCCCGGCAGTGGCGCCAATTATGTTATCACCCCAAGAAACTCTCCTAGGTTGTAGCTCGGAGATGCCTGGTAACATACAGTCTTCAATATTGTTCTCTGAACTATTGGAATAAATGATAGTTTGGATCAAGTTAGAAAACCATTTCAGCTCTATTTTCACTCATTGCATGCATGAACACTCTCACCAATACAAGGCTTTAGACCACTAATGCTCAATAAGTTATAAATTCAATGGATAGATGGAGAATACTAACTATACCAACAGATCGCATATATAAACATACATCAATGGCTAGCTACATGCAGCAAAAGAGAATATTGACTATACTGGCAGATGCATATATGACCACATATGGATGGCTAGTTACAAGCAGTAAAGAAGCTTGCAAATCTACTATATCAAAGCAGAGATAAGATGGCAACTATCTGGCCTTAGACACAAAGAGAACATGAACAAATTGTTCAAGTGCAAGCATAGATTCAGCAAAGAGAATGGACATTGAACATATAATGGCAAAATAATCTTATATTGCTAGAATGAAGATTAGAAGCTTGAATGAATAGAAGAGGAATAATCTCCAAAATTTGAACCTCTACTACATCTTTGTTTCAGCTATTTATAGTCTGTTTACAATGCTCCTGAGCTCTCTAGAAGGCTCGGGGTCTTAATCTTCCTGATATGCATTGTTAACTGATTTGATGCCCTCTAGGCAAGCATGGGATCGAATTTTTCTGCTTCTGACAGTAGAGTAACCGATTTCATATATTTTTGGTGGCTTGATGCGTTGTCTGGGAGTTTTTCTGTGCTAGAGATGCTCCATAACGTTTGTTGGGGGTGGTTGTTGCATTGTCTATGCTCCCTGAACTTTTATGTTTCGGGTTGCAGCGTGCTGTGGCCGTTCTTTTTCCCTTTCTAGGCTTTGTTTCCCGGCAAACTGTCTCCTGGGCACTGTTAAGTGATGAACTGGGTCTTGGGGCCTTTGCGTTTCCCTTTAAACTACAGACAGTGACTATTTTGGTTGTATACAGCGAAAACGTTGTAACACTGCTAAATCTCGCCCATCATTGTGTGTTTTGGACTTCAGAAGTCCTAAAATATAGTTTAATTATCCATCAGGTCCGCCCTCTTCGCCATCGCAAGTCGCATTTGGCCTGGCCTGTGTATTTCGCTTATATAATGAAATATGCGAAAACACTGAAAAATGCATGAAAAATGCTTTGGGCGGACTTCAAATTTCATATATTCCACTTCCCGGACCCTTTCGGGTCTGGGCTTCATCGCAATCGGCACTAGCCAAGGTTCCATCGTATTTCGTTTATACAATGGAAATACATTAAATATATTAAAAATGGGCCTTCCATGGATTTGAAAATATATATATTTTTATCTCGAAACCCTCTCAGGTCCGGGCTTTATCGCATCGGCATTGTCCCCCATTCCCTTTGTATTTCGTTGAAACAACAAAAATACACAAAAATGTTGAAAAATGCTTGGGCGGTGATCTCAAAATTTAAGAATTCCCCACTATGATGCCGTCGGGTCCGGCCCATCAAGCCGCCCGTATATATGCGCATAGGCCCTGCCCATGGTATGAGGCCGATGCGACATAGCGTTGCGATAAATCGCAATCGCTAATCGCTCAACACCCGGGCCATAACATATGTTCTACACCACTGCGACCGATGATGCGACCTACCAATCTGATCATCGGCGATCACTAATCGGTGGTGTCCTACACCTGCCCTTAGATTGTCCCCTCTGCTCGGCCGATTGTGATTAGCTGCCTAGATCTAGGCCGTTGATCGGCCGGATCTGACAGTGGCTGTTCATTCACTGTTTAAGCCTGTGTTTGTGGGTTTTTTCATGGTTTTTAAGCATTTTTGCCTCCCAATAATGTATTTCCGCCCTTCCAAGGGATCTCCTCTTGCGCAAATTTCGATCATTTGATGATCTTTGAGCAAAAATTGAAGCTTTCAAGGGTGTTAATGGATCCATTGGCAAGTTTTAAGCAAATTTGGAGACTGTTAGAGCCTATATGGATCAATTTGTGGCCCTTTTGCTAGCAAAGCTAACAGATCCCATGCATAACCATCGCAAGAAAATTGAGCCAAGAGCTTACACTGACTGAGAGCTTAACATTGAAAAGAAGAATCTTGCCAATTGATCCTCATAAGTATTTTTAGGAATGAGGCCTTTATTTTCCTCATTTTCCATTATTTTCCTTCATTTTCCTCCTCACATGCAACCTGTGACCTTTCACCTCCTTTTTCTCCTAATTTCCATTATTTTCATAAATAAATATGCCAAAAATGCCTTTGCCAATTTCCTTAGCCATAAACAACCAAATGAACACACCCACTAGGATCTCTCACCCAACATTCAGCTTGGAATACGTGTCCCATCATCTGTGGTATTTATATATTTTTACATGGAATTTTCACTAGGGTTGTTACATTATATTTCAGTTGATTCATCTCCATGCAAGGCACTTGTACTTAATTCGGGTTTGGAGTGTGTATCTCTAATAGAAGCACAGAACTGTGAAATTGATCATTTCAGATATTATCTTTGGTCAAAGGAATCATGTATATCGGGTGCATTTCAAAATAGTTAGATCCTAATTTTTCTTTTGATGCATGGCTAATATTTTTCTTCATTGCACCTAAAATCCTCTTGAGTACTAATGAATTCATGAGTTATTTGGAAAATCAAATTCTTCTTCACTCATTTGATCTTGATTGGTTTCAAGTGTTTTCTATATTGGCATTCCTTTTCACTTATTTCGATGAGTATGATGCTAGTGCAGTGTGTAACGAGTTACAAGGAAATGGTTTTTTATATTTATCATGTGAGGAAGATGATTATTTTATTCAAGGCATTTGTAAAGTTGTTCAAACTAATCTACCTTTGTTGTCTTCTAACTAAGAATCTCATACCTCAAATGGTCCATCTGATCATAATATTAACTATCATTTGTTTTATCATTTTCCCACCAGCATATCTGATGACAGTTTCTTAACATCAATTAATCTCTATGGTATATCACATTATTCAGATACTTTTCAAGAAATTAAGGCACTTCAGCCTTCATTGATGGTTATGTCAGGTCCTCACTATCCTAACAAGTCTTTTGAACATGATCAATGTCATTTTCTTTTACGAGATCTCGTTTTGATCTTGAGATTTTAATTGAAAATTCATCTCTTGGAGGATCTCAAAGTTATCAAGAGGACTATCTTGAATTTCATGATCCAAACATTGAATGGTTGGAGCAATCTTACTTGGAAAGCTTTGTCACAAATAACAAGTTTTGATCTTTTCTCGTGGTTGCTAAGATGGGCAATACAAATGAAGACACATTCGCAAGAAACTTCTGACGTTTGTTTAATTATGGTTTTCATCGAAAAGGTAAAAATGTGAGTTGGTTAGAAGTAGTAGCTATAACATATCTTTCTAATGACAACAAAGACCTTCAATTTTTTATGCAAGTTATTCAAACGCTTATATTTCCTATTTCACACTATTTTATATTTGTTTTAATTGGTTGTATCTTTGTCTATGAAAGTTGCGAACAATTACGGTGGCTAATTTGGAAATTTCACTACACTTGACCCTAAACTTCTAGTTGGTTAGGTTAGGAGTAGGTCTAGTTGTATAATAGTCTCCTCTCACACACTCATCCTGCACTCGCTTTTTTTACTCTTTCTATGTTTTTTAACTTTTGTCTCGCATCCTGTTTTTGGATTTTGTTTCGTTGTTGAGTCTTTTCTTTATTTTTTGTTTTGTTTAATAAGACTTTGCATGAAGGATGTTCTCTTCGCCTTGAAAGACAATGTGGCAAAATAGTAAAGGGCTTTGTGACACTAGAACATTTGTTTAACCTTAAATCCTCCTTCTTCGTCTTTTTTATACCTTTTGGTCAATGATGTTTTGATGGAAAATATGATCATTGTGTAAGGAAAGCTTTGTGTCGAACCACGATACCTATGTCAGTTCAAGAAACCTCATGCCTACACTCGGTTATTTATGTTTCGATGTTTCCATACTGATATGATTAAGTAGAGAAGGAAAAGGGGAAAATCTAAATGAGCAAACCATATCATAAGTTTTATATATGCTTCCCTGAAGTAAAAGCCTCTTATGTTCTCATTAAGTCGTGATCCCTCTACCACCCCATGAAATTAATAAGTGTCGATGCACAATCCTATATAAAATAAATAAATAAAAGGTGAAAGAAGAGAAAAGCTTCCTGCATAGGGAGGTGAAACAAGCAACTCCATCAGGGTATCTTCCAAGCTCACGAGTAGTAGAGCAATGTTTGTTTTCCTGAAGTGACTCTATCGGGGTATTGTCTAGGCCTACTAGTAGCCGAGCAAAACCAGAGATGAAAAACTATACTCTCAGTACCTTTAAGCTCACGAAGAACATTACTCTTTTATTGATTTGAAACCTTGCGATATAGTTGGATTTATGATTATGTTCTACTGAGAAAGGGTGAAGGGTACTATGTTTATACACGAGGTAAGTGTGGAAACCAAAGTAATCTAAACAATGAATCAATACTCCCTGAGGAACTAGACCATGCATGAAATATTAGACCAAGGCTGAGAAGTTGGAGTTCTATCAGTGTGTCACAAAGTGTTGTCGTTATGAAAAACACCCTCCAAAATTTTATCTACACTTGAATTTTGGATCCTACTATGGATCTTGTGATCGATTTTTCTACAGTCACTTTATGGTCGATTGATTCTTTATTAAATATTCCAATATTTTTCTCAGTTTTTAAGTATCAAAGTCACCTGCTCATGCATGTTCAGTCTGCAGTAAGTTCATGAGCGCACTCTTTTATGCAAGCTTGAACAGGCATAGCACAAGTCCATCAAGATAGTGCATGTTCCATGTTCAGCCTATGTCGACAGTCAGTGTGCACTTTCATCGATAGTCTCTCACATTTGGTTGTGATTCTTCTTATATGTTCGGTGAGTTTTTCCAATTGTCGCTTCTATGCAACTTCGCTTTCACAAGTGTTTATTTCATGTTTATGACTGTCGCTTTTGCTTGTTTTCACTGTAACAAGTGTCACTTCATGTTATCTTCATTCTGGCATGTGTCGATTTCAATGTCGTTTGCCTTTTGCAAGTGTCGTTTGCACTTTCCTCTTACTATCGTAAATGTCGTCTTTTGGCATCGCAAGTAGTGTACATCGTAAAAATGTAGTTTTGGTTTGCTTCAAGGGGTAATATTGGTTCTAATGAGTCATTCTTATCAGCTAGACCTATATCACACTCATTCCCAAAGTTTAAATCATTGTCGCACAAGTGTTGTCACTATCATCGCAAAGTGTACCTTTAGTGTCACACTTGGGTAAGTCTTTGCAATGTCGTCGCATTGAGGGAAGTATGTTGTTCGCGTGTTCTAAGTGATAAATTTTGTGTTAAACTATTCTAAGTGTTTGATCATGCTTAATTTTTCTCATTGTTCACTTTGGCCTCACTAATCTCACACTTAGCCAAATCCTAAAAATTTCCTACCCAAGTAACTTGGTCTCACTCAACCTTCCTAAACTGTGCATTATGCAGTCTCATTCCTCAATATTCAACCTTGCTTCTTGGCATCGTGCAATGCACAATCTCTACCTTCCAGAACTATGCACTACACAGTCTCATTACAAATTCCCAACCCCTGAGCTCTAGAACTGCACAATCTCTACCTTTAGTCAGCCTTCTCTGCACACTGTGTGGTCTCAAGAATCAAGCCTCTGAATTGAGATCTTGAACTGTGCAATTCCCATGCCTTTGCCCCTCCTAACTTCACAGTGGGAAACCTCAAGTCTTAAGCCTTAATCATGCAGCCTTGAGCCCCTCAGTTGTGCAGTTTCCTTGCCTTGGCCTCTATGAACTGCTCACTGTGTAGTCTCAAGACTCAAGCCTTCATCATGACCCCTTGAGCCCCTCAAATGTGTAGTTGTCTAGCCCTGTCCTGCCTAAACTGTGCCCTGTGAAGTCTCAAGGCTCAGTCCTGGCCCCTGACCTCCTGATTTGTGCAACTACACAATTCTTGAGCCAGCCTTCCATTCTGACACCTGGTTCTAACTCAGTGTTGAAAGTGTTGGACCCTCCAACATTCAGGGGATTTCCCTAGTATGAAGTCCCAACTAGACCTCATATCGTTTGGTGTAGGAGTCCCATCCGGTATGATGGACCGGTTGCCATTAACTTAAATGTTTGCCTTAGCTCTTGCATGTCAAAATATGAGAGTGGTATGCTTTGTCTTCGAGGTTCACTTGCCTGGTGAGTGCTATTGTTACTTGTGTCAAAGTTATTTCACCGCGGAGGGAGAGGGTGGAGGTGAGTCTCTAGTTAAAATGGAAGAAGTCCCAACTATGTCAAAGACACACAACACAATAAGACATGCACAGCTTCTAAAGGACAAGTCCACACGGATGCGGCAGTCACAACACACAAGAGAAGATAGCACGTACAACACCTCGTAGAGTAGCCCGTGCGAGTGGGACAATTGCTATAACAAGTCTATGGGAAAGGTTATGTCTAATGTCCAGTGAGGCCACCCACATGGGCAGGACAATGTTAATGACTTATACAACACATTTTCATCAATATATATGTATTATAGCAACCGAAAGAGTTCAATTGTTTAACACAGGTTAAAGAAACATGCATTACAAGTGTTCAAGATTAGTCTTACAAACAGTTACAATACATGTGTGAAAACGTGTTGGCCTATTATCAGGCTTCTGAATTAAGCAAAAGTTCCAAGACACATCGATACACCATAAATCACTAGCCCCGTGATAGGGGAATTGGAGCCATTATTATCTCCTCAAATAAAAGACTGTAGACTCTCAAGGCTATGTGGGAGGAGCCAAGGTGAAAAGCCCTTTGCATGTACAAATGAGGGGGTATTTATAACTAAGGGTAGAAATAGTCCTTGTGACTGTTCAACTTCCCTCATGATTGTTTGACTTATTTGACTCTTCAGCTTTACATGACTCTTTGTACGACATGTGGGTCTCTTAGACTTCCATGTTACATTACATTCATTTACACAATATGGCCCACATTAGTGATGTGGCCGACATGACTCATGACACGACTCGACATAACAGTGTTGGTATGTTCATGCTACTGCTAGTGTCCATGTTGAGTTGCAGTGTTGCTAAGCGATGGATTTTCTCTTGGTGTATCATAACTTCACCTCCGCATGGCAAGGTGTGCGGAGTCTTTGACAGTCTTGGTGTTCACTTGATGTTGCATGTGCACCTCGCTTGCTTGCTTGTACTTTGGTGTGCTTCACATGTTCATCCATTCACGAAAAATTCTCCTTGCATGCTTCGTTTGCTTAGGAAAAATTCTCCTTGCATGAATTGTTCGTTCGTCCATTCGCGAACACATCTCCTTGCATGTGCTCTCCTTGTTCATCTCTCATGTCGTCGCGTCGTCTCTTATCCATGTACTTGTATCTACAATCACTCATGATGAGACGACATCAAATCCATAAACCTCCTAGTCTACCATGATGCATTTTTGTTTGCTTTCGGATGCAGGTGACCGGGAGAGAGGACAAGGCTATGAAACTGCACAAGGAAAGTTTCAAGCTGGGATGCGGGCTCCGGGCACTGCTAGTGAAAATTGTGCAGAATTCACTGGGAGACTGAGAAGGACAATTCGGATTGATAGTGATTGTCCACGGGATCTGGCTCGGTGGGAGGGAAAAATCTACGAAATTTTTGGAGGGAAGCAATGCGGGCAGTAGAGGGGCTTGGCAACAAAAATTGTGCAATTCCTCAAGGGAGATGGCAGCAGGCTGTGGGAGGTTTGCCAGGAAAAAAGCGCATTTTTTTATGGAGTTGGCAACGAGTTGTGGGATTGCTTGTGACAAAAACTATGCAATTTCTAGGAGGTTGACCTGTTGAGAAACCTCTACACAGTTTCTAAGTTGAGCGGGCCGCTAGGCCACTGAGGGACTGCTCATGAAATATGCAAAGTTTTGCGGGTGAGAAGTCAGACGGCTGACTAGGTGGCTGACTAGACAAACTGCGCAATTTTTTGAGGGGAGAAGGGGACGGACACTGGGTGTCTGTATGTCCTATCTGTGTAGTTTCCTCAGTCAACGGAGCAGGCAAGGTCTGCAACTTTTGCGCAATTTTTGAGGGGAGTGAGTCTTGGGTTCACTTCCCTGTCAAACTCTCTGGTTGACCAGCAAGAGGGTTGGTTGTTATGCTCGCGGGCAGCGCAGGTTGAAATGGCTTGTTGGACACTTCTGCATTGTTCTGATTGACAGTCAGTCAAGTTGATTCTAGGGTGGAGGTCCGGCTATTAGAGGGTGATCTGGTCGTCATAACTTCAGCAAAATGACTAAGTGTATGAGCGAGTGAATTTGTGCATATGCGACCTTGCGAACACACACTCAACATGACTTAACGATAAGATGCCTCAAACCATCAAGACAATGTATACTTATCATGACTGACTGACGGTGCGAGCGACAAGCGCGACGCTTGTGATAGATCGTTGAACTACTGTGGCGATACGTGCGCAACAATGCACACAAATTCATGTGTGAGTACAACAGATGTTTACATAGCGAATACAACTTGTACACACGAAGCGGGACCTTGTGCATGACCAAAACATGGCTGCAAGCATGACATTGTGACCAACATGCAAAAATATGTTTGTTGAACGGTCAAGCAAGGAGGGTGCAAAGACTCAACATGAGCTCACGGGGTGAGCCCGAGTGCTTGCAAACATCAAGTAAAAATCCAAGGGAGGCTTTGAAATTGGATGCAGGCAAAAATTTTGGAGGGTGTTGCAGCCGCTACAACACTTGGTGACACACTCGTTGAATTCCAGCTTCTCTATTTTGGTTCATTGACAGCACAGGGCCTTGGTCTTTCAGGGAGTATTGAATCATTATGCAGGTTACTTCGGCTTCCCCACTTACCCCATGGACAGACATGGTTAACCTTTCGCCAACTCATTCTAACACAACAATAGGTTTTAGCTTCATCACAATGTTTCGAAATCGGGAAGGGTAGTTTGGCTCACGATTTAAAAAAATTCAGAGTATAAGTTTTCATCTCTGGTGTTGCTCCACTACCAGCAAACCTGGACAATACCCTGGAGGAGTCACGCAAGAACATATGCATTGATCCACTGCCAGCGAACCTGGTCAGTACCCTAGTGGATTTGTATGCTTCACCTCTCTGCACAGGAAGCCTTTCTCTTCTTTTGCCTTTGTAATTTTTAAAGAGGATTATGCATTGGCACTTATTTATTTTTAGGGCAGAAGAGGGATCCCAACTTATTGAGAGCAGAAGAGGTTGTTCCTTCAGAGAATCATGTAAGACCTATGACATAAGTTTTCTCATTTAGATTTTCCCTTTCTCCATTTCTAATAGTTGGATGAGCTTGATCATCGGGAGAAGAAGGTTGGGTACAGGCATGGGGTTTACCAGTGTGCACACGGGTTCATGGTTGGACCTAGGATTCCCTTGCAGACGGCTCGTATTTTCCATCAAGACTTCATTGGCCGAAGGTTATAACCAAGCACAAAGAAGACAAACACAGTACAGGCCAAGTGTTGCAGTGTCACAAGACTTTAGATCTCAGCCACTTACTCATTCAAAAGCCAGAACTCAGTAAATGACAGCACTTATTTACAAAAAACCAAAAATAGCAGGATACTAAACAAATAAAACAAAGAGAAATAGAAATAGTAAGCAAAGAGAAAAAGCAAAACAATAAGCAGCAAATAGAATTATGTACATGGCGCGTGGCGCAGCCCGGCCTACTGAAAATAATGTTTGAGATCTTGGTCGTTGACAGGAATATTGTTAATCCTCTCGTCAATTGATTGCAAATGATATGTGTAAGGGCCAAGCTTCTCGTGGAATGTGTATGGACGAATCCACAGGGACTGAAACTTCACATGCTTGCCTTTGTCTTCATGGGGTTTATCCAATTTCAAGGCTAAGTCACCAACATCGAAGTTAGCTTTCCCTGCAAACTTCTTGTCAAACCATCTCTTGATACGGTTCTAGTGGAGTGTAAACTTTTATTTTGATTTCATCTTTTCTTCATGTAGTTTTTGAAGTGTATCCATCCTACGTTGAACTAGCATGCAAGGCTTGTCTTGGGATTCTTGAGACAACTGAAGCGCAGGCAAGTAGCTGTTGGGCAGTAGGATGGATTCTTTTCCATAGACTAGGAAGTACGGTGAGGTATTCAGGGTGGGTTTGGGTGTTACGTGGTTAGCCCATAAAGCATTCATCAAGGTAGAGTGCCAGTTACGTTGTTCAAAGTAAATGATCTTTTTTATTATATGGATAAGGTTTTTGTTTGTGGATTTTGCGAGACCGTTTCTCTACGGTAGTAGTTAGATGAGTTTTCAGCACAATACCATTTTGCAATGCAAAATCATAAAGCTTTAAAGATGAAAAGTAATTTGCATTGTCAAATGCAAGTGATATCAGAACGCCAAAGCATGATATGATGTTCTGCTGGAGGAAGCTAATGACTTCCTAGTTGTTCACTTTGTTGAGTGGAACTGCTTCTATCCACCGCATGAAGTAATCAGTTGTTGTCATAATGTAGCGGTGTTGTTTCGAAGAATGTGAGAAAAATTGCCCAATGATGTCCAAGCCCCATTGTTAGACTGATTCAATCACTACAACAGGGTGCAGTGGGGCTGTTGACCTTCGTGTTCTGTTGGCACATCACTGATAGACCGAGCACTTGCAGGTGTAAGCATGTGCATCCTTGAATAATGTGGGCCAATAGAAACTAGTTCGCATAACTTTGTGTGTAGTGGTATTTCCCACAAAGTGACCCCCGGCTGGTCCGTCATGCAGATCTTGAAAACCTTCTCTGATTCATGTGCCTCTAGGCACCTGAGCAAGATTTCATTACTATGATTTCTGTAAAGCACTTCGTGCACCAACTAATAGGCTAAAGCTTTGAGGCATAGTGCCCTCTTTTATCTAATGGATAAGTGAGAGGGTATGGTGTCGTGCTCAAGGTACTGGTGCACATCTTCGTACCAAGAGTTTTCGTTTACAGTGGGTGGTGCTCGCACTACATCATACATTTCAATTTCCTACTCCCATCCGGCAAGCTCTGCGTCTTCCTCTTGTGTGTGTACTGCCTCATATGTGAGTTTGCAGAGACCATGACCCTTCACAGTGTGAACTGGCTTGATGTGAATATCATACTCTTGCAATCCTCTCATCCAGTTCGCACGTTGTTCACCCAGCGCTTGTTGTACGAGTAGTGAGTGGACTGTTGGATGAGGCACATAGATTGTGCAATGGTTCTTCAGCAAGTAGGGTGTAAAGTGTTTCACCACCTTGTATACTACATATGATTGTTTTTCAACGGCGGGGCAGTTGAGTTCGGGTCCCTACATGCTTGCGCTCATGAAGGAGATGGGATGTTCGTCGTTTATTTCATCCTTCTGAGTGAGTACTGCAGCGAGCGAGTCATCAGAGGAAAAGGTGTATAGCAGGAAGTCTTTGTTGAAATCCGGGTTGTAGAGTGCAGGTGCTTCTACAATATCCAGCTTGATACAGGTAAATGCGTACTTTTCCCTCTTGCCCTAGTTGTACACTGCATCCTTCTTGATCATGTCTTGCATTGGTTTTACTATTTGCTCATAATCTGAGATGAACTTCTGAAGGAAGTTTATCTTTCCCAAGAAGGACTGCATTGCTTTCTTGTTGGCTGGGTGAGGCATCTATGTAATAGTCCAGACCCGGTTTGGATCAAACTTGATCTCACTTTTGGCAACGATGTGCCCAAGGAGGTTCCCCTCAGACACTGTAAATATGCTCTTTTTGGGATTCAAGAAAATCTCATATTTCCAACATTGCTCAAAAATTTTCTTCAGATGGTGTATTTGGTCCTCCTATTTTCTTGAAAACACGGTCACATCATCGAGGTACACCACTTTGCTCTATCCGATGAGTCTGCAAAAGTCGATGTCCATGGCATGCTGAAAGGTTGCACCTGCATTCACAAGCCCAAATGGCATTCGTCTGTATGTGAACGTACCCCACTTGGTACGGAAGGTTGTTTTAAGTCTATCAAGTTTCACTACTAGGAATTGGTTATATCCTAAAAACCCGTCAAGTAAGGAAAATATTTGTGCCCCAAATATTGTTTACAGAATGTGCTCCATAGACAGCACGGGGTAGTTGTTTTTGTCCGAAGCGTGGTTCAAGTTTCGGAAATTAACACAAAAGTGGATTTCCCCAGACTTCTTACATACAGGAACAAGGTTTGAAACCCATGTAGAATGATGAACTCGATATATGACCTATGCATCCAACAACTTGGTGAGTTCTTTATGTATGAGGGGTTCAAGTGACGGATGTACTTCCTTAGCTTCTAGTGATATGGCTTGACCCCTTCTTTGATCGGAATGATGTGTTGGATTGTTCACGTGTCGTAAGTTTTCATATGATCATATGTCCACGCGAACACATCTCGATACTGTTTGAACAAGCGGACAAAGGCTTGTCGCTCCTGTTGCATGAAACACATTCCGAGATTAACGAAATTCAGATCTTGTTCTGTTCCCAAGTTAATCAGTTTATGCATCATGGTAAAGCTATGGGTTTTGTTGTTCTTTGGCCCCTAAAAGCGTTCTTGCAAGTCATAGAGCTTTTCAAAAGATACCACACCCTTGGGGATGAGGTGGCCTTTCTTGATATCCACCCCATCTTACAAAGATTGCTCGTGCTCGTCTTCGTCTTCGTCTATCATTGCATCCTTGAAGGTATCAAAGTTGACCATGAAATGCAGTATCTGTTAATCATCGGCAAACACGTGCAAATTAGTTATGTTATCTGGGATAGATGGTCTATACAAAATTTCAACAGTAAATCTATCCCTAAGCGATGACATTCTAGAAGATGTGTTTTCCAAGCAATGGCAGCTGCATTACATGTTCTTGGTACAGCAATGATATTAAATGCTTGGAATTTAGAGATCAGTTTCCATACCTCTTGCTAGTAGCTTTTGAAATGAGGTGACAAACAATGAATGGTTATATGTACCTGTTGTACCACTCTCCGAATCACCTACCACTTTGAGTGCGACCACATTGAGGCTAATGGATTTTTGCAAGCCCAACATGAGTGCTTCGTATTCAGCAATGTTGTTTGTGCACTTGAACTCCAAGCAAATTGAAATCAAATGTTTCCTATTTTTTGGGTCGATCAAGACACACCTAGCTCCTGAGCCATCTCGTGTCTTTGATCCATTGAAATACATGGTCCACAACTCATATGTACACGGACCGTTCGAGGCACTTGCACTACTTCTACTATTGTTGTTACTAATGTTACAATGCATTGTACATGTTTCATTTCCATCAATTGGGCAAGGAATGAGACCCAACTGCGTGTCTGGTGGGGTTGGATTTGGTCGTGCGGGATAACACCCCAACGTTGTTTCCAAGGGGTAGTTGTCGAACATGAGCTCTGCGAAGGTGAACGGTTCGTTCTCGCCATTGATGGGAGGGATGTTGTGCCTCATGTATCTCTCAAATAACACCCCGATTTGATTATATTTTCCCTAGTACAAAAACCACATGTGCGACCAGTCTATAGCAAAGAATTCGTTCAATTTTCTAGACAAGTCTCTGCTTAGTAGTAAGCCATACGCTTCTAGTATGTCCACAACAACAATGTTTATGCACTAGTGAACTCGGTCGTCATGAGATAGTCGAATGATCACATCCCTAAGTTCACCAATGGCTGGTATGAATGTCCAGTCAAGTTGGATGATCTGCGCGGATGTCTTGCTCCATTGCGCATTGATATTTTTGGAAATGGAGAGCGGCATGATGTTGGCTGCCGCACCAGAATCAACCAAACAATTGTGAAAATTATAGTTAAATATTTCAAATGAAAGAAGGAATGGAGGGAAAACAGAGTTTTCTTATTCCATTCAGTGTGTTTTTAGCACAGTTGAAAGTGATCTGAGAGGTGTGCTTGTTGCCTTGCTGGTAGAGGTTGCGTTGTTCGTTGATGTCTGCCCCATTGCGTGTAGTAAGATGTCTCGCTGACTCTGGATCTTAGCCAACTCGAACAAACGGATGTTTGCGCGATTTTTTTATGTCTTCCACAATGTTGTAATCTAGAGGGGGTAGACTCACTGAGATGTCCGGGATAAGACTGGTGTTCATGTTGTCTGGCAGAGTGTTTTGCAATTTACTTCTCATGGACATACTCTTGTCCGTCACTGCCTTCCCGGGCTTACTTTGTGTTTTCTGCTTTTGGATGGCTGGTGGATCAACCTTCCTCAACAGTTCAATCTTTTGTTTCATTTCCCCAAGTGTAGGGGGAGCCCCTTTACTTCTGAGATTGTAACTATCATTTTTCTTTTGGGATTGCTTCTCAATGTTTGTCTTCTATGCTGCTTGCGAGCATTGACACGTGTTCACCACTTGCCTAGTGCTTGATGCCTAATCAGGTGCAACATCTTCTTCACCATCTGTGTCTCCCGACTTTGACAAGGTTGTCAAGGGTTGTCACTATTTAGACTAGGTTGTCAAGGGTTTTCAATGCTCGCTACGTCAAGTGTGCGGTTTCATACTGAGCCTGCAACTCACTTCCAGTCTTAAGAAGACCCTTCCGAGCGATAATATTCATGAAACAAACAAAATTCATTGTTCATGCACTATTCGAGCTGGAACACTGAGCTCTGCGCAGTTTTAGTCGGAAAGTTGTTTCTGCCCAATGACATGCCTCCTTGTCTTTGTCTAGGCGGTCGTCTACTCACAAATGTTTCAATTGTTCGTTGTTTGATCTCGGACACTTTTGTTGCCAAATTTTTTACTAAACGAGTAAGGGTTTCAATATCACTTGTTTCCTTGTCCTTACCCTTGCTCGCATCTCTAGAGTCCTTTGTTGGTTCATCATCCTTGATGACTCCAATCACGTGCAGGTCCTTTTCAACAGCAATTGCCTCTTCGCAGTTTTCTAACAGTGTTGGTTTCACAGCTCGTTTGATGAACTACACAATGCTATTCTACAGTGCGGATGTATAGTAGTCGACAGTGATGGAGTCATGAGGTTTCGTGTCCACTGCGAACTTATTCATTATGTGCAGAAACCTCTGATTGAAATCTTTTACTTTTTCTTTTCCCTCCATCTTCAGGCTTCCCATTTCTTTGAGTAACATGGCTGGGGTCTTGTCATCAACAAACTTTTCCAGAAACATACGTTTGAACGTACCCCAGTTATGGATGGAGTTAACAGGAAGGTTGTGATACCATGCTGATGCGCGACCATCCAAGGTACACGAGAACAGTCTACATGCGACATCATCATATTGTACCTCAAGTTTCTGCAACTGTAGGTAGAATTTTTCCAAGTGATCTTCTGCCTTACACTCTGCTGTCAGGGTCAAACCTTGTGATCATTCTCTCCAGTCGCTTTGGAATCTTGTGCAAAGCACCTGGGAGATCCAATGGTCCCTGAGTCATGCGTTCCATATTTTGGTTAGCCATGTCTTCTTCTTCTCCATCCTCCTCCTCTTCTTCAGAATATGAGGGTTCCGACTCTGATTCTGTTGGTTCTTCTCTGCCTCTGCCTCCTCCATTGCTTTCCCCTCTGCCTCTTGTACTGGAGTTTGAGCCCAAGATCACGAGGGTGTCTTGTTCTCCTTGTTGGAAGACCGAAGGTTCCTCTCCATTCCCAATGGCTTATGCTAAACCTTCAAGTGTGGCAAGAACTGCTTCTTCCACCGATCATACAACAACCCTTGTGGGAGTGGTTTTTGGCTTTCTTGATGCGTATGGAAGATGCTCTATTCTTAAGATCAATCTGACTACTTTCGCAAACTAACGGGTGATGGGACACATAAAGTGAAGGTGCTGATACGAAATTTCATGTTCACGTTTGGGAGGTGAGGAGTAACCAACTTCATAATTGCGTGTAGGTGAGAGGGAGTGTGAGTTACTACCTTGACTAGATGATTGATGAGTGGGTGTGAGAGGAAATTTATCCATAAACAACTAGTATCCCTCCTTCTAGCGCCATAAATGTTGACGGTGTTGAACCAGCCAACATTTAGGGGATTTCCCCGGTATGAAGTCCCAACTAGACCTCATATCGTTTGGTGTAGGAGTCCCATCAAGTATGATGGCCCAACTACCATTATCTTAAAATTTTGCCTTAGCTCTTGCTTGTCAGCACATGAGACTGGTATGCTTTGTCTTCAAGGATCGCGTGCCTAGTCAGTGTTAGTGTTACTTGTTTCAAGGTTCTTTCACCACAGAGGGAGAGGGTGGAGGTGAGTCTCTAGTCGAAAGAGAAGAAGCCCCAACTCTGTCAGAGACACACAACACAATAGGACATGCACAAATTCTGGAGGATCAATCCACACGGATGCGGCAATCACAACACACAAGAGAAGATAGCATATAAAACACCCAGCGGAGTAGCTCGCGTGAGTGTGACAGTGGTTATAACAAGTCTATGGGAAAGGCTTTGTCTCATGTCCGGTGTGGCCACCCACACGGGCAGGATAACATTAACAACTTATACAACACATTTTCATCAATATATATGTATTAGAGCAACTGAAAGAGTTCAATTGTTTAACACAGGTTAAAGAAACATGCATTACAAGTGTTCAAGATTAGTCTTATAAATAGTTACAATGCATGTGTCAAAACATGCTGGCCAATTATCAGGGTTTTGAATTAAGCGAAAGTTCCAAGACACATTGATACACCATACATCACTAACCCCGTGAAAGGGGCATTGGAGACACTGTTCACTCCTCTAAGAAAAGACTACAGACTCTCAAGGCTATGTGGGAGGAGCCAAGGTGAAAATCCCTTTACATGAACAAATGAGGGGCTATTTATAGCCAAGGGTAAAACTAGCCCTTGTGGCTATATGACTTCCCTCATGACTGTTTGACTTATTTGACTCTTCAGCTTTACATGACTCTTCGCATGACATGTGGGTCTGTTGGACTTCCACTTTACATTACATTGATTTACACAGTCATAGTATGGCCCACAGTAGTGATGTGGACACCATGACTCATGACTAGATTCGTCACAACAGTGTTGGTATGTTCATGTTGATGCTGGTGTCCATGTCAAGCTGCAGTGCTACTGACTAATGGATGTGCTCTTGGCATATCACAGCTTCACCTCCACATGGAAAGGTGTGTGGAGTGTTTGACGTTCTTGGTTTTCGCTTGATGTTGCATGTGCACATCGCTTGCTTTCTTGTACTTTGGCAAGCTTCACATGTTCGTCTGTTCACCAAAAATTCTCCGCGCATGCATCGTTCGTTCGCGAAAAATTCTCCTCGCATGCATCATCCTTTCATTGACACATCTCCTTGCATGTGCTCTCCTTGTTCATCTCGTCCATCGTCGCGTCATGTATTATCCATGTACATGTATCTGCAATCACTCATGACAAGACGACATCAAATCCATAAACCTGCTAGTCTACCATGATGCATTGTAGTTGTCTTTCGGATGCAAATGACTAAGAGAGAGGAGAAGGCTATGAAACTGCGCAAGGCAAGTTTCAAGCTGGGATATGGGCTCTGAGCACTGCTGGTGAAAATTGCGCAAAATTCACTAGGAGACTGAGATGGACAATCCATATCGGTAATGATTGTCCGCGGGATCTCGATCGGTTGGAGGAAAGATTTGCGAAATTTCTATAGGGAAGCAATGAGGGCAGCAGAGGGGCTTGGCAGCAAAAACTCTGCCATTCCTCAAGGGAGATGGCAACGAGCTGCGAGAGGTTGACCTGCTGAACACCTCTGCATAGCTTCTGAGTCGAGCAGTCATTGGGCAACTGAGGGATTGCTCATGAAATCTGCGCAGTTTTCCGGGTGAGCAACTGATCAGTTGAATGGAAAAACTGCGTAATTTTTTTAAAGAGACAGGGACGGACATTGAGTGTTTGTTCGACCTGTCTGCATAGTTTCCTCAGTCAGTAGAGCGGGCAAGGTCTACAACTTTTGCGCAATTTTTGAGGGGAGTGAGTCTTGGGGTCACTGCCCGGTCAAACTCTTCGGTTGACCAGCAAGAGGGTTGGTTGTTGTGCTTGCAAGCAGTGCATATTGAAATGGCTTGTTGGACACTTCTGCGTTGTTCTAGTTGATAGTCGGTCAAGTTGATTCTAAGGTGGAGGTCCGGCTGTTAGAGGGTGATCCAGTCGTCAGAACTTCAACAAAATTACTAAGTGTGTGAGCGAGTGAATTTGTGCATACGCAACATTGCGAACACACACTCAACATGGCTTGACGACAAGACACCTCAAACCATCAAGACAACATATACTTATCATGATTGGCCGACGGTGCGAACAACAAGCGCAACACTTGTGATAGATCATTGAACGACCGCGGCAACGCTTACGCGACGATGCCTACAACTTCGTGTGTGAGTGCGACAAATGTTTACATAGCGAATACAACTCGTATTCGCTATGTAAACATGGTTGCGTTGTGACCAACATGCAAAAAGATGTTCATTGAACGGTCAAGCAAAGAGGGTGCAAAGACTCAACACAAGCTCACAGGGTAAGCCCGAGTACTTGCAAACATCAACTAAAAATCCAAGGGAGGCTCTGAAATTGGATGCGGGCCAAAATTTTGGAGGGTTTTGCAGCCACTACAACACTCAGTTAATGGTTGTCATGAAGCATGTTAGACTAGGGGTTTATCGAACTAATGTCGTCTTGTCATGAGTGGATTTCGGTTGCAGGAAACATCTTATGTCATGAGAGGATGATGATGAAGGAAATGAAGGAGACCCTATCAGAAGACACCTTTGCAACTGCAAAGATAAGTTGATCAATCAAGTAAAGACAGAGGGACACCAAATTGTGACAGCAACTGGAGATCAAGATCACTTTGAAGACTCCCTATCTTTAAGCCTTATGGAGAAAGAAGAAGAGCATGTTATATCTTTCAAAAGGACAGAGAGAAAGCGGCAGCAAAGAATGGCTTGAGATTTACATGTCATCATGTAGTCCATGTCATCAATGTCATGTTATGTCATGTCACAAGTCATCATTTTCCATATCATTTGTGGATTATGTAAATTCAATATTGGAGAAATGTAAGTTAAAGTGGAAGTCCAAGAGTCATCCATAGAATGTGAAAATTTGTGAAGAGTCAAAGAGTCATAAAGAAGTCAAAAAATGATGATGGTAGTCAAAGAGTCACAAGGGAGGTGAATGGTCACCCATTTTGTTATATATACACCCTCATAACTCATGTGAAGGAATTTTCACCTTGGCTCCTCCTACCAGGCATTAGAGAGGAAAATATTTCTTTTGGAGCAAGTGGTTTCTCTAACGCTCCATTATTGGGGCTAGTGGTGTTCATTGTCTTGATGTATCTTGGAAATTTTGTTTAATTCGGATGCTTGTTGAGTCAGCACACTTTCATGTGTATGTCATAAATATTGTAAAACTATTCTTTGAATGTTTTCGATGCATGTTGTTTTCATTTGTACTAAGGAAATTAAACTATTTCGGTGGCTTTGGTACTTATCTTGTTGAAGGTGTGTTGTATGTATTTTAACAAACGTTGCTTCTATGTGAACTATTTTGCTAGTTGTCCAATGATTCATTCATATGTACATGCTCGTGTGTCTTTTCTATATTAGTACTATTACTTGTTTTTAAAAGGCTCAATTTTCTCCCCCCTTTCAATAGAAGAACCCTGATACATTCCATAGTTGAAAATTACATAAGGCATACTCACTTGCTAAACTGAAAGTACTTTTGCATTACTCTCTTGTGTTGAACATTATAGCCAAGGCATATCTCTAAGAATATATGGCAATTTGACCTTATTTTTGGAAGGGCTCCCACACCAAATGGTGTGAAGTCTAATTGGGATTTTTCGTCAACACAATGTATTAAGGTTAATTAGGAATTTAATGTTAGCATAGTTATTCAATATTTAAACTCCCAAGTTAATGAGAAGCATAACGTAAACATAGTTATACAACATTTAAATGTGTCATATAGATTTATGAAAAATATTTTTATTGTGTTCTACTCACCTCGTTGTTGTCTTCACATTCTCTGCTTTCTTATGAAACGTAGTTTGTTATTTGAGGTTCTTCTCTATTTAGTTTTTTTTTACGTTTTATAACCAACCTAAATCAATCTAACCCTGGATCTATCATGCGCTGAGAGGGATCAAATCCTTCGATATGCAAACCTTTCCTCAAATTATTAATCCAAAGTTATTAAATCTAATAATATTAATATTAACATTAGATTTAATAATATTATTATTAATCTTTTAAAATTAATATTAGATTTAATGATGTTTTTTACATGGCATGACAACAAAATTTATAATAAAACTAAATCAAATTAATATTTTCAAATATTACAACTTTGACATGGAAATATTTATGCCTTTAAAGATTTTAATATATCCATAAGATATGGTTTTTCCTTTTAAAGATTTATTTTACAAATATTTAATTAAAATAAATATTAAAAGATTTTGGAGTAGGATTTTCATTGACTTGTATCGTAGGTTTTTTATCTATATGGTTATTTTCATTTTCGTTTTGAGTCGACATTATTTTATTATTATTATTATTTTATTGGAGAGATGACGTACTTACACATCCCCTCATACTGGATTGTAGAATATGCCTCTCAGTGCAACGAAACATATGGTTGGACCATTATGCACACATGTTGTATCAAACAATAGAAATGAAATAATAAATCAACGATGAATTATATGCATATTAAATAATTGCATGCTTATTAAATCTATTCTTCTGTTAATATTAAAATGTTGCATTAATATTAATGTTAATATTAAATTATTGCTTTAATATTAATGTTAATAATAAATCATTTCTCTAATATTAATATTAAGTTATAATCTGAATATTCTTAATATTAAATTATAGTGTCAATAATATTAACATTATTAATATTGACATTATTAATGTTAACGTTTGATTCAAAAGGATTCTCACAATCAATCCAAATTGATGGCCTCAAATGTTAATGAAAATATCTCCATGTCGAAGAACTCATCAAGGGATTTTTATTGCAACTTGAATGGACTCAAAGGGATATCGTATGCAAAAGTTATGGCCTTTGGAGTAGCACTGACGTGTCACACTTGGAAGGTGACATGCGGCATAGGATGACATGTGTCATAATGATAGGTTGACACATGGCATGGTGATAGGTTGACGTGGTTTAATGAAATATTAACACATGGACCAACCAAAGGTTGCAATATGGACCTTCTAAAAATCCTACATGGATTGGAAATGTAGCAGGTCAAAACTATATTGATAAAACTAGTAATGGAAAGATGTGAACCTACAACCTTGTCAAGAGGAGTCCTCCTCCTTACCACTACACCATGATATGTCGATGTGATCCAACATATAATATAACAATAACTATTGAACAAGAGTCAAACCTGCGACCTTGCTAGAAATAAGCTAACATTTTACCATTATGCTAGAGTATGAACACATGAAGGGTTGGGCATGTAAATCTTTGAAATTTGTATCAAAATTGTATTTTGGGAAAATAACATCCCACAAAATCATGTGACAACAAGAGTTGAACTCATGACCTTACCTATTTAATTTCCATGCCTTACCATTGCATCATAGTTTTGTTAAGTGAAAAGTTAACCCATGGTACTCGTAGAAGAATTAGATTATCCGGTTCATGACAAATTGCTATATCATCTTTGATCAATTGTGTATTCTATGAGATGAAAGAATACATGCAATCAGAGAAACACATATTTCTCTCATTTCTGGTTATTTTGGTGTAGGCAAAACAGTGGGTTAGTTGCAACATTATTGTTATTGGCCTTAGATGAATGAAACTATTTTCCAAATATGTAAAGGGACGTGTCATGTGTGCTACTAGAAAACCAAGAAACATAAAATCACATTTGTTGATGCAATTTATTATACCTTCTCAACCACAAAAGAATGTTCTATGGATTTTGTAGGGGGTCTACCTATGTCTAGAAAAGATCATGGTAACTTGTATGTGGTAGTGGATAGATTCAACAAAATGTGTGTCTTGACTCCATGTAAAAAGTAGGTGATAAGAGAGAAGACTACACATGTTCTTTCAGAATGTTTGGTTTCATTGTGGTTTTCTCACATCCAATTTTTTTGGTCAACTTTATGGGAGTTAATGAACACCAAGCTTCAAAAATACATTTTTTTTCATCTATAGATGGATGGAAAGACATGAGTGGTTAATAGAATAATGATACATGTACTCTGAGGACATTATAGCAAACATCATGAGCTTTGGAATGAATAGTTGCATTATGTGCAACATGCCTATAATCGTGCCATACATCTTTCTAGATAGAGGTCTCCTTTTGAGACATGTTTTCAATATTTCTATAAGTTTCAATTGAAATTCACTTTTGGGAAAGATTCAGTTGTTAATGGACATAGTGATGCTAAAAAAGCCACAAATTTCATCCATAAGTTCCAATTTGTTAATCGAGCTTCGCATAAACAATTGGAAAAGAGCCAAGACAAGTATAAGGCTAGGCATGACAAGCATTGGATCAATCATCATTTCCAAGTTGATGATCAAATGTGGTTATATATCATCAAAAAATGTCTTAAAGATGAGGTTAAAAAGCTCAAACCAATCAAGTATGGCAAGTTTATAATTTTGGAAAAAATTGATGACAATGATTTCCCGTTAGATTTACCTCTATGCAGATGTATTCAATGGTGAATTTTGAAAACTTGAAACTATATGAGCCTCCTATGATTATGAATAAAGGTGAAAATATTCAAATTATTTATGTTGATGATTTTGCTCTTAAATATCCAAATGAGTTGCACAAACCATGTTATTCTTGACAGGTATATGAGGACTTCATGAAGAGGTGATGTGGAATATATTTGTGTGGGTCTAAAATAAATGTGTCCAAGTGAAGCATGATGGAAATTAGAAAAGTGGGGGAGTTGGAGGATTCCCACAATCGATCCAAATTAATGATCTCAAATGATAATAAAAAGGTCTCCATGTTAAAGAGCTCATCAAGAGCTTTCCAACACAATTTGAATAGGCTCAAATGGACACCATATGCAAAAGTTGTGGCCTTTGAAGTAGGACTAACACATGGCACACTCTGATGGTAACATGTGGCATACGTTGACACATGTCATAATGACAAGTTGACACATGCCATGGTGACAATTTGACATGGTTTAATGAAATATTGACACATGGCACCGCATGGACCAACTAGAGGCTACCATATGGACCTTCTAAAAATCCTATATGGATTGGAAGCTTGGCAAGTCAAAAATATATGGATAAAATCTAGTAACAAGATGTGAACTTGGACCTCATCAAGATAAAGTCCACCTTACCACTACAACATGATATTTTGATGTGTTAAAGTGGTGAGAAGGTTTGATTATTTGACAAATATATTTTGAAAACAAGTCCCAAAATATAGTATAAGAACAATTACACAAGAACCAAACTAGCCCCTATTAGAAATAAGCCAACATTTTACCATTATGCCAGAGTATGAACACATGTAGTGTTGGGCACAAAAATCTTTAAAAATTGTGTTTTGGGGAAATAGCATTCCACGAAATCATGCAATGTTGAACTCATGACCTTGCCCACTTAATTTCCAAGCCTTACCATTTTGTCACAAGTTTGTTAGGTGAAAGAATATTGCCCTGAATTATTTAAAAGTGTATTTTGTAGTAGTTTTGGAGAATAAAAGGTCGTATAGCCTTTTTATTTGTGAGAAGAAGCCAAAGGTAGTTCCTAGTAGTGCTCTTCCTAGAAGAAAACTAAAGGCAAATTTTGCAAGTTTTAAAATCATTTTTGATATATGAAGGCAATTTCATGTATTTCTTATCACTATAATGGAATGCTTGCACCTTTGAAGCAGACTTGAAAATGTAGCCCACGAGGGGTGAACTCCATTAACAACTTGTTTTCTTCTTCATATTTGATGTCTATTATTTGTCTCTTAAATGCTTATTAAATTTGATTAAATTAATTTAATTAATAAAGTTGCAAAATTACAAAGGTAATTTAAGCATTTAATAGTATTAATGTTGATGTAAGCTCTTGCAATGAAACCCCATAATCTATTATTCCTTTAAAATACAAATGCAAACACTTTATTTATAACATATTGAGTAGTCCAAAATTTTAAAATAATAGTTGGTAAGTATATCAACTAGGAATTTAATGACTTACTTAAGCTAACTTAACAACATTTAATGAATTATCTAAGTTAACTTATTCTTAACTGAATATTTAAGTAAATATAAAAGGGAGTCTAAACCCAAAAAATAGGTCCCAGCTACAAGGTCATGTAGGTACCCCATGTTTAGAATGCTCAAAATCATATACAAAAAAAGAACATTAGGACCAGCCATCATTCCCCTCACCCCCCACACACACACAAAAGAAAGAACTTCTTTCAACCCAAATGCGTTGTATGTGCTTGGCGTATTAATGTTATATATCCATAGAAATAGATTGCACCAAATTAGAGTAGGATGCACCCACTAAAACTTAAACTTTGAACTAAATTTGGCAACATGCTTCTTGCAAGACCCAATAATGAGACCAAAGCCAAGATAGAATACATAGCCAAAAATGAGCTTGTAGTCATCAAGAACACCAACCCATTTGAAGTCATCATAACCCACTAAATTTGTGCTACCACAAGAACATTGAATGTCATGTGTTTATTTAATGTGGTGAGGAATTCTCTTTAGAACTTTCCAATGAAACGCTCATGTGGGTCCTACGTGAATAAGGAAACCAACCCAATGGCATAAACTTATATGGGGATCACTATTAGTCAAGTATAGGAGGTTGCCAACAAACTAGAGATACAATGTAGCATCAACCAGAAGAGTTAGAACACTTGGTTGACAACTTGACCTCTAACCAAAAAAGAGTGGGTGGGGATTTACAACACAACATGTGAAATATGCTCTATAATTCCAAGGCATACTCAGGCTAAGAGAGACGTATATCAAACACATATTGAATGATATATAATCCAGGAAACTAATGAAGGAACTTTATGTTTGTTTATCATGTCGAACTGTTGATGAAGAGTAGACTTCACATGATCAATGAGGTAGGTGAATTGCCAAAAGAATGATATCATTTGCATAAAGAAAAAAGAGAGTTTTATCATAATGCCACAAAATATAGACATTTGAATCAAAGTGGCAATGAGAAAATCCTCATGAGAGAAGAAAAGAACATGTCTTCTCATACCAAGCCTTGGGAGCTTATTTGAGACCATAGAAAGATAAAAGAGTTTTGGATAACGCCGAGAGGTTACTCCATGTATATCTCTTATTGTATGTCTCAATGAAGAAAAGCACATTTGACATGCATCCAGTGTACCATCCATTTATAAGATGCACATATAGACTGAATAAAGAAAATGGAATTCACTTTAACCACAGGTGCAAAAGTTTTAGAATAATCTTTAGCTATCAATCAAGCCTTATACTTCTCTATGATACCATCTACTACGTTCTTTGTTTAATACACCCGCTCACACTGAACCAATTTTCTCCCTTTGAAAATAGGAACCAAATCTCAAGTGTTATTATTCAACAAATAATACTCATCTTCCACCATTGTGTCCCACTCTTTAATACCATGAACCTCATGAAAACCCTTTGGACACTAGCCATAAACTCTGAAGGAGTCCTTTGAAGAGAGGACCTAGTTCTTCTTTGACCCTAATTAAGAAGTGGTGGAAGAACTTAATCGTATTGTTCTTCAAGAGCATTATCATTAAAAGAAGACAACTCAAAATGAAAATCGTATAAATATCCAAAATGTTAAGGGGAATGCTCATCAAATCAAACACGGATGTTGATGATAACTCATGTGTCAAGGGAATTGAACATTGCTAAAATAATCTCTTCATTAATTAGAAATTTCAATCTTGTGGTCAAATATCAAAGAAGTGACATTTTTATTATCCCCTCTACATCAACAATTGGAATTTTCAATATTAACTTCATTGCATCTCCAGATCCACATGTTTATCATAACTGAACCTGTTTATCTTTTCATGTTTACTTAATACAACTAAAAATTATCATGTCATTATCAAATAACAAATGGCATGGCTCATGGGCATGTGGGAGTTCAATCCAATTTAGGTGATTGTGGGTGTTCATAATCAAATGGCATGGATTGTGGGCACATCGAGAGTCTGATCCAATTCAAGTGATTGTTGGTGCTCTCATTGATTGCCTATCAACATGTATCAACCACTTAATTTGTCAATGTGCTAGTCTATATCCTTTAACATCTTTCGATGAGTAAAAATATATGAAAGGATTAATTTGTATATCTAACACCTATCATTTTCCTTTAGAGATGGGGGACCAAGCATTGCACCGAAGCTTCCTCCAAGGTCAACCCTAGAGAAAGTTGTTAGGTGTGAAAATTTAAACATAGTTGACACAATTGATGGCTTCAACCCAAAATCGTGGGGTAAGACCTCTAGAATTGATCATCCAATTTGACATATCCTTCAAAGTATGAATCTTCCTTTTAAAAAGACTATTTTGTTATGGACAATAGGGCAAGAGTTGCATGTTGCAACAAAAAACTTTCAAAGGAACAATAGTCTTCAAATCTTTAGTGGAGGCATTCATTGCCATTTATTTATCCTCAAACATTTGATAGGCTTCCAAGATTACTTTTCATCTAAGGTTTTGAACACAAGACAAGTGTCAAAAGCTATAGTAAGTGGCAATGTAGTCATTAATGAATGTGAGCAAACAACATCCTATTTGAAAAAATGAGGTAGAAGAGCCTACAATATCTCTATGAATAAGTTGAAGATCCTCAAAAACCCTCCAAGAATTTCCTTTATCAAAAGTATCTTAAAGATGTTTACCAAAACACACTCAATATAAACACATTCAAAAACATGGGTACGTGGAAGATCAATGACCATATTTTGCTTAGTTGTTGAGGATAGCAATAGTTTAAATGGCCAAGTCATTCATACCATAACTCATTTGAGTGAACAAATAATACATTAATAAGGGACTAAAACACAAATGAGATCACGAGTACAAGCATGCATCATGTTCCTTTTCCCCAATGGCAACAATTTTTCAAGGATCCTCAATTTCATGAACAACAAAATTAGGTGTAAACAAGATTGTTTCTAATAAAATGAGGGGAAATTAGATGCAAGATTAGGAACACAATATTGGTCATTCTATCTATCATCTTAATGGAACCTTGGCCATGAACAATCAATAGTGAAAAGTAATCCATAAAAACATGTTTTGTATTGCATGAAATAATAGAAGCAAGCAAATACATGCAGCCATGTGAAGGATTTGCTTTGCTTTAGAACCAGCGCATATCCGTCATAAGCCCTCTTAAACTTAAATATGTTCTAGAACCAATATAGATCTATTTTAAACCCTCTTAAACCTAAATCTATTAAGTACCAAGAGAGATCAAATTTTTGAAGTGTACATTTTTTATTCTTCAATTCCATGTCATGTATTAATTCATCCATATTAAATAATAAAAAATTACACAACAAAAAATTCAAGGTCAATTAAGGGATCTACACCATTTTCTTTTCAATGAATATTTAATTACATTCCTATTCATTAGGAGAACAAGGTTACATACATATTTTGTACAATAGAAGTCAAGCTTCACCAAAAAGATTGCACAAGCGGTATACCAAACTTGTCCACAACATCATAGCGACTACCAAGAAAGCTTTAAAGCATTTTTTAATATGCTTATAGAATTGAAATCTACCAAAGCAAACTCGGGAGTATTTAATATTGAATATGCAATAATAAGATGCACACTAAAGCCAATAAAACAAAAAACAAAAAAGATTATGATCCAAAAAATGGACACCGCAAACTAAGATATCACTATCCAACATAACAATTAGAATAATTGTTTAAACATGACTTTCTAAGTGAAATCAAAAACTTTAGACTCGGACCTATCAATGAGCTAAAACAATGCAATAAGAGGAAGTCTTCCCCTTCTTGCCAAAGTGGTGCCCTGCCATTCTTCAAAAAAGATGAAGCCTTTTTTTCCAAGGTAAGTGCCCTTTTTATACAAAATTCGCTTGACATTTCCATTCCCTATGAATATGTTGAAAAGAGAGATATTGAATTTTTCTCATATATATAATCATGTAATTCCAAAATGACAAGCTTAACCCCTGTAAATTTGAAAAGTTCGTCAACCAATCAACTATACATTTTGAATCACCACATACTTGTCAATAAAAATAAAAATAAAAAAAATCCAATTCACAAAAAACAAAAGTGCCCAACAAGCGATGATTTCTACCTTAATGTTTCTTCACTTTACTATATTCAGCCAAATCGAGAATGAATGAAAACCCAAGAGTTTGATAAAGGCACCCACACCACATAATCCTACTTGAGATGCACTGTCAAAGAACCCGATAGGGCAAAAATGTAATAGCAAAGGATACTTAATATTTTTGACATACATGAATTTTGGAATTTTCAAAAATTCCTTGAAGTATCCCACAATCTTGTGTGTTAATTGTTCAAGTTTGTAGGGTAGATCTTCAAAAACGACTTTATTTGTGCTTTCCATATTCCGTGTGCTATAAAGATTGGCAGAGTTTTATGTCTGCACATCCCACAAACATAGTCATGGTTCAAGAGAAAAGGAATACCCAATGACTTGTAGACTTAGAACATTAAAGGTATCATTCCAAACATCGTTTGCAAAGGTGCAATGTACAAAGAGATGGTCCAAAGATTTTGGCTCAACATTACAAAGATTACAAACATTTGGATCAATGAATCCCCTCCTTCGAAGGTTATCCGACGTGATAATATGATTAATCAAAGTGATGCAGCAAAAGCATCTAATTTTTTTAGGCATGTATCACTTACATAATTTCATATGCAACCAAATATCTTTATTATCCAGAGAGGAAAAGGAAATTGATTCACATGTTTGTCTAGCTATAATATGGCCTAAAGAAGTATTCCCAACTCCAAATTGTGGAGTCCTCTCCTTCATTTAGTAAGATCTCGTTATAATACAAGCCCCTTACAAATGGATGCCATTTAGCGACTAAATTCCCTTGAAGACCCAAATCAACTAAGTTTTTCACAAATGTAGAGGTGGTTGATCTCTTAACATGGCTCAACTTACACAAACCTTGTGCATTTAAAAAGGAAATCACAACCAAAGATAGTTGATAAAAATCAACACCTCCTATGAAGGGATCATTTCCAAGGATAATCTAACTACCCTTTCCACCTTCCCATGCAAATTAGGAGAACCAAGGGAATGAAACCATAATGCCTCTCCAAATGATAGCCAAAATTATATACCTTTTAGACATTGGATCTCAACTAGTCTAAGACAGTTGCTTTTAATATATTTTTCTCTGGTAATGTGATTCTAGAGACATAACCAATTAGTGCTCTCCAAAGACTCTTCATAGAAAGGGCTAAACCAAACCAGTGTAGATCTTTGAAGCCCCAAGGCACTTTAGTTTAGATTAAAATTCCTATCTAGCCAAATGTAAACCTTCATCTTCCCTTTTTCCTATCCAAAGGAAATTAAACATTCTTTGTCTATTTTTCCTTATAATAGATTTTGGGATCTTTGAGAGCATTAACCAATACACCAAAATACTCTCCATCACCAACTTGACCAAAATCATTCTACCTCTCACTCATAACCACCTGTAACACCAGTGATGCTTTCCACATTTTTAATTAACCATGACCATTCTTCAAAGTGGTCATAGTTCGATTTCGAGTAATAGCCCAAATATATGAATCCTTTCTCTATTTCTTCCACTTTATAGGGCGAAATGGATTTAATAGTGGGTAGGGTCTCTTCCTGAGTTATATTCTGTAAAAAGGTATATTTTTGGGCATTGACCTTTGTCCCAAAAGCTTAAGCAAAAAATAAAAATGAATCTAAAAAAGGTCTCCCATCCAACAACACTTCCTTCCCCAAATAGCAAAACATCATCCACAAAAACATGTGTAATATACAAAGACTTAGACACATTAATCTCTTCTAAGGAACCATCTCTTTTGGCTTTTATGATCAATCTACTGAAGCCTTCAATGACAAGTAGGAATAACAAAAGAGAAAGCGGACACCCTTGTCTCATACCTCTTGTATTGTTGAAGAATCTAGACAAAGAGTCATTCACTACCTAAAAAACATATGTTAATTGAACACATCCCATCATCTAGTTTGTGACCTTCAAGTCTAGACCAATTTAGAGTACCAACCTTAGGAAGTGCAAATTAACTTTGTTATATGCTTTTACCAAGTCCATTTTAAAACCAAGGTTTCAAAGATTCTTTTCTCTTAATATGGTAAAGAGACTCTTAGGCCACATCAATGGCATTATGAATCTGTCAACCAATGAAAAAACCAAATTGTTCCATTTATATCACTTATATGAGCTTACCTTCTAATTTATTTGAGATGATCTTGATTATCACTGTGTAAATCATATTGCATAGAGAAATTGGCCTAAGTCATTAAAGGTATTTTATTCAAAACATTTGGTTATCAAAGCAATAAAAGTGGCATGTTATCATCCCCCATGTTATGGTCTCCTCCACTACTTGGAAAATGTCTTCCCCCATCAAATAAAAAAAAAAGCAAGGTAAAATTCAACAACCCACCCATCGCCTTGAATTTTATCTTTAGAAAAAAAATTAAGACATAAACTTATTCCAAAGTTACAAGGCTACCAACTTTAGTAGCCATACAAGAAAAAAAAGTTAAGTGGGAGGTCTCTCTACAATAGCATGGTGTGAAGCTCAGCATCCAAGCACTTTGGCCACATTGTTGATGGGTGAGACAAGGTGACACTTGAGATGCCAAATAAATATGGAACCAGCAACATGAAATTCACCAAAAAACCTATGGGGATTTTCCAACTCATTCATATGAGCCACCTTAGAAACCCTTCAAGCAATTTGCTCTTTTACAATACCCACAACACACTCATAAAATTATACATCTGCCAACAAGGACAATGAACCTACATGCCATCTCTGGAGCCAAAAATTGCCACAGCTAATTACCCAAAGCTTCTTGTGGATCAATTCGAAGTCTCTTTCATTTAGGAATGGAAAGTGAAACTAGTTGATCATGAGCAGACTAACACTCGGCACATAGCCGAGTAGTGGCTTCCAAGTCTAAGACACCCAATTTAGAATACGCTCCTTGTTAGGGCCAATGTAATAAAATTTACCCACTAAGACCCTTGTCGCCACATTGAAAACAACAATTCAAAGGAAAAACAATAATTTCCAAGTCTAGCGGCACAAGTCAACATATTAAATTAAATCCTCCGTGACATATCCTTACCCATTTTGTGTTCAACATTACCTCCATTATGCATCATTCCAAAGGAGAAATGACAATTTTCAAGTATAGTGGCACACATAAACATATTAAATTAAGCCCTCCATGACATATCTCTGAGACTCGCTCAATCTGCCACCTACAAACTATCTATGCCAAGGATCCTTCACCTTCCATTCATCTATTTTGCACCATCCTTTCTCACAATAACCTTACAATGATCCTCTGAAACCTCACGATGGTAGATTTAATTATGGCCTCTTGAAACTCTATATGCACACTCTCCTTTGATCTACACCACGTTGTATTTTTAGATATTGTGATGTGTGTATATATATATATATATATATATAGATGCATACATACATTAAATTTTTTTTGTTATTATCATATGAATTTTTTGTTACCCTGGACAAATGTATATACATATTTTTTGTGGTATAGTATATAATGTCACATGTTAACATAGCCCCCATGGTTAGCTCAACTGGTCAAACAAGGTCAATTCTCCCCGAAGCCCTTGGGTTAGGCCTAGCTATTGGTCGCGGGGCTTGATACCCTTGATCAAGCTTAGATATTTCCGTGAATGTAGCGACAAACCAGTGACCGCGGGTGTCCGTGAACCTCTATTAATAAGATAGGAATGAGTATAAATAGAATCCAATCATTTTTTTGTTTGTTCCAAGTTAAAATCATTATCTAATTGCATTAGTAATATAAACATTCATAATTTTCTTCTTACTAACTACTTAAAAAGGCATTTTTAATTTCCATGACCAATTCATAATCAAAAGTAATTCTTTGCTTATTATTGTTGTCATGTAGAAAAATCAAACACTCGAAAACATAAATCTAAGGAATTAACCCCAAAAAACTTGTGGAGAGGACTCCATGTTTGGAGCCAAGCAATTAAGGAGAAGTATCTAAAGGAACATCCAAAAAACATGACAACAGGGGTTCCCTTGTCTAGAAAGCACTTATGGATTATTTTCCCTTTCTCTACAATTGGTTGGGCTAGAAGGTTAGATATGGAGAAAAAGCGATATTGGGCAAGGACCCCTTTAGAAGATTTGATTTATTCATGGACTTCCAAAGGCTTCATCTGCTTAAATGATGCATCTTCTCAAGATAAATGGTTGACATCTTCATATTTAGATCTGGAAGAATCTTTTGCAAAAGAATATATAACTTCTTCATCAAGGAGTCAAGTTTAATTAGGGTATACTTGAATTATTAGAAGGATCTCCTAGAATGGAGTTGGGACTATACTACAAGTAGGGTTAAAGCAAACCTAGCATACAAAGCTATTGCCTATTCAATTGTGGACCATGATATTAAATGGTGGACCATAAACAATTAGAAATGGAACATACAAAATAATCTTAAATGTTTTGCTTGGCTTTGCCAAAAAAACAAAATTTTGACCTGCAAAATTTGAAAAAGATAGTTTTTTATTTTGTTAAAAGCAACAAAATGACTTCCTCTTAAAAAAAAATTCTTTAAGTGAGGCATTAAAGACAATATAATCCTTCATAGTCTATGTTTTTTTTTTCTCGTTAAAACTGAGCTATTTATATTACAAAAAAGTCAAAATTACAACAAAAATTACATCTGGGCCGAAGCCCTGTTTCTTCAAAGAAGATATCGGTCATTGCTAACCTTGCAGAGAGATTCGACACGGTGAATACAGTAATCGACACGATGGATTCATGACTTGACACGGTGAATACAGAAATCGACACGATGGATGCATTACTTGACACGGTGAACATATTTCGACACGATGTATATAGAAAACAACACGGTGAACATGTAGACTGACGCGTGGACTGAGACTATGGTGATTTGGACCGACACTGCGAGCATAAACCCCATGACAAATATACAAAAACAGCAAAATGAGATGGTCAGAGAAATTCATTCCTTGCTGCCCAGACTTGGCGTCTTCTGAGTTAATCTTCATCCGTGGTGTGAGGCTCATCTTTTGCAGGGCCCTTGAGTTTTTCCGAATCTTCCTTATCCTGGCACGAGCTCCTCTGAACAGGTTCACTGGGGCCGGCCTCATCCTTCTGAACTGGACGCCTGAAGTCGACAGTGGGAGTCTCCATATCAACCCTCGGAACATTCACAGTTTCCAAGCGCCCCCGAATACTGTTGCAATGCTCCACGGTGACCGAAACTATCAGAGTGTTGTTTGCAAATGCACAGGGGATTCTGTAACGAATGGCCGGGTGTTCCGTGTGACCACACTCCGGAATGCCCCAGCTTCCTCTAACATTGCTGCCCGGAGGCCTGTTTTGCTCAGAGGTAATCTCTACTGAAGAGGATGGTGAGATCTCAGGCCTCTGAGAGGCAGAACGACCCCGTGACCCTCCTCTGCGACTGCTCATCCTGAGCCTCTCCCTTGACATTTGACAATGGCTTCCCACACCAGCAATTCCTTGAGAAACCTTACACCAAGCGATCACCCACTCAAACGGCTTGAGATGCGGCAGAGTGGTTTGGGTAGCAACCTTAATAGCTCCCATACTCCTCGGATGTTGCAGCGCATTGAATGGCGCCTGCAAACGACTGTACATTCCCACAGCATTCCCCTGCAAGTGACTAGACAGACTAACGACATTCCCCTCCGCATAAACCATTGCAGACTCGCTCATTGCTTCGCCTTCCGGCGAATTTAAGGAGCCTTCGTCATGGAGTGGCGTGGCTTGTCCGGGCTGACAGAGGCCCATGTGACAAGCCACATGCCTCTTAACTCCATTAACACGCGGCATTAAAACTATTAGCACCCGCATCCGGGACCTTCATAGTCTATGTTTCCCTTAACATGACTTTCATTTATATCTTTGAATCTAAAAATGAGTTAGTCATATTCTTAAGTGAGGGATTAAAGATTATATAATCCTTTATAGCTTGTGTTTGTTTCCCTTCACATGCTTTTTATTCGTCTTTGAATTTAAAAATGAGTTAGTCACAATGTCATGAAAGATTTATTTTTATGGCCAAGAGCACCTATTTGTAGGAACATTTAAAAAAACAACTTACCTTGCCTTTAAAATTTTGCTTAGGTGAGGGATTAAAGTCTTTGTAGCCCATGTTTGTTTCCCTTAAACATGTTTGTCTTTGAATTTAAAAAATTAGTTACACTGGCACAATACTTGTATTTTTAAAGCCAAGATAACCATTTGGGAGTCAACCTGTAGAAAATGAATAATTACAACATTATGACTTTTCATATCTAAAAAAACACATTAAACTAGTCCAAAGGGATCTAGCATTCTGAAAGAGCATTACTAAAATAATCTAGAATTCTCACATAAACCAACACTAATAGGAGTCACCTAACTTAAAGATCACTATTCAAATAAGTTGTTATAATTACTCAAGATTGAAGGTGAGGTGGTTGTTTGCTTATTAAAAGGATGTAATATGTTTATTTTTATATATATAAAAAAATTTATTTAAAAGAAATTAAAATTATTTTATGATATTATTTTTTGTTTTGTAAAGTGAGGTGGTTGTTTGCTTTGTTTTGTTGGATTAATTCCTATATATATATTCCATGGTTAATGGTTAATTGTTTTTTAGTGGAAATTAGTTTCTTGTTCTACAATATTTCACATCACTTTGGTGTTTAATATTTTTATTTTTATTTTAGTTTTCATTTATTATTTAATATTTTTATTTTTGTTTTAGTTTTTATTTATTATTTAATTTGAATGTATATTTCACCATTTAAATTAAGATCTACCAGGCTCCTAAAATTGAGTGGGTGTGGTTCTCTCTAAACTATTTTAGAATATTATTTTTTGTTTTGTAAAGTGAGGTGGTTGTTTGCTTTGTTTTGTTGGATTAATTCATATATATATATATATATATATATATATATATATATATTCCATAATTAATGGTTAATTGTTTTTTAGTGGAAGTTAGTCTCTTGTTCTGCAATATTTCACACATCAATTTGGTGTTTAATATTTTTATTTTTATTTTAGTTTTTATTTATTATTTAATTTAAATGTATATTTCACACTTTAAATTAAGATCTACATCAATTTGGTGTTTAATATTTTTATTTTTATTTTAGTTTTTATTTATTATTTAATTTAAATGTATATTTCACACTTTAAATTAAGATCTACTAGGCACCTAAAAGTGAGTGGGTGTGGTTCTCTCTAAACTTTTAATACTGAAGGGGAGAGTAATGGTTGTAGAGAGATGGGAAGGATGTGAAGGGGGAAAGAAAGTGGGGAGGAGAGAGGGAAAGATGAAGAAAGAGAAAGAGTGAGGTGCGGAAGGGGGAGAGAGTGGTGGAAAGGGTGTAGTGAGAGAGGGAAGTCGTGAAGGAGGGAGAGACAAAGCTTGGGGGGAGAGAGAGACCTGAATTTGATGGTGTTGGTGAGCTATAATGGGATGATTATGTTTCCCATGAACAACCTTGTGCTTGGGACCAAATGGAAGACCAAAAGGGACCAAAAAGAAGTTACAAATACATAATTATCCAAAGCATAATGAGGGCCCCAAAATGCAACATTTGGTTCTCATTTGCTTTGATATGTTCTCTATGTTGAAGGAGATGCACTTGGACAATTGGGTTGAAATCATGCCCAGACCTTGTTCCACATATTACAAGAATCTCAAAAATAGAGAGACATATTTGTTAAGCTAGAAAGAGATGGGATTTTGGGTAGATAAAAATCAACACCTCCTATGAAGGGATCATTTCCAAGAATAATGTAACTACCCTTTTCACCTTCCCATGCAAATTTGGTTCTTAATAATGTAACTACCCTTTCCACCTTCCCATGCAAATTAGGAGAACCAAGGGAATGAAACCATAATGCCTCTCCTCTTAAACTAGTCCTCGCTATCGTTTGGAGAGGCATTATGGTCAACCAAGGGAATGAAACCATAATGCCTCTCCTCTTAAACTAGTCCTTGGCTATCATTTGGAGAGGCATTATGGTCTCTTCCTTTGAAGAAGATTGATGCGCCTATCCATTCATATTTTTACAAGATTCTTTGATTTGGTTTGCTCCCAGGCATGTAGAATAAACTAGCTACAAAGCATAAGAATACTGAAATTTCAAAATTCTGTTGTTTCCTCAGTTTGTCGTCATTGAATGATAGGTTGTATTTTTCGTGTCCTTTGCTTTCAAAATTCCGTACTTAGGTTCAAATTGCCAACATAATTTTTGTATCGTAAAGGTCATAAGTCAGCTGTGCATTGACTTTCATTGTCAGTGTCTGTCAAATCCCACTTAACTCCTGCACCAAGCTTTCCGTCAGTCAATATTCATCCAACAAGCATGCACTTTGGGCCCAAGAAATTGGCACCAAACTCGTAATGCGCAAGATGGAACTTTACTGTATCAGTTGACTGGGAAAGAACCTCAATGGAACCCGTGAATACACACTGGCATGAATACACCGGCTTTCAGAAAACTTCTAATCAAGAGGCTTTGTGAAATCAAAGCACAACCCTCCAAAAAGACCAGGCTTCAGTGACAATATAACTTCCTGTTCAATTTCATCATAAGCGATTGGGCATGGAAGGCTGAGCCAATCCACTTATTGAAGCACATATTCTTCACGAAAACAATCCCAAACAACTGATATAACCTGTAATATTTTATTTTATTTATTCCAATGAATACCCAAACACAATTTCAACCTTTTCCGCAATAAGCAGCTACAGTGCTGGTTTGCAAGAGGAAAGCAAACATAGACAGTAAACTAATTCATTTCCCAGCTCCCAGAGACTCGAACCTATACCAAGCGGAGGGGCGACGGAATAACGGCTCGAGAAAAACTTTTAATTTACACATGTCAATTTTTAACTTGACAGAGGACAAGCTCAATGGGAAACTGGGATTGGTCCGGATGAGCAGTGTTTGTCCAGCCAACTTTATAGAGAGCACCCCTTTCAGTGTAATTATATAACCTTGTTCTACAAGAAAACAACTATTAAAATTTTATTTAGGCTTTTTTAAGTTACATTAACTTGTATAAACCCTGAATTCATAATAAACAACCATTTAAAATTTTCAAATAAAACCGTTGAAAAATAAAAATAGAAAACATTTTGGGTTCTGATTGTCTACATTGTATAAAACCCTGATCAACAATAAAAACAACCATTATAATTTAACGTGATAAAGAAATCAACAATATAGCAACTATTAAAATTTAACATGGTAAAGAAACACAAACAACAATAAACACAAATGACCATGACAACAAAACATATAAAGAAACACAAATGACCATGGCAACAAAACATTGTTCCACGGCGATGACAACAAAACATTGTTCTGTTAAAACATTTTATGATATTTAACATTCTGTGATGAAAATATCTTGAATTCAAAACCTCACGCAGATTCAAAACCTCATGCAAAAATCCAGCCATGCTACTCAAGCCATGTTAGAAATGGCAATACTCAAAAGTCAAAAATCCACATTAGGCATGGCAACCATCACAAAACTCGGAGGAAAAACAAAGAAAACCAAAAAAAACCACTACAAAGCACTAAATCAACCTCTTAAATACGAATACCTCAATAACCCTTAGCATGGAGGCACTTTACAATAGTGAAGCAATGCTTTACAAATATAGAATCACCCCCAAAAAAATTGCCCCACGAATAAATTAAAGAATAATTGCAACCTTAACATGACACGAATAAATTAAAAAATAATTACAACCTTAACCTGACAAAAATGGTAGGGGAAGCGGATTGTTCAAAAGGGTCACCATCACACCAAGAGGAATCTGCTCTGGGTTAGCAGCTGCACAGCTCAAAAATGGAATCCCTAAAACGCCCACAGGAAAGGAGCACTAAAAAAGGAAAAACCCATAGCACAGAAACCGAGGAATGTCCAAAAATCAAGGCCTAGGCAGCCAAGGAAAATGAGGAATCTGACAGCCTGTAGCTCTGCGAACCATGTGAAATCAAACCATCACAACAAGAGGAATCTGCTCTGGTTTAGCAGCTACACAGCTCAACAAGAGGAATCGATTAAACGCCCACAGGAAAGGAGTACTGGGGATTGAAAAACCTATAGCATAGAAACCCAATGATATCCAAAAATCAAGGCCAAGGCAGCCAAGGAAAATGAGGAGGCTGACACCCTGTAGCTCTGAAAACCATGTGAAATCAAACCACATTCAGTGGGATATTAACAAAACTTAAAACTCTACACAGAACTCATAAAATAAAAGACCTAAAAGCCAGTTGAAACAACAATAAAATCACATCTATTAAATCTGCTGTTTTTTTCGAAATACAATGTAATGCTGCTGTTTTTTCGAAATACAACAGAAGACCCTCTTCTTTTTGGAAAGAGCTAACCAGTCATATCTTGGGTATTTAATGCCAAAAGAGGAGCACGCAACTTAGGAAAGAGCTAACCAGCCATCTCCAGGGTATTTAATGCCCGGGGATATGCACGGGGTATTTAATGCCCGGGGATATGCACGCAGCTTAGCTCGATAACACGCGAAAGCCAAAATATACTTAATGTCGAAACTTGGCTTTCGTGTGTTATCGCGTTAACTGGCGTGCATATCCCCGGGCATTAAATACCCTGGGGATGGCTGGTTAGCTCTTTCCCGCAACTTAGCCTGATAACACCGGAGCGGGCAAATATTATTTAATGCCGAAATTGCCCATTCCGTGTTATCGCGTTAAGTTGCGTGCTCCTCTTTCGGCATTAAATACCCAATATATAGCTGGTTAGCTCTTTCCCTTTTTTTTTACAGCAAATTACCTACCAAGCATTTAAGAAGAGTAGTTGGCAGGTATACCGCCGAGCATCTAATGATTTAGGTAACTTGAAACTGTGTATATACACTGGCACCAACTAGATGCCGACCCAGAATGACGAATGATGAAAGTGAATATACGGTTATAATACCAAGAAGACTTGTGGGCTAGTTAATGTTACTATGTGAGATGTCAGGCACTGCAAAGTGAATTTGCATTTGTGATTTCTATAAAACTGGGAATGGAAACGTATGAGAACTTTCTGTATGAGATTAGAGATGACCTAACTCATGAAACAACATTGGAGAAGCTTAGCATTCCAACATACTATGTTTTTCTTTAGAAAAAAATGGATCAGTACTACTTGCACAGAACTGTACTTATATAACCTGCAAGTAAACCCCACTTCAACCAGTTTGTCGATAAGCTAGTTAACAATGGTTTGATAAACTCTATTAAAATTCTAACAGAAACCTATTAAGTCACAAATACTCATGATGATTCTCATGTTTTGCAAGATCGAGGAAATGGCTCTTACAATGCTGAAGTTTTCTTGCACAAATAACTCACTTTTGGATATTCGTGGCATGTAATCATCATGCGGAAACATTAAAATGTGGGCATAGAATTAGTAGACAGAAATCGAAAACATGACCTCCATCAGTGGATCTAGCCCTGCGGTTGTCTGACCGCTGCCATTCCATCCAACCCTTAAGGATTGAATAGAACGGCCTTCACTGTGGGCACGAGATGTATGATCTTCCCTATGGACAGAGAGAAGTTCAGGCCTCCCATGCCAACCCCAATACCAAATAAAAGGCCTATACCCACGCGGAGGGAAAGAAACCCCCAAAACCCTCATCCAAAGAAATTGTCATTTTGCTTCTCAACATTCATTTCAACTCTTTGCCCTCCCATGCTAGTCCATAACCCTATTATTTAATAACAGAACCGCTTCAAACAATTTGTGAATAGGCTAGGACTCAATAATTTAATAAACTCGACTAAAAATCACAACAAACAAACCTATGAAGCCACAAATAGTCATGATGATTCTCATTTTTCTCAGGCCGGTAAGGAAACAACTCTTGCAGATGCTGCGGGTTTCTTGCACAAATAACTCACTTTTGGTTATACATTACATTGAATCGTTTAAGGGAAAAAGAATAAAATGTGGGCATAGAAATAGTAGACAGAGACAGAAAACATGACCTCCATCTGTGGATCCAGCCCTACGGTTGTCTGACCGCCGCCATTCCATCCAAGCTTTACAGATTAAATAGAATGGCCTTCACTGTGGGCACGAGATGTATGATCTTCCCTATATGCAGAGAGAAGTTCAGGCCTCCCGTGCCAAACCTAACACCAAATAGAATAGCCATACCCACGAGTCCTGAACAAAGTACCCGACACCCTCTTCCAAAAATGACCATTTCACTTCTCGGCCTTCGTTTTAACTTCATGCCCTCCCTTGCCCTTATACTGTTCTGTCTCGAAACCCTAGGATTCGAGTCCTAGTTTACCCTATACTTTCAAACCCTGAACTATTGGACTGTTCAAACCCTAAGTTTCTCTTCTAAAAACCCTAAAATATTCGATTCTTAGGCTCCGTAGTTCTCTTAACGACTAATCGTCAAAGCCCCTAAAAAATTCGACTGGACCCTCATTTTTTCTGAACTTGTACGGTGTGTGGGTTGATTGTATCCACTGATAGCACTCCACAATTGGATCTCGGAGGTATGGAAGCCTATCATTTCTGATGAAATTAATATCTACCCCTGTGCCAGAGGATTCTTTATAGTAGATTTTGAAAATTCTGAAAGCAGACAATGTATTCTAGATTCCGGCCCTTGGTTTTGGGAAAAATCAGGCCTATTCATGAAGCCATGGAACCCATCATTCGATCCCTCTACAGCAGTGATAACCTCAGCACCAGTTTGGGTGAGATTGCCAAGCCTACCCTTGCATCTCTGGAATCTCTCCTCGCTAAAAGCCATCGGAAATGCAATTGGGAAATTTTACTGCAGGTGCCCAGAAACAGAGGAATATGCCAGAACCACCTATGCACGCATCTGTGTGGAAATGGATTTCAGCGCCGGATTCCCAGCTGAAATAAACCTAACAGGTAAAGACTATGTGTGGAACCAGAAGCTTGATTATGAAAGTGTCCTCTTCAGATGTCGATCGTGCTTTGAGACGGGGCATCTAGCCAAAAATTGCCCAAAAGCCTCTGAGAAAAATTTTGCTAGAAAAAACCACCACAGATCTACATGGTGGGAAGGAGCACAAAAAGAACACTACATTGTCATCAAAGAAGAATATTCTAGAGAAAACTCTGAGTCACAAGAAATCAAGGAAGAAAGAAACAACTCTCAAAACAAGCAAGGAGAAAGCCCGCCCCAACAAATCAACAGTTATGAGGATTTGAATACCGCAGAAAATAAATCTTCATTTAACAGCAAAGCAGATCTCCTAAACCAAACTTCTTCTCCGACTATTTTCAAAAGAACGAACACAATAGATCGCAAAGCTAAGACACCAATGTCCCAAGAACCAGAAGAGATGAAGGAGATGCAAGACAAAGGAAGTTGGAAGACCGTAGAGAAAAGAAAGAAAGCTACAACACCAATCTCGCCAAGAAAGACGAGGAGCCAGACAAGTAAAAATTAAGAAAATTGTAGGTCCGATAGACCAATTTGGTCTCAGTGGACGTTAACCATCATCATCATCATCATCATCATCAGTAGGAAACAAACTTTATCCCTTTATAAATATATTAAGCTTTTTAGTTGGAGCTTTTGAATTACAAATTTGGGTCATTGAAATTGCCAAATGAAAATGGGTTGGAAAAAAAAAAAAAAAAATGACTTGAAATTTGTGAAATTAAATATTGGTATAAAGTTTGTTTAATTATTTTTTATATATGGGTGGATTTGGATTAAAATTTGAAATCATAAGTTAAAGTTATGTAACTTGCACAATTTAGTTTTTAAAGTATTGAATTCTTTTCGTATATTTAAAATACAAAATCACAAATCTCATTAAAAAATTTATAATGTAATTTTAGTTAAAAATTAAAATATCAAATAATTAAATTATATTTATTTTTATTATTAAAAGTTTTCATATTATTAAATAAAAAGTATAATGTGCTCTGTTAGCGCTTGGAATTCACCTAGGCTGAGATACACAAACTCTCAAGGCTACATCAAACCATTTCACCTCGTAGCTAGCCCTACGAGGTATGAGAAGGCTCTCTCGGGTCAGATTCGGTAGATCTTTCAATATGATAAGCTGACCAATTAGGAATAAAGATTTTAGGCTAGTAAATTGATAAGGGGGGTTGATTTAAAGATTTTTGGGGTTTTTGGTGGCAATTGGAGGGAGTGCAATTCAGGGTGCGGGAATTGGGCTCAGTTTTTGCAGGGGGATCTTTGGGGCTAGGTAGCAGTGAGTGCTAATGCCTTAATCTGAGATGGATGATCAGGGATGATAGAGGAAGAGCTAAAGAGGGCAAACAACAACTTTGAATCCTCTTTAGACAGTGGAAAACATAGATATTGAACAAAATTAAAAGCTGAGCATGGCATGCATGAATTCAAACTTTATCACTTCATCTGTTCAATTAGCAGCAAAGAAAGAGATGGAACACATAAACACACTTACAATAACATGTAGAGAACACACCATCAACACAACAATCCACAAGAATCCACAATGATGTCTGCAAAACCCTGGCCTTCCTTTTCCTTAAATTGCAGTAATAGATGTACAATATACAATAATGCTTCTCCCACAAGAGTCCAACCATGAAAATGAGCAAGAGAAGGCATAATATAGACCATCTAACTCCTTTCCCCACCTCTAGGGGTCGAGCTCAGCTTCCTAGGAGCAGTTTGAACTAATTCTAAACTTAGCACTAGATAATAGGCAGTCAAAACAACTTGCCTCTAAAACTTAGCTAACTCATCCATGCATTAAATATTCACTATTTACATCAAGGAAGCTTCTAGAAGGGTTAAGAGAGATTAAATCTATCAATGTGCCATGAAAATTATCCATACATCCATCATTTACAAGTACAAATGATTAACCAAGGTAAAAACTGAGTTTTGCAGGCCGAAAAGTCAAAACTGGGAATTTTCAGCTCGAGTGGTCGCACCCCCTGCTCGAGTGGTCGCGCCCCTTTGCAGCACTTTTTGAGTGGGTTCCAGTTGTCCAAATCAAGTGCAAGATGGCTCATTGGAAAGCTCTGTGTGTCTACTTTCCATCCCAAGTGGAATTTCTGGATTTGGAGTTGATTTGACCCCTCAAAAGTCAATTCTCCCAAGGTCACTTTCTGCAACTCAAAAAGTGGGCAGAAAGTCAAAATTTTGATGTATTTTGAGCTTTTGGAGGCCCAAATCTCAAAATCAAGTTGACCCCAAGTATAGGTAATTCTAGTTTTTGCATGCCCTTTCCAAAAATGTCAACTTTTTGTGATTCTGAGTAGTCCTCCCGAGTGGTCGCGCGGGGGGTGAGACCACTCCACAGGCAAAAACCTGTAAATTTCCAAAAATTTCCAAAATGCTCCAAAACTCTCAAATTTTTTTGATTTTGCTGCTGGATGCAGGCTAATGAGTACCATGGTGAGTGAGGGATGCCTCAGCCAAGATACGGAGTGGGTTTGTCCTTTTCTTCCTCTTGCGGGCCTCGGACAACTTCCTTTGAAGTATCTTCATTTTTGCCTTGCAAACATGCATTCTCGCCCAATAATGATTTTTTATGTTCTGTAGCAGCCTCTTGTCCTCGTTTGCCTTCTCTAACAGCCTCTGCAAGTGTGCATTCACACGGATAAGCATGGATTCCCTCTCCTTGGGCAGCAAGTCACCGGGCCTCCTACGGTTGATGACTTGGTCACTTCGAATCCTCCACATCTCATCCAACTCTTTCTCATCCTCAAGTTGCTTGTTGCGCTGCTCAAGATAGTTTATTGTCCATTGTTAGGGTTTTGGGTAGATTAGATGGAGGGCATTAGGGTTTAGGGAATGTATGTGAGGGAGGGATAGGGTTTAGGTACTGGGGATGGGAAATTTAATATTATTTGCAAATGAGATAAGATAGAAACATATCATAACAATTGTGAATTTAATGGGAAACAATGGAGGTAATAGATGGGAATCAACACCTTGAAAAAACATCAAACCCTAGCATTATGCCTACATGAACAAGCAGCTACCAATGTCTTCTTTCCTTGCATTCTTGGAGGTATAATCACAAGCATGAGGATCCACAATCACCATCAACCAACAAAACAATTTGTAGAGAGCCTACCTCAACCCAATTTGCAAGTTTGAAGGAGATTTTGAGTGAGTTGGAGGTGATTTTGGCACTTACAGCCTGAGTGGTCGCGCACCTCCTGAGTGGTCGCGCACGTTGTAATTTAACACTGCAGGAGAGCCTCTGAGTGGTCGCGCACCTCCTGAGTGGTCGCGCACATTCACAGCCTTGTTTGAGGGCCTTTCCGGTGTCGGAACCAGGCGCAGGATAGCTCGTTGGAAAGGTATTTGAGTCTACTTTCCAACCCAAGTGGAATTTTTCAATATGGAGTTGATTTGACCTGTCAAAAATCAAATATCCCAAGACTGGTCAAAAAGTGCCCAATGAGGCTGCCTCAAGGAAGAGTGTTGTTGCAGTCAACTTTTGAATACCTTCCTCAACCCCAAATTGAGCTCATGATAGCTCATTGGAAATCTCTTTGTGTCTAGTTATCATTTTACCCATCAATCAAGTCATTTGGCCAACCAAGATAGGAGAAAACTTGATTTTCCCAAGGTCACTTCAGAGGCGCCTTTGATTCTCCTGAGGCAATAGTATTCTTGAAATTTCTCTCAAACCATGACACCTGTGAAAAAAGTGAAGGAGTTTTCTCTTCCTTGGCATGTTGTGGACAAAAACCTCTCTCAGTTTTGCAAAATTCATCTTTGATTGCTCATAAACAGCTTTTGAGTGAAACTTGTCCCGATGTGTGAAACAAGGGATTTTGTCAAAATGGAGCGAAATGAAGGGGATAGAGGGCTTCTAAATTCTTGGGGAAATTTTTGGGAGTGGGGAGGGATGTTAGGAAGCAGGGGAAAGTGGAATCTCAGAGATTGAGTGAGGGGAAGGGGTCGAAAAGGGCAAAACACAGGTCAAACCTAGAAAATTGCCAGGTTGTAGCTAGAAACTAGGGTTTGTGCAAAAATGAGGAATTTGGCGGATCTAAGGGATGGGAAGCATTTGATAGGGTATTTTAAGGATAGGGGAAGGTGTATGAACATCTGGAAACAAGTTTTGCCGGTGATTTGACCATCCAAGAGAAATTGCCTTCAAAACCCTAGGAGAGGGAAATGACCTTGCCTGGGTGGCAACTGAAGCATGGACAAGGTGTAAAATGACTCATTAGACACTGACATGATAATGACAACCCTCTGAATGATGATAGGCTCAGCTGAATGATGACATGGACTGACATTTGGGCAAACCCTAGACCTAATGCCTAGTGACCAAATTTTGCTTGAAAACTCTTTGAAATGACAAAATTTGACCTTGACACTTTAAAATCACTTTGAAAGAGCACATTTGATCACTGTAGGAAGGCTGGAAAGGCTGACACTAACATTGGCTCCAATGGGGATGGTAGCTCCTTGGAGGTGCCAAGAACCTTAGACCTCTGGGAGAGCAGACCAGTGCCTTACAATCATTGGGCAATGGAGTCATAAACTCAAGCTGAAATGCATGACTAAAAACTGATGAGTTGACAACACAAATTGACTCTCACTCAACTAAAAACTGACTCGATACTTAAGCACAACTGACAAACTGAAAATGATGCTCAAAGGGGAGCTTATTCATCACAACCTACTTTAACAGTTTCATTCATCACCTGATCAAGTGAAATGAAACAACCAATGCAACCAAGTAAGTATCTCATCTGCTGTTTGAAATCTCCGCAAGTTCTCACTTATGAACAACAAAAGAGAATTATTGAAAGGCAACTCCGATGACAACCTGGGAACAGATCCGCTGAATGATATGAATGCTCTATCCGCCTCCAAAAACACTGCATAAGGATCTTGCAATTCAAGCACACTGGAACTTAGCTCATCCAATGGATTACTTCTCTTTTCCTCATACCATGAATGCAAACTTCGATCTGAGCCTTGTGATGAGACCTCTGCTGAAAATGACAAAGAAACCGGCTGCCGGATCAAATTCATATCAGCACATGTTTCAAGCTCACATGTGGTCAATGGAGAAAGACTTTGACTGCAAACCTCATCCAAAACATCAGCTATTAGATCATGAAAAACTTGAGAAGACTGCTGCAATGTATCCATCGAAAATGTATGACATCCTTCTAGCTGTTCATCTTGTTCTTGAGAGATTTTATGATAATTCTGCCTTATAAACTGAAATGCTTCAAAACAAAAGGGTATAGAATCTTCCTGTATCATCAAATCATGTATTTCGGCTGCCACACCTTCATCTATAATCTGCCCTTCAATTTCATTTGGTAGCTGCAAATCTGATGCTACAGGCTGCTCAAGAATTTTGTCATCTGTCTCATCCTCAACATTTACACTGAGAGATTGCTGATTTGTTATAGGCTGTCCATTTAAAGATTTACTATACAACCTACCCTTCAAAAACTGAAATGATTCGAAACAAAAAGGTAGGGAACCTTCTTGTATTATTTGATCAAATATATCAACTTCCATGCCTTCATCTGCAACTTGACAACCAATAGCATTTGGGGGCTGCAAATCTGAATATGAGAAGTCTTGAACAAAATTTTCATTTCTCTCAAGATAGTCCAAATCAAGACTTGTTGACAGCTGATTTCTAATTTCATGGAAGTTGTCTTTAATGAACTGACATGAATCAAAACAAAAAGGTAAAGATCCTTCACTTACTTCAAAATTTGCTGCACTTTCCTCGTCACTGTCATAGCTGATATGTAATGGCTGAACATTGTATTCAAGCTGCTGAAAATGAACTTCTTCCTCCCACAAACTAGCTGCTGATTTGTCTGTAAGATTAGATTTTGTTTGGAGAACATAATCATCATCATACTGATCATAATGAGGCAAATCATCATCAAACATACACATCATATCAACAGCTCTCTCTTCTTCACAATGATCTATAAAACAATCACTACGACAACTAGGGTAAGAAACAAAATGTTTTGGATCAACAACTTGTTCTTCTTCAATCAGCGAGCCATGAGCTTGAACATCATAAGCGTTCCTTGCGGTGATCTTCTCCATCATCTTTTCCACTGCACTTACCAAAATATCAAGCTTTACCTCTAGAGATGTTGATTTTTCCTGATCTATGCTTTTCATCTCTTCTTCTTTCAACCTTGCCCTTCGGATCAGCAGATGCGCCTCTACATTTACTGCACTGTTTTGCATCTCGTGAAGTGTTGCAATATCCCTTTCTCTCAGCTGAAACTCCATCTCCGGATCAAAGGCACCCGGATAGTGCAAGAGAGCAGATCTAGGAGAAGGTCTTATATCAACTGGCATCGAATAATAAACTTGATTAAATCTGGTCGAAAACTGTTGTACTGTCTCACCTGGCAGTCTTTTCAACTGGTTATACTCTTCTACAATCAAGAAAAGGTTTTGACCGATCATCCACCTGTCGAGAAAAACTTTGACAAACTGCTGGAAATCTGAAATGCTTGCATCAGGCAGGGCTTTGAACCAACTCTTCACTTTGGCTTGCAAAGAAAGAGCAAAAAGCCTTATACTAACATCTTCTTCATCAACTTCAAAAAGATCTAGAAAATTCTCAAAATTCTGGACATGTTGCTCAGCGTTGACATTCTTACATTCACCATCAAACATCGGCAAGTATAGATCATAGTTTTTGGGGAAAGCATGAAGAACAGAAGGTAAAACAAGAGGTTTATACCGATCTGGAATTTTACAAGGTATAGGGGTATGTACAGCAGGTATAGAATTAGTCTTGGTTGCTTGGGGCTCATCAATCTGAATATGGTCATCACAAAATTCGGAAAAAGAATCTTGATCAAGCTCAAAAGCATGCAAATCTTTGGTATTCACAATCTTCGAAGGAAAAGAATTAACTGTAGGCTGAGGATCTCTTCTCAAATACAATATACTTTGCAAAGCCTTCTTGACACTCTTGGGAAAAGAGAAGAAATAATTTATGACAAAGAACAAAATGTCTTGGATGAAATTCCAACTTGAATACCTGATTTTGCCATATTCTCCTTTCATGTTTTTGCTGGTCGGGATCATCCTCAAGTGGAGTCTTTGGATCTAATCTTGAAAATGATTTATAGTCGCCAAGTGAATGATTTCAGCCTGTCAAGTGTCTGATCGTTGTTCACCATCAACAATCAGATCTGAACTTGATACATGTACTGGGGTAAAATACAATCGAAGTGTTGTTTTCACAAGCTCACGGAGATTGACTGAAGCAGCGTTTATCTACTAACGCTGATGTAAAACAAGAGCGTTTTCGAAGGCTCCTGGCGTAACTTCACGCTCCGTCTAAGACTTATGAAACAAACACATCAAACAACAAACAAGGTTGTTCTTCCCCAGTATGGTAATTAAAATATAATGTAATTTTAGTTAAAAATTAAAATATCAAATAATTAAATTATATTTATTTTTATTATTAAAAGTTTTCATATTATTAAGTAAAAAGTATAATGTGCTCAACAATTAAGCAATGGGTTTATGATTTGTTATGTTATCATATTTAATATTTATAAGTTTAGATCTATTTTAACTCTAAATATATCAAGCGCAAAGAGGGATCAAATCACTTAAGGTGCAAATCTCTTTTTTTAGTGCAAAATTTGAAGAAAGGTTTACACCTCGAGAGATTTGATCCCTCACGGCCCTTGATAAATCTGAAACTAAGATGGATCTAGGTTAGTTTAATTATTAATTTTATTTTTTATTTTATTTTTGTATGTATTTGAACCGAGTCAAAATGTTTACATAACATAACATCACAACATCTCTTCCATAATGGGTTGGAGAGTGTCTCTCGGCGCAATAAAGTATTTTCTAAAAACATTATTACGTAACTCCATGACCAAAACGGTTACTACAATCACATTGGAGTTTATCCTTTCATATGTTATCATATTGTATATTTATGAAGTATTTTTCAACGAAGGAGAGGCATTGCACAATGGAACTAGTTGAAAGACAATGTTATATGGATTGAGTTAATGACACCAACTCAATTGATATGTGAGTAGTTAGAGGAAAGTTTAGTTTTTTCTTTCATTTCTTTCTTAAAGTACTGTTAAGAATTTTTGTTGTATGGAATGAGTATCCAATAGTATAAGTATTATTTTTTAATAATGTTGTGATGAGACTTCAGGAGTAGTTTCTCCCACCTTTGTGGAGTTTCAGCTCTTGCTAAGTCATAAGTTCTCGATATATCTGGCTTACAGGTTATTGGCTATACCCTTAGTGTTTAGTGGCAGTTGCTAGGTTTGATCTTAGGCCTCTTGCTAAGTCATAAGTTCTCGGTATATCTGGCTTACGAGTTATTGGATATACCCTTAGTGTTTAGTGGCAGTCACTAGGTTTGATCTTAGGCCTCACACAAATTATTACACGAAGTTATCAATTCACCATAGTAAAAAAAGAAAAAGAAAAAAGAAAGATATAAATAAATAATGAGTATTAATAAAAATATTATATATTTGGGTGAGTAAAATGGTGGGTTTTTTAATTGAAAATGGATCCAAATAAAATGAATGATTGTAATATTTAGTATACTCAAACAAAGTTGATAACCAATGAAGGCAAATGTAAATAAGAAAAGACAATGTGAAAATAAAGAAAATAAATGTAAATAAGAAAAGAAAAGAGAGAAAAACAAAGAATTAAATGAAAAGAAAAAAAAATAAGATAAAGTTAGGTAATGCCCCCGATGGGGGTGCGCACGCGATGGTACAAGTGGTGTGTGAAAGGCCATTCTGGGCCTGCCCCTCCTCCATGTGTGTATTAACTCCCTGCCAATGAAACGATCTAGCATTTATTCCTCTGGTGTGTCATTCCCCCTCATGAGTTCTGTAGATAAATGCGAAGCCTGGTACGTAAATTGGTTCAGTTCAACAGTTTGGGCAATGAATTTGGGTGGTAAGTAGCTTGGAAGCAGCAGGGTCTGTGTCTATGGTGCCTCACTGGGGCTCTGGTCTTAGGTGAGGAGGGCAGACGATGTTTGCAGTTGCTTGACGTGCATTGGGATAAGTCTCTTGGTCTGCCCTTGGGACCCCGGTACATGGACAATTGTGGTTTGGTTATGCTCCCTCGCCTTTGTTGGATACAAGTTTATTTCGTTCCTCCGCCAATTCCTGACTCCTCTCCCGCTCACCAGGACCATTACTAGTCTTTACAGGTGTGTGAGTTTTCAAATGGTATTTGGTAATTTATGCTCTAGATTCGGGTCTATCTTTTTGCCCGAAGGAATTTAGAGTCTCTCGGCTAACACTTGGGGGTGTGGGTTCTGTTTGTGTGAGGATTTGGTGTGGTTTCGCATAATTGTTTCGCTCTTACACACAGTCTAGGTAAACATGTGCCCCTCTCGCCTTCCTCGTAGGAGTGTCGGGCTAGTGGTTCATCCCTGCTTAGGTCAGTGGATTCGTGGGTCTGGACTGTCTTGTCTCATGTGTATGTTTTCTAAAGCTTTCTCTGTGGGCTCCCCACATTGCGAGCCACCAACCGCCATGACCAGCAAGATGCCACGCCAACGAGGTCATCCTCATCACGAGCGGGGGTAGCAAACCCAAGTTGGGCATCCCAAGTCAGGCCATCATTCGTCCTTTGTTACCTCTTCCATTTAGGAAATAGAGGATGTAGAGGTTATTTCCCCAACTAATTTTCCAAGGCGCCTAATGGCTCTTACCTCCATGGAATCGATAGTCAAGCAGTTGCGGCACATACAAATTGACATTGACATTCTATAGGACCATAGGTATGAAGACTGCAATGAAATTGTTGCTTATCTCAATGATATTCAATACAGTCATAATACCATTCTAGAGTAGTTGGACAACCTCCGGCTCAGTCAACGTCGTATAAAAAACCACCTCCACAACTTAGAGGCACGAGTGGAACATATTGACTTCCACATTCATGATCGTGTTGGGTATTTTGCAGCTTTGATCGAGGTGGATATTGGTGGCCACCCACCTATTCCACCTAGACCCCCCAATCAATTTCATCTGTTTCCTTGTTCATTTCAACATTTATTTTTTTTAGCAGTTTTTCAGGTCCTGAACTTCCGAAGCAGTTTTGACCCCCTAAGCGGCATTTTTTTGGGGTCTACAGCAGGCCAAGGCAGTGCTACCCAGGATAGCCTGCCGAAGCCACAAGCAAAGAAAAACATCCTGAAGATGAAGAAGGACACGGGAAAATGGTATGAGTTCCATAAGAGCTCCACTCACAATACAAATGAGTGTCAGGCCAAGAAATCACTAGTGGTTGAGTTGAAGGCTTCCGAATCAGACACAGGTTCCGACTCTGAATCAAAACCCGATAAGGGAACTGACAAAGGGAAGCAAATCATTGATGCGGACCCCAGTGCCACTGTGGCCACCACCAAGATCCAGAAGATTGAGCATGAAGATCCAGAGGAGGGGGAACGCATCTTCCACTCACAGATGTGGGTGAAGGGTTCTCCGCTGCAGTTCATTGTCGACAGCGGGAGCCAAAAGAACCTCATTTCAGCAAAGGTCATGAAGTGGTTGGGCCTAAAGACTATAGCATATCCATAGTCTGACACCATCGGGTGGCTTCACCAAGGATGAGATCTTCATGTCAACCAGCAGTGTCGCCTTCCCTACAACATCAAGCCCTTCACGGATGAGGTATTGTTTGACATTGCTCCTCTTGAATTTTGTGATGTATTGTTAGGACAACCATAATTGTGGAAGCGACATGTTGTATATGAGACTAGACCTCACTCTGTGATTATTACTTTGGCTAATAAGTTGTATAGGATATCGGAGGTAGCCCTGCCTATCGCCGTCTCTTTGATCACTGCAAAGCAATGTAGTAAGATCATTTCCCATACCAGGAAAAAAAATTTCCTTATGATTCGACCCCGGGGCAAGAACAAGGTTATGGCCACCGCTTCTAGGCAAGGATCCTCTGCACAACAACAATAGATGGACAATGTCGTGGAGGAGTACAGGGATATTTTGGCCTCACCCACAGGGGTACCTCTGCACTGTAAGGTCAAGCACTCCAACGATCTAACCCCCGGTGCACCGCTGCCCAACGGACCGATCTATTGATGCTCTATTCTAGAGAACAATGACATCAAGAGGCAAATTCAGGAACTATTGTAGAAAGGGTACATCAGGCCAGTCTCATCACCTTATGGGAGCCTGATTTTATTGGTACAAAAGAAGGATGGGACTTGGAGGCTCTGTATTGATTATCAGGCACTAAACAAGGTCACTGTCTGGAATAGGTAACCAATCTCGTGGATTGATGACCTTCTGGACCAGCTCAAGGGAGCCAAATATTTCAACAAGATTGACTTGAAGTTAGGTTATCACCAAGTGCTTATCGAACCCTCCGATGTGTGGAAGGCTATCTTAAAATCCAGGGAGGGCCTTTGCGATTGGTTGATCATGTCGTTCAGATTGGCGAATGCCCCTCCAACCTTCATCAGACTGAAGGATGACATATTGCGACCCTTCACCAATGCATTCATGGTGGTGTATTTATATGACATCTTGATCTTCAGCCAGAGTTGGGAAGAGCACCTCCACCATATTCGATAGGTCCTTCAAACCCTGCGCCAACATAAGTTGTGTGATAACTTGGAGAAATGCACCTTTGGCCTAACCTAGGTTCAATATTTGGGGTACATCACTGATGAGTAGGGTGTACATGTGGACCCATCCAAGATACGAGTCATTCAAGATTGGCTAGCCCCAACCACTTTAATAGAGCTTCGCAGCTTTTTGGGTCTTATCAATTTCTAATGTAAGTTCGTGTTGGGGTTCTCTCATATCACTTGGCCTTTAACTCAAGTCACCAAGGTTGGAGCAAAAGCAAAGGGTTTTTGGTCAAAACCCCAACAACAAGCATTCTTCAAGTTAAAGAATCGCCTCTGTCCTACACTCGTGCTCACGTTACCAGCCCTACAACAACCATTTGAGATTGACACAGATACCTCTGACTATGCTATTGGTGTGGTTCTTACTCGACATGGGCATCTAGTGGCTTACCACAGTCAGACACTTTCATACAAAGTCTGAAAGTACCCCACTTATGACAAAGAAATGCATTCCATTGTGCAGGCCTGCCCTCAATGGAAGCATTACATTCTGGGGAAGGAAATGGTCATCCACATAGATCACCAACCTCTCTAGTTCATACAGACACAAGGGAAGTTGCAGAACAATCGCCATAAAAAATGGTCCACCTATTTGCAACAGTGCCATTTGAACATTAAGTATACAAAGGGCAACACCAATAATGTTGTTGATTGCCTCAGCCGACCACCGGTCATGGCGCTGATCATTGTGCTCGACTCATGTGGGCACAAGACATTGAGGTGGTTGCATCTTTACAAGAGCAATCCAAAATTTGACAGCATATATCAAACACTCCTAGAAGGGAAGCAAGTTCCAAAATTTCACCTTCAGGATGCACTGTTAAGCCACCTAGGACACATTTGTGTTCCTTCAAGTGAGCATGCCAAGATGTTTTAGGAGGTGCACTACAGTCGAATCGCTGGACATTTCGGAGTAGAGAAAACAGTGGCAGTGTTGCAGAAGTATTTATTGACCGAAACTTTGTCAGGATGTTGGGAAGTACATTAGATCCTGCACCGCATGCGCCATGTCCAAACCAACCCTCAAGAAGTAAGGCATGTATACTCCTCTACCTACTCCTAGCTGGCCTTGGGAATTTGTCTCCATGGATTACACGTCGGGCCTTCCTTCTACTAAGAATGGCAATGATTTTTTTCGTGGTCATCGACAGATTCTCTAGGATGGCCATCATAATGCCCTGCAAGAAGAGTGTCACATCAGAGGACACTGGTAAGCTCTTCTTTGAGTGAGTATGGGTACACTTTGGCATCCCACAGTCCATTGTCTCAAATCGGGACAACATATTCTTGAGTGCATTTTGGTTAAGCCTCTGGTTGGCGCTAGATACAAAACTTACTAAGTCAACGACTTTCCATCCCCAAACTGATGGCCAAATAGAGGTTGTCAAGAGGATGATCATACACATTCTGCGCATGTACAACTCAAAGCATCCACGCATGTGTGATGAAATTCCCCCCTATGTCCAACAGAACTACAATAGATTTCTCCACAACTCAACAAGCCACATCCCCTCTCAGGAAAGGCTGAGATTTAAGCCATTATGCCCCATTGATGTGGCCATACCATTTGCAGCCACTCAGGTACATTCGGCTCACGTTCCGTTCGAAGCTGAAAGGGCTAACAACTTCATTGAGCGCATCCAACACATCCGCCAATAGGTCCATGACATATTGGACAAAGCCAATGATAAGTACAAGCATCGCCATGATCAGCATTAAGTGTCGCACAAGTTCCAGGTGGGTGACAAAGTTTGGCTACATTTACAGAAGGAGAGCATTGCTGGACCCCACCACAAGCTTCGCCCGCTCTAATATGGGCCACACACCATCAGTAAGGTCGATGGTGATAATGCCTTCGAGCTCAGCATCCCACCGATCCTTGGTCTACACCCAGTGTTCAATGTAGATCGCCTTCGGCCATCCTTTCCACCATTGTTGGACACATCTGACATTACAAAACAACTCACGCCAACAGAGCTCAACCTGGACTCCATGGAATAGGCCACAACTGATCAGATCATGGACACACAGATCAAGGACACTTGCCAAAAGAGGATACATCTATATCCAGTTGTCAAAGCAGGCCAGCTCCTTCACCAGGGCAAGTGGTTCACCAGGGACCACGTTCAACAAAAATTTCCTCACCTCATGGAGGCTCTGCACGTAACGGGGACCATTGCTTCCTATGGGGGTAGGAATGATCTAGGTGGCTATTGGTGGCCACCACCCTATTCCACCTAGACCCCCCAGTCAGTTTCATATGTTTCCTTGTTCATTTCATCATTTACTATTTTTAGCAGTTTTCCGGGACCTAAACTTCCGGAGTAGTTTTGACCCCCTAAATGACGTTTTTTTTGGGTCTGCGGCATGCTCGTAGTTGTAGGAAATGACCTACAACGAAACCTGTATTACTTAGAGAGACCTTTCCAACAAGGTATCTTACATGCCAAACGGAGATAATTTGACCAAGTTACCACCTCGGGAAGTTGGTTGCCCAACTAGCCCCAATGGGGCCCACAAAACTCTTGGTGTTACATCTCATGAGGTTAGGGTTTTGGTTGTTTAGGGTTTTCTCATGTTTTCCAATAATAAATAGGCCCTTGAGCCTCATTGCAACACAGCTCAGAGGCATGTAGCTGCCACATCTCTTCTCATAGATAAGCTACCATCACCCGAGCTATCTTATTTCCATTTTGTTTGTAAGTATAGTTCAATATTTTTCTATTAAAGAAATGAAGTGCTTTTTTGCTGCATCTCTATGTTTATGATTATATCTGTAATTTGTTGTGTTCCTATTTAAGTTTAGATCAATGGTATCAGAGCGGTCTGCTCTTTCACCGTTTTTCTTTGCATGTCCCCAATGAGGTCAGGGTATAAGGAGTTAGGGCTTGATCTGGTTGAACCATTACAAGATCAGCCTCACAAAACCAGATGACCTCCCATGGCGAAAGAAAATAAAGACGGGGGGGGGGGGGGGGTAGGAGATACTTTCAAAATGTTTCCCGAGGAAGCCCTCGAGCAACAAAGGGACGCGATGATGGATAACTTTGCCCAGATCCTTCGACAGCTACCCACAAGCAATGCATCTTCATCCAGCAGCCACTCTGAAGGCACCACTCCTTTTAATGTACAAGTTAACTTCGATATTCCCATATTCCAAGGCCTGACAGATGCAGATGTCGTAGATAAATGGTTAAATCTATTTGGAAGGATATTTTTCAGTTCATGACTTTTCCAATCTAGAAAAGATTACTTTTGCAATTCTTAAAGTCACCCCACACATCAAGGATTGGTGGGAAACCTATTGTGAACAAAAGGATGAGAGTGAACCCTCATTGTTTTCAGCCACACCCACTTGGAATTCTTTTCGAGACACCATGAAGGAACAATATTACCCCGTCGAGAGCTATGAAGACAAATACATAAAGTGAGCCACGCTATAGTAGGGAAGGGACCAAGATGTGTTAGAGCTCACAAATACTTTCCATACCCTTTGCATGAAGCTGGGTATCAAGGATACTAAGAAGCTCAAGTACCGCGACTATCTACACAAGTACATCCAGGACGAGATGGAGTTCCTAAACATTTCCTCGCTCAACACGACATATCAATACGCTATCAATATTGAGCAAAAGTTTAAGCAGAAGAAGTAGGATTTTGGATTTGCGAATCCAAAGCAAGGAAAAGGTGCCCCCAAACCACAGAACAAAGGACAAAGCCAAGGCAACGCTACCTAGGGCATCCCGTTGAAGCCGCAAGAAAAGAATAAGACCTCGAATATGAAGAAGGACACGAGAAAATGGTGTGATTTCCATAAGAGATCCACTCACAATACAAGTGAGTGTCGGGCCACGCAATCACTAGTGGTCGAGCTGAAGGCTTCCGAATCAAACATAGGTTCCGACTCTGAATCAGAACCTGATAAGGGAACTGACAAAGGGAAGTAGATCATTGATGCAGAGCCCGATGCCATTGTGGCCACCACCAAGATCTAAAAGATTGAGCCTGAAGATCTAGATGAGGGGGAACGCTTCTTCCACTCATAGATGTGGGTGAAGGGTTATCTGCTACAATTCATTGTCAACAGCAGGAGATAAAAGAACCTCATTTTAGCAGAGGTCATGAAGTGGATGGGCCTAAAGTCTATAACACATCCACAATCGTACACCATCGGGTGGCTTCACCAAGGATGAGATCTTCGTGTCAGCTAGTAGTGTTGCCTTCCCTACAACATCAAGCCCTTCATGGATGAGGTACTGTGTGATGTTGCTCCTCTTGAATTTTGTGATGTATTGTTAGGACAACCATACTTGTGGAAGCGACATGTTGTATATGAGTCTAGACCTCACTCTATGATTATTGCTTTGGCTAATAAGTTGTACAAGATACTGGAGGTAACCCTGCCTACCACCATCTCTTTGATCACTGCAAAGCAATGTAGTAAGACCATTTCTCAAACCTGGAAATTTGTTTTCCTTAAGATTCGCCCCTAGGGCAAGAAAAAGGTTGTGGCCATGGCTTCTAGGCAGGCCTCCTTTGCATATCAACAGTAGATGGACAAGGTCATGGAGGAGTACATGGATATTTTCGCCTCACCCACAGGGGTACATCTGCGCTATTAGGTCAAGCACTCTATCGATCTGACCCTGGGCACGCCGCTTCCAAATGGACTGATCTCTTGACGTTCTGTTCTGGATAACAATGAGATCAAGAGACAGATTCAGGAACTATTATATAAAGGGCACATCAAGCCAAGCTCATCACCTCGTGGGAGCCCAATTGTATTGGTACAGAAGAACGATGGGACCTGGAGGCTTTGTATTGGCTATCGGGTGCTGAACAAGATCATTGTTCGAAACAGGTACCCAATCCCGCGGATTGATGACCTTTTGGACCAGCTCAAGGGGGGCAAATATTTTAGAAAGATTGACTTGAAGTTAGGTTATCACCAGGTGCCTATCAAACCCTTCAATGTGTGGAAGACTACCTTCAAATCCAAGAGAGCCTTTTTGAATGGTTGTTCATGTCATTTGGATTGATGAAATCTTGCGACCCTTCAACAATGCATTCATGGTGGTGTATTTAGATAACATCTTGATCTTCAGCCAGAGTTGGGTAGAGAACCTCCACCATATTCGACAGGTCCTTCAAACCCTACCCCAACACAAGTTGTGTGCTAACTTAGAGAAATGCACCTTTGGCTTGACCCAAGTTCAATATATGGCATACGTCATTGATGAGTAGGGTGTACATGTGGACCCATCCAAGATACAAGTCATTCGAGATTGGCTAGCCCCAACCACTCTAACAGAGCTCCACAGCTTTTTGGGTCTTGCCAATTTCTACCGTAGGTTCGTGTTGGGGTTCTCTCATATCACTTGGCCTTTAAGTCAAGTCACCAAAGGCGGAGTGAAAGCAAAGTTTTTTTGGTCGGAAACCCAACAACAAGTGTTCTTTGAGTTGAAGAATCGCCTTTGTCCTACACCAGTGCTCACATTACTAGACCTACCACAACCATTTGAGATTGAGACAAATTCCTCTGAATATACTATTGGTGTGATTCTTACTTAACATGGGCATCCAATGGCTTACCATAATGAGACACTTTCAGACACAGTCTGAAAGTACCCCACTTATGATAAAGAAATTCCATTGTGCAGGCCTGCCGTCAATGGAAGCATTACATTCTGGGGAAGGAAACAGTGATCCACACAGACCACCGACCTCTACAGTTCATACAGACACTAGGGAAGTTGTTGAACAATTGCCATCAGAAATGGTCCACCTATTTGCAATAGTTCCATTTGAAAATTTAGTATAAGAAGGGCAACACCAATAATGTTGTTGATTGCCTCAACCGACCACCGGTCATGGCGCTGATCATTGTGCTCGTCTCCTATGGGCACGAGACATTAGGGTGGCCACATCTTTACAAGAGCGATCCAGAATTTGGTAGCATATACCAAACACTCCTGGAAGGGAAGCAAGTTCCAAATTTTCACCTTCAGGATGCACTGTTATGCCACCAGGGACACATATGTGTTCCTTCAAGTGAGTGTGCCAAGATGATTTGGGAGGCGCACTACAGTCAGGTCGTTGGACATTTCGAAGTATAGAAAACAGTGGCAGTATTGCATAAGTATGTTTATTGGCCAAATTTTCGTCAGGATGTTGGGAAGTACATTAGATCTTACACTACCTGCACCATTGCCAAACCAACCATCAGGAAGCAAGGCCTGTATACTCCTCTACCTACTCCTAGCCGGCCTCGGGAATCTATCTCCATGGATTAACTGTCGAGCCTTCCTTTTACTTAGCGCAACAATGATTGCATTTTCATAGCAGAGTATCACGACGGCCTACAAGAAGAGTATCATAGCAGAGACCACTGCTAAGCTCTTCTTTGAGCGAGTATGGGTACACTTTGGGATCCCACAATCCATTGTCTTAGATCGGGATAGCAGATTCTTGAGTGCATTTTGTTCAAGTCTTTGGTCAATGTTGGATACAAAACTTACTAAGTCCATGATTTTCCATCCCCAAACTGATGGCCAAATAGAGGTTGTCAACAGGATGATCGTACACATTCTACGCATGTACAACTCGAAGCATCCATGCATGTGGGATGAAAGTCTCCCCTATGTCCAACATAGATACAACATAACTCTGCATAACTCAACATGCCACAACCCCTTTCAAGTAGGGTTGGGATTTCAACCATTATGCCCCATTGATGTGGCCATACCATTTGCATCCATTCAGGTAGATTCATCTCACATTCAGCCCGAAGTTCAAAGGGTTAATAACTTCATTGAGAGCATTCAACACATCTGCCAGCAGGTCCATGATATATTGGACAGATCCAATGCTAAGTACAAGCAACACTATGATCAACATCGAGTGTCGCACAAGTTCCAAGTGGGTGACAAAGTTTGGCTACCTTTGCAGAAGGAGTGCCTTACTGGACCCCACCACAACCTTTGCCCGCTCCGATATGGGCCACACACACCATAACCAAGGCTAACGGTGCAATGCCTTCAAGCTCAGCGTCCCACCGTTCCTTGGTCTGCACCTAGTGTTCAATGTAGATCACCTTCAGCCATACCCTCCACCATTGTTGGACACATCTGACATTGCAGAACAAATCACACCAACAGAGCTCAACCCAGACTGCATGGAACAAGACACAACTAATTAGATCATGGAAACATAGATAAAGAACACTTGCCAATAGAGGATACATCTATATCGATTTGTTAAAGTAGGCCAACTCCTTCACCAGCGCAAGTGGTTCACCAAGGACCAGGTTCAACAGAAATTTCCTCACCTCATGGAGGCTCTGCACACAATGGGCACCATTGATTCCTAAGGGGGGAGGAATGATATAGGTGGATATTGGTGGCCACCCGCCGATTCCACCTATACCCCCCAATTAGTTTCATTTGTTTCCTTGTTCATTTCAGCATTTACTATTTGTAGCAGTTTTCGAGTCCTGAACTTTTGGAGCAGTTTTGACCCTCTAAACGACGTTTTTTTGGGGTTTGCGGTAGGCCCATAGGCAAGGGTTTATGGTGTAATGTGTAGTACTCATAGAGACCTTTCCAACGAGGTATTGTATGCACCAAACGGAGATAATATGACCAAGTTATGACCCCAGGAAGTTGGCTGCCCAATTAACCCCAACATGGCCCACAAAACTCTTGGTGTTACATCTCCTGGGGTTAGGGTTTTGGTTGTTTAGGGTTTTCTCATGTTTTCCAATAATAAATAGGCCCTTGAGCCTCATTGTAACACAGTTCAGAGGCATGTAGCCACCACATCTCTTCTCAGAGATAAGCTACCATCGACTGAGCTATCTTATTTCCATTTTGTTTGTAAGCATAGTTTAGTATTTTTCTATTAATGAAATGAAGTGTTTTTGTGCTGCATCTCTGTGTTTATGATTATATATGTAAGTTGTTGCGTTCCTGTTTAAGTTCAATTCAAGCTCCCCCTATAATTCCCCCTCATCCCCCTCCATGATATGTTGCTATTAGTTCTGGTATTTTTTTGTGTCTCTCATAGTATGCTAAGGCCACAGGGCCCTCCAGAAATAATGTATGCAAATTGTCTATCCTAGTATTCTCCAGCCCCAATCCCAAAAATTCTAGTCGGAATGAGTGAGCGGGGGCTGTTGAGAGCATTTTTGTACGTTATGATATTTTGAAAATCTAATGAAATCCATTTTGAATGACAAAAAAAAAAGATAAAGTTAGGGAATGAGAATGAAAGGGCAAATATGTTTAGCCTTCTTATTACCTCCAATCTCTACCTATATATTTTTGTATTTAGTCTCACAAAGGTGTTGGAAATATTGTTGTCATTAATGTCAAATATAGGGGGTGTCTACTTATGTTCAAGATAAAAATTGGAAAATGAAGATTGTTGGAAATATTGTTTTAGGACTTTTGATTCCCCATTTGGATGCCTATTTGTTAATGCATTTTTACTTAAATTAACTAGCTCAAAAAAGAATATATCATATATGGTTAGAAAATTTATTCCAAGATATTTCCAACAGTATATGGCACTCCCTCTAATTCTATAGGGATGAGGATATGTGAAATATTTCATCGTGATGATCCAAAAAAAGTACAAGCAATCCGACACAATCAATTTTACAAGTCAACCCAAAAATTGGACGTAAAAACACTATAAAAAAAGGGCATATGAGTTCATTTTTACACAATGCAAGAAAGAATAGGTCTAAAGTCACATGAGAAGTCGAGGAAGAATTTTTGGGGTGATTCTTGGAGTCTAAAGGTGAAAGCAAAAATGTGATTTATGGGGTAAACAAGCCATCTTGGGATTTTTGCTATAACTTTTCTTCTGGGATGTTTCAAAACATGAAACTTAGAGGTTACAAATAAAATATGTTCATGCACATGTGGCTAAAATTCCAAACCTCAATTCACTATAATTTTGAAGATATGCTCTAAGGAAGTTAGGCTTCCTGAATGCTCCTGAAATTTACTTCCAGTAGGTCAGCTTGGCGTTTTCACTATAAATTTCGTTTTGGGATGTTTCAGAACATGAAACTTGGAGGATGTGAATAGACTATCTTCATGTACATATGGTTAACATTTTGGACCTTAATTTTATATAATTTCAAAGATATGGTCTATGAAAGTTAGGCTTCATGAATGCTTCTGAAATTTGCTTCAAATGAGTCTTCTTGGTATTTTCGTTATAACTTTCTTTCTATGATGTTTCAAAATCTAAATTTGGAGGAAACAAAGGAGATATTTCACAGTATTTATGGTAGAAATTCCATACCTTGTTTCACTACAATTTCATATATATGATTTGAGAAAATTAGTGTTCATGAATGCTTATGAAACATGCTTCAAACAAGTTAGATTGCCAATTTTGCTATAAGTTTATTTCTAAGATGTTTCAAACTATGAAATTTGGATGAGACAGAGAAAGGATCTCTAGGCACCTCTGGTTGAAATTTCAAAACTATATTTGTTAAATTAGATATGTGGCATGTTGTGCAAATTCATTCTTGTGGAGAAGTCAAAAGCAACAAGTTTTGAGAGAAGTGGACTATGAAGGAAGAAGTAGCATGTAGACCTAGTGAAGGTAGAAAACAAGCAAATTTTGTGAAAGAAGAAGCAATTAACACACATTGTGAAGAGGCAAGTAGACTTAATGAAGTAGGTTGGTGCCTACAAATATTTGCAGTAGATGGGATAGGTGTCTCTTGTAGGTTGGTGCCTACAAAGTAGCAGAGGGGATTGGTGTCTCCTGTAGATTGGTGCCTGCAAAATGGTAGAGGGATCGATTTCTCCTTTAGGTTGGTGCCTACAAAGAAGTAAAGGTGATTGGTGTATCTTGTAGATTGGTGTCTATAAGTTAGTAGAGGGAATTGGTGTTTGTTATAGGTTGTTGCCTACAAATGAGTAGAGGGGATTGATGTCTCCTTTAGTTTAGTGTCTATAAAATAGCAGAGGGGATTAATGTCTCATGTAGGTTGGTGCCTACAAAATAGTATAGGGGATTGGTCTCTCCCGTGGGTTGGTGCCTGCAAATTGACGTAATAGTAGGTTGTTGCCTACAAGATCTTTCATATAAATAAGTTTTTTGGTTTTCTCTTGTAAGGTTTTCCATTTGTATCTCTTGTTACTTGTTTCATTTATGAGACTAATGTTTGATTGCCTTTAAATAAGTAAATTTTTCCATTATATTAATTCACCTCCCCCCTTGTTAAAAAACGTGTAACTAGGTTTGGTCTTTATAAATATGAATGTACTTTTGATTCTCGTATTTTGTGAAATGATAGAAAATTATTATTGTTATTTTGAGCATGGGTTTCATGCTCAAGGTCTTTTATTTTAGAGGTCAAGCACCCCTTGAGTGCTTCTAGGGTTTGTCCTAGGTCAAGAAGTCAAGAAAGTCATTGTCATAAGTTGAAGACCCCTTCGATCACATTGTAACTTGTAAAAGGAATTATTTGTGTATTTAAAAGTGTCAAAATACCCTTCAAGACCAAGTTGGCCTATTTTGAGGAGAAATGTCCACCTTAAGAAGCCTATATAAAGGAGGGAACTTGATCTCTTTGGGATACATTCACTTCTCACTCATACAAGTAAAGAAGAAGCATAAGGTGGCTAGTGAAGAATAAAAAGGACAAAGAAAAGAAGATTTCTGGGCTAATTCTCTCTCGCACGTGTGAATAATTCAAGGTTTTCTACTTCAAGGTCGAAATTCTCTGTATGATGGAAGAGGATCAAAGTTGATGGAAGAAGGGCCTAATAGGCCACCTACTAGCCCTATACAAGGAAGCAAGGTGAGTGAAGTTGTTTAATGCCTTGGAAGGCTAAATTTCACTCACACTTGTGGATGCAGTAGCAGTTGCAAGGGACTGCAAATTTCAGACCTGTAGTAGAGGCCGAAATTCTGAAGTTGGGAGTTGAAGTTGTGATACTGGAAGAGATTTGACTAGGTTTTCTTTGGACAAAGGAAGGACACAATTCAGAGAGGTTGGACTTGGTCTTGGAAGTGTATGTGTCTTGGTCTAGAGGTCTTGGAATTCGTCAATTGAAGAATCTATAAGAAGAGGAGATTTACGGGTTTTCCTCTCAAGTGGAGAGATTTTAACCCTAGCTTAGAACCTATATCATGTGTTCTTGTGTACTATCGTTATTCTTGTTTTCATAGCTGTTTTATGATAAGAACAAACATAATAATAAGAGAACAAGCTAATAAGTAAGAAAAGGTAAAAATATATCACAAGTAGTTATCATAGATAGAGAAATCATCCTATCTTCTACCCTATAGATTTCTCAACATGGTATCAAAGCGAAGGTTGGCTAAGGGCATAATGAAGATCTCTACTACATTGAATAATATCCTAAAGAAGTGTACGAAGGTAGCAAGTCATCTCAAGAAGGACATCAAAGAAGTATGGGATCTCTTATTTTTGATTAAGAAGGAAGTGACCAAGACATATATAAAGGACGAAGGACTATTCTCAACACTCACTGGCACCTTTCAAGATGAGAATATTTGGGTAATCGATAGTGGAGCATCAAGACATATGACTGGGCAACACAAGCAACTAAAAACATTGTCAAGAGGAAATTCCTCTTACTCCATTGAGCTTGGTGACAACAAGAGCTACCCTGTAAGAGGAATTGGATCTACCTCGCTAGAGTTGGAGAATGGAGGAAATATTCATCTCAACAATATCTTGTTTGTTCCAAGTTTGCATAAGAATCTTCTTTCCATTTCATGTCTAGAAGATAAGGGAGATAGAATTGCTTTCATAGATGGAAAGGTTGTAGTATGGGGTAAAAACTCAAGCATAGAAGATGCAAGGTTGATTGGGATCCGTGAAGGAAGACTTTATAGATTGTTAACTCCCCTCGCTCAAGCTTTGGTTCACACTGAAGTTAGCCCTTGTGAACTTTTGCATAGAATATTTGGTCATCTTCACCACAAAATATTACCAACCCTAAATTCAATAGTGAATGGCATCCCCGAACTAAAAGAAGATCATGAAGGAGTATGCAAGGGATGTGCATTGGGTAAAAACACCAAGAGACCATTTGGAAGCAGTGCTTCAAGGTCAAAATAAATTATGGATCTCATTCATTCTGATGTTTGTGGTCCTATGACTCCAAAGTCTCTTGGAGGTCATATATATTATGTAACATTCATTGATGGCCATTCAAGGAAAACTTGGCTTTATTTAATGAAATCCAAGGATGAAGTATTCATCAAATTTAAAGAATTCAAATCTGAAGTTGAAAACCTTATAGAAAGGAGATTCAATATTTTAAGGTCTATAATGGAGGAGAATACACATCAAAGGAAATGATAGTCGTTTATAAGGGATTTGGGATTAAGAGAGAGCTGATAGTCCCATTTAATCTCGAGCAAAATGGAGTTGCAGAACGATCTGTGGATTAAACTTTAAGATATGTGGATTTAATTGTAATTAGTGTATGCATGCGAATATAAATTATGAAGAAAAATAGAGAACATCAAAATAATATCACACACACATAAGACACAAGATATGCTCTCTAGGAAACCCTTTCGGGAGAAAATCCAGCTAGAAGGTGAGGTCACGTCACTCTCTTTCTCTGTCTGGAAATATGGCTGCAGGTACAAAGAAATAATGCCTATGACCCGTGGGCTACTACAATGCACAAATCCTCTATGTGTGCTATACCTCCTATCTCTCTTGGCTACCTTTGCTCAAATATGGAGCAAAATTCTCTTGAAAGAATGGAATGCCTTTTCCTCCTAGTGGTTTGGTTATAACACAGCTTGATAGCCTACTAGTGGTTAAGTTTGACTACATCAATTATTAACTAGAGTTACAAAATAGAACCTTCTAGAGTCTTTTACATCACAAACACGTGGCTATCCCCTTTTCCATAAATAATGGGGTTTGACGTGACATCCTCGCGAACTATAGGTGTGAAATCAGGAAGGTCAACTTCTGAGTGGCATAACTTTTGCATAAAGACTCTGATTGACACGCTTCTTGCGTCGTTGAAAAAGCCTTTATGTGTAGAATAACATGAAAATATGTTTCTTTAACAAAAAAAATTACCCCCAAAAAATGTCGTTTGATGCCTCAAAATGCTCCCAGAAGGTTTTAGACCCTATTTCGCCAAACTAGGTACCACCGGTAAAAACAGTCCTATGAGCCGATTCCTCCACTTTTTCCACTCCAAATGCATCGAGATGGATGAAAAACAATATAATGATCCAATTCGAATCATAGAATCACTCTCGAAGAAGCTTTCACTGGAAAGAAACCAAGCATAGATCATCTCCGAATTTTTGGGTGTCTAGTCTATATTCATATCCAGAAGGACAAGAGAAAGAAGTTGGATCCTTCAAGCATGATGGGAACATTTTTTTGCTAAAATAAATCTTCTAAGGCCTATAATATCTACACAAAATAAGGACACCGAATATAAATTAGTTGAGATGTGATATTTGATGAAAATATTGCATTCAAGAAATCAAAGGATCTCCCTATGGACTCTGATGATGAAGAACTTCTTGTATTTGAAGAAGAAGGTACTAGGGAGGAAGAAGAATCAAATCATGAAGGAAAATGTCCTATTAAACCCATACAACCCATGGTCATACCCAAGACTAGAAAGAGGCCTAACTGGTTGAAATCTACTCTATTATACGTAGAGGGACATGGAGCAACTAAAGGCAGATTCAGGGAAAGTAAGAAGCCCAAAAGATATTCAAGATATGCAACATATATGATGAAGTTAATAGAAGCGGAGCCATCCATCTTTGAAGAAGTTGTCAATCATCAAGAATGGAAGGATGCCATGAATGAAGAGTGTCAATCGATAATGAAGAATGGGGTTTGGGAGATCGTACCTAGGCATGAAGACAAATCTGTGGTGACTTTTTAATAGCTTTACAAGATTAAACATGCGGAAGATGGAAGTATTGATAAGTATAAGGCGATATTTATGGCTAGGGGCTTCTCCCAACAATAAGGCATCAATTATAAAGAGACATTTTGTCCAACATCAAGGTATACAACTATACACTCACTGGTCTCTTTGGCAGCATTGATGGGATGGAACATTCATCAAATGGATGTCAAGACTACATTCTTGAATGGCACAATTGATGAAGAAGTCTATATAGAGAAACCATTGGGATTTGAAGTCAAAGATAGAGAAGATTATGTTTTCAGGTTGAAGAATGCTTTATATGTCCTTAAGCAAGCACCAAGGAAATGGTATGCAAGGATGGATGCATACCTTCGAAGATTGGGCGTCACAAAGATTTTTCTTGGTTTGAATCTCTATATCAAGGTTGTGAAGAATGAGTTTGTAATCATTTTTGTATATGTGGATGGTCTTCTCTTAACAGGTGTAGAAGGTCAAATCCAAGAATGAAAGAAGTAGCTAGCAACAAATTTCGATATGATTTACCTTGGGCTGATGCGCTACTATTTGGGATTAGAAGTCTGGTAGGGACCTGGTGAGATTTATCTAAGTCAAGGAAAGTATGTGATCGAGATGTTGAAGGGGTTTGACATGATGGATTGAAAACCTATGACAAACCTCATGATCACAAACTTGAAAAGTCTAAGGAGTTTTGAATCGAGCCCAGTGGATCCGACCAGATATAGACAATTGATTAGCTCATTGATTTACTTGGTGAATACTTGACCAGGCATATGTTTTTAAGTGAATGTTCTCAGTTAGTTCCAAGTGGAGCCAAAGCATGATCATTGGATAACAACAAAGCACATTATGAGACATTTGCAATGAACAATACATTACTACCTAAAATATGATATGAGGAATGATATCCACTTGATTGGATATACAAATTTTGACTGGGGAGGTAGTGATCAGGATGGAAGAAGCACTACAAGAGGATGTTTCAGTTTGGGATCCTCCATGGTATCATGGATGAGTTGAAAGAAAGAATTGGTTGCTTTGAGTAGTGTTGAGGCTTAATACATTGCAACCTATGAAGTAAGTAAAGAAGTTGTCTGGTTAAGGAAGTTGTTGTCCGACTTGTTTGAAGGACCAATGGAACCTACAATGATACATTGTGATAATGCTAGTTGTATAAGGTTGTATGAAGACCTAGTGTTTCATGGAAAGACAAAGCATATAAACAACAAATATCACTACATTAAGAAGCTAGTACAAGATGGTGTATTGCAGCTATAGTAGATCTCCACTTATGAACAAGTAGTTGTTATATTGACAAAATATCTTCCTAATAAGAATCTTGTATATCTGAGAGACAACCTTGGTCTGGCTGATATATCCTCCCTAGTTGAGAGGGAGATATAGGCACATCATTCTTGTCTTCACTTGGGAAGAACGGATGGGGGATTGGGTAAGCATTTGGCTTTCGCTACTATTTAAGGATGAGGTAGGACATCCAATATAAGAGTAGTCGAGAACTAATATTCTTTTAGGACTGGTTATCCAACATAAGAATAGTCCCGAAAGGACATACTCCATGAACACCCAGGTGGATTATATTCCTTGAGAGACAATGATGATGTTGTCTATAAATCATTGGTCTCACCAACATTGTGCTCTGATATTATGGAGAGATAGAGTTGTTAGTCAAGGCCTTGCTATGTGATAATGTTGATTATTATGATGCTAAACATATGGGTTACTAATTTGACTCTTCTTATGAGATCTCTTCAGATTGAGAATGTCCATGTACCATTTATGAATACCTCCCTAGTTAAGAGGGAGTGTTGACAATTGTGTAACTAGGTTTGGTCTTCATAAGTATGAAAAGTACTTTTGATTCTTGTATTTTGTAAAATGGAAGAAAAACTATTATTGTTATTTTTGAGAATGGGTTTCATACTCAAGGTCTTTTATTTTAGAGTTCAAGCACCCATTGAGTGCTTCTAGGGTTTGTCCTAGGTCAAGAAGTCAAAATAGTCATTGTCATAAGTTGAAGACCCCTTTAGGCAAATTGTAACTTGTAAAAGGAATTATTTTTGTATTTAAAAGTGTCAAAATACCCTCCAAGACCAAGTCGCCTTAGCAGCTAAGAATTCAACCTATTTTTAGGAGCCGCATCCACCTTAAGAAGCCTATATAATGGAGGGAACTAGACTTCCTTGGGATACATTCACTTCTCACTCGTACAAGCAAAATAGAAGCACAACATGGCTAGTGAGGAGGAAAGAGGATGAAGAAAAGAAGTTTCTAGGGTAATTCTCTCTCACACGTACAGAGAAGGAAGGATGGGGTTTGCTTCTTCAAGGTTGAAATTATCTATCTACTATAAGAGGATCAAAGTTGTTAAAAGAAGGGCCTAATAGGTCACCTACTAGCCCTAGACAAGGAAGCAATGCAAGCAAAGTTGTTGGAAGGCCTTGGAAGGCTAAATTTTTCTCACATGTGTGGATCCAACAGTAGTTGCCGGGGGTGGAAAATTTCAGACCTGCAGTAGAGGCCCAAATTCTGAAGTTTGGGGCTAAAGTTGTGCTGCTAGAATAAATTTGACTAGGTTTGGCTTGGACAAAGTGTTGTTTTTCTATGATCTTGATGTTTGGGATAGAATCTTAAATATCTGACTCTACCAAACCAAGAATCACAACGAAGCTACTTTGCACAACATAATATAAACAACAGTAAATCTACTAGTGCACAAAATATAGACAAATTTTTACAAAATTTATACAAAAACCCAACTTCATTATATTAATCAGCTTGAATAATACAATAGTCTAGGGCTCCCATACCAGGGATAATGGCCCTCAAATATCCACTAGTACAAGAATACAAATCTGGGGTTTGGTGTCAATCCATTGACAACCAATCTATCCTCAACAAGATACTCTGACCATCTGGTTGTCACATGCTCTCTTAGCTCCTCTCGGTTGCACCATGTTCCTTCCCAGTCCTTTGACTCCCGATCTGTAGCACTGCCTCTATCAATGATCCATGTCCATCTGGACACTGAACCTTGGCTATCCAATCTTCTCATTAGTTGTGACTTACTCCATCAAGGCCACAACATATCAAGACTCCCGTCGAGTTGTTCACAACTTCATTTGTGAACAACTCTCAATCTGCCCATTGTTGCTTCTCAGCTACTCAGGGACTTCACCCCACTATGGTTTTCTTGCACCACTCCAATGAATACCAACATAGGGCCCATAGGGCTGCCACCTATCACTGCAAGATATTCATCTCCCACAATGAACATGGGCTAGGAGGACTTCCCATATTTTGCTATAGATTTCCTAATCCACACACAAGTCAAGAGCTACTCAAATTGCTCCTGGTTGATCAGACCCTTGAGCTCTTCTTCCACCACTCTAGCAACCACCTAAGCCCATTAAGATGGTGCACTCAAGGCTCCAACTTGGGCACTATCACATTTCCCTCCAACATACCATAAATGCCTAATCCACTATCCACACTTGGTCCACTCTAACGCTGCCCTACAACAAACCATGAGTAACCAATCCTATTGTAGCATCTACTCTTAGTTAGGGCATCCAATCATCTAGGAAACCTCTCCTATTGGCTGCAAATAGAATCCTCAATTTGTCCTCTCCTATGACACTCGTCCTCTAGCATCCAATCATCAATCAAGGGTCCATCTGCAACTCACTGTTATTGTCCTCTTGCCTTGGGTTCTATGCATACTTCTAAGCTTTGGTTAGGGAATCCAACAACAACCCTAAACCCTGCTTCAAGATTGTGGTTCCATTCCTCAACAAGTCTGGTTCACTCACTATCACTTCCAACCCTCTTAATTCATTAGTTTAGCCTTGGGTTCCTCCATAAGGCACCTTACTTCCTGCGGCTAAGCTACAACAAGAAAACTAAACCTTCTAGAAAGGGTATCCACCCTCCATTCTACTTCATTGCTCACTGTACACCTGCGACATTCCTTACATAGACTGTGTCTAGGGGAGAGTGACCCTAAACTAGGCCTCTCAGCTCTCAACAGTCCTCCACACAATATGTTGCTATAGCAAGTCCCTGCGGCCCTTGGACAAAGGTACAACTACACTTAATTAAGCACAAAAACATACTCCAAACTTACCTTTTTAGAACCGATTTGACATGGAAAGGGAGACATCTTAATTCTGCCCACAAACCTGACTAGAAGTCACCTTACTAGTTGCCTTGGGCTGTAGCATGTTCCACATAATATCTACTTCAAAAACGTAGAGAAACCCTCACAAAAAAGTTAGTTGCACTGTCTCCTTTCTCTTGCCTCAGAACCACACTAAATCACAGAGGTATGTTGATGTGAATTCTCCCTTAGATGTCTCTATGAGGTCTCACAAGGTCTCTTACTTATATGTTTCATGCGAGGATCGAACAACCCTCCAAAGGGCACCTCTAACACAAGGTTGACTTACCTTCATGTCCTTCTTTACCCACCATAACATATAAACATTAATATCTTCACTTGTAGATCTCATAATTCAATGATTTTCATTACGTTGGATTCTTCTCAATGTCCTTTATCATCTCCATCCATCATTTTTCGAAGTCTCATCACGCTTTTGGCCCAAACATCAATGGGTGCAAAACTCTGGGCTTGGGTTTCAAGCCCACAAGGCCAATTGTGGAGCTCCTTCCTCCAAACCCTCAATCCTCAAGGCTTGGAGTACCTCCCAAGCTACAAAAATCAACAATCCCTCTTAGCGAGGGAGGTACTTTCAAGACTAGGAAGTAACCATCATCATCCGACGACACTAGCCCATCTAGCATCCATCACTACAACATACTTTATAGAATTAACCTTGCAATCTCGGTAGTGTCTTTGCCTCATCACATTTGAACCTGAAGATCCCAAATCTCCATAGGGCTTCTCCCTCTGAGGCTAAACTCCCTTTGAGCCTACACGATCTCCACTGGCTCATTCCTAAAAGCACTTATCCTCCTGGATCAAATACCGCTCGTGCAAATCCTTCCAATCTCGAATATGCAAGCATCATGATCCGATGAAGACTTTAGCCCACCAACCTGCAGTCCATCATATGAAGCCATCTCAATCATGTTGATCTTGTTTATTCCATAGAAGTCCTCGAGTTGTCCCAACCATCCATGACAAGACATAGGAAGTCCATGATCTGCAAACCACCACACAATATACTGAAGTGCACCTAGTTCACCACCGATCCACCATAAATCCCAACCCATAGCACCATGTAGTCTATAGAGATCACATATGCATGTCTTCAGCCAAACCCCCTGCTCCATGATCTAGACACCCACAAGTCCCTCATAGTTGCTTTGTTGTGCACATTCTGATTCACTGTCCCTCAAAGTAGCTTAGACATGCTCTAATACCATGTTATTTTTCCACGATCTTGGTGTTTGGGATAGAATCTTAAATCTCTGACACTACAAAACCAAGAATCACAACAAAGCTACTTTGCACAGTGGAATATAAACAACAATAATTCTGATGTAGATGAAATTTTCTGCAATATTGTGTGTTATCACTGGTATGTTCGACGTTTCAGGCATACCAGTGAAGTGAATATGGGTGAAGTTTTCACCCAAAATGTTGGACATACCAATGATAACACATAGCATTCCAGAAGATTTCATCTACATCAAGTTTATGGCTGTGAAAATATACATTATAACAGTAAATCTACTAGTGCACAAAATATAGACAACTTTTTACAAAATGTGTACAACCACCCAACTTCGTTACATTAATAAACCTGAATAATACAATAGTCTAGTGTTCACGTACCAGGGATAATGGCCCTCAAATATCCACTAGTACAAGAATACAAAACTGGGGCTTGGTGTCAATCCATCGACAACCAATCTTCCTTCAACAAGATACTTTGACCATCTAACCATCACATGCTCTCTCAGCTCCTCTCAGTTGTACCATATACCTACTCGGTCCTTCGACTCCCTATCTGCAACAATGCACCTATCAACGATCCAAGTCCATCTGGCCATTGAAGCTCGACTATCCAAGCTGCTCACTAGTTGTGCCTTAGTCCATTAAGGGCACAACATATCGAGACTCATGTCAAGTTGTTCACAACTCTCAATTTGCCCATTGTTGTTCCTTAGCTACTCAGGGACTTCAACCCACTATGGTCTTCCTACGCTGCTCTAATGAATACCAACATAGGGCTCAGAGGTCTGCCATCTGTCATTGCAAGATGTTCATCTCCCACAACGAACATGGGCTAGGAGGAATTCCCATCTTCTGCTATAGATGTCCTTCTCCACGCGCAAGTCAAGGGCTACTCAAACTGTTCTTGGCTGATCAGACCCTTGAGCTCTTCTTCTACCACTCTAGCAACCACCTAAGTCCATTAAGATGGTGCACACCAGACTCCAACTTAGGCACTATCACGATGCCCTCCAACAAACCATAAATTCCCAATCCACTGTCCACACTTGGTCCATTCTCACACTGCCCTCCAACAAACCACAAGTGACCAATCTTACTGTAGCATCTGCTCCTAGTTAGGGCATCCAATCATCTAGGAAACCCCTCCTCTTGGATGCCAACATAATCCTCAATTTTTCATCTCCTAGAACACTCATCCTCTAGCATCCAATCATCAATCAAGACTCCATCTGCAACTCATTGTTGTTGTCCTCTTGCCTTGGGTTCTGTGCATACTTATAAGCTCTGGTTAGGGCATCCAACAACAACCCTAAACCTTGCTTCAAGACTGTGGTTCCCTTCCTCAACAAGTCTAGTTCACTCGTTGTCACTTCCATCCCTCTTAATGCATTAGTTTAGCCTTGGGTTCCTCCACAAGGCACCTTACTGCCTGCAGCTAAGCTACAACAAGAAATTTGAACCTTCTAGCAAGGGTATCCACCCTCCATTCCACTTCGTTGCTCACTATACACCTGCGACATGCCTTAGATAGATTGCATCTAGGGGAGAATGGCTCTAAACTAGGCCTCTCGACCCTCAACAATCCTCCACACAATATGTTTCTACAACAAGTCCCTGTGGCCCTTGGGCAGAGGTACAACTACACTTAATTAAGCATAGAAACATACTCCAAACTTAACTCTTTAGCAACGACCTTATCTAGCATGGGAGACACCTTAATTATTCCCACAAACCTGACCTTAAGTCACCTTACTAGTTTCCTTGAGTTGTGACCTGTTCCACATAAGATCTACTCCAAAAATGCATAGAAGCCTTCACAAAAAACTTGGCTACATTGTCTCCTTTCTCTTGCCTCAGAACCGTAACAGAGGTATGTTGATGTGAATGCTCCTTTAGATGTCTCTATGAGATCTCATAAGGTCTCTTATTATATGTTTTATGTGGGGATCGAACATCCCTCCAAAGGGAACCTCTGACACAAGGCCAACTTGCCTTCATGTCCTTCTTTACCCACAATAACATATAAAAATTAATATCTTCACTTGTAGACATCAAAATTTGATGCTTTTCGTTGCATTGGATTCTTCTCAATGTCCTCTATCATCTCCATTTATCACATGTTGAAATACCTTCATGGTTTTGGCCCAAACATCAATGGGTGCAAAACCCCAAGCTTGGGTTTCAAGCCCACAAGGCCACTTGTGGAGCTCCTTCCTCCAAACCCTCAATCCTCAAGGCTTGGAGTACCTCCCAAGCTACAAAAATCAACCCAAAGGAAGCACATCATCAAGAGAGGTTGTAATTGGTCTTGGAAGGGTATTGATCTTGGTATAGAGGTCTTGTAATTCGTCAATTGAAGAATCTATAAGAAGAGATAATATTTATGGGTTTTCCTCTCAAGTGGAGAGGTTTTGGCCCTGGATTGTAGCCTATATCCTGTGTTCTTGTGTACTATTGTTCTTCTTGTTTTGATAGTAGTTTTATGATAAGAACGAGCATAATAATAATAAAAGAATATAATAAGGAAAGGTAAAAAGATATCACAAGCAGTTATCATAGATAGAGAAATCATCCTATCTTCTACCCTATATATTTCTCAACACCCCCTTGTCTCGATATAATTATGAATTCCAACAATTGTTATCACAAGTATTTCCTTCAGAAGTAGCCTAACCACTAGAATGAAGATCTCAAAGGGACCATGGTTAATCAGAATAACTCTTACACAAAAAGAACTTCATTGTTTTATGGATCAAATTATGCTTTCTAGAAGATAAGGATAATGGCCTATCTTATGTATTTTGGTGTTAATGCTTGGAAATATGTACTAGATGGAAGGAAGGATGATAAGCATAATGCAAAAGTCATGAATGACATCTTAAGTGGCTTATCAAAATCAGATTCCTATAAGGTGATTGATTATGAAACAACAAAAGAAATGTTGTATAAGTTAAAAAAACATCTATGAGAGAGATGACATTCACAATGCATACAAAATGAAGAGAGAAAAGTCAGCTCAAAATGAAGCAACCTCCAAATATTCAAAGAAAACAATAGAGTTTAAAGCTTCCGATTCCTCTAACAATGTATCAAAAGTAGAAGAAATGCAATCTATCTCAAGAGGAACTACGAAAGGCAATGCCATGGATGCTCATGTTGTGGATCATCAAAATGAAAATTCAAACTTAAGATTAAGGTGAAGTAGATGTAGAAGAAATGCAATCCATGAAAATAAGACACGACACACACAAATGTAAGTTATTATTCTATCATAATTATAGAATAATAAGTCATATTGCTTCTAGATTTCCACGTGTAATTTTGGATAATAGTAATTATAAAGAAGAACATGAAGATAAGAGAAAATCTTACAAGTATTAAAAAGAAAGAGGTGGCTCATCAGAAAAAAAGTAATGGATATGCATTTGATAATGACAAAAAGGAATTCCTATTCTCTCATAAATTTATAACTAGAAAAGGCAAAGAAAGGAGACGAAATATTGCTAAGTCAACTCAAGGGAAAGGAAAGACATTGTGAGAAACTAGAAGTTGAGATTGTTTCCTTGAGAAAGGATTTAGAAAAAGCCAATGATTAGTTGAATCAAAATTTTAAAGATTGGAAAGTGCTCTAAAGTCTTAGATGATATTCTAAATTTCCAAAGATCTTATCTTGTTAAAACAAATCTTGGTTATCATGAAATTCCTAGGGGGGGGATTCAATCTCAATGACATCATAAGATAAATGCAAAAAGAAAGATGAAAGTTATGTTAATTTTCTTAAAATATCTATCAATGAAAACAATAGTAAGGATGGAGAGGATTGACAAAGATGTGATTCCAAAAGAAACAAAGTAGCACCAAGCAAGGAAATGAGTAAGAGCTGAGATCTAGGAATGGATTCAGAAGAATAACTCCCCCAAGAAGGTCTTTTACATTCAAGTATCAAAATATCTTTTGTGGCTATTGTTTTGCATGTAATAATTTTTGTCATAAGGCAATATATTGCAAAGCATATGTAAGAAACAATTATATGAGGAATAAGAGTAGGGGATCATATAAGATCTCAAGGAATGGTTGTGTGAACAACAATCCTAGAAGTTTTAATGAGAATGTTGTCAAAAATTACAATTCATTTGCCCCCTTATTAGATCATGTTGAATGTTTCAAGTGCAATATTTTTGGGCACAAAGCTCATGATTGTAGAAGTAGTACATTGAGGCCTCCAAATCAAAGTAGAGAAGAAGATATTGTCATAAATAGAAATTAAAAAAAAGGCATGGAGAAGGAAGCAAGAAAAGCAGGAAGAATGTGGTCTAGCTCTATGTGCTCAAAACAAATAAATCCAATGGTATATAGAGAGTGGATGTTTGCATCATATGATACAGGATAAAATCAGATTTTTCTCTATAATGGAAGTCAAACGTGGCATTTTCACTCTTGGAACAAGCACAAAGAATGGGTAACGTAATAGTTAGCCTTAATAATGAAAATGCTAAAGCTAAATATGTCATGTTTGTTGTGTTGGGATCATGATTGGCGTTACACCAAAACCCATGGGTGTTAGTAAATAGATGTCTCGCCATATTTAACGGATCCTTGATAGGTGATCAAGCACGCGTCACGAAACACATGAAGAGTGTTTCCAAGTCTAACAATCTCCCCCCTAGTACGATTCAGGGGTGTTCCAAACTCGAGACCTCCTAATCTAATACCACTTGTTGAGAACACGATCATCATTATAACAAAATCTGCAGGTGTTAGGAAATGGACATATCGCTAAAGTTGACTGATCCTCAAGAGGCTAATAAGCACATGTTGCGAAACACATGGGGAGTGTTTCCAAGTCCAACATGTTGAAGGTTTAAAGAAAAATATTTTAATTGTAAGTTGATAAATGACATGACATGACATTTTATTCTAAAGGTTGTAAAATAAGGAGGGCAAACTCTAAAAGATTACTGGAAAATGAAATTAGGTCTCCACACAATGTATATTTCCTTAATAATATTAAAATAAAGAAAAATCCTCTATGAGAGTAACATGCCTGACAACTCATCAATGAAAAACAAAAATAAAAGACTACAACACCCTAGGCCACATTAAGAAGAAGGGAACTTTTGAGAGTGAGTTGCAAGAGAAAGACGATGAAATGGAGAGTTTGTAGGATATGGATTAGCGGTTGAAAGTGAAGTGAATGGTGAAATTCAATTGACAAGAAAAGAAAAAAGGGGAGAGTTTCAAATAAGGAGAAGCATCAGTTCAAGGGAAGTATCCCTTTGATGTCAAAAGAGTCAAGTTGTAGAAAAAAGGGAGCATAAGCTCATGGGGAAGCAATCCAAAAAAGAAGAAGTAAAAGGAACTTCAAGCAGAGGGGGAGTAGTCTTGAGAGTAGAGATACAAAAGAGTAAATGTTCCATGCAAGGACAATTGGACACAATATTGAAAGGGGGGCGTAGTTACAGAAAAAAGAGAAGTAAGTAAACAGAGGAAGTAATTTCTTTGCTAATACGATCTCAGGGGAAGAAATTGTAGCCATAAGTAAAAATTCCCCTTTGCAATTGATGCTGAAGAGGGAGAATGTGCATAATAGACAAGGGGAGTAGTTGCATTCACTAAAAGAATTTGCAAATAAAGGAAGAGTTTCAGCCAATAAGAAAAGTTTCATCCATAATAAGAGTTATAGATAATGAGAATCACAAGTTCATAAGCATCCCTTTTCCATTAATGTTAAAGAGGGATAATTTGTAGGCACAAGTTGTCATAAATGAAAAAGGGGGAGATTGTTGGAAGTGTTTTTGTCAGTGATATCAAAGATAAGGGGAGCCTACTTATGTTTAAGAATAGACTTGAAAATGAAGATTGTTGGAAATATCAGTTTTGGACTTTTGATGCTCTGTTTGGATACCCTATATTTGAATGCATTTTTACTCCAATTAGCTAGCTAAAATGGGAGCATAGGATATATGATTAGAAATATTATTATGATACCTTTCCAAAAATATATGACACTCCCTCTAATTCCATAAGTATAGGAAGATATGGAATACTTTGCAAAGATGACCCAACTAATGTACAAGCAGGCTAATCCAACCAATTTTACAAGTCAACCCCTTAAATGAATGTACAAACACTATAAATAAAGGGCACATAAGTTCATTTGTATACAATCCAAGCAATAAGGGACTTTTGTTCTGAGATGTTACATGAAACTTGGAGGATATAGATATAATATCTTCATGTACATGTGGTTAAAATTCCATACCTCAGTTCACTATAATTTTAGAGGTGTGGTCGAAGGTAGTTAAAGGTTGCTTGAATTCTCTTGAAATTTGCTTCAATCAAGTCAACTTGGTATTTTCTCTATAACTTTGTTTTTATGATGTTTCATAATCTCAAGTTACATGTTGTAGCTTTTTCTATCTCATGTTACACAATTTCTTTAGAATATGTAGAATCCTCCTAGAGACAACCCCCGGGTTGAGAGAAAGGAGACAATGCCTAGGGCATTCGAGTAGAGTGCCTTTGAAGATTATCAGTAGGGCTTTCTGCTACACTCCATATGTCACATAGTTTGAAAAGAGATTATTCAGGGACTTGGTTCAATAGTCCTTCATCAACGTAAAATCAAGCAAACACATAGATCTAAATATTTAGGGGGTAAATATGGCTAATCTCAAAGAGAAATGTCTTGGTTCTGGTAGCCGACATGTTAATTTTTGCAACTGTGGTAAAATTTCACATTGGACAACTCAAATTACCAAGATAATTATTTCATTAGATTCCTATTTTCGAGAGGACCAAAATCGACCTAAAGATCACTCAATTTAGTCAAGTGGAAGTTGAGTTATGAATTATTTTATTCATACATGTATTATAGAATGGGTCGGTCCTAACCACACGAGTAACTTCTTGGGTCAGTCTTAACCCCAAGTGAACCCTAAGGAAAACCTATAAATATAAGATACCTCAAGATCATTTAGACACATCTTCTCTTCTCTTTTTTCTTGGTTCGCACAAGTTCGACATAAAGAGTTCGCTCAAGGATCTGCAATCACAGGCAAAAGGTTCGCTCTAGGTTAGGGTCTTTTGGATCTCGGTCGCTGGAACATAAGCCTATGGGAGCGGCTATATACCCTTGGACACTAGCACATAGGCTTATGGGAGCGACTCTGGGTTCAAAAGTAGATCAGAAGGTTCCGGTCCCTGGTCGCTTGCATAAAGTAGTCTTGGGAGCGACCAGGACATCAGGGTTGCTTGCACAACAACAGTAGGGGAGTGACTTTGGGTTTTAGCAATATTATGCCAAATTCACACACATGAAGGCTTCCTGAGAACGACTCTGCAATCACAGTCACTTACATATAATATTTGAGAGAGTGACCCAGGAGTTTTGGTCGCACACAAACAATTTGGATAAGAGCGACCTGAGTTCAGATCTAGGGTTTGACACCTCGGCTTCAGTTGCCTTAAGTGATAAGGTAGATTTGGGTTTCTCTCTATTGTTATATATATCTATAGATATGTAGATCTGATTTGTTAGTTTCCGCTGCAAACATATGTATTGGGCTCATTGACAGTGACAACAATACTCAGCAGTGTTCGACACAGTGACAATAGTATACAACAATTGACATCAGTTTGTGACAGCACATTACAACCATCAGGGTTCTAATTCCTAGCATGATTAGATATATTTCATATATTATTGTTTTGCCGCATAAACAAAGTTATGGATCATTGTACTCTCTTTTGTTGCATCATTTGATGATGATCTAAGAAGAAGAAGATTTGCAAGGGTTTTCCCCATAGTGGGTTTTGCCCTGGTCTTGGACCAATCCTGGTGTCTCTATATGTGTGCATGCTTTTCTTCTACTGTTCCTTTCATATTCCATTGCATTGATGATGTTGGTGATGTTGTTTCTTTTTATGTAATTGCATATGTTGATGGACAATGGTGTAGATATGACTAATGCAATGACGATATGGCGTGAACTTAATGTATTAATGATGAGATGCAACTATCATAGAAAATAACAATGTCACCTTAAGAAAATTTAACATGGAACCAGAGTTGGGCTGAAGAAAGGTCATCGAGATCACCCCAATGATTACACCCTTGATGGAAGCAAGAAGAGGATGGGGGAGACCTAAAAGAATTCTAGGGTTTGAAGATAACCCTAGGTATATTGATTATTGGGGTTTGATGGATTCTATGAGTTTAGGGTTGAAGAGAAAACCTTGGTTTATGGAAACTATATGAGATATAGTATGGTCAATGAGAAGATTCTCAATCACTTGTGGGAGATTTTATGAAGCCCTAAAGGGGATAATCCCTAGCAGATTTATTTAGATTCTTTAAGGCAACATTAGTATATGGATGGTGGACATTGATGGCTCTTGAAGATTGGTTCAAGAGGGAGAGGATCACCTCTCATTGAAGATAAGTATTTCTTTACTTATGATGCTTCTTACTTGTTAGACTTATGGATATGATGATTATGTTTGTTACTTCCCGCATATGTATTTGAGTATATGGATGTTTCTAAGCTCCTTGATGAGATGAGATGTGTAGATCCTTGTTGAGGATCACTTTAAGATGCAGATCTAGAAAGAGATAAAGAGGTATTGGATGAAAAGATGACAAAGTGCTTCAAGTGGCCTATGATTAATAAGTAGGTGCTCAGGTATTTGAATACTACAAGATATGCATGGTATGTTGTGTTTCAACTATTGGCTCGGTAAGCCCTAAGGTATGATGAGAATGACACTTTATTTAATGGATCATACATGCATATAAAAGTGACTTGGATATATGTCTTCTATGATGAAATTATGCACTTGGTGTTGAACATTTTGACCTTCTTGAATTCTATGAGGCTATCTAATGTTGATACTTTGATACACTTGATGTTTTTCTATCATCTATGATCTATCCATTGGACATCTTGATCCTATAAAGAAGGCTAGCACCGTGGATTTAGTAAATGATACTCTTGATACTTTGCACGATGGATTTTATTGACTCCTATACATGAGTCTGATGGTAATGCTTGCGATCAACATGATGAAAGCATATGGAAAGAGTGATTGACACTCTTGTTGTTTTGATAAAGCTTTATTGAAAGACCTAATTTGATCTCATTAGTCATGATAACCTTGATATACAAGTGTAAGATTGATATTCTAGACCTCTTACTGCATGTGGTCTTGTCTTGATGGCATATGGTTAAACTGGATGCAATAACCCGATGAAATTATGAGATCTGTTGCTTTGAGTCTAACCTTTGATGAAATATTGATGTCATGATGATGATAGTCATATGTTTATGACCTAAAAGTTCTGTTGTTCCATGAATCTAGTAAATACATGTTGATTACATGAATGAAGGTGAAAGATGCAGATCCTTAGTCAAATGGAGAATCTCTTCTCAAGATTCTTACCCTTATTACTATTTTTATTCTATGCCATTGAAGTATGATTTATGTGTATACGACAGTATTGATCTACAACAGTCTTAGATATGAAGCCCTTACAAAATTAGGGTTTCTTCTCCAAAAACAATCACAAATCTAGGAAATTCCTTCCTTGGATGCACACATACTAAGGCATAGACAACATCCATGCAACTAAAGTCGCTCTCATGATAACCTGAAGAGAGCGACCAGGGGTTTGACTATCGTTGACCACCATTTGAAGCTTTCTAAATTTGTCTGAACTCTGAATCATGATGTCCCTGACATATTCTACCATTGTTAACCGATTTATGAAGTTGTTGAGTTAAATTGTTGATCATATAATGAAGTATTATGCATGAAATCATATGGTCACATGGAAGACGTCAGATCCACATATGTGTTGTAGATGGCTACATCTACTAGTAGGAATGTTTTCCATAACATGAACACGAAAATTGAACTTGTGTTTGTAGGTGACTGGGACATACATATAGATATGACACTAGGTTTGTGTTACAAGAGGTTGGCATGATTTGGCATTACTGGTATATATGAAAAGTGTTTTGTCATGATGCTTGACAATAACTTTGAATTGATGTGATAAAAATTTGGACTTGACCTAATGCCTAGTGATCTGATTTGACGATTGTTGGTTTGCCTTGATATTGATACTATGTGGGCATGATGACTTATGTGGGTATTCATACATTGGCCTCCTTATTCTTAGCACAATGGTTGAAATAATGATAGTTGTGATTCAACATGAAAGTGGAAATTGCATGAATAATCCTTGGGGTATGCATTTGCACCCACTGACAGAAATGTTTGGTTTTATGATTATGAGAATGACTTAATCAAATTTGGATTGATAATGCATGGTTGACAACTTGTTGGAGTCATGATTTGATATGAGCTCCACCTGTCTCCTTGTTGAAAGAATTGATAATGTGATATTGATGACTTTGATAATGGTCGTGATATGGATTCTAAACTCTAATGAGTTGACTTTGTTGTTGATGGTACAACATTGAGTAATGTAAGGATGACTATGTTGGCTTAGCAAGGCATTATTCTTAGAGCATTGCAATCTAGATATGTCTATATTTGTCAGTTATTTGATGAAGTCAGGCTAATGAGTCCCAAGGTATGGTTTTGGTTTTATATCCTAATGATCTACTTGTGACAAGTGATGAGCCTATGATGATCTAAATTAGAGGGAGATGGCTTATGAAGCCTGAAATGATGTATCATGGCATGATGAATCGATTTCTGGAATTTGGGAAAGAAACTCCATATTGCAAAGCTATTGGAAAATGTTTTTGAATAATGAAAGGCAAATCCTTGGATACTCTTATTTGAAGTTCAAGATGTTGTTGAACTTGACATGACATCTGACGATTGATTGAAGCATTGATGTTCAATTTTTGAACATCTGTATATATATGATGTGCATAAACCTGACTAAATGATTGAGTTGATTCATTCACATAGAGTTTCCATTGAGCATGCTTTGAAATATCTGCATTAGGTGTTCTATTTTGAGAATGAGATATCTTTCCTATGATATGTGTCTGCATAGATGTGTTGTTAATATTTTATATTGTTATTGATAAGCACATTTGGATGCTGCTTTAGTATAAGATTTGCCATGATATCTTAGATGAGAGGTCCATAGTATGACCGAAGTTGATCATGATGTTGCTGGCATGGATAGATGAGAGAGCTTCATGAGCATGGTCTAGATACATTATGATTATTTGATTGGTAGTAAGTCCCATATTTATAGCTGGGACCAAGATACTCCCATACAATTGAGACAATGCAACTGTTCGAAACAAGCTTAGGCTTATGGTTGTCACCTCCTTTAGAGGGAGGATGATTATGGTATCATTTTGTGATTTATATGATTATATATGATCTAACATGATTTTATGTTCTGTATGAATAAGAAACAACTGCTATTGAGACAAGAAAATGCCAAATTCGAGTATGATGAGAAAAACGCTAATCGAGGATACTAAGCCAACTCTTCCCCCTTGTTTGAGCTCCCAGGGTGAGGAATTGAGGGATAAGGGATCCTGGGGTTGAGGGAACTATGTACAATAGGGCGTTACCCTATATGTCTCTGGACCGTAGGGAGTTACCCCTATCTGTTACCCATAAGGTTGGAGTTGTAGCTCACCCTATCATGGTCTTAGCAGAGTATACCCCAGTTGGCATCATACCCACAAGCAGGGTTTGTTGGGAATATCACTCCTCATCTGGCAAACGAGTTGAGGGTATGCTTGGGGGTGTACAACCCAAGGCGATTATGATGTAGGTGTTCTACCACATGACTATTCTGTGTGATCGATGGGAAGATCAGTAGGCAATATGATGGGTTAAGATGACTCGATATGATTCTGGGTTGAGGGTAAAGCTCCTCGTTAAAATTCCAGGGTCAAGAGTGTACTCCCCTGTGTGATCAAGGGTCGAGGGTTTACTCCCCTGTGTGATTATTTATCCTATTGCTTGGTATGGGTGGAATCTATTGCTCCCCGTTGTGATTCCAGTTTGAGATGAGCTACCTGATTATATGCTCTCTGATGATGATTGATGATGATGCAAGTAGTAGCCCGTTGGTAGAGATTCCAGATAGTAGCATGATGGATAGAGGGTGGTAGCTTGAACTCCCCTCCAGTATCAAATTCTTCTTCTTCTAGATCCAATAATGTTCAACATATGAGCAGGAACAATCAAGAGATAAGCAGGAATAAGCAAAGGATAGATCAAGATGTACAATGATGATTTATGATGATGAGATACTTGAGATAGACATGGCATGATGACTACATGATATATATGATCCATGATGATATGTGATGACACTTGAAGACTCCAGAATGGCATATTGTTCGATGGACAAATATTAGCAGGTTGAATTCTCCTTAGCTGAGAGGGAGTGTTAATTTTTGCAACTGCGGTCAAATTCCACCTTGGACAATTAAAATGACCAAGATAATGATTTCATTAGATTCATCTTTTCGAGATGACCAAAATAAACATAAACATCACCCAATTTGGTCAAGCGGAAGTTGAGTTATGAATTATTTTATTCATACATGTAGTATGGAATGGGTCAACCCTAACCACATGAGTGACTGCTTGGGTTAGTCTTAACCCCAAGTGAACCCTCAGGAAAACCTACAAATAGAAGAGACCTCAAGATCATTTGGACACATCTTCTCTTCTCTTTTGTCTTGGTTCGCACAGGTTTGAAGGAAGGAGTTCACTCAAGGATCCGAGATCACAGGCGAAAGGTTCACTCTGGGTTAGGGTCTTCTGGATCTCAGTTGCTTGCACAAAACATGGAATTATGGTCCCTGGTCACTAGCACATAAGCCTATGAGAGCAACTATAGACCCTTGGACGCTGGTAAAAAGGCTTATCGGAGCAACTCTAGGTTTAGAGGCAGATCAGAAGGTTCTGATCCCCGGTCGCTCGCACAGAGTAGTCTTAGGAGCGACTAAGACATCAGGGTCACTCGTACAACAAAAATAAGGAAGAGACTCTGAGTTTTAGTTGTATTATGCCATAGTTACATGCATGAAGGCTTCCTGAGAGCGACTTTGCAGTCACAATCAGTTGCATACAATATTCAAGAGAGTGGCCCAGGAGTTTCGGTCGCACACAGATAGTTTGGATGAGAGCGACCTGAGTTCATATCTAGGTTTGACACCTTGGCTTTAGTTGACTTCAGTGATCAGGTAGATCTAGGTTTCTCTCTACTGTTATACAGATCTGTAGATCTGATTTGTTAGTTTCCACTGCAAACATATGTATTGGGCTCATTGACAATGACAATAGTACTCAGCAGTGTTCGACACAATGACAACATTATACAACAGTTGACATCAATTTGTGACAACACATTACAACCATCAGGGTTCTAATTCCTAGCACGATTAGATCTGTTTCATATATTATTGTTTTGCTGCATAGACAAAGTTATGGATCATTGTACTCTCTTTTGCTGCGTCATTTGATGATGATCTAAGAAGAAGAAGATTTACAAGGGTTTTCCCCATAATTGGTTTTTCCCTGGTCTTGGACCAATCCTGGTGTCTCTATATGTGTGCATGATTTTCTTTTACTATTCCTTTTATATTCCACTGCATTGATGATGTTGGTGATGTTGTTTCTTTCTATGTAATTGCATATGCTGATGTATAATGGTGTAGATCTGAATAATGCAATGATGATATGGGGTGGAATTAATGTATTAATGACGAAATGCAACTATCATATCAAAGAACAATGATGCCGTAAGAAAATTTAACACAAAAAATAACAATAGGCAACTTAACATTGTTGTTATAACATAGATGAACAAGAGGAAGGAAAGGAGGGGAATTGATGCAGAGGGCTGGACAAAACATAAAATCCTAAGCAACAATATCCAATAGAAATATGGAAGAGTGAGGAGATGAAAATGCAGAAAGAGTGGAGCGTGAATTAAGGTCTCAAACTCTATGCCTCATGAATACATTTGTCACCAAACAACAATAAGTAAATCTATGCACATACAGGTATTGTAGGCTATTAAATAACACAAGTAAATATGTAGTTAACACATGTACTTTTTACTACTTAGCAGTAAACATACAACCATAAGGAGAGTGATACCAACAACTTCATTACACTATTTCAGAGGAGGAAAGACATACATGAAGTGATAAACAAAGGGGAAACATATTGCGCATTGCTCTGATTGGAATCAACAAAATAGTTTCATTAATCCTTGAAGATGGAGTCCAAATCACCAGTCTATTACATTTAGCAATTGTGTCAGCCCAAGGACCTCATGAACAAGAAAATTGAACCAAAGTGGAACCACAAAATTCGAGCCTCTTGGGTGCAGAATTACATAACCTTTGTGAAGGAGAGGGGGAGTGTTGGCTTAATGGGTCCTGACCCAGGTTTAGAGTTAATTGCGCCAAACAAAACCCCACACTACTGGCCCTTTCGGAATCAACCCGTGTAGCGCAGGCTGAAGTCTCACCTGAAGCAGTTGGGGGGATGTTGGAACCAAGTTTTTGCATCCAGAGATCAGTGTGATGTTTTTTTATTGCCCTAGATCTGCCTTCGCACAGATTTATAAGCCCTTAGGGCTCAGTACTACAACTTCCTTTAAACAGCTTCTAGACCTTCGCGAAGGTCTACGATAGGTGTTGTTGGACCCTTAACAGATGAATCATCCACTTACATGCACCATAAAACAACCCTAGATCTGATTCACACAGATCTACTTAAGTATTCAATAAACATAACATAATGTATTATAATCTTTGCGTAAGTACCTAATATGCATTGCGTACAATTAATAAGAATTATCCAATAGAGTCGCGCATCAATACATCATTATTTCATAAATATGTTATTCCATCACAATATATACTGCAAACATAAACAACAAAAGTAAACAGATAAACACATGAATCTTTTCAACAGTCTTCTTTATTGATCTTCAATATGAGGTAACAGACTCAAAACTGCCCTGCACACTTAGCTGCAGAGCTCTGCGCACTCAGCTTTGGACTCTACTCTATGCCTCTACACACTTAATTATGGATCCTTTTCCCTTCTATCTACCCACTGTTTACTTTCCCTTTTCCTTAGACGTAGACATAAGCATTCCTTTTACTCTCTTAATACACACCTATTTATAGCTTTTTACATACAATCCCATGGTCTGCGGACCATGGGTGGATCTCAAAACCGACTTGACTTTACAAAGACAAGGGGCTAAAACTTCTTTTGGCTTCTAACTATCTACGTGCTCCGCATCCACAAATTGCGGAAATTTTACATCTTTTTACCAAAATTTACATAAATACTTGGGTTTTTAACCCCAAAACTAACTTAGGGGACCCCATCCCAACAGGCCCCCAACACAAAGGTCGTGACTCGCCCTTGAGTCACTCAGATGACGTGGTGATCTTGCTACGAAGATCCCCCAGGTCCACCTGCACGACAGCTACCTCGGCAGCGTTCTGCATAGCTGCTTGCTTGAATTCTTCGACGAGCTGCTTTGTAGCTGGTCCTTCCGCGGCCAACTTCATCTTTTGCTGTGTTTGCTGCAAGCCTGTCAGCTTCTCCTGAATTTTGGTTGAGACTTGGTAAGCTTATTCTAACCAAGCTCCCAACCTGGCCTTACGCATGGCCTCCTTTTTCTGAGCTTCTTCTACATGTGCGAGGAGCTGCTTCCCCTCTTGCAACTTGGCGAGGCGCTGTGCTGTAGCAATTGAGCGCACCGTCGCCCTGACCTTGTCGTACTACTTCTGGAGCTTGCGAATCTTTGTATTCAATATCTCCAAGTTTGGGTCTTCTTGCAGAGTCGTGATCAACTCCATCGCCTGTTCAAACAAGGTCGTGCAGTCAACCACTGCGGCATCCAAAGTGGCTATCCCTTCCTTAATGGCAGCTCCACACTGCTCCCTGACCTCGAGCAGAGTCATAGGTTGTAATTTGAGTTGTAGCTCTGTGATCTTCATATTGACTTAGAATTGAACTCACTCAACTTCCTCCTTTTCCTCGCACACTCTTGCAGCTAATTTTCAGATCTTGGCTTTTCGCTGTGCGTCCTCTTAGATGTCAGAGTTCTGACACTATTCTGCACGCCTCTGCTACCGCAGCCTCCAGCCTGGAACTCTGTGCCTGAATTGTTTATTTTTTCTTTAATTCTTGTGTCTTCTAGCGAACATTTGTTCTTTGTTCACCCTGTATCCGCTGATCAAATTGAGAGCGCACTACTCCCAAGCTCTCAATTTCTCCTTCACCCCTGCTTGCTGTGCATGAAGAAATTCATTGGGGAGCGCTGCAGTGTTCAACACAATGTCCTTAAGGGTACTTAATATGTCTCGATCATCAGCCGATTCTGTGCGTAGGGACCCTTCTGGTAAAGCAACTGTGCGAAGGTCCAATGTCCTTACCAATTCTGCAACCTAACTTGTCCTCGGTGCCAGGCTCACTCTTGTTGCACTCGCTTGACCTGCGCCCACCTGTATCCTACTAGTTTGGATTTGCAGTTTGTGTAGATCCTTCTAGACGCTCCCCAGCATCTGCATGTACTATTGCTCGAACAATTCAGTTGTAGTATCCCGGACTTTGTCGCCGATATCATCGAGATCACCCTCCGTCAAGATCATGGGATCAACTTGCGTTTTTTCCGAATTTTGCTTCTTGTGGGGACCCTCCCACTGCTCTTGTCCACACTTCCTTAGCTGAAATGGGGTGCTTTTCCCCTCATCTCCTTCGCCGCCCTATTCATATTGTTCTTCCTTCTCTATCGCAGGCGAATGGGATTTACTACTTCTCTGTGATTCACGCTACTCTTGCTTGACCTACTCCTTAGCAGCACACTCCTTTTCCATTCGAGCCTTCTCTGCGGCTTCCTTCTTCCGCCGCACAACCAACTTCTATGCAGCCTACTTTTTTACATCCTTCCTTTTCTTTTCATCTGAGCTACCCACGCCCTTACTAGTTCCAGCATCCAAATCTGATAGGGCGCCCTTTCTTCTAGCCATCGCTTGATGACCTCCTCTATGCCATGATCTATGACCAAGTATGGTAAATCATAACATTTCTGCTGCGGGTCCTTTCGTGCCTGAATATAGCCGTGGTGGAAGTCTGCTTTGAACGCGACATACGCTGACAACTACTCGTACAAGGTTGGGTACAACCTTGGCCATGGATTGATGGCCGTGCGGAGACAAATTTCCATCAAGACCCAAAAGATCTTTGTTTCTGTGACGCGTGCGGGGTCCTTCGTGGCCCGGAGGGAGGCAAACTGCACGACCTTTGGCAATCCTTCCTTCAATGGAGGAAACTGGTTGTCCTTCGGCAGCTCCCATGCAACTAGCATGATGGAGAGAAGCAACCATAGATAGTGGAATGACTTGGTCTCATCTTGAACCTCATGGCAATTCGCAAGGAATTCACGCAGTGTGCAATTAAAGGGACCATGGGCGCCGGAACCTCGTCCGCGCGACACTTCCTCATTACCTTTCCTGTCGGTATTTGGGTGGAAATCTACACCACGGGGTCATTGATAGATGTGATTGAATAGCCACGCGACCTTTTCACAAGCGCAAACTCCTTTTTCATCTTATCTGCCAAATCTTTTTCTCCTGCCTTTCCGTCAAACTCCTTGATCGGATTCAAGCCCTCATGTGGTAGGTGCATGATCCTATGGATGAGCATCTCAATGATGGGTATAGGCCCTCCTAGACATAAGCACCCATCGTGGACTAGAGTAAGCAACTGATGAACACAGGTCATGTTGATAGTAGTGTGATGATATTGGGGCACCCACAACAGGTTCAACAACCCAGAATTCTCCACTCTGTGGATCCATTCCACCATTTCTAGCTCGGTGACACCTGAGTTCGGGTAATAGAAACACTTCATATAATTTGCTATTGCAAGGTGAGGGAACCGCTCATGGTCTGCAGGGTCCCAATCTTGCATCTTCAGCATGGAGATCCGTGCAAGGCGTGGACCTTCAAGGGGACCTACTTCGGCAGCAGAGGTGTAGAGATGACAAACTTATCAGAGTCTGGGTCCTTGGTGACCTTTGTTTTCCCCTTGCATGGAGGGATATAGTCTAGAAACTTTGAAATGGGCTCCATTCCCTCAACGTCTATATCCTCGGTGCGCTATCCTTCCTCGGCTTCCAAATCGGCTACTTATCTTTCTTCTACTTTTGAGTTGCAGAATGTTTCCTAGGTGACTCGCGCACCGACACCGGCTTCTTTTGTTTATCCTTCTTCGGCTTCTAGGTTTCTCCAATAAGTGTATGCTTTGGCCTAGGCGACCTCGGCGCCGTCGACACTGGAGGCAAAGCTTCCATACTCACCACCTCTGGAGCAGATCCTTTAGACATGACATCTCCCCCATTGCTCATAGTCTTAGCAAGGCTTGGTATTGACATGGTGTTAAGGATGAACTTCTTATTCAACTCTGGTAAATTGGAAAATGCAGGGCTTGCGACCAAATCCTCAAAGAACGAGTGGTTCATAAGCAACAAACAACACAACTCAAAAAATCTAAGTGTACAAAGTGTTCTTTGTTCTCTGTTGGACCAACACACGTAATTTATAGGGGTTTTTGAATTCAAATCCGACCGTTTCCCCCAAAATTCGATCATTAATGTCGTTTTGGTGGCATATCTTCAAAGATTTTGGCCTTAAATGTCGCCAGCCCGCTCCTCTTAACCCTCTTATGTCTGTCAAATCATGAACAATGACTCCAACAGTCACTTTCCCGCTGTGCTGAGCGACATCTCCCTTCATAGTGTAGCTCCCTTTGCACAACTTCTTATACTGTAACTTCACCATTTTCCACGCAGTCCTGCAATCCTGGCAGTGTAGTTTATATTCCCGTGCTCCCTTACAACTGCCTGGAGCACTAATATTGTTTGGCCATCATGTAGTCATTGGGACAAGTCCCCCATATATGGCTTCAGTCGACTTCCATTCACCCTTCCCCGAAAAGGTTCTCCATTCATCTTCGCGAGCTGAACTGCACCTCCATCTGTAATCTCTTTGATAACATATGGCCTAAGCCAGTGCATCTGAAATTTCCCTGGAAATTTAGTGAACTTGATATCGTATAACAATACCAAATCATTTACCTTGAACATGCACAACTTGATGTGCCTTTTCACGTTCTTTCTGTACTTGCTGATGGAATCCAGCCCATAATTTGTCTTCTTCAAGCTCCATTAGTTGTGCGATCCTCCAAGGCTTCACAATCTGCCATACCTATGAAAGATGCTATGTGTAGACTAGGCACAATATATTCCATAGGCATCACAACTTCTACGCCATAGACCAATCTAAAAGGTGTCTGTCCTGTCAGCATTTTTCAAGTAGTCCTGTACGCCCATAGCACCAAGGGTACATGCACATCCCAATCATTCCATTGTGCATTACAAATCTTCGTCAGCGCATTCTCCAAAATCTTATTAAAGGCTTCAAATGTACCATTAGCCCGAGGATGATACGGTGTGCTCTTCTGATGATAAACCTGGAACTCTTCAGTCAACGCGCTGATCATTTCATTTAGGAAGTGCGTACCCCGATCACTCATCAACACTTTTGGGTAGCCAAATCTGGTTAACACATACTCAAACAAGAACTTCACTATTGTAGCCCCTGTACAATCCTTCACCGACTATTCCTCCACCCATCTGGTTAGATATTTCGTTGCGATGATGATATAGCACGCACCTATCTTCTTTCCTGGGGGGTGAATGGGCCCAACTAAATCAATTGCCCTTTTTTCAAATGGCTGCAACGATACTTGAGGATTCAGTGGTAGCTCATCCCTCTGTGATGGTCTGCCTGTTCGTTGACATGCATTGCATGCCATACAATATGCTTTAGAATCTTTATGCAGCGTAGGCCACCATAAGCTTGCGCGCAAAATCTTCTGCGTTGTCGTCTTTCCTGCATAATGTTCTCCCGCAGCCCCCCCATGAGCTTCAAGGAGGATGATATTTCATTCAAAATCTGGCACATATCGTCACAATATCTCATCTGTGCGCATCTTACACAAATGTCCTGCAATCACTGAGAAGTCTGCCGCGCTCACTACTAACTCCTTCTTCTATGGAATCGTATACCCTTCTGGTGCCGTTCCTGTGGTAAAAAACTGAATAATATTTGCAAAGTGGTTATCTACTATGCGTACCACAAAGAGCTACGCATCGGGAAACCCTTCCTCCAAATTAGTAGGCTCCTCTCCTGTCTCGATCCACGACAGTTGGCCAGGTCTTGCATTCAACCTTCTTGGCTTCACAATCACCTCGAAGGCATACTCCTGGAATAGCATTAACCATCGACAAATCTCCCCCCTCAACACAAGCTTATTGAGCAGGTATTTTAAGGTAGAATGATCTGTGTACATTTTGAAATGCCCCCCCTAACAAGTAGTGCCTAAACTTTTGAAGTGTGTATACCATAGCCAATCCTTCGCGCTCTGTTGTTGAGTAATTCTTCTTAGCCTTTGATAATTTCCTGCTCGCGAAGGCTATAGGGTGATCCATATCTCCCTCACCAGCCCGTGTTAGCAATGCTCCCAATGCAATGCAAGAGGCATTGACATGTACATGGAATTCCTTTTCCAATTCGGGGAGACCAAAATTGGCACGGTAACCATCTTCTCCTTCAATACATCCAAACTGTGTTGAAATTCTTCATCCCAACATAATGTAACATCCTTTTTCAACAATTTCTCCATGGGCGTGGTAATCTGAGCATAAGCCTTGATGAACTTTCTATAATATATTGTATGTCCAAGCATTGCACGTAGCTGTTTGACACTTCTTGGGGCCTCCAAATTTATTATCACTGCGATCTTAGCAAGGTCCACCATCAACCCTTGCTTGCACACCACATGAACCAGCAAGATCCCAAAGGGGACATAGAATAGACACTTCTTTAGGTTCAACGCGATTTGATATCTATGGCATGTATCCAACATCAGGTGCAGACTTGCTACATGGTTCTTTACGAGACCGAACACCGTCCAGTCATCAAAATACACCTCCAAGAACTTATGAGTAAACTCCTTAAATGCTACTATAACTACGCGAGAGAATATGGTAGGCGCATTCTTAAGTCTAAACAGCATGACAGTATACTGAAAACAACCCCATTCAGTCACGAAGGTGGCTTTGCTCCTATCCTCTGGCGTGATCTTAATCTTATGGTACCCCTAAAATCCATCAGTGAACGAGTAGGCCTCCTATCCTCCAACGTTGTCCAATACCTCATCAGTAAATGGTGTCGGAAAAGGATCATGGATGCAGGCATCATTAAGCTTCCTTAGATCTATGAAAATCCTTATTTCTCCCTTCTGTTTCTTCTCTTGAACCACCATCAAGCTCACCCAGTCAGATTCTTCCATCGATTTTATGATTCCTGCTTCTAACATCTTATCCAACTCCAAGCGGACCTTTTCCTTGTATTTGGGATTAAGGCGATACGACCTCTTCTTAATAGGCTTCGTGTCCAGTTTCAAAGTGATTTTCATCACACCCAAGTCACCTATGATGCCCTTCAGGTCCGAAAACTTGGTAGGAAAAATATCCTGGTACTCGCGGAGTAACTCAACAACTTTATCCACTATGGCATCATCCTAGTAGTCTCCAATCTTCGCAAATTTTGGCTCTGCTTCAGTACCAATGTTTACTTGCTTGGTTTTCAATGGCGCGGTGATGTCTAGGTTTTTTATTTGCGTACCTTTGATCGCGTGATGGCCTTCTACCTCTGGAATATTGATATTTCTTGGATATTCATCCTCCCCCTCAGTGGTCACATTATAGCATTCCAGTGCATGGCGTAGTTGGGTGCTCCAACCCAGTTGAACCAACTCCAAAGGATCTTGCGGAATTCTAAAGATCGCTGCCTTAATATCCTATAAATATTCATCAATGCATTCGAACCCATCTTCAAAACTAAAGGTCATTAAGAATCCCTCCCTTAATATATCCCACTCCTTGGTGCCATGGCAGAGCTTTGTTTCCAGATACCAGTTCATAGGGATTGTATCCAAAGTCTGATAGAACAAGTGCACCCACTTCGGTTGCGGATCTGTTTCATAAACTTTAGTCCATTTCACTAAATGACCGCCCAGATCATTCCTCTCATCGTATTTCTCAGTCAGTTGAACTTTTGGACGACCAAATCGCAACCTCATTATCCTCATGTAATATCGCCATCTATCAAAGCTATCATTGTGCGTACCCCACCATCGTGTGAGCTTAGTGCGCAGTGCCAAATCCAACGCTTGGAATCGGTGGTCCTCAGGGAATTATCGTTCACAGGCATTCAAAAACTTATCCACGTTAGTTAAACCATCATAATAGGGTAAATTTCTTACCTCCGATGACACACAACACAATGATTTAGTCATCATGTTGCAACGCAGCGTAGATACTTCATGCAGCCTATTCTGCCAATGCTCCAATTCTTCATCTAAATCCGAGGTACAGGAACTTTCCTAGTCCCATGCAATCCATCCATCAGCTATTGGATTAATCTAGTCTTGATCTCACGCAGTTATTTTGTAGATTTGATCCAAGTCATCATCACTTTCTTGGTAATCACGGACCGGTTCAGTATAGCGTGGTCCTTCTGTAGGGTCTAATGTTACTACAACCCGAAGCGATTTCCTCTCAAACGACATCATCCTCTTCTTTAATTTGATGAATCCATTCATATCAATGGCCCAGTCAATTCCAAGGAGTGCGGGGTATGGGTTGTTGTCATCGACATTATCTATTACTTCAAAATCAGCCAGCACGCTCGCACCTTCTATATCTATGTTGACTCCATGTAGTCATCTCATAGGGATGATCTTCTGTTGGTTTTCCATTCTAAGATGGATTAGAGACCATTGTAGCGTAGGTCTCCCCATTCTCTCCCATGTTTGTTTAGGCAAAACATTCGCGTCAGACCCGAGATCCAAAATAACCTGGTCCATCTCATAATCTCATATCTGCATGGTGAGCCTCATCTCGCGCCTTGTTCTTGCCTTATGTTTGCCAATTTTTCTTACTATGCAGTGTCCATCAGGAGCGTTTTCTTTACCAGCACACTTGTTTATCAACTCCTGCATACCTTTCACAGCCTTGCTATCACGCAGAAGTTTCATGCAGGTTTCCAGGAACGTGGTAAGTACAGAGGGGTCAACCTCTGTAGGTGTGCTGGTTTCTGGTACTTTGCTCTGGCTTCCTGAGGTAGATGCCTCAACAAAGATTTTCTTGGCTTCCATAAATGTTTCCTTCATGCACTCTAGATCGAACCCAACTTCCTTCTCTAGGGCCTTGCAAACCCATCCGTCCTCTTCAGGTTGTTTTCCCTTATCATCCCCAGTTGTTATTCCACTTCTCAACACGATATTCACATTCGGATCTTCCTCGTGGGGCTCAAATCTCATCATTTGTAAGTTTTGCGTAGGTTGCTGAGGCTGTGCCTTCTTCTCCTGCATCTTAGCTATTAGCACAGGGCATTCTTTTATAGTGTGGTCAAACTGGCTACAGTATTGACAGGACGGGCGTGTCTAATTCTGATACTCCTGCGCGTAGTTCTTTGGGCGTCCCAAAGTTATAGCAAATAACCTGTCCATGAACTCTACCAGGTCCTCCTCCTCCTCGACCCCATCCTCTTCCTTGATAACCTCCACGTGCTCCTCCTGTGCCTTGATCTAGAGGCCGAGTTTCTACTTGCATTCGGTAGGCAGTCATCCTTTCCATCATTAATTCATAGTTATGACAGTGGCGCTCATCGTGGCCCACTGATGTGCAGAAATCACAGATTAACTGTTGTGGTGTATGAACGAACTTTTGCAACAAATGACAATTATGCGTTACATGTTTTCCATCGACCTGATAAATAGTGCACCATAGCGCGGGCCCCACACTCGGTCCTGCTAGAGCTTCTTGCCTCAGGGGAATTAGTCCCCCTCGTAATATAATTTGCGAAGACAAGGCAGTGGTCTTTATCATGCCCCTATCTCTTAAACTTGAGGCACCCGACTTCCTCGCGCACCTCTAGCATAGCCTCCTTCTCTTTTTTCAAGCTCTGCAATTCCAAGCAAAGGTTCTGCAACTGTGAGTGAATTTGTTGAACTCCCAAAGTTGGGTTCTGAATAGGCATCTCATGTTGTCTCATCATGATTTCCAGGGGCTCTACTTGAGTTCCTATCTTCTGTTGTGACAAAGCAATCCTCAGGTGCGACAGAAGCGATGTTATAAACCACTCATACTGTTGACCATCTGTGAGCTGCATATTAGCTTCGTGGATCACACATTTCAGCCTTTGATCTAACTCCCAAGGAATCTCACCAACCCTCATCGTGATTTCCTTAAATCCAACGACTGACTACGAGTCAGACTTAGGCTTACTAAACTCCTTGTTTAAAGCATCCTTAGTATCTGCTAGCGTTGCTAAAGGATGATCAACACAATACTTAATATACCATGTCAGCATGCGATCCTGTAGAGTAGTAACTAAGTGCGCCTTCTTTATGTTGTCATCAGTGATCTGTTGCATGGTCCATACAACATTTGCAACAAACCAAAACTGATATGTATCTTCACTCCCTATACCCTTGAAAATCGACAGCTTTATTGAGTTCGACATGTTGAACTACGGTGGTGGCGGCAACAGTGTGGGCAAAGGTGTATGATGTGGGGGTGAGGGTGGAGGTGGAGGTGGAGTGGATGGATGATGTATTCATGGAAAACCATGTTTTATTAGTTGGACCGTACTCTGTGGTGAGGCATGTGTCGTTCCCTCGTTGTCGCTCGAAGGAGGCCCAATCAATATGCTATATTCAAGGCTTGCTTTTTCTAGATTTCTAAAGATCCGTCGACTTTGCGTAGCTCCAAACATCAAGGAAACGACATAACCCATTTCTCACACAAGAGAATCTTAATCCAGGTATTCAAAGATTTCAAATACTTACCTCGCGACCCCTTGAAGAAGCGTCGCTCTACTTCGCTAGAGCTGACTGAGGTATCAACGACAAACTCTATAACAAATCCTCCTATAATTCGATCGAGTCAGTGGTTAATAGCGCATGCAATCTTTTCTTTAGAAGCTTCCAACCTTTGCACTAGCTCCAAAGTCCACACTATTGGACCGTCAAGCCTCCACCTTCCTTGCTCGTCTGCCAACTTCGCTATCCACTCGTATAGTTCGATCGGGAAGGTGTAGAAGAAAATTTCATGTATTTCTGTGTACAAATATCTGTCCAACCACTGCTCCTTTGACAAGTGCGGATTCCTGTTCTCTTGCGCTGCGAATTCATTAAAAATTCTATCCAACCACTTCTCAATTTTCTTCTTGTTCGGATTCCAGTGATGCGACATCACACATCTCCTTAAGCAGAACCCGATCTCGACAACATAACCATTTGTTGGCTTAGTGGGTCCTGACCCAGGTTCAAAGTTAATTGCACCAAACAAAACCCTACACTAATGGCCCTTCCAAAATCAACCTGCGTAGTGCATGCTAAATTCTCACCCGAAGCAGTATGAGGGGATGCTAGAACCAAGTTTCTGCATCCACAGATCAATGTGATGTATTTTTATTGCTCTAGACCTTCCTTCAAGTAGATCTATAAGCCCCTTGGCTCGGTACTGCAACTTCCTTTAAACGGCCTCTAGACCTTCGTGAAGGTCTACAATAAGTCTTTGCGGACCCTTAACAGATGAATCATCCACTTACGCGCACCATAAAACAACCCTAGATCTGAGTTCGCACAGATCTACTTAAGTATTCAATAAACATAACAAAATGTATTATAATCTTTGCGTAAGTACATAATATTCATTGCATACAATTAATAAGACTTATCCAATAGAGTCACGCATCAATACATCATTATTTCATAAAGATGTTATTCCATCACAGCATATATCACAAACATAAATAACAGAAGTAAACAGATAAACACATGAATCTTTTCAACAATCTTCTTTATTGATCTTCAATATGAGGTTACAGACTCAAAACTGCCCTGCACGCTCAGCTGTAGGGGTCCGCACACTCAATTGCGGACTCTACTCTAGGCCTCCGCGCACTCATCTACCGAGCCTTTTCCCTTCTATCTACCCACTGTTTACTTGCCCTTTTCCTCAAACGTAGACATAAGCATGCCTTTTACTCTCTTAAGACACACTTATTTATAGATTTTTACATACAATCCCATGGTCCGCAGACCATGGGTGGATCTCAAAACCAACTTGAATTTACATAGACAAGGGGCTAAAACCCCTTTTGGCTTCTAACTATCTACGCACTCCGCATCCACAAATTGCGGAGACTTTACATCTTTTTACCAAAATTTACATCAATACTTGGGTTTTTAACCGCAAAACTGACCCAGGGGACCCCATCCCAACATGGAGCTTTGAAAATAGTTACAAAATATCTCAGTCGAGTTCTAGTTGTCTGATCAACTAGCTGTCTCGACGTGCGATGGTCCTCTTGCCTAAAATGATTACAATCAGATTTGATTCCTTCTTTAAAATGCAACAAATTACAAAATATTAAAACATGGGAAAACTAAATGATGGTTGAGCGAATATCTCCATGCCCTGCCTGTGATTACCTCTGATCAGGCCACGTCTTTTCCATGATGCTCTTCTTCAGCTACTCGGTTGATTCACCTATCGCTTTCCTCTTAACCACTTGAACTTCCCACTTTCTAAAGCTAGGAGTGATAAACTATGGTGCCTTGGTGGTGTTCAGGAATCATAGCTGTCGAATCATGCACCTCCTAAATCTTTGTGTCATACTATCCGAGACCAAAATGTCCTGTAATATTACCATAGTGCTATGTGGGAGCTTTTCTTTATCAGAACTTTATTCTTAAAAGACATTATGAAAACAACGATTTCTGACCTGTCGCTTAGCCTTAACGTGCTAAGCCTCGACCCTTCTCCCTTTGTTAACTACTCTGCGCCCCTGGTTCGTTGAGATCTTACAACCATGTACCAACCCCAATATAGGAGCCCCCTTATCAAAACTTTTTCAAGTGCCAACTATTATAAAGTGTTGACATCCTCAACCTCCGATATGCAATATCAAATATGACATCATCACTTCCACATGGAATCTCATGATTGGTGACACGTGTCACCCAGATTTCCCCCCTTAGGTCCCCTCAAAATTCCAAAACTGCCTGCCACGTGTCCTTCCATACCGCCACATCATGCTGATGTCAGATGCCACTTTAGCTTTATCAAAACCAATCATATGATGTCGTGTGTCTTTATCGGACCCAATCATATGTTGCCACATGTAGCTTATCAGAACCAATCATATGCTACCACGTGTCCTACTAGAGGAGAGAGAAAAGGGCCCGTTCACCTTTGGTTTTGCAATGAAATCCTTTGTTAATCCTCATCGATGCTCCCAGACAGTTTTTAACGCTATCAAAACTTCTAACAATATCACAAATTTTTAAAGGTTTTCACTTTCATAAGTTCCAATCCTCCGATTGCTGATGTTCTGATCATCTCCGAGCTCTGATGCTGCCTGCTCCAACGTATTGGACCTCCCACAATGTGGCCATCAATAATGCGATGTGCCGATAATGCGATTTCTGACATCTTCACCTCCGATATTGTGATGCGTTGATAATGCGACCACCGATATTCCTGACCTCTGATATGCGATCTCCGATATTCCGGTATGCCTTCCCAAGGCTTCAATCCTTGAAACTTCATAAGACCATATCTTTTGATCTAGGAGTCCATTTTTGGACTTCCACATATCGTTGGAAAGCTTGTTCATAGAAATTTCTAATTGAAAGGTTCCGATGTAGGCTTTGAGTCATTCTGCTGCTTGGAAAATGACTGCAAAATTCTCTGCTCATTTACTCTTTGGACAACTGAAAACACATTTTGTAGCAAGTAACAACATTGGCTCCAATTGGGGACAGTGGCATGCTAGCAAGGTGCTAAGAACCTACAAAATAATAGCCTTCACCATTGGGCATGGACTCAAAAAATGCATTGAACCTATAAAACTAGAAAATATCCATGCAACTTTATTTGCTGGGAGTCCTTTCTTCATAATACTAAAATGCTGAACTATCACTTCTAGGAAATGGAAATTAAAATATCACATGGTGAGCTTCTTTATGTACAAATCCTACTTATGTACAAGGATCAATTCACCCAAGTGAAGTCAGCCTTCCAATGATACCATCTCAACATTAGAGTACTCGACCTTATGCCACCGTTCTCTAGAAATTCAACAATTAAAACAGGAATGTACCACATAAAATCTTTGGACAAAATTTTTGATATGTTCCCCCAACTCGATAGTTAATGCTCAACTCTTTTAATCTCCTCCATGAACCTTCTAATTGGGTTGTGTTCTTGAAAATCAGTCACTAAAATAGGCATGCACCCCATAAGAACTTTAGACCAAAAATTTGACACATACCTTGGAATTGATGTATACTGTTGCAGGCCAAAGAAAGATGCCATGTAGTCAACTACTAGATCATGGAACTGATGAGAAAAATTTATAGTTGTCTCCCTTTCTTGAATAGTTTCCAGGGAGGAATCTTTCTACAACAAGTAGCCACAAACATTGCTTGGATCTTCAACTTTGGGCTCCTCTTGAAGAAGTTGTTGTTGATCATCTTCTCCCCACTTATTTGTAAGAAAATCCCTTTGAAAGTCTGCAACCATATTATACTCCTCTAAATCATCTGAATCATAGATTGGAGAAGGTTCTTGAACTTGTTCTCCAGGTGAAGGATGTGAATCATAAACTGGAGCCTCCTTGTTAACCTCATGGTGGGCCTCCTCTTTTTGTGCAGCTTCCCATGACTGAGATTGTTGTGGTTCTGCATCGCTCGACTCCCCATCGGAGTCATACACATCATAACAAGGAGAATCATCAAATTCGACATAATAATATCTATGAGGGTCTATTTTTAGCTTAATAATGTCTCCTTCTTCCCTTTCTTGATCACTGGGTGATGCTTCTTGATGCAAGTATATATCTTCTTGGAGTGGAGCCCAAAAAATATATTCAGTAGAATCATTAACCTAAAAAATATTTTCAACATTAAAATGTGCACAACAGTCTTCAAACAGAGCATCAAGTGGATATAATCTTTTGTAAAAAAGATTAAATGCTATGTGAAAGCTCTTTAAGGAAGATATGCTACCACGAGGTATTGTTCTGTACCAGACTCTAGCATTTTCATCTAAAGAATGCATGAACAATTTCATTTTCACATATTCAAAAACAATTCACAGTTGTTCCATGCATTAGTGAAAATCCTTGAGGTGTTGGTTCAACCTTCTATCTGTGTTTCCACTGAATCTAGGCAAAAAGGTATACCATTCATGAACTAAAGGGACATGATGGGGATAACTAGCAATAGAAGAAAAATCCAGTGGGGCAAATTTATTGGCCAATGATCCGGTGGATCAAAATTATGCTCAAAATTAAAAGCGTGCGACAGAGCTCGAAACCTATATGCTTGGATAGATCTCGATCTGAATCCAACGCTACTCGTTTCACTCAAATCTGACATCAGATGCTCCCAGAAACGCTTTCTGATCGAATTGGCAAACATTTTTTTTTTTTGGCAAATGTATAGGTGACTGAGTGGGCCAATGGTAGGCTGCCACATGGCTTCATCTGACTGGTCGAAAAAATAAATAAAAATGTTTGCAGAAATTCTCTGAGGTCGAATTTTTAATTATTGTTGATTGGGTTTTTTTTGTGGCCAATGGTGGAAGGCCACGTGGATGAACCAGAGGTGGCCATGTGTAATCCAAATGGCACACTCAGAGGTGGTCACGTGGCCTCCAAATGGCACACTAAAATTAGTTTGAGGGCCAAACAACACCCCCAATAATCAAATGCATGACCAACTACTAAACAACCAAGGGACAACACCAATGTGCCATGCTTTGTTTCTTGTTATACGTTACAAATATAAATGTATTTAAAATGATGGTAATGCACATTTTGGGAGGGGGTTGGGCTAATCCCTAGCCCCTGGCCACTCCTACACTACAAGAGTGCGGGAAAGGGGCCGAGGGCTAGGGCCTAGCCCAGCCCTCACGGCCGTAGCACAAATGTTTAACGCAAATATATAATCAGGCGCATGACCGTAGTAGGAGTGCAAACACAAATATTGGGGGCTAGCCCTGAACCACATGCCCACACGTTGAAGACCGTGGCGGAAAAGGAGTCGAGGACTAGCCCATGGGGACCAGCCTTGGGTCATATGACCCACAACATGACCAACAACAGGGACTTAAGAGGGGTCCAGCCCAAGGTTTTATTGGGCCTCATATAACCAGGAACACGGGCAAAGGAGGGGGCCAAGCCACAGTCACATACGAGTGCATGGAACTAAGGGCGCGTGCCAAATGGGGGCCAAACATCAGCCCTAAATCTTCAACACCTTTTATGGTCATATGGTCGTCACGTGTCCAATATTTTCAGGACTAGGGGCTCAATGGTGCCCTTAGCGGTCCTACAATTTCGCTCATCGAGTGGGAATTGTGCCAAGTTTTGTGTGTTGGTTCCGCATTTGGGGTGCTCGAGCCAGGTTGAGGCTGAATTGTAGGATGGTTAGTTGCAAAATTTGGGAAAAGGAAGAAACAAGCACAACTTTCTTTTTTTGGCCAAATGAGGTGCAGAAAGAACCAAAATAGGGTTTTTTTACAGTGCTAGATCTATTGGAGATATCAGTTCTGCTATTTGAGCAGTGTAAAGCATGTAAACAAACTTTTGAGAATTTTTAATGAAAGAGACCCTGCATTGGAAATTGGGCTAGGAGATGTAGCCCAAGAGAGGGGTGAACTCCTTTATCATGCTTGTGTTATGTGTTTCAGATATGCTGGTTTTGTCTCTTTTTGGATGTAAAATTTGGTTTAAATTTGCTTGTGTATGTGTTTAGTAAGTTGATCCTCTACCCAAAACACATATAAATTTAACTTGCAAATTGTTTAAAAAATCTTCAAGTTTACACATTTAGATCATTTTTGGTATCAGAGCAACATGTTTTGTGAAGATTTGATTTGTTTGCAAGTGTTTTTCTGATGCTTACAAGGTTGAAGCTCAAGAGAGGAGAAGGAGAATTGGTGGAGCCAATATCTCAAATTATTTCAAGGAGAACAAACACTCCTCAAGTTTCAATAATCATGGCACATGAAGAAGGCCCTGAAGAGATGTTTGAAGATGAGAATACTTTCAGAAAAACATTCTTTAAAATGTCAGAAATGGTTAAGGTTCTGTATGAGGAGAGCAATTCCAGTATGTATGGAGAAATCTCAAAATATCATGCAGGAAAAGGAGACAAGCCTCCCAAAGGGAATGGAGGGAATGGTGACAAACCACCATCTTCACCTCCATCATCATCATCATCTTCATCTTAATCCTCACCTTCAACATTTTCAACCCTTTCAAACACATCCAAATTCCCCAAAGGGTCATGGTAAAAGTCCTTTTCTTAAGCTTGACATTAAATTTGAATTGCCTATGTACAATGGAGAGGTAAATGCAGAGAGATTATACAATTGGATTCGTCGTATTGAATTGTATTGCAAGATACAAAGAATCAAAGATGATGAATCCAAGATTCAACTTGCTTCTCTTAAATTGGAAGGTGAAACACTAATTTGGTGGGAAGAAAAAACTCAATACATGAAGAAACATGGTAAGGTTTTATCCTCTTGGAATGGTTTTGTTGTTGTAATAAGAAGGCATTTTTAACCATTAGCATACATGCAAAAAGATATTATGGATTGGCAAAACTTTAGGCAAGATAAGGGGCAAAATGTGAAATCTTATACTCAAGAATTTAGGAAAAGAGCTTTGATTTTGGGTGTAGATTTGTCCCCACAAGGTATTTTTCTCAAATACATTAGAGGATTGCATAGTTATTTGAGACATACCATTATCATGTTTAACCCTACAAAACTAGATGAAGTTTGTGTTCAGGGAACTCATTTAGAGGCAAGAGGGAAAAATGTTTATGAAGAAACTAGTGAGAGTTCCTTTAACCCTGGAGAAAAAGGAAAAGGTAAGTTCAAATGAAAGGGGAAGAAGAATGTTACTATCAATATGGAGAAAGAGAAACTCACATGTAAACATTGTTCCAAAGAGGGCCATGATGAAGATCATTGTTGGAAACTTCATCCAGAAATGAGACCCAAAAAGTTTAAGAACAAGGAGAAGGAGAAGACAGTTGCAACTACACAACATGATTTAGGTTTAGATTCTGGAGATGAAACAAAGATCACAACCATGGGTTTGAAAGGTAAGGACATTGCAAGTACTAGTTCTTCAAATTGTCTCAATGAAACTCAAGATGAAAAAACAAGAATAGAGCTTTTCCATATTAGAGTTGTTTCAAAACATACCAAGATAGATACACTTTTCGATAATGGTTCACAAGAAAATCTTATCTCAGAAGACATTATCAAGAAGTTGAATTTAGAAACAATTCCTCATCCTAAACCTTATCCTTTAGGTTGGATATGTGACAATGCAAAATTGCATGTGACAAAAAGATGTAAATTGAAATTTGCAATCACTGCAAACTTTTTAGATGAGGTAGAGCTTGATGTAATTCCAATTGATACACTTTTTGATAGTGGTTCACAAGAAAATCTTATCTCAGAAGACATTGTCAAGAAGTTGAATTTAGAAACAATTCCTCATCCTAAACCTTATCCTTTGGGTTGGATATGTGACAATGCAAAATTGCATGTGACAAAAAGATGTAAATTGAAATTTCCAATCACTGCAAACTTTTTAGATGAGGTAGAACTTGATGTAATTCCAATTGATACATGTGGTATTGTTTTGGGAAACCCATATCTATATGATAGGGGATTTATTTTTCATCGTCATGAGAACAAATATCATTTGTTCAAGAATGGGATTGAGTACATTATTAGAGCACACAAGAAGAAGTTGAAAGCATCTCTTGTAAACGCAAGACAAATGAAGAGGATTGTTAATGCTAGTAAGAATTTTGCATTGTTAATGCTAGTAAGAATTTTGCATTGCTAATGATCAAACATGAAGGTGTTGTGGAAAATAAAGCCTTTCAAGGAATTGATTCAAGTTTGAAATATGATTTCATTGATGTTTCTAATTCATGTGATAAGATTTTCAGGAGTCTAACACGTTTCCTCCTAATGAAGGTAAACAAAATGAAGTAAGCTTGCAGTAGCGTGCATCATTGTTGAACATTGGTGTGAACAAGATGCCAATGTTAGAGAGTGCAAAAGTCAAAGAGAAAATGCAAAAGAAAATTGACAAAGAAGACATTAGTTCCAAAACTTCTTCTTGTGGGTTTCATAATGATTTGGCTTTGAAAAGAGATGGTGCATGGCGATGGAGATTACATTTCGTCAAGATTCAAGCCAAGTACAAGGATAGACATGGTAAGCATCGTCATGACAGCAGTGTTCAAGGTAAGAAGAATTTGAGAATTTTTAAGTTTCCTTTGATTGGAGACCGAGGAGGGAATGCGTTTATTCCTTCAAAGGGAGTTTTCTATTCTACATATTTTGGGAAATTGCAACAAGATGTTATCTATGACAGCAAGACAAGGACTCCAAACTCATGGAAAATGATGTGTTTTCATGAACGCAAGGTTAGAATTCTAGCTCTTCCAGAGTGGTATCTCACTGGTGGCTCAGGCCCCCCCGGAAGGGGGCCTTCTTCGCCCTCCACCTAAGCTGCGCAAGAAGAACCCAAAGACAATCCCAGGGAACAGTAAAGCTTCATAGGGTCTTTCTATCTAGGTGCAGGTAGTCCGCATCTTCACAGACATGTCTATTTCACCGAGAATCTCAAAATGACAAATTCAAGCAAAGTTTAGTGGATTGAGACTAGAAGGGTGAGGGATTTGTACCCTCATTTATTTTTTCATTGATAAAGAGATTTTGAAGGTCCAAAAGCTTCCAATGGGGAGGAGTGATCATGTGGATCAAAATAATGATCAAAATTGAAAGTGGGTGACATAACTTGAAACCTGTAAAATTGGATAGATCTTGGTGATCTGAATCCAATGCAACTTGTTTCACTGAAATATGACATTAGATGCTCCAAGAAATGTGTTCTGGTTGAATTGGAAAACAAGTAAAATTTTGGCAAATGGACAGGTGACTGGGTATTTTTGGATCAGTGGCAGGCTGTCACATGGCCTCATCTGATTGCTAAAAATAAAAATAAAATTTGTTTGGAGAAATTCTCCAGTGGCAGGTTGTCATGTGGCCTCCAAGTGGCACACTTAGAGGTGGCCATGTGGCCTCCAAATGGCACACTAAAATTGGTTTGAGGGTCAAACAACACCACCAAGAATCGAACGTATGAGCAACTACCAAACAACCAAGGGCAAACAACAACGTGCCATGCTTTGTTTCTTGTTATACGTTGCAACGTAAATGTATTTAAAATGATAGTAATGTGTATTTGGGGAGGCCCTAGCCCTTGGCCACCCCTGCGCCATAGGACTGCGGGTGGGGGGTCGAGGGCTAGGGCCTAGCCCAACCCTCACGACCGCAACACAAACATTTAACATAAATAAATAACCAGGAGTATGACCTCAGCGGGAGCGCAAACGAAAAGATCAAAAGCTAGCCCCAAACCACATGCCCACACATCAGAGACCATGGAGGAAAAGGAGTCGAGGGCCAACCCCGAACCACATGCCTACAAGTCGAAGACCGTGGCGGAAAAGGAGTCGAGGGCCAACCTAGGTCATATGAAGCATAACGTGACCAACAATATAGAATTAAGAGGGGGCCAACCCAAGGTTTTATTGGGCCTCGTATAACCAGGAGCATGCGTAGAGGAGGGAGATAGCTCATAATCACATGTGAGTGCATGGAACTAAGGGCACCCGCCAAACGAGGGGCATACAATAGCCCTTAAACTTCGACACCTTTTGCGGTCATATGGTCGTCATGTGTCCAGGATTTTTAGGATTGGGGTTTAATGGTGCCCTTAACGATCCTACAATTTCGCTCACCGAGCAAGAATTATGCCAAGTTTTGTGTGTCGGTTCCGCATTTGGGGCGCTCGACCCAAGTTGAGGCCGAATTGTAGGATGGTTAGCTACAAAATTTGGGAAAGGGAAGAAACAAGCATAAATTTCTCAGTTTTTGGCCAAATGAGGTGTAGAAAGAACCAAAATAGGGGTTTTGGACAGTGTTGGATCCATCAAAAACATGAGTTCTACTATTTGTATAGTGTAAAGAATGTAAACACACTTTTGAGCATTTTTAATGAAGGAGGTTTTACATTGGAAGTTGGATCAGGAGATGTAGCCCAAGAGAGGGGTGAAATCCTTTATAATGCTTGTGTTATGTGTTTTAGATATAATGGTTTTGTCTTTGTTTAACTGGAAAATTTGGTTTAAAATTTACTTGTGTATGTGTTTAGTAAGTTGACCTCTACCCAAAACACATATAAATTTAACTTGCAAATTGTTTAAAAAATCTTCAATTTTACACATTCAGATTAGCCAAGAATGCAGGAATGACCATTTTGAAAACCCCTTTAGCTGAGTGATCTCAAGTTCAAATGTAGGTGGAGTTTTCTACTGTTTAGCATCTGAGTGAGTATGAGGCCTCTTGAAAGCCAACATGACCAAATAAGGATATAGAAAATGGAGTCGTCAAGGTGTTTACAAGAAGGTTCAAATAGTGGAGTTGTCAATATGTTTATAATAAGATTGTAATAGTGGAGTCACCAAGGTGAAAGACCTTCAACCCACACTTCCCTTGCTCACTTGACAGAGGGAGTGTAAAAAATGCCGTACCTAGGTGTTAGTATCAGTATTTGCAACCTTTCTCCATTGATCAAACATGCTCTTACAAAGTGATTTTAAGGTGTCAAGGTCAAATTTTGTCATTTCAGTGAGTCTTCAAGTAAAATTTGGTCACTAGGTATTAGGTTTAAGGGTTTGCTTTTACTCCTTCCAAAGTTGTCCAAATGTCGGTCCATGTCACCATTCATATGAGTGTGCCATCATTCAGAAGGTTTTCATCATCATGTCAAGTTCCATTGGGTCATTTTACACCTTGTTCATGCTTCAGTTTGCCTAGGTAAGGTTCATTTCCCTCTCCTACGGTTTTGAAGGCAATTTCTCTTGGATGGTAAAATCATCAACAAAACTTGTATCCTGATGTTCATATACCTTCTTCTATCCATAATGTACCTTATTAAACACTTCCCATCACTAAAATCCCCCAAATTCCTCATTTTCGCACAAACCCTAGTTTCTTGCTACAACTTGGCAATTTTCTAGGCTAGACCTGTGTTTTTCCCTTTTCGACCCCTCCCCTCACTCAATATTTGAAATTCCACTTTCCCTTGCTTCCTAACATCTCTCCCTACTTCCCAAAATTTTTTCAAGAATTTAGAAGCCCCTTATCCCCTTCATTTCGCTTCATTTTGACAAATCCCCTGTTCCACACATCGGGATAGGTTTTACTCCAATGATGTTTCTGAGCAAGAAAAGATGAATTTGGGAAAACTGAGAGATTTTTTTGTCCAAAATAGGCCAAGGAAGAAAAACCTCCTTCACTTTTTACACAGGTGTCATGGTTTTAGAGAAATGTAAAAAATACAGTTGCCTCGGGAGACTTGATGCACCTCTGAAGTGACCATGGGAAAATCAAGTTTTCTCCTAGCTTGGTTGGCCAAATGACTTTATTTATGAGTCAAATGATAACTAGACACAAATTTATTTCCAATGAGCTATCATGAGCTCAATTTGGAGTTGAGGAAGCCCTTCAAAAGTTGACTGCAACAATGCTCTACCTTTAGGCAACCTCATTTGGCACATTTTGACCAGTCTTGGGAGATTTGATTTTTTACAGAGCAAATGAACTCAAAATTGAAAAATTCTAGTTGAGTTGGAAAGTAGACTCAAAGACCTTTCCAACGAGCTATCCTACGCCCAATTTTGACATCGGGAAGGCCTCCAAAAGTCTCCTGAAAAAAGTGCTACGCATAGGGCAGGTTGCGCGGTGCACATAACTGGCGTGGTGCATTGGGCTCAAATTTCCACTGTAAAAATACACTAGCGTAGTGCATAGGGAAGGCGCGGCGCATTGGGCTTGTGGCGTGGCGCATAGAGCTGCCAATCCTGTTTCACTCCAAAACTCTCTCCAATTGCCAAAATTGTTCACGACTCCTATTGTGCATGTAAGCTATGATCTCTCCATTGCTAGTAAAGGAGTTTTTCATAAAGTTTATGGTGATTGTCGAAAGGAAAAATCAAACCCTACATTCTTGAAATTTTCCAAGAAACTGCTACCTCGTAGGCCTAGCCTAGGGTTTTCATTGGTTGTTGTGGCTGCTAAGTACATTTTCCCATTCCTTCACCTTTTCACTCTTTCACTCCTTTTCTCACCTTATTCCCCTATTCCCTAAACTCTCATATTCCTAAAAATCATCTGTCCCTATCACACTTCCCATTTCCCAATTCCTAAAATATAAATTCCCAAACCCTAATCTTATACAAACATACCAACACATCCCAAATTTCTCTAAACTAAAATCTATCCCAAATAGTCCCTTAATTCTCCACTATCTTTCCCTCACCTTAAACCCATCATCCCTATTAAATCCCCCGTTCCTCTACATCCCAAATCACTTATTTCTAAAGTCCTATTTTCCTATCCCTAAACCCTACCATACCCTATTACTCTCTCTTTCCCATACCATTTGCAAAATTCCTAAATACCCAAACCTCACACTCCTAAAACACAATCACGTGACTGTCCTCACATTGCAAACTTCACTTGATTGAACCATATCCTTTCCCTCACTCCATTATACCTACTGTTCCATATTTCTCACAGTCCCTCATTTCCCTTTGGCATATTTGGCACTTGGAGACAGAGACATCAAGTCTTCATTTCTCATTTTCAACAAACCAAACATACATTTGACATACACCTTGCAGCACCATGGAGATGGACACCGACATACCATATGAACAAGACAGTGATTTCCACCACTGAAACTGCATGTACCAGGAGGACACTAAAACGTCGAAAAAGAGGATGAATGATTTAAAATCTTGGCTGAGGCTTCCTTGGCCCATCTCAGCACTTGATAAAGATGAATCAGCCCAAATTTCAAGAAATTTGGAGCAATTTTTGCATTTTGAAAATTTTTTGCACTAAAAAACAGGGTTTTCCTCCCTATGTGTCGCGCCACGTGGCGCGCGCTTCTACTAGGGAGCTCCAAATTACAAAAACTTTGAAAATTAAAAAAACTTTGCATTTCTGGATTTTTCATGAAAAATCATGGTTGCTTGTTCATGGCCAAGAAATTTGGGCAGGTTTTGACCCCTCAAGAGGCCAAAAACACTCAAAAAATGACCTCACTGCCCCTATTTTGACACACAGGAAGCAGTCTTGGGATATTGAAGTTTTGGAGGGGCAAATGACATCCAAATTTAGAAATTCCACTTGGGTTGGAAAGCAGACAAGCAGGGCTTTCCAAAAAGCTATCTTGGGATCAATTTGGACTTCGGGAAGGGCCTCAAATGCAGCTCCAAAGTGGCACGACACATAGAGAATCAAGCGCGGTGCATAGAGGATTTTTGCCTATTTTTCACTGTTCAACTCAGAAATTCGCCCAGTTTTGATTAGTTTTGCTTTTTGATGTTACACTTGACCTTTCATGATGTAATTTGATAACCATGATGTAATATTGGCACATTTTTACTTGTTCTAGAGGATTCATTCACTAAAAAGTGAAAATTAAATGAATGAATCAGTTTCCTAGCATATAGGGGTAAGTTGTTTGACTACCTAGATTTCAGTTCCTTGTTTAGAATTGGTTCAAACAGCTCCTAGAATGATGAGCTCGACCCCTAGAGGCATGGGAAGGAGTTAGGCTTGTCTGTATCATGTAATTTCTCAGTCATTTTCAGGGTTGGATACTTGGGATTGCTTGGCACTTCATTGTACATTTCATTTCTGCAATTTTGGCAAAGGAAAGACCAGGGTTTTGCAGCACTTGTTGGGATCCATGTGGCTCTATGTTTTGATGGTGTTTTTTTTATGTATTTGTAAGTTCACTGATGTTTATGTGTATCATTTCCCTTCTCTTGTCTTTTGCAATTAAACAAATGAGTGATTAAGGTAGAATTCATTGGACTGCTATGCTCTGCCTTGATATTTTGTTTAATTCTACATGTTTTCATTTGTTTGAGGAGAACTCTTGAGACTTTCTTGCCCTCCTTAGCCCCTCACTGGTCTGATCCATCCATTCATTCAATCCAAATCATCAAAAATACTGCCTATCTTGCCCCTACCTGAACTCTGCAAAAATCTGGCCTCATCCCCAGACCCAAAATTTGCCTTTCCCTTTTTCCAACAAAACCCCCAAAAACTCAAATTAAATCCTTACACTTCATACCTAGCCTAAGATTAGTTGTTAAATCAGTCATCTCAGGCCCCCTCTGATTATCTTTTGCTGAGATTGACCCAGAGAGAGCCTTCTCCTGCCCTCGTAGGGCTAGCTACGAGGCTGAGCATGGTTTGATGTGGACCTAGAATCTTACCTTTTCAACTTGAGGTAAATCTAGGCTCTAACACTAGGGAAAAATATTCTGATTCGTTCCTTGGAAACGACACCAAAAAGAGGTTGTAGCTTTTTCTATCTCCTGTCACACAATTGCTTTAGAAGATGTAGAAGCCTCCTAGAGATAACCCCCGGGTTGAGAGAAAGGGGTTAGTGCCTAGGGCATCCAAGAGGAGTGATTTTGAAGATTGTCTATAGGGCTTTCTGTTGCACTCCATATGTTACGTAGTTTGAAAAGAGACAATTCAGGGGCTTGGTTCAATAGTCCTTCATCAAGGTAAACTCAAGCAAACACATAGATCTAAATATTCAGGGGGTAAATATGGTTAATCTCAAAGATACATGTCTTGGTTCTCGTGGCCGACACACAACAATAGGCATCTTAACATTGTTGTTGTAGTATAGATGAACAAGGGGAAGGAAAGGAGGGGTTTGATGTAGAGGGCTGGACAGAACACATTGTAAGCAACAATATCCAACATAAATATGGAAGAGCAAGGAGATCAAAATGCAGAAAGAGTGGAGTGTGAATTAAGGTCTCAAACTCTATGCCTCATGAATACATTTGTCAGCAAACAACAATAAGTATATGTGCACATACGTGTGTTGTAGGCTATTAAGTAACACAAGTAAATATGTAGTTAACATAGGTACTTTTTACTACTTAACAACAAACATACAACCATAAGGAGAGCGATACCAGTAGCTTCATTACACTATTTCGGAGGAGGAATGACACACATGAAGTGATAAACAAAGGGGGAAGACACTGTGTATTGCTCTGGTTGGAATAAAAAAACCAAAGTCATTAATCCTTGAAGATGGAGTCCAAATCACCAATCCATTACATTTAGCAATTGTATTAGCCCAAGGACCTCATGAATAAGCAAATTTAACCAAAGTGGAACCACAAAATTCAAGCCTATTAGGTGCATAATTTCAGAACCTTTGTTATGTGTTTCTTCCTTCTTTTTATAAGGAGAGTGGGAGCTTTGAAACCAGTTACAAAAATCTCAACTGAGCTCCAACTATCTGATCAACTAGATGTCTCGACCTGCGATCGTTCTCCTGCCCAAAATGATTATAATCAGATTTGATTCCTTGTTTAAAATGCAACAAATTACAAAATATCAAAACATGGGAAAAATGAATGATGGCTGAGGGAATATCTCCATGCCATGCCTGTTATTGCCTCCGATCAGGCCACATTTTTGCCATGATTCTCTTCTTTAGATGCTCATCCGATTCGCTTGTCGCTTTCCTCTTAACGCTTGAACTTCCCTCTTTCTAGAGCTCGAAGCAATCAACTGTGGTGGCCTTGGTGGTGTTCAGGAATCATAATTGTTGACTCATCCATCTCTTAACTCCCTGCGTCACACTATCGGAGCCCAATATGTCCTGTAATATTACCATAGTGCTATATCAGAGCTTTGCCTTATCGAAACTTTATTCTTGAAAGACATTACGAAAACAATGAGTTCTGATGCCCTTGGCCCTTTTCCATTGCTCCTTGAAAAGTGTATCCCATAAAACCGATGGTCATGACCTGTCACTTAGCCTTAAGGTGCTAGCCTTCAGACTCCTGCCGGGGGCCCTTCTCCGTTTGTTAAATGCTCTGCGCCTTTGGTTCGTTGAGCTATTACGGCCATGTTCCAATACCAATATCAGAGCCCCCTTATCAAAAAAATTTCAAGTGCCAACTATTATAAAGTGCTGACATCGTCAACCTCTGATATGCGATCTATGATATGATGTCATCACTTCCATGTGGCACCTCATGAGTGGTGAGACGTGTCACCCAGATTTTACCCCTTCGGCCTATTATCACCCCAAGAAACTCTCCTAGGTTGTATATCAGAAATGCTCGGGAACATTGCAGACTCAACAAAAATGTTGGAAAATGGTGGATGAATGAAAGAAATGCTGCATACTCAAGCTAGGTAACCACTTCTAGTATGCTTAACCCCAGACATGGGTGAACATCCCCAGACTACAAGGCTTTATACCACCAATTACTCACAGTTTAAGGAAAATGTGATGATGGAGAATACTGATCACACCAACAGATGCACAGGACCCTGTGATGGCTAGCTGCAACCAGTTAAGAGGTTTGTAAATCTATTTCCTAATGCACAAATAGGATGACAGCTCTCTGGCACTAAAACAATAGAAACCTTCATACACATTCAATAATACTAACTAGATTCTAACACAGAGGTGGGATGACAACCCCTCTAATGCTAAACATCAAGAGCAGATAAAAAATGCATAATAGGCACAACCTGGAACAAGAAGAAGTGGAAAGTGAGCAATTAATAGCAAAAGAAGCTTACATTAGCTGAAAATGAAGACCAGAAGCTGCAGGTATCACAGTAGTTACAGTCTCCAGAAGTTGAAGTTTTTACACCAAAATAACATTCATCAACCTCCTTACATCTTCTTTGTGGGTATATATGGAGGTTGAATACAAAAATCTCTGCTAACCTATGCGTGGAGGGATCATAACTGACCACCAACCACATTTACTATCAGATATGGTCTCTACTGCAAACTGAGTGTTTTAATGAACAAAATGGCCTTTCTGCTGTTCGGCCGTCCTTCTCTGAGCAGGCGGAGTACCATATGGGACAAAGACTCCATAACTGGTGAATGAATTCAACTGCTTGAGGCAGTACTTTCCTTCCTCGGTCGTGTTATCTCTTGAATGCAGTGGGTGAAGTATTAACTGTAGAGTGCTGGAGGACGATCACCTTCATCCCTTGGAAGCGCGGGGCAAGCCAAAAACATGAAAATTGCGTGGAAAACGAATGAGGAGCTAATAACGAATGCCAGCCGTCAGATGGGACTGGCGAACGGCTGCGATCTCATGGTGGGAGGCATAGACAACACCGGGACAACATCAGCCGTCAGATCGTGTAAATGAACGGTGGAGATTGGATTATAGAGGCCATCGGGAGGGAACGCGAATGGAGGATCATGGGCCATCAGATTGTGGGATGGACGATCAGACGGCTATCGGGAGCGCGAGTTGCACAAGCATTAACGAGCGGGAGGAGGGTACGGCGGCGGTAAGCGGTTTTATCGCACCTTTATGAGAATGAGCAGTAATTGTACCGTGGGGCGCGATTGAGTAAAATGGCGCCGCGTGGCGAATGGGACGGCGGGGAAACCACTTTCCCCGCGTGCTAACAGGCGTGAAAGTTCGCAGGGTGGGAGCAATGTATGACGTTGGATTGCGGCGACGGACAATCTGACGGCGGAAAAAAGGTAAAGGGTTAACGGGGGGTGATTTGACCGGGGAAAGCCGCAGGCCGTGGACTTTTCGTTTGCGCGCAGTTATATGGGTTCAACACTATAAGCATCCGGGGCTAAGCTGAAATGGGGCTCGGATGGATTTCGGGGGTTTATGGAGAAAATTCAGAGAAAAACGAAGGAAAACAGGGGTGGCGGGAGTTATAAGAGTATAGATCAAATGAAAAGGGTAAGGGTAAAATGAACTGCTGCGAGCTCCTTAGCAACCAAAACCAGCATTGTCCAACCTGATTTTATCCATCAAATGTTGCAAACTGTAGCAGAGCTAACAAGGCCCACTCAAAACACCAAAACTACCTGCCACATGTCCTTCTTATCGCCATGTCATGCTGACGTCAAATGCCACTATAGCTTTATCGGAACCAATCATATGTTGCCACATGTCTTTATCAAAGCCAATCATATGCTTCCACATGTAGCTTATTGGAACCAATAATATGCCACCACGTGTCCTGCTAGAGGAGAGAGAAATGGTCCCATCCATCTTTGGGTTTAAAATGAAATCATTTGTTAATCCTTATTAGCACTCCCCGACGTTTTTTAATGCTTTCAAAACTTTTAACAATATCACAATTTTTTAAAGTTTGCACTTTCAAAAGTTCTGATCCTTTGATTGCCGATGTTTCGATCTCCTCTAAGCTCCGGCACTACTTTCTCCGATGTATTGGACCTCCACATTGCAACTGCTGATAATGTGATGTGTTGATAATGCGATCTCCGACATCCTGACCTCTGATATTGTGATGCACGAATAATGCGACTGCCGATATTCCTGACCTCCGATATGCGATCTCCGATATTCTGGTATGCCTTCCCAAGGCTTCAATCCTTGAAACTTCAGAAGTCCATATATTTCGATCCAAGAGTCAATTTTTTGACTTCCATATATCGTTGGAAAGCTTGTTTAGAGTACTTTCCAATGGAGAGGGTTTGATGTAGGCTTTGAGTCCTTCTACTGGTTGGAAAATGACTGCAAACGTATTTTCTCATTTACTCTTTGGTCAGTTGAAAACACATTTTGCAGTAAGTAACAACATTACCTATGGTATAAAATTTTGACCTTGTTTCACTACATTTTTTGAGATATGATTTGAGGATGTTAGCATTCTTGAATGCTCTGAAACATGCTTCAAACAAGTTAGCTTGTCATTTTTTCTATAACTTTCTTTCTGAGATGTTTCATATTATGAAATTTGGATGAGATAGAGAAAAGATCTCTAAGTACATATGGTAGAAATTTCAGAACCATACTTGTAAAATTGAATAAGTGTCATGTTGTGAATTTTTTTTCTTGGGAAGAATCCAAAATCAACAAGTTTTGGGAGAAGTAAACTTGGTGAAGGAAGAAGCAACATGCAGACCTAGTGAAGCTCGAAGCAACTGACATACATGGTGAAGGAAAAAGTAGGAAACAGATTTGGTCAAAGAAGAATCAATGAAAAAACATTGTGAATAAGAAAACATACTTAGTGAAGTAAGTTGGTGCCCATGAATATTTGCAATAGAAGGGATTGGTGTCTCATGTAGATTGGTGCCTACAAAACAACAAAGGGGATTGCTGCCTACAAAAAAACATAGGGGATTGATTTCTCATGTAGGTTGGTGCCTACAAAGAAACATAGGGGGTTGGTGTATCTTGTAGGTTGGTACCTACAAAGCAACATAGAGAATTTATGTCTCTTGTAGGTTGGTGCCATCAAATTGATGTAATAGTAGGTTGGTTCCTACAAGATTTTTCATATAAAGAAGTTTTGTGGTTTTTTCCCATAATGGTTTCCATGTTTATCTTGTTCTAGTTGTTTAGTTTATGAGAATTATTTTTTATGATGTTTGGCCAACTTTAAATAAGTAAAAATTGTCATTATGCAAATTCCCTCCCCCCTCCCAAGTATAATTGTGAATTCCATCACACAAAGTATTTTCGTTGGCTAGGAGGGAGGATGCCATAAAGCCATGAACTACGTTGTAACTTTAGATTGTTGAAAGGAGAATTTAGCAACCATTTAATGTTGCTTTTCTCAATTGGGCTTCTAAGGCAAAATCCCTATGTTTATGGTGTGTTTGATTACATTGTTGTGTAAATTTTATATATGTGTAATATGTTGCTTTTATTTATTTTTAATGTGTTGTGTTGATTGTGTTAATCATCGTAAGGAAGAATTCCCAATTGTAGTTCTATTATTTCACTCAGGATTTCAACTTATGTTGGAACTTAGTGAATGCCAAAAACTCTATTGTACCCTCCATTATGAATCTTACTCATGTATTTGGGATCAAAAGGTGTCATGAGATATTCGTTGAAAATTTGTAAGTTTCTAAATTTGATTACAAAGAGCAAAAAAAAGTAAATTGATTAGGAATGTCGATGCTTGAACGACCACACATAATGATCTCCCTTGAGCTCGAGGTTGTACTCACCTTCATCAACTACATTATGCTGTCAAAAATTCAATTGGAGGTAGTGCAGCTATCTAGAGTGTATGCAAGTTGTATAGGTGGTACAATGCTAGGCAGGTCACCTCTCTCATCTCCTTAAGGTTGCATGTGTATGTTTGGAAATTGGATCAGTTATTTGGACTATATGTTGATCTATCAAATGGTTAATGGAAGTATAAAGCTATTTTATTACTCTTACATTCTACTTTGGCATGTTGTGTCTCAATTTGTTAAAGCATGCATTCGTCATACCTTTTGGGATTCTATTATTTTATAATTGTCTCATTCCTACTCTTAGTTATGAATCCTTATGAACGCATTGTATAAGAAAGTATTATTATGACATTGCAATTATTTGTATGTGTGAGAGAGAGAAGAGAGAGAGAGAGCACTTTTTATTGTGTTAAAGATCTAAGGCGAAACATGTTTTTTCTTATTATCAAAGCAATGCATTGTACTTGTTGTTAGTTTGGCCTTAATATTTGTTATAGGTCATTTTCTCGCATCTAATCAAATGGCCTTGAACCCATATAAATCATCATCCATTCACACTTTGCAATCATCCCCTACAAAGCCAAAAACATCTATTTTCCATAAGTTTGAAGAATCTGTTAACAGTGCTAGACCTGCCAACATGTCAAGGGATCTCCCCGGTAAGAAGTCCCAACTAGACCTCAGACCGTTTGGTGTAGGAGTCCCAGCAGTGGGTCGCAAGGTATCGCCTTGATCGCGGTTGCGTGCAAAGGCAAGTAATATGTCCCTATTGATAGCAAGGGTGTGACATGTGCAGCAAGACAAGGAAGGTGTATGAACGGTTCTAACACACGGAAAGTGAGGTGAGTGTGCCCCTTGGAAACCTATGAAAGCATGCGGCTAAGAAGGGAACACATGAGCAAAGATGCATCACAAACTGGAAAGCAAGTAATCTAACAATCCAAAGTGATGGTTAAACCAACAACACATCTCAATAAGATTCATACATACTTATACATAAAGAGTCCATACATGCATGCATAAGCAAAGAGATACATATATCATGAGAGTAAACAAGATAGCTGAAATACAATAACAACATATGCATGAAACATGTTGGCTCTGTTATATTAAGAAGTGAAAGTTCCAATCATACAGTACAACCATTACCAATCACTAGTCTCGATAGCGGGACATTACAATCAATGGTGCCTGCTCCTCCAAAGAGATGTACTAGCTCTACACCGTGGAGAATCCAAGGCTCGTTACAATAATATCCAAGCTTTCTCTAAGATACTCCTATCAGAAGCTTGGCTAACCAAAAGCCCCTATAATGAGTTATGAGGTACTATATATAGTAAAGGGTTGGGTGAACCCTGACATTCCCCTTTCTGACTATTCACCTATCCTCACGACTCTTCAGCTACTCTATGACTGTTACATTCAACTATTGACACTTGAACTTCCACTTGACAAGATGTTACATACAATTTGCACATGTACCCATGTGAGACAAAATAGACTTGAGAAAGTCATGCAAGACATCACTAACACTCAGACTGTTGTGGTAATACCAACTCTTTGACATCCTTGCGATGATCAACAATGGCGAACTGATGCTAATCTTGGTTGTCTGTGATGGTGTCCATGCGCTTAATGGTGACATCCTGCTGAAAACAAACTCTTGGCTCCATTGCATCTGGGTACACTGATATGGATCCTATATCCAACTCATCTGATAACATGTCCATCATCGTCTTGAGTGCATGATCCAGGTGGATCTCTAGACACCAGTGGCATGGAAAAGGCTCAAAATTCAAAGTGGCAGAAAGATGATGAACTTAACATCAGATCGAAGTGCTCATCACCCTAATTCCAATGGTGCGAATGACACTCCAATCCGAGTCCGTATGAAGGAGATAGAGGCAGTCAAAGTTGGGTTGACTTTTTGATGACTGGGAAAGATTAACAAGGAAACAATTTAGAATTTTTTCGGCAGACGAAATCTGGCCAACTCTGGCCAGATTCTGGGCGAAATTGTTGTATGGTTAAAAAGACTCCTTCGGTCAAAAACCAAATTTCCAAAACAACGTGCACTTTGTTTTATTTTAACTATATATATATATATATATATAGGGGGTGGCGAGCCACCAACCCCGCCACCCCAACCCTCAACCCAATCCTTATGTAATTGTGGAGGGGTGGGCCATGACCCCCAACCCCTCCCCCACACCACGGAACTCTCACGGACTGTTGAAACCATCAATGGAGCAGAGTTGGGTGGGCCAGCCCTTGGGGCGTAGACCCAACCCATTCAATACAAACAACGACCATTAAGGCGGGCCGGCCCTTGGGGCGTGTACCCAACCTCAACCACCAGCCTTAATGCATGGAACCAGTCGGAGGCGGGTACGGTGGGCGGGCTGCCCAAGGCGGACCCGACCCAACCAAAATTTTAATTTAAACAAAATTCGTTTATAATGTATAAAAAAAGGAGGAGGCGGGGTTTGATTGCCCGACCTCCTCCATACTAATCGGAGCCTTAACCAACTCAGCCAACCGTCAACTTGGGAAAATCCACCAGTGAATTTTTATTTAAACACAGTTTATTAGTGCGCCCAGGTAGAGGAGGCAGTGCACGCAGTTCGAGGGGAAATTTTGCAGGAGGGGTGAAATTTCACTTTGTTAGAATTTGACAAATTTTATATGGTTTCAGCACTTCTTGACGCCACAAACGCAATGGCGCTATCCGTTTCTCCATCATAGTTCTGCATTTTTAGGCCATTTTTCAGTATGGAGGTATAAAACTCTTTTTTTTTTTTTTTTTGTAACTGATGCTTGTACTCTTCTTTCTCATGCCACTTAATGAATGAAGGCCTCCCCATTGATCGAGCAGGGCCCAGAGACGTAGTCCAAGTCAGGTGAACTCCGTTATCAAGTCTTGTTGTATTCTTTCATGCTTTATGTGTTTCTCCTCTTCTCTCATTTGCACATTAATTTTTCTATGTTAAGCTACAATTTATGCATGTAATTCTTTAACACATCTATAAGCAAAAGATTTTGGATGAGTGCAACTGGACTAGAAACACACCGATGCATACTGTTTGTGCTGATCTCCAAGTGTGTCCTGGTGACCATGCACATCAGCTTGTCAAAATACATGTTCAACTCTAGTCGGACTTGCTTCTTGTCTTTGCCTCGGTGAGTGTGCCAAATCGTTGGGATCGCATGCATGTGCACAATGACATCCATGCTCTTGAATACCCTTGCATGTGATTGAAAACACTTCTCACCTTGTCTGCTCCATGCCGGATGCTGAATGGATCTATAACTTGTATAGGCGCAGTTTCATCAGTTTGTGCATATTGCACCTCCTGTTGTACCTGTTCTGCTACAAATCCTTTTCTCGTCTATGCAGCTCCTATTCTTCCTTCACGTGATCCTCTTGCCATGTCGTTGCCTCATATATTCAGTCTCCAAAGTTGCTTTAATCACAAGTGGGTCTGTTTGAACTTGCAACTTTACTCCGCCTCTACACTGTCAACAACCTTCCTCTTGCATGTGTCGCATGCAGGTGTGATACCTTCTGCTGATACTAATGGTGGTGCTCGCTGTGATGCTGTTTTCATTTCATCTTGACATCCTTGTCCATGAACAACTTGATGTCTTCATAGATAGGCAAGTTCATAGACACTTGATCGACTGCATCCCCAGTTGTGCTTTGAACGGTGTCATCGACTCTGTTCTCCTGGAAGCCATTGTACTTGTGCTACTGAGAGGCAGACGAACACCTGTGATACCTGGAGACATGGAAGAAATCATGACAAGAAATCTACCAGTCAAAAACCAAAACAAACTGGAGGACTAACATGCAACATACTTGTGTGACTGTCTATGAAGATTGCACAATTGTCATCAGGAGGCTGGGAGACTGACTACCAAAACCGTTCAAGGCACAGTTTAGGCTATCAAGAGGCTGACTAACTATTGGAACTATGCAATGCATAGTCCAGCCTAGCTTGCTGAGGACTGAAACTATGCAATGCACAATTTCAGTCAGCTGTGACATGCAAACCAACAAACTGCATTGCGTAGTTTCTGGGGCCAGCAAGGCACTGCTTCCCAGAATTGCGCAATGAAAACCTGGAGATTAGTGCTGGGCCAAATTTGTGCAATTTCTGGAGGGAAGGCAGAGTCTTCACTTCCATGGATGTGTAATGCTAGACGGGCAAGGCAAGATCCGGGCTAAGGCAAGATCCGGGCTAAGGCAGCCTAGACCCGCCGACGAGCGATTGAAAACATGAGAAGTCTGAATGCACGATGATCATATTGAGTGTAAACAAAAGTGAACAATCATGCATGCAAACAACAATTGTAGGATTCAACAAACGAGAAAACATGCATGCGTGTGAAGTGAGTCGCTGCAACGGCGACCGTCGGTGCAAAAACAGTGTCATGCATGCGACAATAGTGAGATGCGAATGAAAACTGAAACGGTGCTTCTACAAGCTAACATACATCAAAACGACAGCAAGTGCTCACTAAAATCAAGCAGACCACACTCACACAAGCTGAAACGCAAAAAGCGACAAAAACATAGTGCAAGATATGTAAAGCGGGCTTACCCCAAAACAACTGAGCTGAATGTGCTGATGACTCCTAGATGCGATGTGGGATGTCAGAGCTGCAAGATTGATGTGAGGGATGAGCTCTGCAGTGTCTGGTTCATAAGTTTCGATAAAATCGAGGTTATGACACGCATGCCACAAATCTAGGAAAAGCTTCACTTGGCGAGAGGTTTCTAAAATGAGCATTGCATGTAACCTCCCGCTGCTAAACATAGATCCCTAAATCAAGGGATGCCTTTGCATACTGCCTTCGGAAAAGCAATCCATGCATGCAAATCAGTTTTGCTCGGTCCGGGAGGGAACCGGTCAACCTGAAGGCACATGCATCGGTCTATGAGCCTGGGATGAAAATTTACGCAGTTCTCGGGATGAGCTGGGCTAGTTGTCCCAGAGGGATTGTGCAATTTCTGAGGTCAGCAGGTGACAGCCTCCCAAAATTGCACAATTTTTGGGCTGAGCAGCAGTGCTAGGTCAGATTGCATAGTTTTCTGGAGGAAGACAGCTTGACTGCTTTGCGCAATTTCTGGAGGGAAGGCTGGTTCCCCTACAGAATTGCGAAATTTTCTGAGGGAAGCCTAACAGATTGATTTGCGCAATTCATGAGCTTAGGAAGTTGGCCAACTGATTTCCACAATTTCTGGAGGGAAGGTTGATTCCTCTCCAGAATTGTGCAATTTTCTGGGGGAGCTGCTTGGCCAACACATGGTCTAAGTTCGGAAAGACAACCTGTGAGGGGAGTGAAGCAAACTGACATGCACAGGCTGACAAGACACTGGGAAACAACTGAATCCTATATGATTGACGATGCAAGACATGCTGTTGAGGATGGTTGGTAGGGAGGCTCCAAAACGAAGCTAAGGCAAAATTTGGGAGGGTGGTTGTAGCCGCTACAACAAAATCCTAGATTACATTGGCTTAAAACCCTCTTTTTCTGGATCAACATACTTTCCTAGTTCAGTAAGTGTGGTGACGTGGGTTACATCAAAGGAAAATGCATTGGTCAGTGTAAATTTATTTCACTACAAGTGTGATGACCATTGAAATGAGGAAAACATTAAATATATTTTCAAAGCTTCTGATTCTAGAGGCTTCTATCGTGGAAGTTTCCATTCTCTATTAAATATGTCCTCAAATTCCTATAAATGACGTCTTATCACTTATCCCATGGAGCTTATCCTCTTCTAAAGTGGATCTTACCCTAGTTTAGTGGATCTACAACCTCCTCATTTCTCCTATAAATGCATTACCTGCTATTAGGACTAGGTTGGATTTTGGATACTATTAGTTATGCCCTCATGCTGCTCATTTGTGCTTAGAGGTCCATGATCCATCCATGTGCTTGAGGTGTAGTTGAAGGCTTGTAATTGTGGCAAAGGAAGGACAAGATAGCTGAGAGAGATCTACAAGGTCAAAGCCTACAAGGGTCATAATCTTCTCCTACTTTTATTAATACATAACCGCCTTGTTTTCCCATATATTATGTCTCATTTTTGCATATGTAAAACAATGAATCCTTGGCTTCTTGTTTAGAGTTGTTTGTATATTCTATTTGTATATTTTTCTTCTCTTGCTTATTTTGGATGTTTTGTAGGTTCCACTTTTAGCAATTGGAGTTGGAATGGAGACTTGCAAGCAAGGGGAAGGAGGAAACTTGCATCGGATTCCAAGTAGGTATTCTTCCCATATTTCAAACTTTTCCAAGGATAAACAAAGCAATTTTGTCTTGGTTGTTTCTAGATCAAGCCACTAGGTCTAGGGAAATTGCTTCTGTCCATAGAAGGAATTTATCCATAAACAAGTCAGTGAATCCACCGGGGAACGAGAAGTTCTTTAGTGGTTTCCTTTGCCTAACCTTTTAGGACCTCTGAAATTGACTCATTTCGACTTTTTCAAACAATTATTGGACCTAGGAAAGTATAATTTCGAGCTTGGTTAGGGTTTGATTTATGTGTTTTAAGGAAAATTATCCCCATCACACTTTATTTTCTTAGAAAAAGCATCCCAACGAACCTATCTTCCCTGTAAGTGAAAACGCTCACACTAGTTGCTATACATCACTTGTGATGATCCTGTAAGTGCAGAAAAATTACGTTTTTCTTGCCTTGCTCCCAGTTCTTTTTTTTTTGCAGTGTCTTGCTGAGTACCTAGTCTATTCAAGGTATCTGTAAAGCCAACAACCATTTTGGAATTGAGTGCGATTTCCTTTTAATGGGAGTTTTTTTCTTTTTCTTTCTTCTTGAAAATTAGGGTTTTTATTCATTTGGCTTGGTTATTGATTTCTTAAAATACTTTCATGTTACAGTTCTAATCTGTGTGAATGTTTTTGATTCAATAATCTAGTCATATTTCATTTTTCATTGCATTGAAAATTGAAAAAGAAAAAGAAAACCATTTCTTCATGCATTAGGGCTTTGAATATTTGCATTGAAATAGTGAAAGTTGAAGATCTTGTTTGGAAGTTCTTGTTTGCTACATTATTGTTTGGAACTTCTTCCCTTCTTTATATAGGTCTTCATTGAATGAAAAAGAGTTCATTTGCTCATGCTAGTTGCATTCTAGGAGTTCAGGTGAATTCATTTTGAGTTGTGAAACTAAAACTTTAATCAAGATCAACATTAAAATTTATCAATTAACCTAAGGAGCATTTGGAACATTAAAGACACATTTAGTGGTCTAGGCTAGAAGACTTGTTCCGATGTCGTTAAATGTAGGAGCTATCATTACTTGTCAGCGCTACATTCAAGGGATGATTGTTGGTTTTCTATGTATGCACAATATATTATCCAAACGTTCTTCCACGTACCTTGTGGTATATAGGACGACGCTCCACGTACAACTTGTATATCAGAACGCACCCATCGTACAATAACACATTAGAAATCACTACTACAGACTACGCTTCCACCTACCTCTGGGTATATTTCAGAAGTCCCCACTAGGTTTCAAACCTGCCATAGGTAACCAAGTCGACCATCTTGTCCTATGTGATACAACGAACATAGCATTTGGGGATATTGTTTGCACGTACTTAACAATATATTTCAGTTCATAATGACTTGGTAATCCTTATATGCCTAGTTACCCCTCTTTATTTTTATTTATGTTTTTAATTTTAAAAATCACTTATTTTTAATACTCCATAGTAGACCTTAGGTTGAGTATGATGGAAATAGTTCTAGAGTTTACCAATCAAGGAAACCCCTTTGACGGGAATCTTGGTCCTTTCCCTTCTTTTAGAAAAATTGGCGCTCCTTATATGGCTATGTTGTCCCTTCCCGCTTTTACCATAGGTTTATTGGTCTCGTTGTTCTCAACCTCCTTGTTTCTGACTATCCACACCATTCCAAAACCAAGTCCTCCACCTGAACAATATCAACCTCAAGTTGATCTTCAAGATGGCCCTTTGCCTTCTTCGCCCAATGTCTCTTCATCCCTTTCTTCTTCCTCACCTGGTGAAAATATTGATGCTAGTAAATAGAAAGATAAAAATAAGAAGAAAAGGATGAAGAGGAAGAAGCAAAATAAGCAAGGGGGCAACCAAGCAACCGTTTCTACAAATGAAAATAATGTCAAGAAACCTTCCAACAAGCCCCATAAAGTTAAATTCCCTTGCATGCTTTGCAAGGGTGATCACCTTCTTAGAGATTTCTATGGTATTCCCAAAGTATTAGAAGTGTGGTCTACATGCTTGCATCATCCCTTATCATCAGGCTCTAAAGATCATGCCAATGACAAACCATCAACTAGTGATAATAAGGTTCCCAAGAAGGGCAAAGTTAAGTTTCCTTGTAGGTTATGTAAAGGGAATAATAAAATTCACGTTTTCCCTGATATGGATGAAGCATCCAAAGTGTTGGAAAGCCTTACTGCTTCTCAACAACAACTTCCAATTGGTTGCCGAAAGATTTCCCCCAATCCTCCACTTATTGATGAAGTCATTGATCCCAATCCATCTTCATTTAATCACACTCTCTTTGAAAGTGAGTCCCATTAGTCCATTCCCAACCAACCATTGGATGAGAATGTGGTTGACTCGATTCAACCTTTAGTCAATTGCACTTTTCCTATAGAGAGTGAGGTTCATACTGCTTAGGTTCTTCTTGTTCCCTTAGATCCCATCAAACAAGGGGACATTTCTCCCATTCTCGCAAAACCCCCTCCAAGTAATGAGGTCATTTCCTTTGATTTGAGTCAATTAACAGAGCATTGTCTTCCTTCTTAGATGCCATTCTATGTCATGGTGAAGTCTTGCGATAAGAATTTATATCACATTGCTTATGTTAGCATTCTATCCTCGACTACTTGACAAGCTATAAGTTCCCCTCAACTTGTGTTCATTACTCAGAATATGTTGGCTTTTAACATAAGAACTAGTCAACCTTTAGGGATCCTTCTTCAGCTGCCTATTACCTTGGAAGGAAAAATCGTATATGTTGACGTTATGGTAGTCCTAGGCCCCTTTGATTTCAATTTACTCCTTGTGTGTGACTATGTTTATGCCATTAACATTATCGTGTCCACACTCTTTCGAGTGATCTGTTTCCCGCATGATCATCTTTTATTCATTGGTCCTAACTTGATTTCCAATCATCAAGCTTCCCTAAATGTTCCAAATATGCATGTGGTATCTCCCCCACCACAGGTCAATTATGTGACAACCTGTCCCATGCCCGCACCTACAGATGAAAAAGAGCCTTTCACTGTTTGCTCAACCTATTTTGACCTAGATCCAGTAGGTGATATGGTGAATCATTTAATGGGGGCATTGGAGCCTGATATTTCCATTAGATCCCTTTATATATATATATATCCCTTCTAGAGGATTGTCCTCCCATTTGATGAGAACCTCTTAGGAGCCATGGCCTCTTGGGGGCCACGATCAAGGAAAATAACCAATGAGCAAAGTTAATTTTCTTGTGTCAAGCTTGATAAAAAATGAAACAAGGTTCCATGAGCAAATTTACTTTTCTTGTGTTGAGCTCATTAAAAAATGAAATGAGGTTCCATGAGCATAGTTCTTTTAATGTGTCAAGCTTGTTAAAAAATGAAACAGGTCACTACGAGTATAGTTTCTTCTATGTTTCAATCTAACATAAAAATGAAACATACCTATGAACATAGTTCTTTTTCTATGTCACCTTCATTTCATCCGCCCGTATCACACGATCCTCTTCCTTCCTTCCTGATGAAAATATCAGTAACCAACATTCTATCTAAGACTATGATATTAGTTGGTGGACGAAACGAAGCTGGGGGGGCATGCATCAACCATTATGCTGGGGTAAATGTATTTATCTTAAGCATAGTTTTACCTTTGTTTCAAGCTTGTATAAAAATGAAACCTATTCTTATCGCTGCCATTTTCATTAACATGTTTTTGCCAGACGAGCCTTGGTTTTCTCGTTCCATCATCACCATCTGCTTAGCCGATCATTCACTTTCACTTGGTGTTTTACCCTTTCCTAGAAGAATTGTTGCGATGAGTGGTCTTATTAGCCCACCTCTTGACCTCTGTATGTTTTGAGCAGTTCCATCATTGTTGGAACGAGTTTCTACCCTTTATACCACTCGTTCCTCTAGGAGGAGTTTCCTCTAAGCTATTTTCAAACTCTCAAAACATGAAAATATTTTCGAGCACTTGTCTCTTTTGAACTCGTTAAAGTAAATGAAAGGACATCTGCCTAGTATAAGTTTAACCCTTTTTCGAACTAGATAGACTATTTACAAAAAATGAATACTTTAGTCAAACATGCCTAAAAGGTTCTCTTGGGTATTGTTTTATGCCTTTTCGGGCCCAGGAAACTAAAATCACGAAAAGGAACCTCTTAGAGTTTCTTTTTCGCCTCTTTTTCAAACTCCTTGAACATGCAAAAAGATTCGCGTTATACCTTCGTTGGAAGCGTAAAACTTTAAACAACATAGGACTCGTTAAGCATGACAATATCAAACCACTCCTTCTTAGGGTTTGTTAAATATAGTCATAAGGATTCATCCAAAGGATGAACTTATAGGCTAAGCATATGTTATCCTCTTCAATCTTTTAAAAAATAAAGAGGTATTGGCCAGAAATGATTGGGAAATTGGAAAATAGGGCATAAAAGGTATTTATGGTAGCGAGTCACTCTTGAACATGACACTCTCTCACCTTTGTCACTATTTTGGGTTGGGGACTCCACTTGCATCTCTATTGATCATACCTTAATGAAAGCTTTCATGATGGGTCTTTGAGTCAATGCTTCAAACTCCATAAAGGTGTCACCAATATTTTCAAGAGAAGTCTACCCTCAGTTGACATCTGCTACAATACCTTTAGCCTTCTTTCATGTCTATCGCCCCTGAACCAAATTTGCATTATCATTTTGTCTCAAATATTTATACTTGTTTCATGTCATTGATGGGGGATACATTAAGGCCCTCCTCTGATGGTTCGATTCCTGTCAACATCAACACATTATCTAGGAAGTTGACTTAGAATCCCCTTTAGTGCCTTGGAGCTTGCATACCTCATTGGAATGTTTCTTCACTTTCGGTGATAGGTTTTCATCATTGGCCTTTGCCGGGAAGATTCTGTGTGGTGTTCGACTTCAACTCATTCATTCACACCTCATAGATTTCACTAAAGTACATTTAGGGCCATTATCATTATCAGTTGTTCCTCTTGCATTTGTTAAATATTTTCATCGTTGGCTAGTAATTAGATGGTATCTACCAAGTTTTATCCATTCGGGTTGTGATTTCAGGATTCATACAAGATCTACAAAGTATGAAGGCTATGATTTTCTAGAAAGTCATCTAAGAATGGGTCCACAATCTGTCATCAATGGACATGACAATTAGTTTGATCATTGAACATGTAAACTAACTTGTATGTTGAGTATGGGTATGCCTATCTCAACAATAATATCATGATGATAATATTATAGCAAACAATTGTTAATCTCAAACAATTTATTATTGATCCATACTTTTCACATGGTGTAGTACTTCATTCCTCAACCACTACTTTTGACTTTGTATTTTAGGGGGCAATATGTTATAGGTCATTTTGTCGCATCCAATCAAATGGCCTTGAACCTACGACAATCATCATCTATTCATACTTTGCAATCATCCCCTACAAAGCCAAAATCATCTCTTTTCTAGAAGTTCCAAGAATCCTAGATTACATTGGCTAAAAACCCTATTTTTCTAGATCAACACACTTTCCTAGTTCAGTAAGTGTGATGACGTAGGTTGCATCAAAGGAAAAAGCGCTGGTCAATGCAAATTTCTTTCACTACAAGTGTGATGACCCTTGAAATGAGGAAAAAATTAAATATAATTTCGAAGCTTCTACTTCTAGAGGCTTCTATCGTGGAAGTTTCCATTCTCTATTAAATATGTCCTCAAATTCCTATAAATGAGGTCTTATCACTTATCCCATGGAGCTTATCCCCTTCTAAAGTGGATCTTACCCTAGTTTAGTGGATCTACAACCTCCTCATTTCTCCTATAAATGCATTACCTGCTATTAGGACTGGGTTGGCTTTTAGAGACTCTTAGTTATGCCCTCATGCTGTTGATTTGTGCCTAGAGGTCCATAATCCATCCATGTGGTTGAGGTGTAATTAAAGGCTTGCTATTGTGGCAAAGGAAGGACAAGATAACTGGGAGAGATCTACAAAGTCAAGGTTTGTAAGGGTTGTAATCTTCTCCTACTTTTATTAATACAAAAGTGTCTTGTTTTCCTATACATTATGTCTCATTTATGCATATGTAGAACAATGAATCCTTGGCTTCTTGTTTAGAGTTGTTTGTATATGTTATTTGTATGTTTTGATTCTCTTGCTTGTTTTGGATGTTTTGTAGGTTCCACTTTTAGAAATTGGAGTTGGAGCTAAAGCTTGCAAGCAAGGAGAAGGAGGAAACTTGCATTGGATTCCAAGTAAGTATTCTTCCCATATTTCAAACTTCTCTAAGGATAAACAATGCAATTTTGTCTTGGTTGTTTCTAGATCAATCCACTAGGTCTACAGAAATCACTTCTATCCACATAAGGAAATTATCCATAAAACAATATTGAAATAATTGATTACATTGATATTAAAGTGTTGGATAACGAGACACATTATTATTCTCATTCATGCTAAAATGTTTTACTCTTTGCTCATTTTTTTCTTTGTGGTTCACTAACCTTAAAGATCGGTGACTGCTACATCCATGAAATGTTTGTACCAAGAAGATCCACTTGAAGGGATCATTTCCTATCGGCTTAACCACAGAGCTTGACCTTGAGAGTGTTGAGAGAATTGAACTCATGACCTCTCAATAGCAAAGGCGCCTTAACAACAAGGACTTGACCAATTGAGCTAACCCTCAAGGCTTTTACTCTTTGGTCATTATTGAAGTAGTAAATATATATTTAATAATCATTGGCTTGCATTTACATGCACATATATATATATATATATATATATATATATATATATATATATATATATATATATATATATATATAAGTGTTAGGTAGCTCCACCACATATAATTATTGCATGAATTTTGATTATCAATGGCTAGTTGGTGTGGCTATCTTTTAAACACAAGAGGAGAGATCCATTACTTGTTTCAATCAAGAAACCATTGAGACCAATATTGTTGTGGAATCAAGTGTTATATAAGCCTTGGTGAGAGGGAGGCATGAAACTTGACCACCATAGTTCATGGCAAGAGATTGGTGAATCGATCATCAATCAAGCCACTATAAATAGAATTGAACACACACACGCACACAACAATGATGAAGCCTTAGCCTTGATCATCAATATAGTTATAATTCAATCAGATTGAAGACGAAGTTCTAGTGATAGAGTAATTGCATAGTCCTAGATATTATTATCATAGTCAATGGGTTGATTGTGTGCAAATTACATCAGAGAACAAACCATCACTCTAATCCCAAATATTATTACATAGCAGTTTGCACTTAGAAGTGGTTATTTGTATGTAGGTGAACCAATAACAAAATCTATAAAGCCATTTTAAAGATCAAGATCTCTACTAAGAATAAAGAACAAATTACCTTCATATTAAGTTGAAACCACTTTATAGTTGAAAATAAACTTTGCATATGTTAAAATAAAAAAGAAAATAAAACAAAATTAAAGATTTAGAAAAAAAACACATTTTATTAAAAAAAATTGAAAAGTCAAACCATAAAATAAATAACAAAAAACAATTTAGAAAAAAAAACTCTCTTTTAAACATTAATTTTGGTAATTTTAAATTATAAAATATAACTAAATTAAATTCTACAAGATTATAAAACAATTAAATCTTTTCATAACTAAATACAATCCCAAATAATATATTCATAAAAACATTTAACTTTTTCATTACGAAATACAATTCCACATCATATATCTTCAACAAAAAGTATGCAAGCCCCACCCGCCCCACAAAAAAACACATTTTCTTAAAAACCTAAAATACCCATTTACAAATATAATATAATATCATATAGTATAGTTGTACCAAAATACATTTTAGCCATTTTGTTGACAACTTTTGTGTATTCAAAAAGTAAAATACCCATTTACAAATATAATATAATATAGTTGTACCAAAATACATTTTAGCCATTTTGTTGACAACTTTTGTGTAACCAATTGTCAATGACAGAGAAATCCCAATCCTAATCACAGGTTTCAATTAGACCCATTCTCATTTGGTGTAGTAATTTTTAAGTAAAATGTGGATTTAGTTTTTTTTTTAAAGCAAATATTCAATCAAATCTACTCGAAAGAATCACATCTCGCCAGCGTATTAGCAAAGCCTAGCTTATTAGCAGAGCCTAACCTTGAGGGTGTCAAGGAGAATTAACCCCGTAACCTCCCATTAGCGAAGTGTTTTTTAGCAACAAGAACTCGACCAATTAGCGAAGTGTTTTTTAGTGACAAGAACTTGACCAATTAAGACTAACCTTGGCGCTAAATATAGTCCTAATTGGCACTGCAAAATAATAATTTATTTTAGTTATAAATCATACCTAAGTACTAGTGTAATTCCTTTTTTGGTTAGACTTCTATCATTACCTTGATATCTATTTATCTTATCTAACTACAAGGTAATGCTTTTTTTTAGTTCTAAGTTATACCTAAGATGATAATTTTAAATAATAATTTTAAGTTGAGACTACAAGGTAATGATTTCTTTTAGTTCTAAGTTATACCTAAGATGATAATTTTAAATAATAATAAGTTGAGATTACAAGGTAATGGTTTCTTTTAGTTCTAAGTTATACATGGTAATGCTTTCTTTTAGTTCTAAGTTATAATGATTTCTTTTAGTTTTAAGTTATATATCTAAGTGTTAAGTGCTATTGCAATTTTTTTATTATTGGACTTCTATAATTACCTTGGTATCTACTTATCTTATTCTAACTTGGATGATAACTTGAATGATAATTTTAAATAATAATTTTAAGTTGAGACTACAAGATAATGATTTCTTTCTTTTAGTTCTAAGTTATACCTAAGCATTAACTGCTATTGCTAGCAATTTTTTTATTATTGGGCTTCTATGATTACCTTGGTATCCACTTATCTTATTCTAAGTTAATGGAATGCTAATTTTAAATTGAGGAAAATGATTTATCTTATTCTAAGTTAATGGAATGCTAATTTTAAATTGAGGAGAATGATTTATAAGTTCGAATAATTTATCTTATTCTAAGTTAATGGAATGCTAATTTTAAATTGAGGAGAATGATTTATAAGTTCGAATGATTTATCTTATTCTAAGTTAATGGAATGCTAATTTTAAATTGAGGAGAATGATTTATAAGTTCGATGTTAATGCTAATGCTAATTTAGCCCAAAAAAAATATTAATTAAAAAACCATACTAACCATTATCATAAAGAGAAAAAATCAAATAATTTTGTATCATAATCAAAAGATATGTTATTGATTTTTTTCTCATCCTAAAAGAATCAAAAGAAAATAAAAAGAAAATAAGTGATTAACAACCATTAAAAATAATATCAAAAAACTTCAAGTCCAACTCTACACCACTTCAACTAACAGTTAAAAACCATATAAAAAACTTCACGTCTAACTCTAAACTCGACACACTCAACACATTGTAACTTGCCACACCATATAAACCTAATAACCTATAGACATAATTTTAATACTTATATCATCTTTCCAATTAATTTTGTTAAACTCCCCTCCAAATAACATTCTTAAAGCCAAAGTTGTGCAAAAAATTAATTGTGTTCCATCCTGACCATGTGACATATCAGCCCATTAAAATTCACAGGTGAGGTAACAATGCTGATTTTGAAATTCAGCAGAGAATTTCACATACTCTGTAGTAAACTGTAATAAACTGTAATGGAAAGCGAATTCAATATTATTATTGCATGTATTCCGAGAAGAGCTCAATGGCAACCATCTCCAGTACTACACATAATGATGATATATTTCGTTTTTTACTCCGCACCGTAGGTCTGTCCATGATGCTCAGTAGCCGAATACAAACACTGTCTAAATATAACAGGGTTACACAGTTCAGTATAAAATCCCACTCTCTCACGATAGCCCATTACGATAGCCCATGCATTCCAAATGGATGGAAAATCTTGTGTTACAGGAATGTGGCCATTAAGGTGAACTCGGTTTTCCACCAAAAACAGGTCCAGCACATCCACTCAAACCTTTTCAACAGTTAAGAGTAACAACTACAAGATCCAAAACCCATGGCTTGTCAGTTTGGCTGAGACGTTGTTTCCCAACGAACTAGTTGAAGAAGAAAATCTCTGTAGCTACCAGATGTTTGTTTGCTTATTGCTTGCTCTAATGAAATTCCATACTTTTCACGATACATAGCTTTGATATCTTCCATGTCTACTTCAGCACGAGTCACCATAACGCGAGTAAGCGCTTCATACTCTAACTGATCCAAGGATACACGAAGCACCTGCTTGACATCAAATTATTCTGTATTATTTCTCTTATTTATCAATATGAAAGCAATAACAAATATAAAACTGCAAGGGGCATCATGGCCAAGGTTCCATGAGGAAAAGAGAGATGCACAGAAAAGCTTTGACACTTGAGCTTATGTTTAATGCAAATTTTGCAAATTTGGGGAGCAAAGTCAAATCATTAAATGGAGAAAATCTACATAAGGATGTAGAAACTTAATTTAGCTTTCTTTGGAAAAGAATTAAGACTTGAATTTAGTTTTTTTTTCCTTCTTTTTCCAAGGCGAAGCCTGAGCCAGGCCACCAGTGGGATGCCCTTTGAGATTGTTTGATTCCCCAAATGTGGCTCACATCCTCAACCCATCCTGCATGAGCCAGGCCACCAGTGGGATGCCCTTTGAGAATGTTTGATTCCCCAAATGTGGCTCACATCTTCAACCCATCCTTATGAGATTTGAACATGTGACTTTATGAGATTTGAACATGTGACCTGGTGAAGACTAAACCCCACCACTACAAACCAAGCAGTCTACACCTCATGAGATTTGAACATGTGACCTGGTGAAGACTAAACCCCACCACTACAAACCAAGTAGTCTACCCCTCATGAGATTTGAACATGTGACCTGGTGAAGACTAAACCCCACCACTACAAACCAAGTAGTCTACACCTCATGAGATTTGAACATGTGACCTGGCTTCATGGATCAAGTTATTAAAACTTACCAATTAATCTAGACTAAACCCCACAACTACAAACCAATTAGTCTAGACCTCATGGATCAAGTTATTAAAACTTACCAATTAATCTACATCTCATGGATCAAGTTATTAAAACTTGAAAACTTACCAATGGATCAAGTTATTAAAACTTATCAATTAATCTAGACTAAACCCCACAACTACAAACCAATTAGTCTACACCTCATGGATCAAGTTATTAAAACTTACCATCATGGATCAAGTTATTAAAACTTACCAATTAATCTAGACTAAACCCCACAACTACAAACCAATTAGTCTACACCTCATTGATTAAGTTATTAAAACTTACCAATTAATATTAAAACTTACCAATTAATCTATACCTAATGGATCAAGTTATTAAAACTTGAACTTATTTCTATTGCAAATTTAAACACACAAACCAATTTACACCTCATGGATCATCAAAAGTTCAAAACACTCCAATGCAGATCTCTGATAGCTTTTGCCATTGAAAAGGGATGAAAAGGCATAGCTTTTGCTATTGAAAAGGGATGTGACAGGATCCAAATTTTTGGTGATTCACTGTTGGTGGTAATTGGGTTAATGATGTCCAATATTCCAGAAAAGGGATGTGACAGGATCCAAATTTTTGGTGATTCACTGTTGGTGGTCAATTGGGTTAATGATGTCCAATATTGCAGCCAATTTACACCTCATGGATCATCAAAAGTTCAAAACACTACCATGCAGATCTCTGATAGCTTTTGCTATTGAAAAGGGATGAAAAGGGATGTGACAGGATCCAAATTTTTGGTGATTCACTGTTGGTGGTTAATTGGGTTAGTGATGTCCAATATTGGAGAAAAGGGATGTGACAGGATCCAAATTTTTGGTGATTCACTGTTGGTGGTTAATTGGGTTAATGATGTCCAATATTGCAGAAATATTCATTTGGTTAACATAGTGGAGGATATTCCAAGATTGAGACTTTCTTTCACACATTTCTCTTGTAGGCATGTCTACCGGACAAGAAACCAGGAAGCCAACAGGCTTTCTATGGCAGGCACTTTTCTGGATAGGGGGCTCTGGCAGATAACGGAACTTCGGGGCCAAGACAGATCAGAGTTTTACCACAGGTCCTACATGGACGAGATTCAGCTAATATGAGGCATGGCTTGGCACATGCTTATTTCTTTTGGTTTTGAGTTCACCGGAGGTGTTATTACAGATTCCTGGACACAGGTTTTTTGGGGCACTGTAGCTTCTACAGTGCGATTTTTGCTCTTTCTCTATCTTCAGAGGGCAGTATAGACTCTTGTCTATATGTACGTATCTATGTGCTACTTTTGGACTTCTATATGTCTGCTGTTATATATTTTTGTATGGAACTTCTGAACTGGTATTATGACTAGTGTTCTATTGCATTCACTTGATCGGCTGTTAACAGCTTTTGCCTGACAGGATGGGGAAATATCCTGAAGAATGCACTATCTTTCTTGGTCCATATGCTAAATTTAATTTTGTTTAAATATGAACGAAATTACGATTTACCCAAATACACTATCTTTCTTGCTATATGCTAAATGTAAAATTTACATTTAGTTTAAATATGAATGAAATTACGGTTTACCCAAAATAAAAAAATAAAAAAATTGGTTTATACCTGAGCTATGTTGCAAATTTAAATATCCAACGAACATGAAGCAAAGTGAATAGGATGCCTAGCATTGAATTGGACTAGAGTGAATATTTTATAATCTTAAAAATCATTGTTTTAAGAAAGAAAATGGAAGGTCCAACAAGCAAGTATAGCCACCTACAACTAAGCAATCAATCAAAGTATGTCATGGTAACATTTAACTACACAACTAATCATATTTAAAATATGACAAGGTGAATAAGTAAGCCTGCATAACCTTATATAAAAATGCTCAAAGAGTTGTAAATACAGTTAGATGAAAATTTGTGCCATGAGGAAAGGTCTGTGCAAATTATGATGCTAGGGAGATAGCATAAAGGAACAATAAGTAAAGTGACAATTCTAGAAGAGGTGGGAAAGAAGACATCATTGAAGGATGATAACTGTGTGTCGATTAAAAAGGAGACTAATTAAAATGCATGCAAAGAATGAAAAGAAGATCAAGCTGGCTGCTAATAAGTTCATAAACAAAAATGGGATTGGGTTGGCTGCTAATAAATTTATAAACATAAAGAAAGAGGAAGAACACTAATGCTGGACAATGAGCGACATTTCATAGAAGACCAGGTCTATAGATCAGGAGAGATTTGATATTGACAAAATGGAGGAAGAACACTAATGCTGGATAGTGAGTGACCTTGCATAGAAGATCACAGACTGAGATCAGGAGAGATCACAAACTATTAGATTAGGAAAGATTTGGCATAGATAAAAAGAGGAAGAACACTCGTGTCGGATAGTGGGTGATCTTGCATAGAAGATCACAGACTCTGAGATCAGAAGAGATCACAGGTTATGTGATCAGGAGAGATCACAGGCTATGATATCGGGAGAGGTCACAGGCATAGATGAAAAGAGGATGGAAAGAGGAAGAACACTAGTGCTGGATAGTGGATGATATCAGGAGAAATTTGGCATAGATGAAAAGAGGAAGAACACTAGTGCTGGATAGTGGGTGACCTTGCATAGAAGATCACAGACTCTGAGATCAGGAGAGATTACATGCAGTGAGATCAGGAGAGATCACATGCTATGAGATCAGGAGAGATTTGGCATAGATGAAAAGAGCAAGAACACTAGTGATGGATAGTGGGTTACCTTGCATAGAAAATCACAGACTATGAGATCAGGACAGATCTCAGACTATGAGATCAGGACAGATCTCAGACTATGAGATCAGGAGAGATTTGGCATAGATAAAAAGATGAAGATCACTAGTGCTGAACAGTGGGTGACCTTGCAAAGAAGACCCAGACTATGATATCACTAGAGATTTGGCATAAATAGGCCCTAATGGGCTTTATTGCAATGCTCGTTGTACTAATGAGAATGAATAGACATAATTTTGGACCTGAAAAAAATAAAATAGACTATCATCTCCAGTTAAGATAGACCTCTGTTAATATAGACCTGTATTTTAATATACATAAATAATAATCAGATTAAATACCTAATTTATTGAACCCTGCATCTAGTAACATGGATTCCCTTTTCTGTTTAATGTGTTGGTTTCATTTTCTTCATGGATATGGTAACACGAGTTTACAGAGTACATAGGCTAGAAGGGCCCGCCCCCCTTAATTTTCGATCTCTTTTACTAAAACAAAAAACTTGATTTAAGGAGATAAATCTATATGAACTATTTGAAATGGCTAATATAAATACCTTTGAGAAATATTTGGCTGGGTAGCAAATGCATTTGATTATAATACGGAGAGCGTATTCAAATTTCCCAGATGTTTCCCTCCTCAATGCCTGCAAATTGACTAATTGTAAGGATTTTTTCGAAACTACTGATATGACACTTTTTATTTGTCAATGATTTTTTACTTACCTTCAGAATATCGTGACCGTAAAATTGTTTGTAGTATCCGAATGCCGCTCGTAGATGGTTTAGATTTCTCTCACTGAGTAATTTAACAATTGCTCCTTCATCTATTCCAATTCTTCCTTCCCTAGCCCCATACAGTCTTTTTGCATCACATTTGGCCTGACAAATATTTACATCTCTCGATGGACATCGTTGTGCTTTTGCCAATGCAAAAAGAAGCTGCTCAGATCACCAAATTCAACCGTAGTTATTCAAAAACATAAAGACATATCTGCAAAATATATTACAAAACTCCGCCAAAAAGCAGAGTGGTCATCAAAAGGGAAATTAACAAATTGCAACTTTTCCAAAATTCGTACAATTATAAACTTGACTCGGATCTGAAAATTTTGGAAAAACCCGCCGGAAGGAAAAATCTGAGAGTTTTCCAACATTATGATATATATATATATATACATATATATATATATATATATATATATCATTGAAATTAATGATGGGTTCCATACCTTTTGGTGAGGCCCAACTGTTTCTTGAGCAATGTCCTCTTCTAAACAAACTTTGTACAGGCGGCGATATGCTTCTCTGATCCGAAGAATTTCAGCTGGTGTGCGTGAGCAGAGTATCTCTGTCAGAGCCCTAAAATCTGGGTACTGGCTCATCAATTCAGTTTTGGCAATAATGGCATCCCTCTCTGCTGGATCATGCATCCAGAGAACCACTGCTTTCTGCACAAACCATGGACAAACTTTGCGATCAGAAAGTTTTCTATAAGATCCATTTTTTCCTAGAAGTAAAAAAAAACAAAACTGATTGCTTGGAAGCTGACATTTAACAACCATTGCATCCTATATAGGAAGTCTTAGATGTGCCTGTGATCACTTGGTGCAATTTAACAACCATTCAATGGGGTCCCACAGACCACTTCTTTGAAGAATACAGATCATTCCTTTGAAGAATTGAATTGCAGTGTACATTATAACCATGTCTTGTTAACTATAACCATATAACTATAGACATCAATCCTGACAAAGGGCAATTAAGAACACAAAATTTAGTCTAAAATCCGAGGCCACCAAAATTCCATCGATCTATTAAATTTAACTGAAGTGGTTCAGAATTGTTCAGAATTGCTCAAAATTTGAAATTTTGGAACGGTTCAAAATTGCGAAAAACTTTCAAGGCAAATTCAACCTTGATAGAAATTTAAGTCATAATCTATTTTTATAACATTCTAAAAAAAATTTAGCCAAAAAAATATGCTATCAAATGCCAGTGATCTATACCAATAATACATCCTGCCTTGCCATAATACTTGACAGGCTAGAGCTTAAGAGCTTGCATTGGTAAACAGACCAACTAATAAGCTTTTTCTAGTTCAACCAAGTAATGGGTCGGGGGTACAGGAATGGATTTTAGGGCTTGGATAATTGTAATGGGGAAGGAATCAGTTATACACTTTTAGGGTTTTAAATGGGGTTTTACTGTTCTCCAAGTAATGGGTGTTAGAATTTGTATTACTATTCAGTAAAACAAAACTTTCGTGGTTTATATTTATCTGCTCGTTTCAGGCTTTTGTCAGGCACCTTGACCTCAAAACTCATCCAAACATGGTGAGACTGTGATAATGTAAAATCTCACCGTATTCCATTACCCAAAATTGGTGACTTTTATGTAAAAACCTATCAAAACATCATGAAACTCTGATCCCAAAAATGGTGCCTTTGACATAATGTTTATCCCACTCAGTGGGGAGCCTAATTAACAGGCTTTTACTCTTCAACCAGGAAAGGCGATTGACAAACTGTTCAAACTCAATCTCACCGTATTCCATTACCCAAAATTGGTGACTTTTATGTAAAAACCTATCACAACATCATGAAACTCTGATCCCAAAAATGGTGCCTTTGACATAATGTTTATCCCACTCAGTGGAGAGCCTAATTAACAGGCTTTTACTCTTCAACCAGGAAAGGCGATTGACAAACTGTTCAAACTCGCCGAGAAATCTATAATAAAAAGATAAAGCTACCATCTATGACAAAAAATTGTAACCGCAGTGAGAAGATGCATACTCGGATGAACCAGGTTGTGTTTGAGCCCTGAGATCATGGCAAAATAACAAAAAAAAAAAACATACAGGCAAAATCAATGTAATGTCATGATATAATGCTTAAAATACCTGTAGATTTCCACACAACTTTGCATGCAAAAATGTGGAAATATCTTCCTTATAGAGTGCATGGAAGAGAGCTCCCAGTTCCTTGCGTTGCGTAGCATTTCTGCTTGCAAGAATGTGTTCTAATCTGCCTTTGCTGGCTACAATTCCTATACAAGTTCATATCACAAAAAAGAAAAGAAAATCATGATGAATGTCAAAATACCAATTACGAGTTTATAACACAAAAAAGAAAAGAAATTCATGGATGAATGTCAAAATACCAATTGCTCAGAGACATCACAAGATTTCTTCTGTACCATTCATGCACATACCTTTGCAGCAGTTGTAAACAGCTTCACAATCTTTGATGTCCTGGGTGGAAGAACAGGAAGTACTGGCAAAAGGGGCCATATGCTGCTACCAATTCCCAATGCCAGAATTGCATGAAATCAGATGTTCTGTAAAGCCCAAAACAGAGGGGATTGATAATGATATCTCCAAAGGTGAAATGATAGTGGGAGGGGGCATCGATATTTGTAAACGCGAAATGATAACGGAATCATTGAAACTGTGAGTTGGCCTATCACCCAAAACAATCCCAAACATCTCTTACGCGCTTACGATCAATAAATTCAACGGGCACGTCAGCGTCGTTATTCACAGGAGTTGACGGGTGGATTATGAAGCGCAACGCAGCTGTGGTTTTGAATGAAAAACCGTGCATTTCTCTCGGAAAATGTTGTTGCAAAGTCAGATAGCCTGAAACATGGAATATTAGTAGGTCAAAATGTGCAAAAAAATAAAACACATTTTTTTAGATCCCAATTGAATAAAATTTTCCCAATGGTTCAATTTATGGATGGGGATTATGAATACGTAATTTAGAAGTTGCAACTCTTCAGGATTTCAAAAAATTAATTATTCTCTGCTCTTAAAAAATGCCCACCGAATATTGCACTTAAAATTAAATTCCTAAATTCCTCCATTCCTAATTCGCTCCAAATTCCTATAGACATACATAGCTGGCCAGATATTTCTTCAAACTGTCCTGACTATTTCATAGAAAACAAAAAAGATTTCCATCAAATGTGGCACGCCACCCGATTCAAACGGTACTGGAAATTTAAAAATGAAATCGGAGAACAATTCAAATTCTCCCATTCTAATAAAGGATTATAACAAATAAATAGAATATTAGTCTATTGGTTTTGGACTGATTACTGGGATTGAATCCAAAGCCTTCCATTCTAATAAAGGATTATGTTGTAAATATAACAAATAAATAGAATATTAGTCCATTATTTTTTGGATGGATTATTGGGTTTTGAATATAATAAATAAATAAAATATATTTTTTAAAGTTTTGTTGAGTTTATTTTTAGGAGGTTTAATATATATATATTTTTCGGCATGGATTTGATTGGGTGATTTTGTATCAAAGAGTATATTAACAAAAAGTTTGATTATTATGGCAGTTGTCTTTAGTGAGATTTTTTGGAAGTTTTTCTGGTGGGTTTTTCCATTCAAATTTCTCTAAAATCTGGCAGCTATTTATTGAAATCGCAAGTTTGATAAGTAATTTCTGCTCCGGGTGCTGAATCCAAATATGCAGTTAAAAAACTATTTTAATTAATACAAATCAAGATTTAACCTCAATTTTTTCGGTCAGATTCCGCCACCAAAATCTCCAAAAAATCGCACTAAAGACAACTCCATTATTATATCTACATTTTTATAATGTCTAATATATTACCTCCAGACCACAGTATATTCAAGATCCAATAAACCACCAATAAATAAAATATTATTCTAATGATTTTAAATTGATTATTAAATTTTGAATTAATGGTAGATACATATATTTTACATCATTAAAATAAAAAATCAAAACCGCATTAATATAATTTAAAACCATGTTGATACCTTGCGTATAATTTCACAAGTGGAGCGCCGAAACCTTTCCCATTCAACAGAGTCCAATCTCGTCTCTATCTGGTACTTTGGAATCTCCAAATAAGTCCACAGTTGCGTTTGCTAATGGCCAAACTCGCATTTTTTAGTATTACTATATTGGGATTGATTTGTCATGGAGGGTGACGTTAATATTCTTATACTATCCATTTGGTGACAATGGTATTCTTGATATGTAATACCATCCCTGTTATCTGATCAGATTCATTCCAATGGGTGGATAAGGATGATCCCAGCCTCATAATTTGATTCTTGCAGGTTAAGGATGATCCCACCATTCCGTGTAGGACAAAGTGAGTGAGAGATCGTCTAGTCATGTCCTCGTGGCCGATGTTGTATCAATATTTTTAAAAAAGTTGTCCCTTTTTAGTTGTCTAATCCATCTAGATAACAACCATGGAAATATTTATAGGCATGGTTTAATGAGTGACAAATTTGTTCGATGGGTAAAAAAATCATTTGAATCTGGTCATTTTTTTTCAACAAATTTAACAAGGGTATTTAATTTTATTTTTTATGATGGAAATAGATTCAATACCATTAGAAATCCCTAAACACCCAAAATCTACTTGACAACTATAACTCAAATTTTCCAAAATTTCTGTTTATCTTTTCCAAAATTTCTGCTTATCAAAATCTTTCCGAACAAATTTGAAACCTATTAAACCATACCAAATTGATATTAGAAGGTTTTTATTCCATCATCAAAGATGAAGGATATATTATGAGAGATTTTATAAGGAAGAAAGTTAAAAGTGTTTACCTAAAAGCAATTCTAGCATGGTTTGTAAAATTATGGTGGCTTATATTAGTATAGGTTTATTTAATTGTGGATTCTCTAAAATTATTGTGGTTTATATTAGTATCACTTATATTAATATATATTTATGTTAATTATAAAATTTTCAAGTGTTTTTGGATCAAATTGTTTGAGATGTAATTATTTTTAATTGTAAAGTTTGAGAAAATGTTTGTATCTAGATAGATTTAGTCATTCTAGTTAAAATGGATCTATACTGAATCTATACACACAACATGTGCAGTTTTCATTGTTTCAATTGTATGTTTGAATGTACAAATAGATTCAATGACTTGAAAGTTCTCCATGGTCCTTGAACTATAAATGTATGTAAAGATTATATAGTTTACATTTGCAAATTGAACAATTTTTTCTAAATTTTAAACAAATTTGATTGAAAAATATACCTAAACAAAATCAAAATGTAGAATAGTGAGACTACTTGAAATATTCTAACAATTTTTTTTTTCAATTACTTTATATAATATATAAGTAAATAGTTTTTTGTTTAACCATATATAATATATACATAGTTGACGTTGACACATTTTATTTAATATTGAAATATTTTTTTATAATCCAAGTTGTTATTATTATTAGTAATATTTTTAAATGTAGAATAATAAGACTACTTGAATATTTTTTTGGTCTCTTTGGATGTTAACCATCACCATTATCAATATATACATAATTGACACATAATTGACGTTGAAATATTTTTTTATAAATAAAGTTGAATTTTATTATTAATATTTTTTAATGTAAAATAATGAGATTATTTGAAATGTTTTAACCTTATTTTTTTCCCATTACTTTACATAATATATAAGTAGTTTTTTTTAATCATATATAATATATACATAATTCACATTGAAATATTTTATTTAATACGAATATTCAAATATTTTTTAATAAATCAAGTTGAATTTTTTTATTATTAACAATATTGTTTAATGTAAAATAATGAGACTACTTGAAATGTTCTAACTAGATTGTTTTTTTAAATTACTTTGTTTTAATCAAATTTGTTTTTCAATTACTTTATATAATATATAAGTAGATTATATATATATATATATATATATATATATATATATATAGGAAATAATCCCTTCTCTCAAGTGGCCATTGCAACAATATTTCTCATTATCATGTCATTTAGAATTGAATTGAATGAGAAAAACAACCACCATTTTATGCAACCCATAATTCCAATTGATAACACCCAAAATCAAATCAATAAAAGTGAAGTCACTCAATTTTATATTAAAAATTAAACGAATTACATATTTTTTTTATTAACCTCATTAAAAATTAATTAATTTTGTTTACTTTTTAATTTTGACTATTTTATTACAATTAATATTAATTTTTTTTTAATACACTTTTTCTTTTATATAAAGTTAATAAATACTTTAAAACGTAAATGGCATGTCCTTTCCAAGTGATCATCCACGGGAGACTCACTAGATCTATTGGCCTCCCATAGACTAAAATCACGAAAATATGAGTCACTTAATTATTTGATAAATATTTAAAAAAATTATTAAGTGAAAGTGATTTTGATTTAATTGGGAAATAAAATTTATAAAGTTACTTTATTATTAAAAAAAGTGACTCATGATATTTTAGCAACCTATGGTATTTAATATATGATATTTGGATGGAGAAAAATTATAAAAAAAGGGTGGGACGGAGAAAAATTATAAAAATAAGGTGGGATTTCATATGATTGGATATTTGATGAATTGATATTGGAGCTCTAGTAGCTTACTATATGAGGGGAAACCTTTGCAAAGATTCTAGTTTCGATGTTGGAACTATACATTGTAGATGGATGCAATTAGTTTCAGTGGTGAAACATCCACTCCAACTAGTCAAGAGGGAGAACCACTTCAAGTTCTTCATTGGTGCATATTAGAGAAGGGGGATAAAGATTGAAGTCCAAAAGAATGGTCCAATTGCAGCGACACACATATCTTCAAGGAGGACTGATTTGATTTAGGGGGAACCAGTCAAAGTTTTCTAATAGGTTCCATAAAAAAAATTGTGTAAATTTCCTTAGAATTTATTAATATAAATTGGTTGAATTTTTTTTGTGGAATTTTTGTCTCGAAATTATAGTTATTGGATTTTTATTTTTCTTATATGGATTTAAATAAAAATGTGGATTCTTTTTTTTTTCCTGTTGAATTTTATTTTTTATTTTTTTTAACAGGAATAAGGACTTTTCTATTAAGTCATTGCTCAGTCACTACAAGGTACATGAGAATTGTACATGAATTCCAGAAAAGCTTATCAGACTGAGAGAAAGAAAATTCTTCAAGATTTCCCTTCACAATTTCGTTACCTATGATTCGAGGACCAAACTAGACCCATTGCTACGATAGATTCTACAAAATTAGCCAATCCAATTTTAGGAAACATTCACTTCATGGGATGACCATCCAATTTGAGGAACCATTCACTTCGTATCTACCTTCTATGAGTTGACATGTGTTGTTAGCTTGAAGGTATGCTGCTTTATTTTACCCTCGGAGAATACGAAAGAATGATTTCTGAGTGAGAGTCTCAAGGAAAACATGAAATTTCCAGAGAATTGAATCTAATTGATTATTTTTGGGGAAGGAACTAGAGATAAGATGTTGAATGACAATGAGGTAGTCTCCTAGAATTGAAATTGATGAGATGCCCTACTCTTTTGCTAGTTGAAGACCAAATCATAGACAATACATCTCTCTTGAATTGTTATATCTATGGTCCAAACCCCATGCAAACTTCGATTCAATTTTTCCTTCAGGATTTACGAGGATGCCACCCCCTCCTGCCACCCATGGGTTCTTTTTGGAGGCTCCATTGAAGAACAACAACCAAAATTTTTAACGAAGTTTCTTGTTTTGAAATTCCTCTCCGAGATCCTGAGTTTCCTTTGGTAGGAGGCCAATATTTTGGGAGATTGTTGAATTAGAGAGTTAACCATAGGAATGACCATTCGATCCATCCAATTTATTTCGTGCTAATCTAGAAGGGAATCTGTATCTTTGGTGTGCAGTTGCTTCGCTTCAACGTATAGGGATAAAAATTTAGCAGCAACTTCTCGAGGAGGGGTCCTGATATATTTCAAGATCGATGTATTTCTGGTGAGCCATATCTGCAAACAAATAAATTTTGGAAGGGCAATCCACATCCATTTGAAGGTTGGCTTGCCTACAAAGGTTCCTGCGTACTTCTTTTTCTAGTTAGCCATGAGATTTGGGATATCAACATGTATGCTCCATTTATGAGACAAGGGACTTAAGATGAGGTTCCAGACATGGGGAGTATAGGGGCAACTCAAGAAAAGGTGAGGGATCGATTCCTCATCTAGGGAAAAGAGAGGACAACGAGAGGGGTCACTAATTCCTCTTTTTATTAGATTCTCAAAGGTTAGGATCTTCTTGTGGAGAAGGGTCCAAAAAAAATAATTTACCTTGGGGATAACATTATTTGACCATAGGTTCCTCCAAACTAAGGCTTTTGGTGGGATTTGATCTTGGAACAACAATTCCTCATATCCAGCTTTCATTGTGTACTCGCGGTCTTTTGAACCCAACCTATCTGCAATAAGGTAATTTATTGGGGCACAACTAGACAATTTAAGTTTAAGTGTACCTACTAAATTGGCGAAGGGAGAAAGGATGAGCTCAAATTTCCACCTAGACTGTTAGCACTCTGTAATTCCTCCAGGATGAGGAGATGAATCCAAAGGGAATCACAAACCACTTAGAAGATGGATTCTTTCTCTCCCAATAATGGCGCCACTATGTTAGCACTCTGTAATTTCCTTAGGTTGTAGGAAGGAAACCTAGATGTAACCACAAACCACTTGGAAGCTTTGAGTCTAGCCCTTCCAGCTTCAGAGAGGGATCTCTCTGTCTAAAAATTCAATCACTTAGATTTTATGCTAGGTATGGTGCTCAGAGGGGTATAGATTTTAAAGGTTTGTTGGCAAGGAAGAAGATAAATCCATTGGGCAATACGATCATATAAGTTGATCCTTTTCGATTGATAGAATGAAGAGAAAGAGGAATCTTCTACAAGGGAAACGTAGGAAGTATTTTTGGAGTTTTTCAGTCAAATTCGTTATAGAAGGGTGAGTAGAAGAAAGGTGAAAATAACATATAGAAATGCGGTTGATTTTTGAGATTTTGGTACATAAGATACCAATGGGACTGCGAAAATAGTGCACACCTATTTATGTATCCAATGTTATTTGTTACCTACAATGACATTGATTGGAGGATACGTTTGAAATTCTGAATTTCCTTTTGTATGCCTTTAATTTTTTTTTAATTCAAGTCTTGCTTTCCCTTGCAGTAATTTTTTTTAATTCAAGTCTTGCTTTCCCATCCTGCCCACTTTAAGCTTTTCATTAATGGTATGGCCTCAACTTTTCAAAAACCATGGAAATAGAATCCACTTTATGGGAACGTTGGCATATGTAATACATACCTAACATAATGGCATGTGATGTCTATAATTATATGTTTGTGAACACTTTTTTTGTATTTATACTATCTTTTATTTATACTATCTTTACTTTGGTGAGAAAAAGACTTTGATTGAAAACTTAGTTGAAAATGATTTTAGTAATAAATTAATTAAACTTCTATGTATACTATTTTCACTTTAACCTTCGATTGCGAGGAAAGGACTTTGATTTATCTGATATAGAATAAGGTTTGAAAATTGAGTTGAAAATGATTTTAATAATAAATTAGCTAAACTTTGTAGTTGTTGGGTTTTATAATTTACAGCGGTTTTAAGGTAATGCAATTGGAATTTAATTAAATAGCTTGTATTTGTGGCATGAATTAAGGTATTGGAATTTAATTGAATATCTAGTATTTGTGGCATGACTATAGTGTAGCTCACTATTATAATGTTGGTACATGACTATGAATTAAGGTAATGGAATTTAATTGAATAACTCGTATTTATGGCCTGAGTTTATTTTTTATTTTTTAATTGTATTTAATATATATTTTTAATTAGAATTTAAAAGGGTGGATTTAAAATTGTTTGTTTTTGAAATTAAATTGTATTTTTTAAGTTATTATTTTAAAAACTTGTAATGTTTTGTTATGTTTTTATTTTATTTTATTTTTAAATTAATATGCCAATTGAAAAGTGATATTATCATTAACATTTTTTTTCCAATTTCATTGAAACTATAAGTTTAACAACTCATAGAGATCAAAGTTTTAAGATATGAATAGAAAAAAGATACTACTAGAACACTTCTCATTTCTATTTTTTCTAAGGTTAAATTACAATTTCCTTGAAACATAGAAAAAAATTAAACACATACAATAATAATAATAATAATAAACGAAAAAACAAGAAAAAGAAATTATTAAAAATTCAAAACTTTTTAATAATAATAATAATAATAATAAAAGAAAAGTGAATTATAAAAAATAAAAATATTTTTTTAATATCAAAATATGTCCATTTGAGGTCCAACCCCCAACTCTCCCTTCTTATGTCCCCCACCCCAAACCCTCTCTCCTCCCCTCATGACTCAAAGGAGCAACAATAGAGGGAAACACAGGGGATCCCTAAAATCTCCCCACCACCTTTGATCCCATCATCACTTGCCTACCCACCATTGCTGCTCATTCACCACTTAAAGGAGAACTAAGCCTCTCCTTTGAGCAAAATTCAAAGGAAAAACACCATCCCACTCACTAAATTATGGTGGTTAACACTGAATGGAATGAAAAATGATCTACCTAGTGGATGGCTATAAATTGGGTTGATTAGCATTTTCATATTGTAAGATTATTTTCGTTGCAAGGTCAATAGAACTATAAGGAAGGATGGAAAATTTATGGTAATCTTACATAAAATCAAATTTTGGTGGAAACTGACCTTTTAATATCTTTTTATTCCATTTATAATTGTGAAGTTTGAGGTTGTGGCATTTCTAGAGAAATTGGAAGGAAAATCAAACATATCCAAAAGTATTATTTTTACAGGAATAAGAAGGACTTTTCTATTAAGTCATTTCTCGGTCACTACAAGGTACATGGGAATTGTACATGAATTCCAGAAAAGCTTATCAAACTGAGAGAAGAAAATTCTTCAAGATTTCCCTTCACAATTTCGTTACCTATGATTTGAGGACCAAACTAGACCCATTGCTACGATAAATTCTACAAAATTAGCCAATCCAATTTTAGGAACCATTCACTTCATGGGATGACCATCCAATTTGAGGAACCATTCACTTCGTATCTACCTTCTATGAGTTGACATGTGTTGTTAGCTTGAAGGTATGCTTCTTTATTTTACCCTCGGAGAATACGAAAGAATGATTTCTGAGTGAGAGTCTTAAGGAAGCCATGAACTTTCCAGAGAATTGAATCTAATTGATTATTTTTGGGGAAGGAACCAGAGATAAGATGTTGAATGACAATGAGGTAGCCTCCTAGAATTGAAATTGATGAGATGCCCTACTCTTTTGCTAGTTGAAGACCAAATCATAGACAATACATCTCTCCTGAATTATTATATCTATGGTCCAAACCCCATGCAAACTTCAATTCAATTTTTCCTTCGGGATTGATGAGGATGCCACCCCCTCCTGCCACCCCTGGGTTCTTTTTGGAGGCTCCATTGAAGAACAACAACCAAAATTTTTAACGAAGTTTCTTGTTTTGAAATTCTTCTCCGAGATCCTGAGTTTCCTTTGGCAGGAGGCCAATATTTTGGGAGATTGCCGAATTAGAGAGTTAGCCATAGGAATGACCATTTGATCCATCCAATTTATTTCGTGTTAATCTAGAAGGGAATCCGTATCTTTGGTGTGCAGTTGCTTCGCTTCAACATATAGGGATAAAAATTTAGCAGCAACTTCTCGAGGAGGGGTCCTGATATATTTCAAGATCGATCTATTTCTGGTGAGCCATATCTGCAAACAAATAAATTTTGGAAGGGCAGTCCATATCCATTTGAGGTTGGCTTGCCTACAAAGGTTCCTGCGTACTTCTTTTTCTAGTTAGCCATGCGATTTGGGATATCAACGTGTGTGCTCCATCTATGAGACAAGGGACTTAAGATGAGGTTCCAGACATGGAGAGTATAGGGGCAGCTCAAGAAAAGGTGAGGGATCGATTCCTCATATAGGGAACAGAGAGGACAATGAGAGGGGTCACTAATTCCTCTTTTTATTAGATTCTCAAAGGTTAGGATCTTCTTGTGGAGAAGGGCCCAAAAAAAAAAATTACCTTGGGGATAACATTATTTGACCATAGGTTCCTCCAAACTAAGGCTTTTGGTGGGATTTGATCTTGGAACAACAATTCCTCATATCCAACTTTCGTTGTGCACTCGTGGTCTTTTGAACCCAACCTATCTACAATAAGGTAATTTATTGGGGCACAATTAGACAATTTAAGTTTAAGTGTACCTACTAAATTGGCGAAGGGAGAAAGGATGAGCTCAAATTTCCACCTAGACTGTTAGCACTCTGTAATTCCTCCAGGATGAGGAGATGAATCCAAAGGGAACCACAAACCGCTTAGAAGATGGAATCTTTCTCTCCCAGTAATGGCGCCACTATGTTAGCACTCTGTAATTTCCTTAGGTTGTAGGAAGGAAACCTAGATGTAACCACAAACCACTTGGAAGCTTTGAATCTAGCCCTTCGAGCTTCAGAGAGGGATCTCTCTGTCTAAAAATTCAGTCACTTAGATTTTATGCTAGGTATGGTGCTCAGAGGGGTATAGATTTTAAAGGTTTGTTGGCAAGGAAGAAGATAAATCCATTGGGCAATACGGTCATATAAGTTGATCCTTTTCGATTGACAGAATGAAGAGAAAGAAGAATCTTCTACAATGGAAAGGTAGGAAGTATTTTTGGAGTTTTTTAGTCAAATTCGTTATAGAAGGGTGAGTAGAAGAAAGGTAAATTTTTTTGAAAATGCAACAAGATGATGGAGCTTAGTGAAAAGGAGTCGCCTTCACTAAGTGGGCCCGTAGGCTAATTTTGGCACAAAGTCTATTTTTAGACTATGTCTATTTTTAGACTATGTCTATTTTTAGACATATGGATCATGGTCTATGAGTTGCAGGATGCTATTTGTGGATGATTGGTCATGTTGGTAAAAATAGATGGACTTATATTTTTATACATATGGGTGGAGTATATTTTTAGACTGCCAGGCTAAAAAATAGAACAGTCGAATATTATTAGCTCTTAATAATATTTGGACTATAAACATTATCTTATCCTCTTGGAGCACTTCAGTTCAAGCTACGGATGTGGCACATGCAACTGCCAGAAGGAAATACACTTTTCTTATGGGTTAGTTGAGCTATTGCATGATGGAATTCAGTTAGAACTCAAGTGATTGAGTTTGGTGGAGTTGATTGATGAGTTGATAGAGTTGTGTTAAGTTTGACTTAGTTGAACTAGTTGTATTTAGTCTAACTGCAGAATACACTAGTGATGAGTGATGTGAATTAATTATTAATTAATTCACTAATTATTAACTCATAAAGCAACTAAAGAATACATCAGTTAACTCAGTGCATGGACAGTTCAATGGAGACAAGTGCTAGAGGTGGGTGAAAGAGTGAGACTACTATCAGTTGTGACTATAGTCGTGCATGAGATTTGCACATGCAATTGTGGAGATTGCCAATGAGGATTCCGCAGTACAAGCTAAGGAAAACGAGCTTGGATCATTCCTATTCTCACATTGGATTGCGCAGTAGAGGCAGGCAAACAGTGGAGGAGATTTGAACCTGTGACTTGATTCAGATCTAAGCTAGTTTGTGTGTAGCAGGTGGAGATAGTACTGAGTACTTGTGAGGAGTATTGTACTATGTATTGTTACATGTTCTCTATCATTATAATATAAAGATAGTTGGGGATTTTTAGCTGTATGCTTTCCCCAGTACATACTGTGTTGATATGTGTGATTGATGTTTCAATGTGCGCATGTGATTGTTTCTTAATTCTGCAAAATTGATGATCAACGTAGAGGAGGTTATGTATTATGCATGCATTCTGCAAATAGTGTATAATCAGGATAATCTTTGTGAATAAGTGTCATATTATTCAAAATTTCTACAAAAATAACATATAGAGCATCAAACAATAGGATGAATTCTAAATGCCATTCAAGGAGAAAACATAAATTGTTTAGCAAACTGAAGCATAGAACTTTTAAAGCAAATTACGAGACAAATTCATAACTTAATATAACTTAAAAAACAAAGAAGCACATATCCATAGAAACTGACACAGGAATCCCTGTAAATTTAGACCTTTGTCTTTTCATTCACTGAAAAATATATCGGAAAAAAGAAGTACACAATGTCTCTTCTTCTAAAATGTGACCAACCAACCTTTTTAACACTAGAATTCATGAAATATATATAATTAGCTCATCCTTGGACTTAGGGGGTCGATCTCAACCATTTTACCAAACATAAAATCAATTACATTAAATTTAGAACTACCAGCTAGGAATAAGGACTAAATTTATGGAAAATAAGGGTCGAATATTAGATCACATCTCTCGATTCATGACAATTGTTACAAAAAAGAAGGAGGTATTTGTTGATTAACTTGTACTTGAGAGAAACCTTTCTCAGTTTTCGAAAATTCTTCTCCAGCTCTTCGGAATACGCACCCAAAGATCATGACTAAAATAGGAAATGACGAAATTTGAAAAATAGGTTGTAAATATTTATTCGAATCTTCCAATCTGTGACACCTATTAAAAAAATGGAAGTTATTATAATTTAACTTGTTCTTGAAAAAATCCTCTTTCATCTTTTCAAAATTCATCTCCATTAGTTCAGAAGCCGATTTTGAAGTGAAACTGTCCAAAAGCGTAGCAATTGTCCAAAATCGCAGCAACTCACCTGCAGCAAAAGCACAATGCCAAAGCGCAATGACTGATATTTTTCGAATATTTCCTAAAAGGTGAACTAGATTGAGTTTAGTTTTTTCAGCAAGTTAATATCATCATGATTCTTCTCCACAAGAAATTTTGGCTGAATCGAACTCACGTATTTCGAGAAAATCCAAAAATGGATATAAATGACAATGTCTCGTTTCTCGAAAACCTTGAAGAATTTTGACCCGAAATTGAGTAATTTTATTCATCTCATCCTAATGCATCGCCTGTAAAAATTTCATGACAAACGAGTTTAGGGTTTAAGAGATATGGTGAAAATACGTTTGCAACTTTAGCGCAGCAAGAAAGCGCAACGACTCCAAAGTTCTTATGCTTTCAGTCATCCTATGAAATTCTGAAAGTACTGGATAGTTGGAAAATGACTCACAAAACATTGTAAACATGTCATAAGACTTCTACTCCAACCACGAACCTACATACTTCAAAATTACTCCTCATAGCAAAAGCGCAATGAACCTTTACCTGAATGATTTGATTAGATGCTGAATCTCTGACTGAGAATTCTTTTTTATAGGTGATACTGACAACCTCCAGAACTTTCTTTGAACCCCCATGCATGAAATAGTTCCAAAAATTTTGATCTGCTACCACATTTTAATGTTTTTGACAATAGTGTAGCAAGGAAACACAACGACTTAGAGGTTATGAGGGTTGCAAGCTCTTGATGGAAGAAGGAATGGCTCTTTGGTATTTTTGAATGTTAAAACAAGCCTTTGAACTCCCAAGGTGACAAAACCTGAATTTCAAGGGCAGTGATTGTGATTTTGAACCTTAATCATGAAAGTGCAACAGTTGTTAGAAGTGTAACACATACCTCATAATTGTTGTACTGATGATGATGTCATGGCACAATATGTTTTGACACCCTAACTGATTGTCCTGACCCCACTAACTTGTGCCAATGATGAGGAGACAAGACACTCTATGACATCACTCATGATCTTGTAAGAAACATGACCCTAGACTCACTTAACTCAATCTTTAGGGAATCAATGACTATCTTGGTATTATCACTCACACACTCTAACATAATTACATCAATAATGAAATCTTCCATTTTTTACAAACACCAATAGCTTGATCTCTAAGAGATCATAGCAAAACCCTTTACATATTTACCAAAATCATAAAAAGACTAAGCTTACTTTTGATTACTATAACATAGGACCCTAACACAGACCAAGCTCCATTGTTGTGCCAATTTTTGAATTGAGCAAGCGATTCGATACCTTGATTTGATAAATAAAGAAGCAAAGGCCTGAGCTCTTCAGAGGCCATTAGAGGGGTATGATTTAAGATAGGATCCATACACAAATTTATTTTTAATCCATTCCTTAGGATCCAACTTGCGTGGCTATTAATCAGATTTGAAGAGGCGAAGATGAGATGCCATACTGGAGAAAGGGATTTATGAGGAGTGTCATGGCAACCAATAGAGCCAGAGCTCATGTATTTGCTCGATAGAACTTGCACCCACCATGCATGTTTATTCATTTTCATTTTCAAGGCAATATTATCCCCCAACAATTTATTCATTAGGGAGGAATACCTAATTTCCAACCCTCCATGCGCTCGAGGGACGTGAATGATCTTCTAATTTACCAGGTGGAACTTTTTTGTAGCAACTTTGCTTCCTTCCCATAGAAATTTTCAAATAAATTTCCTAAAGAATATATTTGGGTGCCATAAGAGCTTAGAAATGAAATAACCGAATAGTAGATAGAACTGATTTGATTAGCACAATTCGACCAACTAGAGTGAGCCATTTTTCTCCCCATGAATCTAACTTGCCCTTGATTTTTGAGAGAATTGATTGCCAAGCTTGAGGAGAGGGGAATTTTAAATAGATGGGGATCCCCAAATATTTGAATTCTTTCCAATTGTTTACTATGTTGAAACCTAATAATGACCCAATTTGGAGACACTCCTTGATCGAGATATTCCAATAATATATTTATGATTTTGTAGAACTAATTGATCCACCTTACGCTGTAAGTATGTGGTCCAAAATCGTTTTGAATCTGCATGCAATAGCCACCGAGGCACCTCCTAGAAAAATGGCATGGTCTGTAAATTGTGAATGATTTACACTATTTACCTTTCAAGTGGATCTTAATCCCGACAGGTGTCCAAAACTTCGAGCAAATTCGAGCCTTTGGCTCAGTGTATCTACAACCAGGATATAGAGGAATGGAGAGAGAGGACACCCTTGGTGAAGTCCCGGGAGGCCTGGAATAATTTTGTGACTTTTCCATTGACAAGAGGAGCGATCCAAGGGGAGATGATACAATTAAAGATCCAATTAATAAAAGTTTTGTCAAAACCAAGCCTGGAAAACACTTTAAAGAGGAATCTGTGTCTAACTCTATCAAATGCGTTGGCCATGTCATGCTTGATTTCCATGCCTTTTTCGCCTCTCTCTCTGCTATAAAAAATTGCTTCTTGAACCAAAATTATATTATCGAATATCTGGTGCCCGGGGACAAAACCCCCTTGATTTTCAGAGACTATATTTGGGAGATTTTTTTCAGTGTTTCAATGATCAGTTTGGAGATGACTTTATAAGAAACCTTACATAATGAAATAGGTTAGAAATGTTGAAACGAGGAGAGATTTGATTCCTTAGGGATTAAGGAAAGGAAATAAGGATTTATCCCACCTCCCATGTAGCCATTCATCAAAGAATAAGATACCATCTTGCATAAATCTCTCTTGATGAGATCCCATAATTTTTTTAGAAGTGAGAAAAAAATGCATCAGGACCTGGGGCCTTATTAGGCTGAAAGGAGAACACTATGTGTCAAACTTCTTCAACCCTAGGGAGGGAGGTCAAAATATCATTAATTTTCTTTGTGATGATGGGTGGGATATACTCCAACTCATAAATTTATGAGTCTAGCGAAGGAGGGTCTAATTGGGAGGAGAGATTATTGAAATAGCTGATCACTTCTTCCTTGATCTACTGAAAATCATCGACCTGGACTCCATTGATCTGTATTTAGTGCATGGTTTTTTTTCCGATCTCTATTTTTAGCTTGATTGGGAAAATATTTAGTGTTTCGGTCACCTCCTTACAACCAAACACTCCGGGACTTTAGTCCCAAGAATTCCTCTTCGTCCTTGAGTTGGGCATGGTATTTTTCAAACAACTTCTTGTCCTGATCCACCATTTTCTCTGAGACTTGGTCTCTTTCTATTCTAGTGTGTAGCTGGGAGATGGAATTTGCTACAACATGTATTTCCTCTTGCCTATATGTATTGATGGAGTGTGCCTATGACTTAAGGATTTTTTCAAGCACTTGATTTTCTACTCCCAAATAGAGATTGGATTTCCATCGATCCATCGATGCCACAATTGAGAGAATACTTCATGTAATTCCGGATGGTGGAGCCATAAAGGACTAAATCTGAAAGGGAGAAGTCTGAAATTCATTTGAGGAGAGAGGTCAAGGCGAACTGGACAGTGGTCTGATCCATTCCAGTGAAGAATAGAGGAGGAAATAGAAAGGTTGGATTTAAGGAATCTGCTATCAAGAATCTATCCAGTCTAGAAGCGGTGTGATTGGGACCCATATGTCTGTTAAAATGGGTGTATTTAAGACCGACATGCTTGACATCTACCACCTTAGCTTGAGATATGAAGTCTTCCATATTTTCTTAGAAAGGATCCCTAACTGGGAGAGCCCCCTTTTTTCTCCCCTCTATTCAGAGTGGTGTTGATATCACCTACAAAGATGTTAGAGGTCCCAAAATCTGTGTTGGCTAGGAAATTGAGGGATTTCCAACATTCATTTTTTCCCTTATAATGAACTCGCATGTAGACATTGATAATGGAACATACTTGATTTGAAGATAGGTCAAGGAATTTGATAGCAAGCCAATGAAAATTAGAAGTGGAGCTGATAAGACGGACCTGGGAGGGATCCCAAAGGGTAAAAATACCCCTAGAGGCCCCTCTCGCGCTAACTACCAAGATTTCACCGCCATTCCATAAAAAGAGAGATTGAACTAATACTTCTTTCTCTCAGAGTTTTGTCTCCTGAATGAGCATAATAGAGGGATTTTCCTTTTTGATGAGAGATTTCACTTCCACTTTTTTTTTTGAACCAAGTCCTCTATAGTTCCAAGAGAGGAAAATCATCCTTTAGACTTGGAGGAGGGGATCCCCTTGAACGAGGTTGGACCTGCATTTATTTTATTTCCTTTTCCTCCAATCTCTCCCAACTGAATGTGTTTCAAAGTAGATTGATGTCCTATTTAATTTCCCTTTTGTATTTGTTCGATCCTGATTTCCCAGTTGGATTTTCTTCCATACCTACAAGAGCGATGATCTCTATCCTTTATTTTTTTCTGCATATGATTTCTCATCAGTGGAGCTTGAAAAAGGGGCTCCAATTGCTCCTTCTTTGGGTGACAAAAAATCTTCTTTGTCTTTGAAGGTTTCTACCTGAGAGGGAGCTTCATGTTCCTCGTATTTTGGAGCTAAGATGTCCGTTGTGGAGCTTTGGAGCACTTGGTGTAAGACTAACGGATCAATGTTTGGAGGATCAGTCATCAATTTCTCTCTTTCTTCATGATCTTTTGTTAGCACTTCGAATCTATTACAAGAAGTTTCTTGGGAGAATGATTTGTTAGACTCGTCTTTGGGTTCTGTTGAATGTTTAGGGGAGGATGGTCCTACATCCTGTTAGCGCTTGGAATTCACCTAGGCTGAGATAGACAAACTCTCAAGGCTACATCAAACCATTTCACCTCGTAGCTAGCCCAACGAGGTATGAGAAGGCTCTCTCGGGTCAGATTCGGTAGATCTTTCAATATGATAAGCTGACCAATTAGGAACAAAGATTTTAGGCTAGTAAATTGATAAGGGAGGTTGATTTAAAGATTTTTGGGGTTTTTGGTGGCAATTGGAGGGAGTGCAATTCAGGGTGCGGGGATTGGGCTCAGTTTTTGCAGGGAGATCTTTGGGGCGAGGTAGGAGTGAATGCTGATGCCTTAATCTGGAGATGGATGATCAAGAATGATAGAGGAGGAGCTAAAGAGGGCAAACAACAACTTTGAATCCTCTTTAGACAGTGGAAAACATAGATATTGAACAAAATTAAAAGCTGAGCATGGCATGCATGAATTCAAACTTTATCACTTCATCTGTTCAATTAGCAGCAAAGAAAGAGATGGAACACATAAACACACTTACAATAACATGTAGAGAACACACCATCAACACAACAATCCACAAGAATCCAAAATGATGTCTGCAAAACCCTGGCCTTCCTTTTCCTTAAATTGCAGTAATAGATGTACAATATACAATAATGCTTCTCCCACAAGAGTCCAACCATGAAAATGAGCAAGAGAAGGCATAATATAGATGATCTAACTTCTTTCCCCACCTCTAGGGGTCGAGCTCAGCTTCCTAGGAGCTGTTTCAACTAATTCTAAACTGAGCACTAGATAATAGGCAGTCAAAACAACTTGCCTCTAAAACTTAGGTAACCCATCCATGCATTTAATATTCACTATTTACATCAAGGAAACTTCTAGAAGGGTTAAGAGAGATTAAATCTATCAATGTGCCATGAAAATTATCCATACATCCATCATTTACAAGTACAAATGATCAACCAAGGTAAAAAACAGAGTTTGCAGGCCTGAAAAGTCAAAACTGGCAATTTTAGCTCGAGTGGTCGCGCCCCCTGCTCGAGTGGTCGTGCCCCTTTGCAGCACTTTTTGAGTGGGTTCCAGTTGTCCAAATCAAGTTCAAGATGTCTCATTGGAAATATCTGTGTGTCTACTTTCCATCCCAAGTGGAGGTTCTGGATTTGGAGTTGATTTGACCCCTCAAAAGTCAATTCTCCCAGGGTCACTTTCTGCAACTCAAAAAGTGGGCAGAAAGTCAAAATTTTGATGTATTTTGAGCTTTTGGAGGCCCAAATCTCAAAATCAAGTTGACCCCAAGTATAGGTAATTCTAGTTTTTGCATGCCCTTTCCAAAAATGTCAACTTTTTGTGATTCTGAGCAGTCCTCCCGAGTGGTCGCGCGGGGGGTGAGACCACTCCAATGGCCAAAACCTGTAAATTGCACAAAAAATTCACAAATGACAAAATCAAGAAATTTGGGCTGGGAGTCCCCAATAAAGTACCATGCTCAGTCAAATAGGATTTGGCCAAAGTTTGGAGTGGATCGGGCGTTTTCCTTCGTTTTTGTGCTTTGGCCAACCGTCCTTGGAGCACCTTCGTTCTCGCCGATATTTTTGACATTTCTCTCAAACCATGACACCTGTGTAAAAAGTGAAGGAGGTTTTTCTTCTTTGGCATGTTATGGACAAAAACCTCTCTCAGTTTTGCAAAATTCATCTTTGATTGCTCTGGAACATCATTTGAGTGCAACTTGTCCCGATGTGTGAAACAAGGGATTTTGTCGAAATGGAGCGAGATGAAGGGGATATGGGGCTTCTAAATTCTTGGGGAAATTTGTGGGAGTGGGGAGGGATGTTAGGAAGCAGGGGAAAGTGGAATATCAGTGATTGAGTGAGGGGAAGGGGTCGAAAAGGGCAAAACACAGGCCAAACCTAGAAAATTGTCAGGTTGTAGCTAGAAACTAGGGTTTGTGCAAAAATGAGGAATTTGGGGGATCTAAGGGATGGGAAGTGTTTGATAAGGTACTTTAAGGATAGGGGAAGGTGTATGAACATCAGGAAACAAGTTTTGCCGGTGATTTGACCATCCAAGAGAAATTGCCTTCAAAACCCTAGGAGAGGGAAATGACCTTGCCTAGGTGCAACTGAAGCATGAACAAGGTGTGAAATGACTCATTAGACACTGACATGATAATGACAACCCTCTGAATGATGATAGGCTCAGCCGAATGATGACATGGACTGACATTTGGGCAAACCCTAGACCTAATGCCTAGTGACCAAATTTTGCTTGAAGACTCACTGAAATGACAAAATTTGACTTGGAAACTCTGAGACCACTTTGTAAGAGCATATTTGATCACTATAGGAAGGCTGGAAAGACTGACACTAACATTGGCTCCAATGGGGATGGTAGCTCCTTGGAGGTGCCAAGAACCTCAGACCTCTGGGAGAGCAGACCAGTGCTTGCAACCATTGGGCGATGGAGTCATTATTTACACCTTTAACACAAAACTTTGACACATTTATTGAATGAAAACTTGACTGAAACTTAACTGAAGCTTGACTCAAACCGACTCAATGGCAAACTGAAATAACTTGAAAAAACTCACTCAATAGACCAAACACAAATGACTCATGACTAACTTAACTAAAACAAGAGAAGGGCAGCAGTCCATCAAGATGTGAAATCATGATGACAACCACCGGTGTTTCTTTCAAGACAATATACCATCAAACTATATCATAATGCCAATGCAACCAATCAAGCAGATGCCTTCTTGATTGATTCTCCTGATTAGATCTTCTGGTCAACAATACAAACCTATCACTTGGCATCCAAAAACATAGTTGACCATATTCTCCTTCATCACTGAATACTGCAATAATCACCTTCATTGTTGGCTGCAACAAACTTACTAGAGGATCGTGAAAAACATGAAGAGTTGCCACTGCCACCTCCTGCTGAAAGATCAAGGTGTCCTTTGTTACAAATTCTAATATGCCTTCATCATGTGCTTCGTAAAAAGTATGCTCATGGGCTTCAAAAAATTCTGAACAAGTAGATGAGCAGATCTCTTCTTGGAAAAGCATTTCAGCACATGAAACATATGAAGAATCTGAAAGGTAATCCTGTATGCTTTGATCTTCTGTAGCTTGACAATACGGTAGATCATTTTCAAATGATATGATAGCCAGAATAACATCTTTGTGAAGGAAAACATTATCTATTTGCTGATCTACAAGACAGTCATCTTCTTCAACATAGGAAGAAGTTTCCCCAACATTTTCCTGACTATGTGTGCATTGCAAATCTGCTGTAGCTTGACCTTTCAAAAGCTGATCTATCTCCTCTTCAGACAAAGGAGACAATGCCTTTTGTTTTCTTCTGCTTAAACAATAATTATCTTCATATGACAAGGCATTCAAACTATCATTTATTACTGAGTTATTGAATGGAGGTTCATCACTTACTTGCACAAAGATCTCACCTTGCTGTTCATGAGCTGACTGAATGATCTCCTCATGAAGATCTAGTTCCGGCGAGGTGGGAGCACTTAGATTTATAACTTCGTTTTCTTCATGCCAGCTGATCTCAACAATCGAGTATGAATTTAGATCTGATATAGCTGAGTCGACTGCATTACATTCTAAAATTGAATCTTGGCTATCTTGCACGCTGTCTTCTTCTGTGGGCAGATCTGAAACAAGCACTTCTCTTTCATCAATTACAGCCATATGGCCATCTTCAACCTGCTGATCTTGACAAGTATCCTCTAAGATTTCTATGTGCTGCTGAAACAGCTTTTCATACAGGGCTTCCATGATCTCTTCATCCATGAAATTATCATCTTCATAAAACTTCTCAAGGCTTTCAATAAAACTATAGGCATTCTTGCAACAGTGTTGAACTAAATTCAATGATGGATAAGAGTCCTTATATCTTTCAATAAACAAGGCATGAAAATCTTTTAAGCAGTAAATACAAGCAGGTGGCAAAATTTCATACCATGATTGGGCTTTACCTTCCAGAGTGGCCAAGAATATCTTCATCAAGCAATCTTCAGGAAAATCAACCTTCAACTTGCGAATATGCATGTGAAATCTAACCAGATGTAGAGCAGCATCCTTCTTACCATCATCATTAAATGTAGGCAAATTCCTTGACCAATCTACCTTCGGAATTTTATTTGGAAAACCTGGGATGTGATCTCGGCTCAAGGGAGCATATCTTCTTGCGATTAGGTCCATCATGAAAATCTCACAGCTACTGATCTTCCTGCAGTGAAGTCACCATGAAGCATAGGTTGCTGGATTCTTCAGTGAAAGGAGTCGCCAAGTGAATGATTCAGCCTTTCAAGTGTCTGATCGTTGTCCACTATCAACAATCAGATCTGAACTTGATACATGTACTGGGGTAAAATGCAATCTAGGTGGTCGTATTCACAAGCTCACGGAGATTGACTGAAGCAGCGTTTATCTACTAACGCTGATGTAAAACAAGAGCGTTTTCGAAGGGTTCTGGCGTAACTTCAGGCTCCGTCTAAGACTTATGAAACCAACACATCAATCAACAAACAAGTTTGTTCTCCCCAGTATGGTCACCACTATGTTAGCGCTTGGAATTCACCTAGGCTGAGATAGACAAACTCTCAAGGCTACATCAAACCATTTCACCTCGTAGCTAGCCCAACGAGGTATGAGAAGGCTCTCTCGGGTCAGATTCGGTAGATCTTTCAATATGATAAGCTGACCAATTAGGAACAAAGATTTTAGGCTAGTAAATTGATAAGGGAGGTTGATTTAAAGATTTTTGGGGTTTTTGGTGGCAATTGGAGGGAGTGCAATTCAGGGTGCGGGGATTGGGCTCAGTTTTTGCAGGGAGATCTTTGGGCGAGGTAGGAGTGAATGCTGATGCCTTAATCTGGAGATGGATGATCAGGAATGATAGAGGAGGAGCTAAAGAGGGCAAACAACAACTTTGAATCCTCTTTAGACAGTGGAAAACATAGATATTGAACAAAATTAAAAGCTGAGCATGGCATGCATGAATTCAAACTTTATCACTTCATCTGTTCAATTAGCAGCAAAGAAAGAGATGGAACACATAAACACACTTACAATAACATGTAGAGAACACACCATCAACACAACAATCCACAAGAATCCACAATGATGTCTGCAAAACCCTGGCCTTCCTTTTCCTTAAATTGCAGTAATAGATGTACAATATACAATAATGCTTCTCCCACAAGAGTCCAACCATGAAAATGAGCAAGAGAAGGCATAATATAGACCATCTAACTTCTTTCCCCACCTCTAGGGGTCGAGCTCAGCTTCCTAGGAGCTGTTTCAACTAATTCTAAACTGAGCACTAGATAATAGGCAGTCAAAACAACTTGCCTCTAAAACTTAGGTAACCCATCCATGCATTTAATATTCACTATTTACATCAAGGAAACTTCTAGAAGGGTTAAGAGAGATTAAATCTATCAATGTGCCATGAAAGTTATCCATACATCCATCATTTACAAGTACAAATGATCAACCAAGGTAAAAAACAGAGTTTGCAGGCCTGAAAAGTCAAAACTGGCAATTTTAGCTCGAGTGGTCGCGCCCCCTGCTCGAGTGGTCGCGCCCCTTTGCAGCACTTTTTGAGTGGGTTCCAGTTGTCCAAATCAAGTGCAAGATGGCTCATTGGAAAGCTCTGTGTGTCTACTTTCCATCCCAAGTGGAATTTATGGATTTGGATTTGATTTGACTCCTCAAAAGTCAATTCTCCCAAGGTCACTTTCTGCAACTCAAAAAGTGGGCAGAAAGTCAAAATTTTGATGTATTTTGAGCTTTTGGAGGCCCAAATCTCAAAATCAAGTTGACCCCAAGTATAGGTAATTCTAGTTTTTGCATGCCCTTTCCAAAAATGTCAACTTTTTGTGATTCTGAGCAGTCCTCCCGAGTGGTCGCGCGGGGGGTGAGACCACTCCAATGGCCAAAACCTGTAAATTGCACAAAAAATTCACAAATGACAAAATTTTCTCCAAATTTCTTGAAATTTGGGCTGGGAGTCCCAAATCAAGTACCATGCTCAGTCAAATAATCTTTGGCCAAAGTTTGGAGTGGATCGGGCGTTTTCCTTCGTTTTTGTGCTTTGGCCAACCGTCCTTGGAGCACCTTCGTTCTCGCCGGTATTTTTGACATTTCTCTCAAACCATGACACCTGTGTAAAAAGTGAAGGAGGTTTTTCTTCTTTGGCATGTTATGGACAAAAACCTCTCTCAGTTTTTCAAAATTCATCTTTTATTTCTCTGGAACATCATTTGAGTGCAACTTGTCCCGATGTGTGAAACAAGGGATTTTGTCAAAATGGAGCGAGATGAAGGGGATATGGGGCTTCTAAATTCTTGGGGAAATTTGTGGGAGTGGGGAGGGATGTTAGGAAGTAGGGGAAAGTGTAATATCAGTGATTGAGTGAGGGGAAGGGGTCGAAAAGGGCAAAACACAGGCCAAACCTAGAAAATTGCCAGGTTGTAGCTAGAAACTAGGGTTTGTGCAAAAATGAGGAATTTGGGGGATCTAAGGGATGGGAAGTGTTTGATAAGGTACTTTAAGGATAGGGGAAGGTGTATGAACATCAGGAAACAAGTTTTGCCGGTGATTTGACCATCCAAGAGAAATTGCCTTCAAAACACTAGGAGAGGGAAATGACCTTGCCTAGGTGCAACTGAAGCATGAACAAGGTGTGAAATGACTCATTAGACACTGACATGATAATGAAAACCCTCTGAATGATGATAGGCTCAGCCGAATGATGACATGGACTGACATTTGGGCAAACCCTAGACCTAATGCCTAGTGACCAAATTTTGCTTGAAGACTCACTGAAATGACAAAATTTGACTTGGAAACTCTGAGACCACTTTGTAAGAGCATATTTGATCACTGTAGGAAGGCTGGAAAGACTGACACTAACACATCCTTTGAGGAGGGTGAATTTTGTTGTTGAGGAGGAGAGTGTTCCTACCTTTGAGGGCCTTTTCTCATTTTAGCATGTAGAAATTCCTTATAGATTCAAACTACGGATTGTAATATGCTAAAACAATTGACTTGAATCTACTCTACTCATTAGTGGAAACAATAAACGATCAATGAAATCACGATGCATAAAAGAGAAAGAATTCAATAACACATAAAATAATAATTTCTGGGGAAAGCCACTACTAAAAACCCCTGTTATCTGTATATTGTATTAATAATAAAATATGATAAGATTATAATGCTTTTCTCAAGCTCGAGCAACCTCTGCACTATCTCAATCTATCTCTCTGCTTACCAAATGAGCATCTCTAAAGGAGTCTCCATGGGTTTTCTGCTCTCCATGTGGAACTTATTCAGTATCTCGTTGGCATACTTACCCTAAGAGATAAAAAAATCCTCATCTCCTTGCCATATTTCCATACCAAGAAAGTAATGCATGAGCCCTAGGTCATTCATCTCAAATTCTCTTGCAATATCCTCTTTGCAAGATTTATGAACTTCTCATCACCTATTAGAATCAAATCATCGACATATAATACTATAATCAACAATTTACCTTCAACCACAATATGGTAAAGGTTCACATCTGCTTCACTTTTGGTGAATCCCAACCCAGTAAAATAGCTTTCAATCCTGGTGTACCAAGCACGAGGTGCTTGTTTTAGTCCATACAACACTCGCTTGAGTTTTCACACGTGTGACTCTCTGTTTAAGGTCTCAAATCCTTCTCGCTGCTAAATATACACCTCTTCCTCAATCATACCATTAAGGAATGTTGTCTTCACATCCATCTGATGTATCTTCCATCCCTTTTGCACTGAAAGTGCTAGAATAAATTTGATTGAAGAATACCTTCCTACTGCAGAAAAGGTCTCATCGTAATCAATTCCCTCTACCTAAGAGAACCCTCTAGCCACAAATCTGGGATTGTGTTTCTCCACACTCCCATTTGTTTCTTGATTTACCTTGTAAAGCCACCTAGAACTCACTACTAACTTGTTTGTTGGTCTTGGGACCACTTCCCAAACACTGTTCCTAATAATGGAGTCATACTCCTCAACCATGGCATTAACCCATACTGGTTGATGCATTGCTTCCTCAAATGGGGATGGATCAACCTCTACACTCACTCATCAGAGCCATGTAGCCTAATAGTTGTGAGGTGTATTAGTGTACCCCAAAAATATACTCAACTCAGCTGTTGGCTTTATATTTTTTCCGTGCATCCTTGGTAACATGATAGTAAACTGATGAAACAAAGATCTTGAAGTGTTCCACATATGGTTTCTTACCTGAAAAATCTTCTTCTGGTATACTTATCCCCAGAATTCGATGAGGGCTTATGTTCTGCAAATAAACAACTATGTTGCATGCTTCAACCCACAAGTGCAATGGTAGGCCTTGATCATGTAACATCGTGTGTGTCGCTCCCACAATTCCTTTATTCTTCCTTTCAGCCACCCCATTCTGCCATGGGTTATGAGGTGCTATTAACTCCTATCGAATGCCTTCTAATGCAAAAAAGTTCTTGAATTCATTCGACACATATTATCTACCATTATCGCTTTTGAGAGCTTTAACTTTCCTACCAGTATCTTTCTCAACAAGTGCTTTAAATTCACAAAATTGATCAAACTTTTGATCTTTCTTCTGCATGAAAAAAATCCACACTTAAGATAAAAATCATCAACAAATATTAAATAATACCTGTGCTTGGTCGTGGATGTTGTCGAGAACAGTCCACACTCATATGAGTGAAATCTATCAAGGATCACTTGCACTTGATTGTCTTTATCATGAAAGGAAGTTTTGGTGTACTTCCCCAAAGTACACCCTTTGCATGTGTCTCTCTACTCTAACGCACCCTTGGGAAGTCCTGTAGAAATTTGTTCCATGATCTTCAAATCTTCGTGGTGTAAGTGACCCAATCTTCTATGCCACAACTCACCGATGTCTCGACTCTGCACCTTCTTTGCTTTTGTGCTCAAAGCAACACAATCTTCTACATCCAATTTGTAGAGGTTCTTCACCCAAACCCTAATCCGCTTCACCTGTCTTGAGTCTATGTGATGAAGGAAAGCCTTTCCCTTTCTAAATATCACATCGTACCCATGATCCTCCAACATGGCAACTGAAACCAAATTCTTCTTCAAACCTGGAACATACATGACATCTTTTAATGTGAGAGGAGAACCAGACTCCCTCTGAAGGTAATGGTACTGATGTCGGTAGCATTATATCTCCCACCATCTCCCATCTCGATGTACATCTACAGGTCCTTGTCCTCCAATTCAGTGAAGAACTCTTTGTTGTCGGTCATATGGAATGAGGCTCCACTATCTAGGTACCACACACTACCCATCACTAATGTCACCATGCAAGCGATGAGGGTGAAATCCAACTCGAATTGTGAATCAAGAGCTTCAATTTCTCCTCCTCCTGAGGCATTCTTACCATCCTTCTTGTGCGGACACTTTATGGCATGGTAAGCCAGCTCGTGACAATGAAAACATTTAATCTTTAACATGTCCTTCTTCTTGCCGCCTTGACTAGAATATGATTTGGAATGGGATGACCTCCCCCTCCCTTTCTTCTCCTTTCTAGTTAAGGCACAATTCTCCTCATCATCATGATTGTATGGGGATCCATCTCTAGTGTTCCACCAAATATCTTCTTGCACCAAGTCAGACCACAATCACTCCCACTCTGGTAGCTTCTCCCTCCCATTAACCGAGTCTTGGTAGCTGTTCCAGCTCTTGGGAAGACCTAGAAGTGCTAGGATCACAAGATTGTCTTCAACAACTATAACACAAACACTTCTAAGCTCATCCCGACATTGGATGAACTTGGTCAAATATTTCGGTATTGAGTCGCCCTTCTCCATCTTGATCTTTCTGAGCTTATCCTTTAGTTTCAACTTCCTGTGGTCACTTTTGTTTTGAAATAGTTTTGTCAAGGCCTTCCACATTGCAAATTGAATTTCCTTACCATGGAGGTTTGAGACAATATGATCTTGAACTCCTTCTAGGATAATCCATCTCACCTTTTCCACACACTTTATCCACTCTTCCAGATATTGAGCATCAAATGACTTAGGAATATATTTTTCTATGAATTCCTTAAGCCATTGTCTTCCAACACTACCTCCATCTTTTCCTTACAATAAATATAGTTCGAACTACCCTCAAGGGCATATTCGAGTCTCAATCAATAAAATGACATCCTACTGGCTCTGAAGATTGATATTGCAAATTCAATTTCTTGTGCAAAAAACAAGTTCGTATTCTCCTCTTTTGTAGTGATTTCAACTCTGATACCATGTAGATTCAAATTGAAGATTATAATATTCTAAAATAATTGACTTGAATCTACTCTACTCATCAATAGAAACAATAAACGATCGATGAAATCAAGATGAATAAAAGAGAAAGAATTCAATTACACAACACAATAATTTTATGGGGAAATCCACAACGAAAAACCCCTGCTATCTGTATATTGTATAAATCAGAAAATATGAGAAGATTACGATGTTTTTCTCAAGCTCGAGCAACTTCTGCACTATCTCAATCTATCTCTCTTCTTCCCAGACAAGATCAAGCCAATACTTAGCCAATTCTGCTACTTGCTTAGCTCCTATTTCCTTCTGCAATTTCCTAGGGTATTAGCCCATATTTAATTGGGAAATTCCACAAATATGAATTGCACAACCCTCATAGGCCTTCCTCTGATTGAATGGACCAGCTGTACAATTCAGATGATTATACATCTGATAGTACATTGCCCTGAACTCCAATCTTAACTGGGTCTTTATATGATCTGACATGCATGATTTAATTATGAGTGAATATTCAGTTTATTGGTTTATCAATGATGGTTACAACCCACTACTACATGTTACACCCCACTACTGGATCTCTTGCTAATTCCTCCATCAGTTGGAACTAGTTTAACTGAATTAAATAATTATAACTCAAATTAAACTCGACCATGGTTCCTAAAAAGTAGGAGACACTCTACATGACTCAGGTTATACCCTCAACTCAAATTAATTGAGCCAAAGAAGTCAAATTAACTTAGTTAGCTATTATAATTTGTCATGAGATGTGGAATTAAATTTTAATTCAAGGACAAAATTAAATTAGGATTTTCTTGTTGCATTTTCAACATAACCTGCTGCCATTGAACCTCCTTGCTTTGTAGGCTCTTCCACTGATCCAGGTGGATGTTGGTGGACACCCACTATCCCATTTGGACCCCCACAACTGTCTCTTTCAGTTTTTCAGTTTCCTTAATTATAGCGCAGTTTACTATTTTTAGCAGTTTTTCGGGTCCTAAACTTCCGGAGCCGTTTTGAGGCCCTAAACGACGTTTATTTTGGAAATCTACCTCCGCAATTTTATAAACCGTCGTAGTCCTCGGAGAGATCTTTCCAACGGGCTATCATGCACGTCAAATGGACATCATATGCCAAAGTTACGACCCCGGGAAGTTGATGTACCAATTTACCCAAACGGGGCCCATAGTTTAGCGTTTCATCTTCTAGGGTTAGGTTTTGGAATGTTAAAGGTTTTCCATTGTTTCTCAATAATAAATAGGCCTTCGAGCCTCATTGTAAAGACAGTTCGAAACAGTTCAGAGGCATGTAGCCGACACATCTCTTCTCAGAGATAAGCTACCATCGCCCTAGCTGGGTTATTTCTATTTGTAAGCATATTTCAGTATTCTCCATTAATGAAATGAAGTATTATTTCCACTGCATCTCTGTTTTTATGGTTATCGCATCTCTGTATTTATGGTTATCTCTGTAATCTATTGCGTTCCTGCTTAAATCCGGATCATCCACCTTTTTTGGAAAATTTCTAGCAAAGTGACCATAGTCGCGGCAGATCTTGCATTGAAATAAGAGTTGGTCATAGTTTATCTCTTGAATGTGTAACCCAAAATCCATGCTTAGATTGATTGCGGCTGGCAGATGCTTCTCTAAATCTACTTTAATGCATATTCAAGCACAAGAAAAAAGGCCATCCTTTGGATCAACACAGTCCACATATCTGCACAGGGCATTCCTGATCTTCCTGAATGTCGCATCATTCCAGCAATGTAATGGAAGAAAAGGGAGGTTAACACAAACCGCCACTGAGGTAGGCACATCACACTCTAGGTTGAAGATGGTGCTCCATCGATCCAAATATAGCCCTTGAGCACCCATAAAGTATGGTCCACTTCGAAATATCTTGTTTGATCTGCTCTTTTCTCAAAGAAAAAGGTGAAAAAACCTTTCCCACAAAAGGACGAAGTGACTTCACCTTCGATCAAGGGTTTCTAGTTATTCAAGACCCATTGTCGCATTATTTTTGGGGAGGGCCAAAGACCCATGAATTGGCCTACAAGGCCCTAATATGCAAGATGAAGAGCACGAGATCTGGCTTGCGGCGCCGATATCTCAACTTTTGAGGATCTCATCCAACTTCTTTACAAAGCGAGAGGATGTGGCCTTTTGAAATTTTGGGCCATTTGAGACTACGAAATTGAAAGTTACAATCTCTTGACAAGCTGGGAGGGGGAGGCTGAACTAGTCATGGAGACCACCCAACCCAGGTAGAATTGTGCAGGAGACGGAAGAAAATGACAAGGGGGAGATGAGAAGAAAAAGGGAGGAAAGTAGGGGACGAGACCAACAACGAGAGGCTCAACAACAAGGCAAGTAAGCCAGACCTACAACACCCAATAGATCAACCGAATCACAAAGATGTCAAGGCTGGAGTTAATTAAATTTTACAACAAAATTATTTATTAAATTTTTCTAAGGAAATTTGGGGAAAAATATAGGAGGATTACAAAATAATTTAAAATGGGATATTATAGTGGTATCATAGTTGGTTTCCTGCCAACCTGAAGGTTTTTATTTGAGAAATATTGCAGCAAAAATGATCTCTTAGTGGAAAGGGAAATGCGAAACTCTTGCGCATTTTTTAAGACTATAGGTGAAACCTCACGAAAGTGATAGAGTGGGTTGAGGCATGGGCATTATTAGAAGCAGTAAAGGGAAAAAGAAATTACAAACTTGAAGATGATAGAGAAACAATGGAGGACCAAGGAATCAACACAACTATTGAACAAAAGAAATTCCTCTGTGCAAAATAAACAACATGCCAACAATATATACCACTCTAAGCAACAAAGTATTTGCCCATGTTGTAGGCACAAAGTGAGACAAAGGTTCAAGGTGAAGTATATGATTAAAGTATCAAGGACGAATTAGGAGAATTTATATATGTGAAAGATAAACAAGGAGCAAATAGAATACATGTGCCCTTAGGGACTGATCAATGAAACTTAATGCAACTTCAAGAAATTGAAAGCAAGACTGCTTTTAAAGTGGCACCTGATTCTTACTAGGATCAATATGTTGTCCAAGAAGTGTTTAATTCAAGGAAGGTTCGACGTAAGAGTGTGAACCAACTTATTGGTACTTGCACAAAGCCACCATATTCATACATTGTAGCAAATTTATCCCTAATGGTAGTGTTTATGCTTATTTACACAAGGGGAAAGGCATTTTAAAAATTGATAAGTGCTGCCAAAAGTGAGACACTTAGCATTTTGCGTATGCAGCAAGGGTTAATATTAGTCATACCTTCATTTAAAATCTACACCATCCAATATTTTTATCCTTCCAACAATTTAAATGCTCTTTCCCTTGAACCACTCATTGCCTTTGTGGTTTCTTTGACTTTTTGTGAGAAGAAAACAATTGTTCCTAGCGAGCAAACAAGAGAAAATAGTGGTATTGAGAAAATAGAGAGTTCTAGAAAATAGCATGTAATGTCCCTATCTACTTAGGAGACATAAGGGGATGATTTTACTAGCCTAATTAAGTTCTTGCATGCTAGGACAGGAAAATTAATAAAGGGAACACAATTCGCCTAGGAGAAAACCTTATAAAAGCTAAAAGGGGTAAAATGATGATCCCACCATTAAGTGTAGGACAAAGTGAGTGAGAGTTCGTCTAGTCATTTCCAGGTGGTCAATGTCGTATCGACTTTTTAAGAAACGTTAATTCCATTTTTTATTGTCGAATCCACCTAGATACAATGGAAATACTTACATATATATAATCTAGCTTCATGTTAGGAAGGATTATTCCATCACAAAACATGACCGATATATGATGAGGGATTTTATAGGGAAGAAAGTTAAAATATTTACTTAAAAGTAATTCTGGCATGGTCAAAATTATTGTATCTTATACTATTAGCATAGATTTATTTTAATTATGGATTTTTTAAGTGTTTAAGGATCAATTTTTTTGAGATGTAATTTTTTTTTCAAGCATAAAATTTGAGTAAATGTTTGTATCTAGATAGTTTTGTTCCTTCTGGTTAAGATGGATCTATACTAGATCTATACACACACAATGTGTAATTTTCATTGTTTAAATTGCATGTTTGAATGCACAAATGCATTTAATGCCTTGAACATTCCCCTTGGCACTTGAATTATAACTGTAAAGACTACATAGCTTACATTTGCAAATTGAACATATTTTTTGTTAGATTTTAAATGAAATTATTGAAAAATATACCTAAACAAAGCCAAAATGTAGAATAGTGAGACTACTTAAAATGTTTTTTTTTTTTTTTCTAGGTTAAGACTAAACTAAGTACCCACGGGGAATTGAACCAGTGACCTATCGCAAGGAGTGCCTTAACAGCGCACTCATTCACCGTCAATCCAAAGCCCCGTGGGCGAGACTACTTGAAATGTTAGATAACATTTTTTTTTCAATTACTTTATATAATAAATAAGTAGGTTTTTTTAACCATATATAATACATACATAATTGACACTGAAATATTTTATTTAATATGAATATTAAAATATTTTTTATAATCCGGATTGAATTTTATTATTATTATTATCAACATTTTTTTAATGTACAATCTACTTGAATATTATTATTTTTGTTTATATATATATATATATAACATTGACTTTTGTTTTTGATAAATCAAGTTGAATTTTTTTATTATTATTAATATATTTTAATGTAGAAAAATGAGATTACTTGAAATGTTTTAACTATTTTTTTTTGAATTATTATATAATATATATAAGTATTTCTTGTTTAACCATATATAATATATACAAAATTTATGTTAAAATATTTTATTTAATATGAATATTGAAATATTTTATTTATAAATCAAGTTGAATTTTTTAATTATTATTACTATCTTTGTGTTGAGAGACATATTCTACAATCCAATATGAAGGCCATGTGTAATTCCATCTATGCTCAATTTGGAGTTGGCATGTGTCCTTAAAAAAACAATGTCCATTATAATAAAAACATAAATTATTATATATATTTGGTTAATTTTAATTAAAAGCATTATAAAACATTAATAATTACATTTTCATTATGCCCACTTGGTTTGCTATATTTCACTTTCACACTTCGAATAATGAATAAAGTATTTAGATGTCTACATTAAATACTATAATTTCATATAATAAAAACATAAATTATTATATATATTTGGTTAATTTTAATTAAAAGCATTATAAAACGTTAATAATTACATTTTCATTATGCCCACTTGGTTTGCTATATTTCACTTTCACTCTTTGAATAATGAATAAAGTATTTAGATGTCTACATTAAATACTATAATTTCATATAACTTTATAGAGATTAAAAAATAAAATAAAATAAACAAATCTATTTCACTTATAAATATTTCAATATAACACTTGAATAAATTGTTTGAATCTCTCTCTATATACATGCACACACTTCATTTATACATGCATACACTTTATATATATATAAAGTACTAAAATGCAATAAATATCTTGATGTGTAAAACTTTTTTCAAGTTTTGCATTCTAAAAAGAGGTTTGTATATCATGAGATTTGATCCCTCTGGACACTTGGACTCTCTCTTGGTAGATTTGTGGTTAAGATGAATTTATATTGGTTTAATGTAGCCATTACTACAATATTTCTCATCATCATGTCCTTGCATGGAATTGAACCTAAATGGGAAAGATAAAGACCATTTTGTGCAACCACCTAAGATAATTCCAATTGATTACACCCAAAATGAAATCAGGGAAAAGGAAGTCACTTAATTTTATATTACGAATTGAGTGAATTACATATCTTTTTTCTTACTATTCTTATTAAAAATTAATTGAATTTTTTTACTTTCAATTTAAAGTTAGTAATTACTTTAAAAAGTAAGTATCATGTCCCTTTCCAAGTGATCATCGTGGAGACTCACTAGTATATTTGGCTTCGGTGTTTATGCTTATTTACACAAGGGGAAAGGCATTTTCAAAATTGATAAGTGCTGCCAAAAGTGAGACACTTAGCATTTTGCGTATGCAGCAAGGGTTAATATTAGTCATACCTTCATTTAAAATCTACACCATCCAATATTTTTATCCTTCCAACAATTTAAATGCTCTTTCCCTTGAACCACTCATTGCCTTTGTGGTTTCTTTGACTTTTTGTGAGAAGAAAACAATTGTTCCTAGCGAGCAAACAAGAGAAAATAGTGGTATTGAGAAAATATAGAGTTCTAGAAAATAGCATGTAATGTCCCTATCTACTTAGGAGACATAAAGGGATGATTTTACTAGCCTAATTAAGTTCTTGCATGCTAGGACAGGAAAATTAATAAAGGGAACACAATTCGTCTAGGAGAAAACCTTATAAAAGCTAAAATGGGTAAAATGATGATCCCACCATTAAGTGTAGGACAAAGCGAGTGAGAGTTGGTCTAGTCATTTCCAGGTGGTCGATGTCGTATTGACTTTTTAAGAAACGTTAATTCCCTTTTTTATTGTCGAATCCACCTAGATACAATGGAAATACTTACATATATATATATATATATATATATATATATATATATATATATATATATATATATATATATATATATATATATATATATATATATATATATATATATATATATATAATCTAGCTTCATGTTAGGAAGGATTATTCCATCACAAAACATGACCGATATATGATGAGGGATTTTACAGGGAAGAAAGTTAAAAGTATTTACTTAAAAGTAATTCTGGCATGGTCAAAATTATTGTATCTTATACTATTAGTATAGATTTATTTTAATTATGGATTTTTTAAGTGTTTAAGGATCAAATTTTTTGAGATGTAATTTTTTTTTTTCAAGCATAAAATTTGAGTAAATGTTTGTATCTAGATAGATTTGGTCCTTCTAGTTAAGATGGATCTATACACACACAATGTGTAATTTTCATTGTTTAAATTGCATGTTTGAATGCACAAATGCATTTAATGCCTTGAACATTCCCCTTGGCACTTGAACTATAACTGTAAAGATCACATAGCTTACATTTGCAAATTGAACATATTTTTTGTTATATTTTAAATGAAATTATTGAAAAATATACCTAAACAAAGCCAAAATGTAGAATAGTGAGACTACTTGAAATGTTAGATAACATTTTTTTTCAATTACTTTATTTAATAAATAAGTAGGTTTTCTTTAACCATATATAATACATACATAATTGACATTGAAATATTTTATTTAATATGAATATTAAAATATTTTTTATAATCCAGATTGAATTTTATTATTATTATTATTAACATTTTTTTAATGTACAATAGTGAGACTAATTGAATATTATTATTTTTGTTTATATATATATATATATATATATATAACATTGACTTTTGTTTTTGATAAATCAAGTTGATTTTTATTATTAATATATTTTAATGTAGGAAAGTGAGATTACTTGAAATGTTTTAACCATTTTTTTTGAATTATTATATATAATATATAAGTATTTCTTGTTTAACCATATATAATATATACATAATTTACATTAAAATATTTTATTTAATATGAATATTGAAATATTTTATTTGTAAATCAAGTTGAATTTTTTAATTATTATTACTATCTTTGTGTTGAGAGACATATTCTACAATCCAATATGAAGGCCATGTGTAATTCCATCTATGCTCAACTTGGAGTTGGCATGTGTCCTTAGAAAAACAATGTCCATTATAATAAAAACATAAATTTTTTTTTTTTCTCTGTAAGACTATGCTATTTATATTACAAAAAATTCAAAAATTACAGCAAAAATTACACCAGGGCCGTGGCCCTGCATCTCCAGAGAGATTTTCCCCATAATGGACCTTTCAGAGCAACATCATTACAAAATTGGAACAACTTTCCATCCTTCCGACATAGCCAGCATCTAAATCGACACAGTAAACATATAAACCGCCACGATGGACACATAAACCGACACGATGGACACATAAACTGACACGGTGGACATATAAACCGTCATGGTGGACACATAAACAAACCGACAAAGAGAGCAGAAAACCGACAAAGAGCATGAAAGACGAACAGAGAGTTGCGTTCCTGGCAGCGAAAGACAGAGTGACGGAAGTGCTAATCCTCATCGGTTGTGTGAGGCTCATCCTTCGCTTGACCTTTGAGTTTCTGAGATTCCTCCATGTCCGAGCGCAGCGACCTCTGAACCGGCTCACTGGGACCAGCATCCGCAGCGTGAGTGGCTTGGGGAGAGTCTGCTCTGGTTGGCCGCCGCATATCAACCGTAGGAACTTGCATGTCAACCACTGGCACATTCAGGTTGTCCAAAGGCCCCCTGAGATTGCTGCAGTGTTCCACCATGACTGAGACAATGAGAGTGTTGTTCTCCAGAGTGCAGGGGATCCGGTAGCGAACAGCCGGATGTTCCACATGACCACAGTCCGGAATTTCTCCCCACCCACGCACATTGTTGCGGTCCACCGAGGAGGAAGGCGAATTGACTGGTCGCTGAGTAGCCGAGCGACCCCTGGAACCGCCACGGCGACTGCTCATTCTGGGCCTTTCTCTTTGCATCTTCGAATTATCCTCCAGACAAGAATTCCTCTGAGTAATCTTGCACTGAGCCAGAGAATGTTCCGTCTCTGCCAGCTTCTGCTCGGACCGCTTGAAGGAATGAAGACATGCGACATGGGGTTCGAGTATATTGAGCGCCATTTTCCTCATTCGTTGTTGCACATTGAATGCCGAATGAACCAGCCTTAAAACCCAAATAACTATACCTCCCATCGAATTTATTACGCCTGCGTTCTTGTATGTCGTGGCTCGTCTGGGCTGACACCTGCCCATGTGACGAGCCACACCTGACACCTGCCTTTCACGCTTCAAAGTCACCCGCATCCGGGAAAAACATAAATTATTATATATATTTGGTTAATTTTAATTAAAAGCATTATAAAACATTAATAATTACATTTTCATTATGCCCACTTGGTTTGCTATATTTCACTTTCACTCTTCGAATAATGAATAAAGTATTTAGATGTCTACATTAAATACTATAATTTCATATAACTTTATAGAGATTAGAAAATAAAATAAAATAAACAAATCTATTTCACTTATAAATATTTCAATATAACACTTGAATAAATTGTTTGAACCTCTCTCTATATACATGCACACACTTCATTTTTTTTTTTTTCCCTTGGGAAAAAGTCGTAATTTCTATTAAGATTAAGAAATTACATTTTGTATATGCCGAAGCATTCGAGTATTGGCAGGTCTGCCCAACATATTCAGTCTGCAGTGCTGTATAAACAAAATTCAAGCAGTTGTCTCCTCGCAGGGAGCAGTCTAATAACTGTATACTATCAGAGTTCAAATATAGGAGTCTTTCGCTCTACGCAGAGAGCCATATATAACAGTTATGTCAAAATAAAGTGCTGTACAAAAACTATATATAGTGTAGATCCATAGTCATATTCAACAAAAAAACAAAATGTAGATCTGTAATTGGGCTTTAGTGCCCATTTTCCATCTGATCATCAAAGGGTCGATGATAATGCTGATAGAATGACCCTTCGATTTCCTCCAATATCAGCCAATTGTCTCCTTGCCTGTGCGCTGCTTCTTTGGAGAGTTGATCAGCAATGGTGTTTTGTTCCCTGTAGATGTGACGACAAACAAAAGATTCAAAGGAAGCAGTCAGACGCTTTGCCTCATCTAGAATGTGCCTCAATGTAAATGCATGACAATGTGATGAACCAGACAGCCAATTACAAACAATTTTGGAATCTCCAAACAGCTGAAGATGTCTACATTGTTTTTGAATGGCATAGTGAATGAGGTGTTTGGCAGTGCATAATTCAGAGAAATTATTAGTTCCTCTGCCTAGGGGGATTTGAATTTTGTAGCTGTGAGAGTCTGAGATATGTAATACAGCTCCTCCCCCACAACCCACTTCTTGTGCAGACCCGTCAAAGAAAGCCCATGGTTTTGATTTGTCAATATCCAAGGGTTTTAGGATGCGTACAGGTCCCGGGTTATTATCCTCAGGAATCAAGTTATAGTCTGCAATGGTGTGCTGGAGGATGGTAGGCCAGTGCGGGGCTCGAAGGTTAAAGATTGCCTGATTCCGGGCAATCCATATCGCCCAGCATGCAAGAAGAGGGATGTTGATGGCCTTTCCAGAATGTTCTCGATTCCAATTTTCCCATGCTTCCATAACGCTGCTTCCATGCCAAGTATTCTGCAGCGAAAAATGGGACGTGATTTCTTGCCAAAGTTGTTGTGCAGAGCAGCAATTCAAAAATAGATGTGTGGTGCTTTCTTCCTCCTGCTGACATAGATGGCAGCGAAAGGGACCGTGGAAGGAGCGTTTCATTAGATTGGTACCAGTAGGCACCTTGTCAAATAAAACATTCCACATAAGCAATCGGGTACGCGGAGGAGATTTAAGCTTCCAAGTTAACTTCCATGCAGGATGGATAATGAGAGGCTTATGAGGTTCCATAAGTCTTATATAGCCAAGCTTTGGCGTATATACACCGTGTTTAGCAAATGCCCAAATGATCTCATCAGTACCTTCTGTAAGTCTGATATGTGCTTGCGAGAGTGCATCCGTGTACTCAGCCCATACAATGTGCCAATGTACAGGGATATCAAGAGCTTGTGCACTGAGCCAGGCTTGATGTAAAAAGGAGGAATTAGCTTGATCGCCAATGTGCATGATAGATATGATACCCCTGTTATTTAGAAGCTCAATGAGATCTTCAGGGAGTCTATGAGTATTCCCGCATCCCACCCAGGGATCTCGACCTATACGGACCACATTACCAGCCTTGATACGCCATGTTATGCCTTCTCTTATAAGGGGCAGTGTGCCAATAACGGCCTTCCATATGATGGATATATTATGAAGTGATCCATGTTGTCTGCATATCCAATCCAGTACATTTAAAGGTCTGATATATTTTGCATATGCAACTTTTGTCCAAAGTCCATCTGAAGTAAGAAGTTGCCAACCAAGCTTAGCCGCCAGAGCCTTTGAGAAAAGATCGAGCCTTTTGATGCCCCAGCCCCCCCATCGTTTAGGCTTTGCAATAGTATCCCATTTGACCCATGCAAAGATTCTGCCTGGTTGGTGGCCTTTCCAAAGAAACCGACTGCATAGGTGCTGTAATCGGTTGAGTATGCCCCTGGGGATCCAAGAGAGGGCCATCCAGTATACCGGTGTAGCTTCAATTACTGCTTTAATAAGAATCAGTCGGCCGGCCCGAGAAAGATATCTATGGTACCATACCTGAAGTCTCTTCTCCACCTTGGCAATAAGCCACAACCAATCAGCAATTTTGTATCCATTTGGTTTCAATCTGAAGCCATGCACACACTTCATTTATACACACATACACTTTATATATATATATATATATATATATATATATATATATATATATATATATATATATATATATATATATCAAGTACTAAAATGCAATAAATCTCTTGATGTGTAAAACTTTTTTCAAGTTTTGCATTCTAAAAAGAGGTTTGTATATCATGGGATTTGATCCCTCTGGACACTTGGACTCTCACTTGGTAGATTTGTGGTTAAGATGAATTTATATTGGTTTAATGTAGCCATTACTACAATATTTCTCATCATCATGTCCTTGCATGGAATTGAACCTAAATGGGAAAGATAAAGACCATTTTGTGCAACCACCTAAGATAATTCCAATTGATTACACCCAAAATGAAATCAGGGAAAAGGAAGTCACTTAATTTTATATTACGAATTGAGTGAATTACATATCTTTTTTCTTATTATTCTTATTAAAAATTAATTGAATTTTTTTACTTTCAATTTGAAGTTAGTAATTACTTTAAAAGTAAGTGTCATGTCCCTTTCCAAGTGATCATCGTGGAGACTCACTAGTATATTTCGCTTCCTAAAATCAAGAAAAGAAGAGTCACTTAATTATTTGATAATTAAATTAAAAATGGATTATTAAGTGACTTGGATTTAATTGAGAAATAAAACTTATAAAGATAACTTATTATTAAAAAAAGTGACTCGAGCAACCCATTGTATTCAATGCATGGTATTTGGATGGAGAAAAACTATAAAAAGAGGTGGGAGTTCATTCAAGATATGATTGGATATTTGATGAATTGATAATGGAGATCTAGTAGCTCACTGTGTGAGGGTAAACCCTTGCAAGGATCCTAGTTTCAATGTTGGTGGCGACGAGTTTCAGTGGTGAAACATCCACCTAGCTTGTCAAGAGAGAGAACCACTTTAGGTTCTTCATTGGCACACATCAGAGAATGTGGATTAAGATCAAATTCTGGAAGAAGGGTCCCATTGCAGCAATACACATATCTTCAAGGAGGACCTATTTTATTTAAGGGGAAATCATCCAAATTTTTCTACTAGGTTCCATGAATAGTTTTTGTGTAGATTTCCCTAGAATTTATTAATAAAAATTAGTTGAAATTTTGTTGTGGAATTTTTATCTCGAAATCAAATTTATTGGCTTTTTATTTTTCTTGTATGGATTTAAATAAAAATGTGGGTTCTCCAAAATTTTCCTATTGAATTAAAATAAATTTTACAGCAAAATTATTTATTAAATTTTTTCTGAGGAAATTTGGGGAAAAGTCTGGGAGGATTACAAAGTAATTTAAAAGGGGATATTATAGTGGTCTCAAAGTTGGTTTCCTGTCAATTTGAAGGGTTTTATTTGAGAAATGTTGTAGCAAGGAATTATTTCTCTCAATGGAATGGGCAAATGTTAAACTCTTGCTGATTTTTGAAGACTACATTTGACACCTCACAAAAGTGATAGGACAGGTTGGAGCATGGGCATTATCAGGAGTGATGAAGGGAAAAAAGAATTTTCAGATCTGAATACAGGATCAAGGAAGCAACACAACTATTGAACAAAATCCTAGCAATAAAGAAGTTCCTATGTGCGAAATAAACGACATGCCGACAATATCTATTACTCTAAGCAACAAAGTATTTGCCCATGTTGCAGATGCATGCGAGATGAAAGTTGAAGGTGAAGTATATGATCAAATTATCAATGAAGAACTAGGATAAATTACATCTATGAAAGATAAATAAGGTGTAGATAGAATACATATGATCTTAGGCACTAATTAATGAAACTTAATGCAACTTCAAGAAATTAATAACAACACTGATTATAAAGTGACACCTGATTCTTATTGGAGTCAATATGTTGTCCAAGAAGTGTTTAATTCAAGGAAGGTCTAGTGTGAGAGTGTGGACCAACTTAGTGGTACATGCACAAATCCACTAGATTCATGCATTGTAGAAAAATTTATCTCTAGCGGTAGTGTCTATGCTTATCTATATAATGGGAAAGGTGTTTTCAAAGTTGATACAAATGCTGCCAAAAGTGAGACACTCAACATTCCATGGATGGAGCACGGGTTAATTTTATGCATGCCTTCGTTTAAAATATACACCATCCAATATTTTGATCCTTCCAACAATTTAAGTGCTCTTCCCCTTGAACCACTGATTACGTTTGTGGTTTCTTTGACTTTTTGTGAGAAGAAAACAACTATTCGTAGCAAGCAAATGAGAAAAAATAATGGTATTAAGAAAATGGAGAGTTTAGAAAATAACATGCAATGTTCCCATTCAATTGGGAAACATAAAGAGATGATTCCTCTAGTCTAATTAAGTTTCCACGAGCTAGGAAGAGAAAATTAATCAAGGGAGCACAATTCACCTAGGAGAAAACCTTATTAAAGCTAAAGCGGGAAAAATGGGACTTGGGTCCTATGCTAACGAAAAGTCACTTTTAAATTATAGAGTGAGAAAACCCACTAAAGTGACTTTATTAAAATAAAAGGGTAAAAATGTGGCAAAAGAGTCAAGTGAAGTATAAATAGGAGAAAATGATGAGTCTCTCCTCATTCTTGCATTTGCTCATTTGAAAAATAGAATTTTGTATATCTCTTGAGAAAGACACTAGGGCTTTTGGAAACCCTCATTCCGATTGTTGGTTTTGGTGTTGAAACTATACACCCTAATTGGTATTGGAGCGGAATCACTCGGATTTCAACATTGGGCTTCATTGTTGACGAAGATATAGACAATCGTGGAAGTGGGGAAGATTTAAAGGTGTTATCAATTGATTTTATATTCTCTCTTAATATTTCTCACTCTTCCCTACAGGTTGAGTTTCATTGTCTTTGTTGGAGTGTTAGCTGAGTTTATCTCTTCCTTGGTGGATGAGTTCTAAGCTACAAAGAGACTGGATTTACATTTGTTGAAGAGGTCGAGTTCTATCACTCATTGTTGTATGAGTTGAATGTCCCTTTAAGGTAAAGGTCTATCATCTCTTGAGATCGAATCTAAGTTGTAGTGGGCCGATGATATCTTCCTCATGGAGGGATGAGTTTAACTCCTTGTTAAGGGCCGAGTTATGTTCTTTGATAATTGATTTTGTTTCCAGCTCAAGACCGTGTATCTTCTCTGGTTAGCATGCTGAGATATTTCCTCTTATGTGGCTAAGTACAATGCAAGTAAATGTGGACCAAGATCTGATAAAAGGCATCGAGTCAATTAAGAGATCAAGTTGTTGTTTTGAGGAGGTTGAGTTCCTCTCTTTTTTTCCCATTCAAGCTGACAAAGATAATAGTGTAATTGGTTGAGGACGTGTTTAGGAATGATGAAGAGATTCTCTTTTATCAGGCCAAATTATCTTGTGGACTGAGTTTCCATATTTACTCTCTGAGTTGTTATCCTACAATGAGTTGTATGTACACAATATATTGATCTTCATCACCATATCTATTCTAATATTGTTGTGTCAAGCTATATTATTGGTATTTCCCCTCTCATAAATTAATAACAAATAGTTAATGCTTATTTGGGGTGTTTTCATAAGCATCTAATTGGTACAATGTATGTTTTTTAAAATAAGATACAATAGAATGCACCTACATCCATGTGTATGCAAATTGTTTGATGAAATAACTCAATGACTAAACCAAGAAAACTCAAAAAAATTTGTGGGAAAGTTTGAGATATTCCTAGCGATATATTACATAGTAGTAGTAAAGGGGGGGAGGGGATAAAATATTTGGAGATAAGTGATGATCTTATTTATCACATGCAAGAGCAGTTTAAAGCAAAAGCTAGTAAGTCAAGTCTATTTATGATGCTGTTATAAAAGTGGTAATCTTAACATTTATGGTGGAGGTTTGTTGGGCTTCAGTGCTAGCAACATTCAATGTTCGTCTTGACAAAAGTGAGGATGAGGTTCTTATCTACCAGTGCCTTGAATATTTTAGTAATGCAAATCGTGTTATCTCTGTCATCTGTATGCAAACACAACAAGACATTTTTGTGACTTCTTTGGCAAAGTTCACATCTTTGAATTCAGCTACTAACATCAATATCAAGCATAAAAATATTGATGCAATAAAGGCAAACGCCACCATTGTCGATGAAGATGGTAACTATTTCTAAGAAGCATGGGAGCACATTTTAACACGTGTTTCACATTTTGAGAATTTTCACCTGCTAGGGGAGGGTGCTCCTCTAGACACTACATTTTTTGTAGTACCTCAGAATGAATCAGAGAATGTAGAGCAACCCAAATCACCCATTCTTCTAGTTCTCAAGAGGAAGGGGCCTAGCCAGTTGCAATATGAAGTTGTGGTTACTTGACAGGGATCATATATGATAGTGTTGGTTTTGGGGGTCATGCTTTAGGAGTAGTTACAACTTAGCAGATGAAAAAACGTGTTACCAATTTAAACATGATTGAATATATTGGTAGCTCTGAAATGAATCACATATTCACGTGAATCCAAAGGTTGAACAATGAGGAAATAGTTGATTTTCTAAAGGTACTTTGTAAAGTTTCTATGGAAGAGCTACGGTCCCCAATTGATCCTCGAGTTTTTATCCTTACTAAACTTGTTAGAGTTTGTACCTTATAATATGAACTACATTAGGCTAATTAGGAAATAGTTGATTTTCTAAAGGTACTTTGTAAAGTTTCTATGGAAGAGATACGGTTCCCAACTGATCCTCGAGTTTTTATCCTTACTAAAATTGTTAGAGTTTGTACCTTATAATATGAACTACATTAGGCTAATTTGTTCTCGCATTTGAAATTTATTTTTTATTCTTTGTTACAATTGGATGGTCTGAAAATTTACTCATTGCTAATTTTGCAGTGGATTCCCTACGAAAACTTGCTATGAATATCCTAAACGTGAGGAGTTGGTGAATTACAACCTCCATAATGAATTTATGAAACCATTTGTCATTTTAATGCGTGTTGAATTTCCACGACCTTGGGTCTAGGTTAGAGTCTTAAAATCACTGATACTACCAAACCAAAAAACTCAACCATAAACTACTTTGCACAACGGAAATATAAAGCAGTAAATAACATATGCACAATATACACAATTTTAAACAAAATTGTACAATATGTACAATCCCAATCTTCATTATATTAAACCAAATTCTGAATAATGCAATAGTCTATGTTATACAAGATAGAATGAAAAACTTCATTGCAGCTTCTATGTCTTATCTCGTCTTTCCGGTCCTTCGCTCCGTACTGCTCACTAGTAGTTCCTTAGTCCATCAAGGTATCTACACTTCGAGACTCCAAGAGGGTTTCCTCCTATCACTGCTACAAAGCACGTCTGCTACAATGAACAGGGCTCATCATCTGCTCTCTGGGTAGGCTTAATTCTCGAGCTCCAATCTGCCACGCTAGCAACAACTTTAGTCCATCAAAGTGTTGCCTTTCTACACCATCCTTCACCAAATCTTCAGCTGCTCTTCGTCCTTCAAGATAACTCATCTAGGGGTACTTTGGGTAGCCAACACACTACCCTCCAACCAGCTCTATGACACCCAATCTCGTCACTGCTGGATCTGCAACTAATATGACTTTTCCATCCCTCGAAATATCAAATAAATGGCTCCAACAGGTTGCTTGTCAATCTGATCCAAATATAGTTGCCAAACTATGACCCAACACGCTTCAACACTACTGTTTTTTCCCTTCTTTTGCTGTTCTCACCATAGTGAATGGTTAGGGAACCAAACAGTGTTGTAACAACCCATAACCAGTCATCAAATTACCCTTAAAAAACTATGTTTTCCCTTGATCGACTGCTCTGCCGCCACGCTGTTGATTAGGGGTAAAACCAACCCAAAACAATCCACACAATTTCCTTTCTGTGGGGTTAGGGCATGCAGCCTACCATAGGTAACTCCTAGCTCCCACAACCCGCTAAAACATATTTCCTAGCACCATATGACCTCCAAAACAACCCTCAAACAGACCCATATTTCCTCAGCCCTCCAGCAAGGTATTTAGCATACCTTCTAACCCTTGGTCACCCTAAAATAGGCCCTAAAACAACCCTGTTTCACCCACGCTAGACTGCCTCTCCTTGTTGCGGTTAATTCATAAAATCTTCTTCTCCAACGAGCTATTCACCAATGTATGTGTTGCACAAGATGGATGCTCTAAATGACCTCAATACACCTTGTATTTATACACATAATATGGCTCAAAATCTCACTTGAAGTGACACTTATCAAGTCATCCTACTTGACAACCAAATTAATTATGTCAACTTCAAAAATTTAGATCTCTCTAACGACAACTCAGGTTTGGACCATTTTCGATGCGTTGGAATCATCTTTCCGAGCACTACCATCTTCATCCATCAAATTCTGTGAATCCATCATGGGTTTTCCCCAAAAAACGATGGATTCCAAAACCCCACACTTGGGTTCCAAGCCCACAAGCTACCCTTGTGGCGCTTTTTCCTCCAAACCCTGAACCCTAGTGCTTGGAGTACAACCCAAGATACACAAATCAACACTCCCTCTTAGTGATGGAGATAATTCCAATACTAGCAAGTATGTCGTCATCATCATCACTGCTTGCAACACTTTCCCAACTCTTGGTGCTCAAAATTGCAGCAATCCATGTCTGTGAACTATGCCATTCTTGGAAGTGTTGCTGTCACTGTTGGAAGAAACCTGATTCTTCTTCTTACCCTGTAACATCTTCCACTCTTTCCATGATTCCTTCTTGGTAGTTGTAGGAGCACCCTTTCTCACCACTGACCACATGCTCTTCTTGGGTTGCAAAATCTCCCTTTGAATCTACAAGCTCCCTCTCGAACTAGACTCCCTCTGAGTCTCTAGAACCTGGAACTTCTCGGGAAAGTGTACCTTCGTCTCGGGAAATTGTACCTTCTCCTCTGAAGCTTGTGTCTGCACCTACACCTTCTCTTGCTTCTCTGGAACCTGTACCTACTCCACCTACTTCTTTCCATGATCCACAGGCTTGCCCATCAACCTGTAGAGACCATGCTCACTAACTTTGAGTACAATCCCATTGGACTTAGAGCCTCTAAGCCTAAATATTGCCTTTCCATCCTGGAACAAGACTTAAAACCCTCTCTTCTCCATCATCGAGACATAGATCACATTATATATGAGTCTTGGCACAAAAAATACATTCTGGACCTGCATCATACATCATGTCTCCATTCTGAATGGAACAATACCCTATCCTCGGATCTCCAACTGACTCTTGTCGCCCAACACCATGTGCAACTTTGAGTCCCATTCAATTATCTCAAAAATATCCTGTGACCCTGTCAATTGCTTCGTCACACCACTATCCACGTACCATCCATCCTCTTTGATAGTACTCTATGAGAAATGATAAATCATAGCAAAATCTTCCTCTTCATCTTCTAATATTCTAGCAAGCTCATCCATCTTTTCTTTATCAGCAATAAGGGCAGCTTGCTTCCCTTTTATTTTCTCATCATCTTCCTTCTTCTTCTTCAGACATCTCAATGAAAAATGACCCATATCGCCACAATTGAAATACTTGACTTTACTCAAGTCCTTCTTTTTCTTACCCTTCATTTGTGATGCAAGTACCGTGTCATCATATGAAGCTTTATGCTTTCGCTGAATATCCTTGTCTCACAACTCTTCCTGAATGAAGTCATCCCACAACCTATCCCAGTTTAGCAGCTTCTCCCTGGCAACGAGCCCTTTGATGAAGGGCTTCCATTCCTCGATGAACCCTTTCAAGGAAATCCTTACCATATCTCCATTTGACATAGTCAAACTGATGGCATCAAGCTCAACATTGACTTGAGACAATATCATTAGATACGAGGTCATGCTTTCACCCTTTAACATCTTGGTGGACTTCATCCTCCAATACCAATACCCGATTCTCGTTCTTATTCTGGAACAAATTCTGAAGAGACACCCACATCTCATGTGCAATGTTCTTCCTGGAAAAATGAGGTATTAGGGCATCCCTCATACCATCTAGAATGATCAGTCTCACCCTCACATCCAAATCTTCCCTTATTTCCAACTCCTTAGGGTCGATTGGCTTCTTGACCTCTTTCTCAGCAAAATCCCAGATCCTGTTGACCTGCAAGATAAACTTGATCCTTCCTTCCATGGACTATAGTTGGACAATCCCTCCAACTTGTCCTCATATCGGATACCTGTCTGCAACTTCTACATTGTAGTGAACCCTTCACTCACAATGTGACCAACTCCCTCTCACACTGTACTTTGTTGTGCACAAATCTGATTTACTTACTTCCAAAGTAGCTCAGACACGCTCCAATACCATGTTGAATTTCCAAGACCTTAGGTCTAGATTACGGTTTTAAAATCATTGATGCTACCAAACCAAGAATATCAACCATAAACTACTTTTCACAGTGGAAATATAAAGCAGTAAATCACATATGCACAATATACACAATTTTAAACAAAATTGTACAATATGTACAATCCCAATCTTTGTTATATTAAACCAAATTCTGAATAATACAACAATCTATGGTATATAAGATACAATAACAAACTTCATTGCAGCTTCTATGTCGTATCTCTTCCTTCTGGTCCTTCGCTCCCGTACTGCTCACTAGTAGTGCCTTAGTCCATCAAGGCATTGACACATCGAGACTCCAAGAGGTTCGCCTCCTATCGCTGCTACAAGTCACATCTGCTACAACGAACATGATCTCATCAACTTCTCTCTGGGTAGGCCTAATTCCCGAGCTCCAATCTGCCATGCTAGCAACAACTTTAGTCCATCAAAATGTTTCACTTCAACAATGTCCTTCACCCAACCTTCAACTGCTCTTCATCCTTCAAGATAACTCTTCTAAGGCTACTTTGGGTAGCCAACATGCTGAACTCCAACCAACTCTATGACACCTAATCTTGTCATTGCTAATCTGCACCTAATATGACTTTTCCTCAACTTGGAATGTCATATAAATGGCTCCAACAGGCTGCTTGTCAATCTGATCCAATATAGTCACCAAACTATGATCCAACACACTTCAACACTACTGTTTGTCCTTTATTTTTATGTCGTCACCATAGTGATTGGTTAGGGCACTAAACAGTGATATAACAACCCATAACCAGCCATCAAATCAGCCCTCAAAAAATGCAGTTTTCCCTTGCTTGAATGATCTGCCTACATGCTGTTGATTTAGGGTAAAAACAACCCCAAAATAGTCCACACAATTGCCTTTTTGTGGGGTTAGGGTCTGCGGCCTACCACAGTGTTGAGGCCTCGAAAATCCCTGCTTCAGTATAGGGGGAAAACCACTCGATCCGGACCTTATGACAACTCCTTTTTCGTTTAGGTAGTGGCTCCAACTGGATTGTATGGGACCAGTTTCCCAATAAAGGTGATTGAATGAGTGTGTAATGCTTATAGTGAAGTGAAATAGATGGATTTGCAGTTATGAATTAAATGGAAAAATATATGTATTAATCTACTCTATAACCCAAGATGTTTAACTTTCATCAAGATGAGATCTTTAATGTTTTTTCTTAGTAAATGAAAATATAGATTGCTTAGAGACCAATGGAAATGAAACTATTTCAAGATGATTAATTTGATTAAATATTTAATCAAAATAATGTGTAAACTCATATCACATTTAGAATATCACAAAAAATTTGCTTAGCATGTATACAAATATCAATGGCAACATCATCAATAGTGAATACATGTAACATTGTCGTTTAAATATCTAGTAATAAGAAATCTGAAAAGATAAATTTACTATTTACTTATGAACAAAACAAAGGTACAATGATAGAAATACCAGATACACTTCGATCAACTCATAAAAAAAATAGCAGCAGATTATTCCTTCCCACAAAGATGATTCCAGGAGTACAGTAATGCAACTTCTCAAAATTCTTTATGAAAATTCCTAAACAATGTTCCAATCATTCTATTGAGAAAAGGATGAAAGTACAGTAGTGTGAGCTTTCGTAAGCCTTTATTTATAAAATTCAAGACCTTTATTCCTACAACAACTAAGCTTAAATAGTAGGAAACAATTATAATATATTGTGTAGAGCGTTGAGGGCATTAAACAGATCCCTTCAACAATGCTTAAAGGAAAACAATATTTTGGTAGAAGTTTCTGAAAATGATTTGCTGTCATCATTAGCTTCATTTGTTCCATCGAATTCTTTGGATGTATGTCTGTCTGTTTGAACTGATTTTCCACTGTCAGCACAATTGTCTTTCTCTGTCATGAACCTGAACACGAAAAACAAGAATCGATAAGATAAACATAAATGAGATGATAAATGAATTTTATTTGAAACCAATCACTTTTGCAAGAAATCAGGAAAACGTAGAGCGCAATAAATACGACACTGACATCATGGATATGAATGCAGAGTGAGGAGGTGGAACTTTACAGATTATTGAAATTGGAAATCAGAGTTTTGGGGCATATCATAAAACAGTTGCAATCAAAATAGAATTAGGGGAAAAACTTTTAGAACAATCATAATTGGTTTAGATCGGGAGTATTTCATATAAAATCCAAAAGGGGGCCTTCTCAAATAAAATTGCAATCGTAATCGGAATGGGCAGGAGACAGAAAGACGGTGTTCTTTTTTTATTCGCGATAGTTGCGGACGCGGGGATTTATGGATTGCAACATATAATTCTATCGAGTTTGGTCTAATTGCTATCACAATATGCATGAGTATTTGGAAACTACGATAGTTCCAATGCAGGGATTTATGGAATAGATTTTATAATCCTTTCTGGTCCGGTTATATCTCATATCGCAAATCAGTGGGGGTGAAGGATTTATAAGTCGTTTCCCTATGAAACTTGCGATTGCGGGGTCCCGGGGTGACATCAGGGATGTCGTCATAGTGACGTGGCGGATGACGTGGAATGGAGACATGGCAGGAGACGTGGGGATGACGTGGATCTAATGTCACTGCTAATGTCATATCACAATCGGGGATGAAGCATGAGTTTTTAGAACTTTGCAATTGCGATATAGGCCCCAGACGTGAAATTAATATAAATCGCAGTGAATAATCCTGTCGAGTCTGGGCCATATCACATACCGTAATCACCATAAGGCAATGGTTCTTACGATTGCACGGACGCAAGATTTTAATGAAGTGAAGTTGATAATCCCCGCAGGTCCAGGTTTAATCACATATCGCAATCGGTGGTGGGGTATGGAATTAAGTTTTTTTAGAACTTGCAGTAGTCATGGACACAGGGTTTTATGAATTGTAATGGATTTTACCATCGCGTCTGGGGCTTATATCGAAATCGCAATTCGCAGTGTGTAGCGGGTTTTGGCCTTAAGCCTTTGGATCTTGCGATAGTTATGGATGTAGGGTTTTATGGTTTTTATCGGATAATCCACGTGGGTCCGGTTTATATCGCAATCGCAATGGAGTTGGCAGAGCAGTCTTGAGCCTTATGAAACTTGCGATGTGGGGTTTTATTTTGTTTTTTTAATGAAATAACCCATAATGTTTAATACTCAAGCCTAAGTATAGTTTGTGTCTCGGGGGATATTTAATTTGGTTTTTTGGGATAATCAAAGTTTAATATTTCGGTTTTAATTAAAAAGCCTAAGTATTAAAATTTAATTATAATATTTTTTAAGATGAAGGGTCCCCATTTTAATATAATAAATTTCATAGGAGATTTATAATATATTAAAATGTGGATTTTTGGACAGTATAACAATTGACAATTCACTAGAAGAACCAGTTATCTATGATAAATTAAATTTTCCAAAAAGTAAAAATAATCTAAGAAGTGAAAACTGCTTTTCGAAACATCTAGATAAATAAAATTACTCTAACTATAAAACTCATTAACTTGCAATCTCTTTTAAAAACCTTTTGTGAATGAAAAACACCTATTTACTTGTATCAATCATTAATTAGTTTATAAAAATAAAGTAGGGGGCCTTTTACAACTTAGCTTTAAAATGTACTAGTTTGTCATAGGTAGAGCCACTGCTGCCAACAGGCATTCATAACCTCGACATGGTTACCTTTTAACCAACAACAATCCAGTGTCCCATCCATTTAATAGTGCAATAATTAGAGGTTTTTTTTTTTTTTTTAGTGCTAGAAAGCCATTGTCCTAGTTTGGTGGCCAGATGATGACAATGCCATTCACTGGTAACAATCAAACTGAACAAGTTGGCTCGTGATGAGACCCCTTGTCTTACAATTAAAAATCATAAGCCATTACCCTGGTTTGGTGTTCAGAGTGGTAATGTCAGTTTAATTAGTCCCCTATGAACATGGTAAGCAAGCTTGTGATGAGACCTCTTATTTTTTTGGATTTATTATATTTTAAGAGTACACTCTAAAAAATTCCCTTTTTAATGGAAGGGGAGGACTATTGACTCCTTAAGACTTTTGGATGACAAATCCGAGTTAAAAGTTTTAAGTCCTAAGACAGTCTTTACTTTTTAAGGATAGCCTTTTTGACTGAAACTAGAGTAAAAGGATATAATTTTGAGGTTTTTTAAAGATTTTACAACTTAATGAAAATGATTTTCTTAGTTATATAATTTTTATCTAATTTTCAATTTTGGTAACCACTTCTTAAAAATTCCTACCTTCAAAATGAAAAATAAAAATAGCTTCAAGAGATGTTTGAAAATTCAATAGAGTACTATTTAACATTTTATTAACAAAATCTGTAAAAACAAAATAAGTTACAACAGGATGTACATTGGGAGTGATTTTTACAGATTATATATATATTTTTTAAAGAAATTAATAAAAGAATTTCTTTAAGATGAACCCATTTGCAGGGAGAGAATCTCTTTCCTGATAAATTTTGAAGTATAAATGTAGATGGGCTTCTCTATTCAACAAACTGAAATGGACCAAGACATAATTTCTGAAATTTGGTATGTTTCCCATTTTCTTCATGTGCTTTGTCCCACTTGAGAACTAGATCTCCAATTTGGAAGGATCTTTGTGTGACTGAACTTGCATCAAAAAAAGATTTCACCATCTGTTGATGTTTGCTGTGTGTGAGTTTGGCCTTTTCCCTTTCTTCTTATAGTTTTAGGATTTGTGAATTTCTTAATTGCAATGAAGAAGAAGGTGTTTCTTCAATAAATTGAACTAGGTCTAATGAAGGAAGAGCTAAATGTGATGGAATAATGGCTTCCTTCCCATAGACTAGGTTAAATGAAGAATTACGTATAGAGGCCTTATGAGTTATCCTATGAGCCCATAGAGCAAATATTAAAGCTTTATGCCAGTTTCTTTGATTTTGATCTACAATTCTTTTGATTATTCTAAGGAGATTTTTATTAGTGGATTCTGCCAAACCGTTTCCCTAGGGATAGTAATTAGAAGAATATTTGAGTTTAAAACCTCTCCTAATTGCAAATTCAATTATACTGGTACCCGAAAATAAGATGCCTTATCAAATATAAGCGCAGAAGGCAAACCAAATCTTTTGATGATAAATTGATCAATAAATTCAATAACAATTGACTACCTTTAGCGAAATTGCTTCCACCCACTTAGTGAAGGAATCTGTAGCAGTGAGAATATACCTATGTTGTTTAGAAGAATGAGAAATGATCTCACCTATGATATCCAGTCCCCATTGTTCGAATGGATGATCGATGTTGACTGGCTGCAGAGGAAAAGCTGGTTTCCTTTGTCTTCCAGAAGCAGTTTGGCATGTTTTGCATTTCCTCACATATGTGTGGGTATCTTTGCAAAGAGTGGGCCAATAATATCTAGCATGTAAGATTTTGTGTGCTGTAGTATCTTTTTCAAAGTGTCCACCTACTGGTCCATCGTGAAGTTCTTGCAAAATTGTTTTTGCTTCATACTTTTCTAAGCATCTTACCAATATGGAATCATAGTTTCTCCTAAATAACACGTTATCAACAATATCATAATTTTTTGCTTTTAATCATAAAGCTCTTTTTCTTTTATAATTGAGTTTGGGAGGAGCATATCCATTTTTTAAATAAAAAATTAAATCAACATATTGAGAATCATCATCAATTACACTTACCTCAGGAATGTGTTCATTGTTACATGTGTCCTCTTTGCCTGGTGTGTTGGATTCTCATGTAAGCAGTTTTCAGAAACCTTGCCCTCCAATAATTTTGGCTGGTTTTATTTTGATATCGTATTGCTGTAGAGATATTACCCAATTTGCTCTCTTTTCTCCTAATTCTTTCTGCATTAGTAATTGCCTCACTACTGGGAATGAGACTATTAATTTCATGTGTGTTTTTAAGAGAAAAGGTATTAAATTCTGTAGAGATTTATATACAAGAAATACCTATTTTTCAACTTCTGAATAATTCAATTCAACACCTTGAAAATTTGAACTAAAAAATGAGCTGGGTGCTTCAATTTTTTGATTATCAATTTGTGTCAAAACATCGGCATAAGACATTAAAGAAGCAAATGTATAGAAGATGAAATGATTGGAGAAATTTAGAGTATTTAATGAGGGAGCTTTGATAGTTGTTTGTTTAATTAATTCAAATGATTGCTTTTCATGCTGGCCCCATTTAAAAACTATGTTCTTCTTCATGATTTGCTATAACGGTAAAATGACTTGTGAGAAATCAGGAACAAACCTTTTAACAAAATTGATTTGTCTGAAGAATGATTGCATGCTTTTTTTGTTGTATGGTGGAGAAATTTCTTTTATTCTGTCAAGGTCAATGTAAATTACATTTTTTGACACAATAAATCCTAAGAGTTTCCCTTCACTAAGAGTGAAAAATGATTTTTTTTTTCTCGGATTTAATGAAATACCATATTTAACAAAACTTTGAAGCTATATCCATGGCTCATTGGAAAGTGGCCCCTGCTTTTATTAAACCGGATGGAATTTTTTGGTAGGCATAAGTTCCCAATTTGGTTTTGAAAGTAGTCTTTAGCCTATCATCTGGGTGGACCATAATTTGATTATATCCAAAGAAACCATCAAGGAAAGTCATATGTTCGGAACCAACAACTGATCGTAAAATATGTTCCACAGTAGGTAGAGGGAAATTATCCTTTTGACTGGCCTTATTAAGATTCCTAAAATCTATACAAATTCAGATATCACCATTTTTCTTCCTACAGGTTCCAAGTTGGAAACCCATCTTGAATGCCTAACAGGAAAATTGATTTTAGCCTTAAGGAGTTTATTTAATTATGTTTTGATTTGATTTTCTAAGTTCGGATGACTTTTCCTTAGTTTTTGGTGGGCAGGTTTATCATTTGATATCATCGAGATTGTATGTTGAATGATAGAAGTGTCAAAAGTTTTCGGATCTTCGTAACTCCAAGCAAAGACATCTTTATATTTCCTTAACAAATTAATGAAGGATGATCTTTCTTTAGATGAAATACCAAGTCCTAAATTGATGTTCTGAGGATTAAGATCTGTCCTAAGATTTATTAATTCAAATCTCAGAGTTGAACTCTGTAGTTTTTAATTAATAACTCTTTTAAATCTATCTTTTAAATCATATAGATCCTCAAGTTTAACTACAAATTTGGGTACAGAATTATCCTCAATTTTCTATTTTAATTTATCCTCGTGTTCATCTTCATCAATTATTTGGTCATCACATGATTTTTCAGAAGTTAAGCAACTTAAAATGTCTTCATCATCATTGAATACCCGCCAGGTGGTGATATTATCGGGAATGAATGGCCTAAAGATTAATTCTACAGAAAATCTATCGGGACTTTAATCTTCGGATGGGATCAGTTTTGATGCAATGTTAGCAAGAAGGTCAGCGTTAGCATTCTGAATCCTAGGAATAACATAAATGTTAAATGCTAAAGGGTGTGACGTAAGAGACTAAACCAGTGATTGATAATGCTTCAAGTGTGTAGAGATATAATGGATCATGTTTCTTACTTGTTTTACTATGATTTCTGAATCTCCATAAACTTGAAGGTATTTAACATCAAGGCTAATTTCTTTATACATATCTTGGACCAATGCTTCATATTCTGCAATATTATTTGTGCATTCGAATTCCAATCTGCATGTCAACATTGTCTTCACACCTTTAGGATTAATCAATATGCAACTTGCTCCTACTCCATCACTTTATTTCGACCCATCAAAATACAATGTCTAGAATAAAGAATTAACTAATGGTTTTTCTAGCATATTTACACATCTAGAAAAGTATGTCTGTGAAAAATTTTCAATCTGAGAAGTTACAAAATTACTCAAAAATGGTGATGTTTTGCTTTAAAATTCTCAAAAAATGATTCAGTAGAGTAGTTTCCAAGAACATTTTTATTAAATTCTATTGCCTCATTTTCACTTTCAAAATCTGTTACTAAATGTTTCATGTGTTTTTCTCAGTTGATTATAATTTGATTTCGCTTTCCATTAAATGGGAGCCATAAGTGACACCAATCAATGGCAAAATAACCGTGTAGTTTTTCTGACCAATCTCTGCTAAGAATTAAACCGTAGAAATCTGGGATATCAACAACAAGTATATCAATTATTTGAAACACTTCAAGATTCAAAGATAATTTAATAAGAACTGAATTCATTTCTCCTATAATTTGAATTTTTTCCTATCGAGTTGCACAATGTGAATTGGGGTTTTCTGGGGTGAAATGTTTAATATAAACTGAATACGACATGATATTCGAAGAAGCCCCTGGATCTACCAAGCAGTTATGTACATTTTTATTAAATATTTCAAAAGTCAAAAGAAAAGGAGGAGTATGTGAGTTAGTTCTGTCACCTATCAGATTAGTATCAGAGGAATGAAATAATGGATGACCAGAAGGTTTACCCATTCCGTTAGAAGCTTTGGATACCACAACAGTAGGAAGAGGAGAAGCAAGTACTACTTTAAACTCTTTTAGTAAAAAATTCTATTGTTGTTTGAGTTTAGTGAGTTCATGGAAGGAAATGTTTGTTTTTTTTTTATTCATGTCCTCAACTATATTATATTCAATAGTATCTGAAACTACTAAGGTTCTGGGTAAAGATGAAGAATTGGATGAAGATGGAATTACTTGGGGAGAAGTGGAAGTGGATTTTTTAATAGCAGCTTTATCTTTACCAATGGAAGTTGAAGGTTTATGTTTTTGAATTGATTGTATAAGATCAATTGAACCTTTACTTCTTGTGCTAACAGGTAATGCTTCATATTCATTTTCATTATCAGAAATAGGAAGAATAAAATCCCACATTCCATTTAACTCAACTATCGTTCATCTTGGGATCCATTAGAAGAAAATGCTGCTTATTCCTCGTCTTCATCATCAATTTCTACATTAGAGATCGTGTTTGGAGGTTGTGGATTAGGTGGATGATTTCTTTTGAATGGTCTGAAAGGTTTTTTGGAAAAGGATTCAACTACTTGTTTATTTTATCTCTACCATCTCATTAGACAAAGTTTTAAGGACTTGTTATAAGCCTTCAAGATCAAAGGGATATTTAGGTGTTTTCTTTTTTGCTTCATCCTTAAATGTAACTCTTTTTAATTTTCTGCCTTCCTGATCTTTTTTCTTTTCTAGTGCATTTATCCCCTTCTCTGCATACAAAACTTCTTTCATGTTTTCTACCAAGGTATTTTTATTAGCTCTATCTACAAAAATTCTATGTTAGAAGGAAGAGATGAAATATACCATTCAATTTGTACATCAACACCAGATCTAAAAGTAGTTGGTATTTTATTTAACAATTTGTTAAATCTGGAATTGAAATGTTTTATCTTTTTCCCCTGAATTTGTTTTTAAGAAAGGTCATTGATAAGAGATGTGGTTGGGTGAACATCACCAAATTTAGTAAAAAACAGTTCTTCAAAAATATCCTAACTAGTAATACAATTGGTTGGTAATGAAAAGTACCAAGACCCTGTTGATCCAGTAAGAGTGTATGGGAATAATATAACAATAACACCTTCTTTGTCTACTTCATTAAGATTGATGGCTAACATATAATTATGAAGGTGCTCTTCAACAGGTAACCCATCATCTGGATTGAATTTGGGAAGCCATATTTTAGGATGTTTTGGTAGAGGATGAAGTGGTGTTGGCATTTGAACAACTCCCGGATTGGACCATGGTCTAGCTTTCATTGTAACAGTTGGGGAGGTGGATGTGATGAAAGAAGAACTTGTAACTATGATAGTATTGCTTGAGGCAACACTAGTTGTTTGTGTAGAGGAAATGGAAATAGATGAACTGAACGGTAGAGAGAAAGGAAATGAAAAAGGAAGAAATGGAGATGTTGGTGAATGAGAGAGTAAGGTAATCTCACTAGTAGATGTTTGGGAATTTGATGTAGCAATTTTCATTTGGCGGGATTGAAGTGGAAATTCAAATGGCGAGATGCCAAGTTTTGCACTTTGGGACCGAGTTAAAACACCAGTTCTTTGAAAAATAGAAGTTATTCTTCCTTCAAAATCTTTGGATGATTTAGCTTTTCTGCTGAAATGGAGACGTCTTCCAATTTCTTTATCAAAGTTGTAATTTCTGGTGATTTTGGAGTATAATCCGCAACGATTACGTCAGGAAGTATTCTAGGAGACTTGGGAGGTGATTGTACAACTCCTGATCTAAAAGTAGGAGATTCTGGATGGGATCTGGAAGTTGTAGGAGATTTGGAGGGAGAATGACCCTTGGAATGGCCTTTAGTTTTTGGATTGGACTTAATTTCCATTCATAGTCTGCATGCCCTCCTTCTAGCGCCAAATTGTGTCGAGACATCAAAAATCGCTGCTTCAACACAGGGGGAAAACCACCCAATCCGAACCTTATTACAACTCCTTTTCCATTTAGGTAGTAGCTCCGACTAGATTGTATGGGACTAGTTTCCCAATGAAAGGTGATTGAATGAGTGTGTAATGCTTATAGTGAAGTGAAATAGATGGATTTTCAGTAATGAATTAAATGCAAAACTATATGTATTAATCTAATCTATAACCTGGGATGTTTAAATTTTATCTAGATGCGATCTATAATGATTTTCCTTAGTAAATGACAATATAGATTGCTCAGAGACCAATGGAAATGAAACTATTTCAAGATGATTAGTTTGATTAAATAGTTAATCAAAATAATTTATAAACTCATATCACATTTAGAATATCACAACAAATTACTTAACATGTATAAAAATATCAATGGCAACATGATCAATAGTGAATACATGTAACATTGTTGTTTAAATATCTACTAATAAGCAATCTGAAAAGATAAATTTACTATTTACTTATGAACAAAACAAAGGTACAATGATATAAATACCATATACACTTTTCTCATCTCATAAAAGAAATAGCAGTAGTTTATTCCTTCCCACAAAGATGATTCGAGGAGTATAGTAATGAAACCTCTCAAAATTCTTTATGAAAATTCCTAAACAATGTTCCAGTTGTTTTATTGAGAAAATGATGCAATTACAGTAGTGTGAGCTTTAGTAAGCCTTTCTTTATAAAATTTAGGACCTTTATTTCCTACATCATCTAAGCTAAAATATAAAAAATAATAATAAATAAATAAATAAAAATAAAATAAAATAAATAAAAAATCTAATCTATTGTGCAGAGCATTGAGGGAATTAAACAGATCCCTTCAACAATGCTTAAAGGAAAACAATATTTTGGTAGAAGTTTCTGAAAATGATTTGTTGTCATCATTAACTTCATTTGTTCCATAAAATTCTTTGGATGTACTTCTTTCTGTTTGAACTGATCTGCCACTATTAGCACAACTGTCTTTCTCTGTCATGAACTTGAACATGGAAAACAAGAATCGATAAGATAAACATAAATGAGATGATAAATGAATTTTATTTGAAACAAATCACTTTTGCAGGAAATCAGGAAAACGTAGAGCGCAATATATTCGACACTGACATCATGGAGATGAATGCGGAGTGAGGAGGTGGAGTTTTATCACAATCACAATTGACAGTGTGTAGCGGGTTTTGTCCTTAAGCCTTTGGATCTTGCAATAGTTACAGACACAGGGTTTTATGGTTTGTATTGGATAATCCTTGTGGGTCCGTTTATATCACACTCGCAATGGAGTTGGCAGAGTGGTCTTGAGCCTTATGAAACTTGCGATGCAAGGTTTTATTTTGTTTTTTAATCAAATAACCCATAATGTTTAATACTCAAGCCTAAGTATAGTTTGTGTCTTGGGGGCTATTTAATTTGGTTTTTTGGGATAATCAAAGTTTAATATTTGGGTTTTAATTAAAAAGCCTAAGTATTAAACTTTAATTATAAGATTTTTTAAGATGAAGGGTCCCTATTTTAATATAATAAATTTCATAGGAAATTTATAATATATTAAAATGGGGTTGTTGGACAGTACAACACACAGTAACTCCTAGCTCCCACAACCTGATAAAATAGAGTTCCTAGCCACCATATGACCTCCAAAACAACCCTCAAACAGATCCATATTTCCTCATTCCTCTAGCAATGTATTTGACCTACCTTCCAACCCTTGGTCACCCTGAAATAGGCCCTAAAACAACCCTCTTTCACCCATGCTAGACTACCTCTCCTTGTTGCAGCTAATTAAGAAAATCTTCTTCTCCAACGAACTGTTCACCAATGTATGTGTTGCACAAGATGGATGCTCTAAATGACCTCAATACACCTTGTATTTATACACATACAATGGCTCAACATCTCACTTGAAGTGACACTTATCAAGTCATCCTACTTGACAACCAAATTAATTATGTCAACTTCAAAAATTCATCTCTCTCTAACGACAACTCAGATTTGGACGATTTTCGATGCATTGGAATTGTCTTTCCGAGCACTATCATCCTCATCCATCAAATGTCGAGAATCCATCATGGGTTTTCCCTAAAACACGATGGGTTCCAAAACCCCATACTTGAGTTGCAAGCCCACAAGCTGCCCTTGTGGCGCTTTGTCCTCCAAACCCTAAACCCTAGGGCTTGGAGTACATCCCAAGATACACAAATCAACAATGTGGAAGAGAAACTTTGTAGAAATTAGAGAACTAATCATTCAATGTGTTTCTAGAATGGTTTTTGCTCATGTAAATCATGTGAAGTTAGGTTGGAAAATCAAAGGTTAGGGTGTCCACAATTGCAGCTTATGTTGACCATAAGCCTCAAATTTGAAACAATTAAAAATATGGTGTAGGACTATTTTCCTTACATAATTGAAACAAATACAATACCATTCACAAATTATGTGAACTATTTGATTACATTTACAAATAGAAGATTCAACAAGGATGTTAGTTTGAATGCAATTGCATTTCTTCAATTTTGTTCTCTAAAAATTGTAGAGGGTGAACTTGGCTCCTCTACAAAGAACAAGGAAAAGGGAAAGCCACTTTCTCCATCAAATGGTGCAATAACAAATTGAAAGCCAACCAATCCAACATTTACTAATAATGATGATAATTTGTATTTTTGGTTCCCTCTATTGGTAGGATTATCTGAATTTTCATTTGATCCCAAGACATATAATAGAAAAAGTGCCTTGCAAACAAGTGCTTTTTGACACACTTCACAACCATGGGAATTTGTTCTTACCTGCTCTACGGGAGCGCGTGTATGACTCAAATCTTTGTCCCTTATTTGATTATGTTAGACATGCCATTGATCCATCTGGATAGAGGGTACATGGGGATGATCTTAAAGGCTAACTCAATGATACTAAAGAAGACACTTAGCTTTATGGAACATGCACATTGGTCATGGAACTTATTGTAGATCTCTTTGTCAAGTTCTATAATTCACTAAACCCTCTACTAAACAAAGTACTAACACTTTTAATTAGTTTTATAAATAAGCCCCATCAAAGCTTGATTGGAATTGGTGTAGCTCTTTTGGTTCATTTTATGACCAATGTTGGAGATCTTTTCTCTAATGAGGGATGGCAAGAAGTTGTATTATCATTAAAGGAAGTAGTTGTTGACACACTACCAGATTTTGTGAAGATTATTCATAATATGGATGATATTGATATGGCAAGAACCACATAAGAGAATAATACAATAGTTGGTGCTTCAATCTCCAATGAAGAAATGGAAGCACAAGGAATAAACAAGTTACAACTTGTAATCGCTGATATGAAATGTAGTACAACGCCAATGCAACTTCTTCTAATTCAGTCTATTATGGAGGTCTATAATATGCACAGAAGGTAGTTATCAACAGTTAACACAATGGTAATTGTGAAGTCTCTTCATTCTATTGCAATTCTATTCCAATCCATGCACATAAAATATATAGTGATCATTTCCAAGTACAAGTCACTCCACCTTGGCAGCATATGACAAAAGAGATTTGTTTGAAGTGGATTTTCACAAATTGGAAAAACATAAGTTCTCATGTATATGGCTGGTTGAGAGTGGTTTGGAAGCACCATGTATCCGTAGTTAAGAAACTAAATTATTCAACCATTCAATTATATGATGTTGAAGAAGCAACACTAAAGTGTTTAAATTCCATTGGTTAATTTGAAGTACTTAGTCGAAATTGGGATGATTTGGTTCTTCATCATTGTGTTCCTCAACAAAACATATTTAAAAAGATTATCACGTGTTAATATGTAAAATATTAACACGTGTTAATATGGTAAAACATGTAAAAGGATTATTACGTGTTAATATTAGTAAAAATATTCAATCGGTTCTTTGAAAGTTGTGATGTGGATATGAACCTAATTTTCTTCTTTTAAAATATTTATTGTTTTAAACTTCTTTGATGAGATTATAGGTAAATATTGTTACATGTGAAGGTTTAATGGATGATATCATACTTTATACAAAGTGGAGGTTAGAAATAAGTTTTGGATTATTGAAAATATGTAAAATGAGTATCTCGTGTTAATAGTAGTAAAAATATTCAATATTTTTTTGAAAGTTGTGATGTGGATATGATCTTAATTTTTTTTAAGATATTTATTGTTGTAAATTTCTTGGATGAGATTATAGGTTAATATTGTTAGAGGCGAAGGTTTAATGGATAATATCATATTATATATAAAGTTGAGGTTATAACTAAGTTTTGGTTTATTGAAATAGTGTTTTTTAATGTAAGATTTTTCATTAAAGCAATACTTATTTTTGAAATTTTGTAAAAAAAATAAAAATGATAAGAAGTTGATTAATAGATAAGAAATATTTAAAACTAATTATAATACAAAATTTAAAAGATGTGGTTAATAGATAAGTAATTCTAATAAAATATGTAGAATGACTGTTATCTACAAAATTGATTAAGGTGCCAAACCTTTTTTTTGAGAGTTGTGATGTAGATATAAGCTTGGTGTCTCCTTATAAGTAGCTATTGTTAGAAATTTTTGGGCATTGTCTATCGAGGCCATAATTTTGCTTAGACGATAAAATTATCGTCGGAATCCGGTGAAAAATATCTCAAGAAATCTAATCTTGGGAGTGTTTGAATTGCATTTTTGATGGTGGAGATGGATTCAACACCATCAAGAACCCTCGGGGCACCCAAAATATTGAAGTTTGATAGCTATAATCAGGATTTCTTCTGGGTTTTTTCAAAATCCTGCTGTAATTTTCATTGTTTTCTGGGAAAATTTGTGGCCTCGTTAGACTACGAAAAAATCCCTGTGTGGAACGAAGAGGCATTAATTAGACAATTTGGATCTAAAGAAGGAATTAGTGGGTCTCCATCTAATTTATACGATTTTTTCCCCAAGGAAAAATTGTAATTTCATTAATGAAAACAAAATTACATGTTGTAGATGCACTATGGTGCATTCATGATCCAAGTGGCTCCAGAGACACACACAGGACAAAGAGGGCTTATGAAAGCTCAAAATTCAAAGTGTTTGGATTATTCTCAAACCAGGACCAAAGCGTGGATCTCGTCGTTCTGATCGCGGTGGTGTGAACAGTTCGTCAAACTGAGTCCGTATGCGAAAGTTAGAAGCAGTCGAAGTTCAGATTGACCTTGGTGACTAGGTAGGCTTAAGGAGGCTACAACTTGGACCAAAGCCAACCATCGGATTCTGGCCAACCTGGGCCAGATTCTAGGCGAATTTGCACCTTGATTAATTTGTCTCCTTCGGCCTAAAATCCGAATTTTTGAAAATGCATTGTTATTATTAAACACTAAAAAAATATATAAAAGGGAGGTGGTGGGCCACCACCCCCACCACCCCACACCTCATATAACATACGTATTAATTGAGGGGCTGGTGGGAGTTGAACCCACGATCGGCAGGAGGGTCGACCCTGCCCACGTGGCGGCCCCATGTGCCATAAATACAACGTACCGTGTACTGAACCAACGATCAACCCAAATATTCATACGCCCATTAAATGTGGTTACGGGAGTTATGGGGGTAGGCCACCTAATGCAGACCCGACTTGCCCACCCCCTCCCCCAAAATGCATTTTGGTTTCAACATAACTGGGAGGGGCGGGATTCGATCCCCCAACCCCTCCTCAACTATTCTCCTTACTTACCATTGTGCCAAACTGACTTATTGTTAAGTCCGCCTAGAAAATTTATATAAACCTAGTTTTTTCAGTGCACCCGGGAGGCAGATGGAGGAACTAGGAGTGGGCATGGATTTCGAGAAAAAGGAGGCAGAACCTTGACACGCATTTCGAGGCAAAATATTCTTTGATGCCCGAAGATTCTCCGGGGAGGTAAAAATTATTTTTGTTAGAATATAACCAAGTTTATAGTCAATTTTCTCAGATTTTCATAGGGAACGCTATGGCAAGGTTGGATTCACCTTTTGAGCAGAAAATTTGCAGATTCCCAGTGGAGGAGAATATTTGAGGAACCTTGAGGGAATCTTCCATATTCCTTGGAGGCTGAAATTCGCCAGAGTCAAAATGCAACCAACTTCATACTCATTTTTTCTTAGAATTCTGCAAGGAACTCGATGGCACAGTCAGTGTCCTGATCTGAGCAACAGATTTGCAGAGGACCCAGAGGAGGGAATCTTTGAGGAATCTAGGGGGAATCTAAAAGACTCATTGAGCCCTAGATTCTCACTTTCTCAGAATTCAGAAATTTGACAGTCGCTTTTGCACTATTCGACGCCATAAATCTGATGATGTGTTCAGATTTTCCATTTTCTCATTTCATTTCTTGGATACTTTTCTAAGTGGAGTACAAGTGTCAGCATTCATGTGCGAGCAACCATTTCCATGAGATTCAATGCCATGAGATTCGATGCAATGAGTTTGACATCCTCTTCTTCAGATAGGCAATGTATGTGAGGTATATGTAGTTTTTTCATGTACTTATTTTGCTATGCATTGTGCTGCATAGATCCCTGTTTGATGCTTGATGTGGGATCTTGTTTCTTACTTGTTTTCATGATTCCTGCTTGATGTGATGTGGAATCGTTTGTGTGATGTACTTGTTGTCATGATTCGTCATGTTTTACTTGAGATCCCTTTGTCGTCATGTTGATGGGATACTCAAGTTGTCGCCATGTATGTTTGCATTGAGATCCCTTTTATGTCGTGTTGGTGGGATGATCATCATGCATGAGTTTTGTATCATACGGATAGGAGTCTTTTGACTGACTGTTCCTGTAGCAGAACATCTCTTGGTTCCACTCGTACGTGAGGGCATTTTCATTGTATGATAGTGACATCATCTCTTATGTACATCATCACTATTGACAACACTTAATGCAGCGGCCTACACCATCTTGACACTGGGGCCCGGAGACGTAGTCCCTCCTGGACGAACTCCCTTATCAACATCTTATGTTTTCATGTGTTGATGATTGTCATTTTCCTCTTCTTTATAGCATGCAGACGTATTCATTTATGTTCTTTTAAAAATGAAATTTAATACATCACAAAAGTAAAAGGTCTTGGAAGGGTCTTTTGTCACACCCGGACCTGGGTCAATTCAAAAAATTTAAAATTCATTAAATGTCCATCTCAAAACATCATAAAAGTTTACTTATTGGAAAAATTAAAAAAATATTCCAATTTCCCTTTTTTCCCCTTCCTCTTTTTTACTTCACTAGTACAAATGGGGCAAAAATCTGACGGTTATTAGTCAGATATGCAACTTATTGGTGTCGACTATCCGACACATTGGTGCTCATCAAATTGTCGTTGGAATTATATCGAATATTTGACAATTTAGTAACCGTCGATGTTGGGATATTCCGACACATAAAAAATAGTTAAGTATAACTTGGTCTAATGTAGAGTTAGGTAAAGCGTGTTTCTTTGCTATGTACTTTTCTAACTTAGAATCCGACGGTCACAATATGTTCTAGACATGAAGTGATCCGACGGTTCATTCTCTCCTCGGTATTACCGACACTTGATCTGTGGCTTAACACCCAATTAGTCCATGATCTCTATTAAAGAGCATGGAGGGTCATTTGTAGGGTCACCGTTCATGAGAGAAACTTTTGTAAATTTTCTTTCTTTTACAATAATAAATTGCTTGAAGTGGCCGCATTAACTCAAGTCATGGACTGTTTCCCTCTTTGAGGGTTTTAACCACGTCAAGAATACTGGTGTATTGATCTATGATATGCTTGTGAGCGGTGTCCTTTGGTGTTCTATCTAAGGAACTTATCCTGTAAATTCCTACATGGTATCAGAGCTATTTGAGGGCTGCATCCATTGGTGATCCAAATCCAAAGCCGGTACAAGTGCATGCAATTGTCATTTCCTAGATCTACTGTTTCTAACTGCTTTCAGGCCTATAGGGCTACTCTATTGTGTTAGGAGCATCTGTTCCAGTGAGGAACCCCCTTCGTTTCACACGAAAAAAGTTTTCAGTAGCCCTATCTATGTCATTTTTAAGATTTGGAGGTATACAGTCTTTATTTGCAGTTTTAATTATTCATCTCTCTATTTATTTCGGGTTTTTTAGCTCTTTGTTTTTTTTATTACCGGATCTATACTTTTCATTTCTGCGTATGCTCTTTGCCCTGCGACTTTGTGAAATTTGGGCAAATCAGAAACTGAAAGGAAGGATTTTTCTCATGTGTATTCTCTTTTTTGTCCCGCCTTAGTGTGATCTTGGAAAATAAAAGACATTGAGAAAAATATTTAGTTTTTGGCAAACCTAACTTCAAGCCATAAGGTTTGGTTTTTTTTTTGTATGTCCGTGTTGGGTTGTGTGGTTTTTTATTTTGTAGGAAAAAAGAGTTTTTTCAAGTAAGCACGCACTCCAAAGTTTCACTGACCAAAAAAAAAAAACCCTTCCTTTTTTCAAAAAGGTTACTAATATTTTAAACTAGCTCACTTCGTCCAAAGTTACTTTATGAGAACAGAGGTCTTGAGTTCAAGTCTTCCTTTCTGTTGAGTTACTTTTTCAAAAAGCGCATGTAATTTAGGTTTTAAAGTTACTTTATGTAAAAGTGTTCTCACCCATTATAATAAGTGAGTCACTTATAATTATAAAGTCTCTTTATCTTCTATTTAAGTTACAATTTAGTGGGTAACTCATAAAGTACCATTGTAAAAGTGACTTTCACTTATTTATATAAGTGGGTCACATATATTTTTTTTTAAGTGAGCTAATTAGATTAAGTTTAGAAAGTGGGGAAGGACGGGGGAGAGGGGTTTAAAATATAACATTATCATTCACTTTCGCACATTCACGCACTTCGTCGACATCTTCAACAACTTTTCTTCAAAAAACCATAACTTCTTCATCTGTAAGCCATTTTCAAAGCCGGTTTTTTTTTTAATCGGCCTAATTTTTCGAGATCTTTCCATTGGAACACTTAGTTTCAGCATCTACAGCTTCAGTTTCCATTAAAATGGAAAGTCCATGCCAAGTTATTCTTGACAGCACCAACTACTTCCAATGGCGGTCCTACATTGTGGATTTACTTAGAAGTAAAGGTCTTTACAGAATAGTCTCAAGTCAAGAAACTAAACCTAAAGATGAAGATAAGACAACCAAATGAGAAAATAGGCAAGATCAAGCACGTGGGTTGATAGGGATGTTTATTTCTCCAGACCTTATATTCCATATCGTAGATCTCGATATCCCTAATGAAGCAATGAAACAACTCACTAAAGATTTTGGAATTAAAAATGAATTAGAGCCCATCAACTCGAAAATGAGTTGCTTACGTTGGACCCCAATAATTTTTCTTCCATTGAATATTTTTTGTCCAAATTCAAGACCCTTAGAATTCTCTTGGAAGGTGTTAAGGTTAAGAAATAAGATGACAGTCTTATCTATTCCATTATTACTAAGTTGGGACCAACCTACTCTGTGTTTGTTTCCACCTTCCATTCTACTAGAGAAGCCTTTATTTCTCAAGGACAAGACTACAAGTCCCTCTCTTTTGATGCCTTTTGTGATTCTTTAATAAGAGAATAAGAAAAACTCTTACATCTTGGTCTTCTTCATTTTGGAAACTCTTATAAGAAAGTCTTAGCCGCCCAACAACAACCAAATTCAAAGAATCCTAAGAAGAAGTATCCTAAAAAGAATGTTCCTAAACCAAATAAGGATCCTAAGCAATTCAAGTCTCAAAATGAAAAATAAATTCAACAAAATGATAAGACAAATAAAAACAAAGGGAAGAACACTGATAGACATTGCAACTTTTGTAATCGAGATGGCCACTAAGAATCCAAATGCTTTAAGAAGATGAAAGCCTTGGAAGCAGCATTGAAGAAGCATAACATCCATTTGGAGCACTCTTCAACTTCAACTTCATCTTCAGGAATAACATTTTCTGCATGTAGTTGTCAAGCATCTCGGTCTGGTTATGCACTAAATGTATCTTCTTCTTCTCATTCTCATGAGTGGCTCATTGATTCTGGAGCTTCTTATCGCATGGCCAAAAGCAAAGCCATGTTTTCTTCTTTAAATGTTTGTAACACCAAAAATATATATGTTGGTGATGATAGATATTTTAGTGTTGTAGAGACTGGAACTGTTCATCTAGACAATGATCAATTTAATGATGTATTATGTGTTCCAACCTTATCCTGCAACCTTCTATCTGTATATCAGATAACTCATTCAGGTGAAGGTAAAACTATTGAATTTTCACCTTATGATGTTGTAATTAAGGTCCTAAGAGATCCTAAATAGATTTTAGCTACTGGCATTGCTAATGATTCTACAAGGTTGTATAAGATTAAAAACTTTGGGTCAACAACTCTTCCCTTAGTATTTGTTGCTCATAATGATGAAGTGAGCAAACTTTGGCATGATCAATTTGGTCACTTAAACTATCACTTCCTTCAAAATCTATGTAAAGAAAATATGGTGACAGGTCTTCCTATGGTATCTTGTAGAGATGGTGTTTGTTCCGGATGTGTACTCGGAAAACATCATCGAGATAGTTTTGAAAAATGCGCCTCTTGGCACGCCTCAGCCCCTTTACGTCTTTTGCATAGTGATTTATGTGGTCCACTTCCAGTTGTTTCATTCTCTACCTACAAGTATTTCTTAAATTTTATTGATGATTTCTCCAGACGTGCGTGGATATACTTCTTAAAACTCAAGAGTGAAGTATTTAACATGTTCTTTGCCTTTAAGGCCTTTGTTGAAAAAAATTATGGACATCAAATTTTAAGCTAAGATCTGATAATGGCAGAGAATATGTTAACAAAAAACTCATCAACTTTTTCACTAAGCATGGAATTCAAATGAAACATATTGTTCCATGTACTCCACAACAAAATGGTGTAGCTGAAAGGAATAATCACACCTTAAAAGAAATGGCTATTTGTATGCTTCTATCTAAAGGACTTAGTCTTAATTTTTGGGCAGAAGCAATTAACTGTGAAAATTACATGGTAAATTGCACTCCTACTAATGTTTTAAAGAATATCACTCCAGAAGAAGCATGGAGCTAAATTAAACCAGATGTCAATCAGTTTCGTGTTTTTGGAAGTGAAGCATGGACCATATTCCAAATGAGAAACATAAAGCCTTAGAACCTAAGAGTGAAAAATGTATTTTTGTTGGATATTCTAAAGATGTCAAAGGATATAGACTTCTTTCACCTAAATCCAAAAATGTTATCATTAGAAGAGATGTAAAGTTTTCTAAAAATATATTGGCCTACGAGCCTAGTTCGACGGATGTGCCACCTCTCTCTATCCCTTCTACTTCTGAAAATATTTCTTCTTCAGATGATTACAGTGAAGATGAAAATCCTCCCCCACCTTCTCGGGATCCTCCTTCAGCTCCTCAGCTTCCAAAATGGGTCTGCTCTACTCGGGATGCAGCAGGTGATCCTATAGATCAGCGTCGTACTTGTTCTTAGTTTGATAGAGCCTCTTCTTTACTGGCTCAAGCTCCATCGAATTATGATCCTGAAACCTTTGCATAAGCTTCAGGCCATCCTGATTGGGACATGACTATGAATGAATAATACCGTTCATTATTGGCAAATGATACATGGGATCTTGTTCCTCTTCCAAAGGGACAAAAACTTGTTAGATGCAAATGGTTTTACAGAACCAAGTATGGACCAGATGGAAAAGTTGATAAACATAAAGCTAGTCTTGTTGCTAAGGGTTTTTCACAAGTTGAAGGCATTGAATATACTGAAACCTTCTCCCCTATTGCCAAAATGAACTCTATCCGCCTTGTTCTTTCCCTTGCTTCCTCTTTCAAATGGGAAGTCCATGAGATGGATGTTAAATTTGCCTTTTTGCATGGGGACTTGCATGAAGAAATCTATATTGAACAACAACCTGGCTTTATACAAACAGACTCTAGCCTTGTATGTCAGGTTAAGAAATCCCTTTATGGTCTCAAACAAGCCCCTTAGGCTTGGTATGCCAAAATGGATAGCTTTCTTTTAGAAACTGGATTTTCTAGGTGTCATTCTGACAATACTGTGTACACCAAGAAAGTGGGTAAGTCTCTTATCATTCTTGTTCTTTATGTTGATGATCTTATCCTTACTAGTAGTGATCCAAACCTTATAAACCATGTGAAGTCCAACCTTAAAAAGCAGTTTGAAATGACAAACTTAGGAAAATTGCATTATTTTCTTGGTCTTCAAGTGTTGCAATCCAAGGAAGGTATTTCCCTTTCCTAGTCCAAGTATGCCTGTGTTCTTCTATGCCACTTTCACATGGAAGACTATAAGCCAACCCCTTCTCCCTTTCATTATGGAGCCAAAATTTCAGTCACTTGTACTTCCCTTGAAGTTGATGCTACCTTATACCATCAGCTTAGAGGAAAACTTTTGTATCTGACCCATACCCGTCCTAACGTTTCCTTTGTTGTTGGCCTTATTGCTTGGTTTATGCAAAACCCACATGAAAGTCATTAGAAAGAAGCTAAACTAATACTTCATTATGTTCGAGGTACACTTCAGTTTGGGATTAATTATAGTGTAGAAGAATCTCCTCTATTGGTTGGTGTCACTGATTCCGATTGGGTTGGTGACCCTGATGATCGGAAGTCTATTGTGGGTTATGTCTTCACTCTTGGTTTTGGACCTATTACATGGGCTTGCAAGAAACAAAGTGCCATTTCTATTTCTTTAGTAGAAGCAGAGTATCGTGGCACCATAGAAGCTAGTAAGGAAGCCTTGTGGCTTCATCAGATCCTGTTAGAGTTTGGCTTTTAGCAGCAGCATCCGACTACACTTTGGTGTGATAATCAAAGTGGTATTCAAATATGCAAATATCAAGTCCAACATCAGCACCACAAATACATTGAACTACACATGCACTTCATCAGAAAGTTCATTCATGACCATGTTCTTGAAGTACAATATTGTTCAATCGATGGTCAAGTTGCAAACATCTTTACAAAGGCTCTCACAGAGGCGAAGTTTACTAAACTTTGATTTATGGTTGGAGTTCAAGAAGTTGTCACTAAGGGGGGATATGCTCTAATGCCTCCTTCCTTCTCCTATTGTGTCATATTTGTACATCCTTCAATCCTATCCCAAGTTGTTCTTAAGGGGGGATGTTAGGATATTCCGACACATAGGAAATAGTTAAGTATAACTTGGTCTAGTGTAGAGTTAGGTAAAGTGTGTTTCTTTACTATGTACTTTTGTAACTTACAATCCGATAGTCATGATGTGTTCTAGACATGAAGCAATTTGACGGTTCATTCTCTCCTCGGTATTACCAACACTTGATCCGTGGCTTAACACCCGATTGGTCCATGATCTCTATTTAAAGAGCATGGAGGGTCATTTGTAGGGTGACCGTTCATGAGAGAAGCTTATGTAAATTTTCTTTCTTTTACATTAATAAATTGCCTGAAGTGGCCGCATTGGCTTAGGCCATGGACTATTTCCCTCTTTGAAGGTTTTAACCACGTTAAGAATACTGGTGTATTGATCTGTGATTTGTTTGTGAGTGGTGTCCTTTGGTGTTCTATCTGAGGAACTTACCCTGTAAATTCCTATAGTCGGATATTCGACAGTACAAATGTCGATCATCCAACACATAAAAAGGCTGAAATGGTCATTAAAAAACCGATGTCTAGAAGTCAGTTTTGCGATGCTACAAATTGTTGGATATCCAACGGACTGAACGCAGAATATCTGGCAGATCTCACGCTAGTCTACAATTGGATACTCAACACATAGGTCATTTTTTTCCGATAGGAAAAATTGACGTTTAGGTGTTAGGTAATCAACAGTATAGGTAAATTGTGTGAAAAAAGTGTTATTTCTCTTAACGGTTGCAGGATGGTGGTGACACATCGAATATGTGACGGATGAGAGTTTTTTCCAACAGGGGTGTTAAAATACTGACGCTTCTATCCATTGATTCTGGCGTTGACTATCCGACTATTGTAGCGGATACAACCACCCTCCAAAATTTTGCCTTAGCCTGTTTTGGAGCCTCCCTACCAACCTTCACAGCAGCTTGCCTTGCTTCATAAAGTCCTCAAGCTTAAGTGTCTTTCTTGCTCAAAGGCAGCCTGTCGATCACAGTTTGATCTTTTCCCTTCACAGGCTGCTCACCCGGACTTGGTTCAGCTGAAGATTGAGAAACTTCCCGGTGAAATTTGCACATTTCTAGAGGGAAACCAACTATTCCCTCCAAGAATTATGCAATTCCTTCTGACAGCTTACTGGGCTCCAAGATTGCACAATCCTGTCAGCCAACACTCCCAACAGGATTTGCACAAATTTTCCCATCAACAAGTAGTTCAGCGTAGGATTTACGCAAATCTGGGTAGCAGTTAGCTGCTGGGCCCAGAAATTGCACAATCCCCTTGGGCAGTTAGCCTAGCTTACAGTCAGAAATACACATTTTTCTCCAGCAGTCGAGCAGTCGTTTGCATGTGTAGCTGAGTTGACCGGTTCCCTCCAGGACCGAGCAAAACAGACTTGCATGCATAGGATGCTTCTCCCAAGGCAACATGCAAAGGCATCCATTGTTTCAAGGATCTATGTTTAGCAGCTGGAGGTTACATGCAAGGAGTAATTCAGAAACCTCCCTCCAAGTGTCGCTTCCCCTAGATTTTTGGCATGCGCCTCACAACCTCGATGTTATCAAAAATAATCAACTAGATGCTGCAGAGCTCATTCCTCACATCAACCTTATAGCTCTGACATCCCACATCACATCTAAGAGCAGTCGACACACTCAGCTCATTTGTTTTGGGGTAATCTCGCTTCCCATGCCTTGTGCCGCATTTCTGTCACTTTTTGTGTATTCACTTGTGTGAGCATTGTTTGCTTGATTTTTTTGAACACCTGCTGTCATTTACATGTATTCTAGCTTGTCCTATCCCTGTTTCAATTTTCGCTGCTATCTCATTGCTGTCGCATGCATGAAACTGTTTTTGCACGGATGTTCGCCCAACTGGCGAACAAACTCACCCACATGCATGTTGATTTGTTTATTGAATCTTCCATTCATGTTTTGCATGCACTGTTTATCACTTCTGCTATCACTTAGTGTCGCCATGCATTTCATCAACTTACTTGCTTTCAATTGCCCGTCGGTAAGTCAGGCCAACCTTGGCTCGGTCTCTACCTTCAACAAGGATGCATTACACAATTTGGAGAAGGAAGGCTCACCTTACTCTCCAAATTTTGTGCATTCTGGCCCAACACTCGCCTCCTGGACTGAATTCCGCATTCCTGGAGGTCAGTGGCTGCTTGGCCCAAAGCTTTTACAAATCTGTCCCTGGGCCAGCAACCTTTCCCAGGTGGAATCACGCATTGCGCAATCCCAACAGCCAACTGCCTGACTGGACTGTGCATTTCGCAGTTCCAGCAGTTAGTCGGTCTCTCAGTAGCCCGGAATGTGCCTTGTGTAGCCTTGGCAGCTGGTATCTTGACCAACTAGCGGAAATTGCGCAGTCTTCATGATTATTCACCCAGCTATGTTACAAGTTAGTTCTCATGTTCATTTTTGTTTTCGACTGACAACTTTCTTGCTATGAGTGTTGCCATGTCTCCAGGTATCACAGGTGTTTGTCTGCCTCTCAACAGTACACGTACAATGGTTTCCAAGAGAGCAGAGATGAAGACATCGTTCAAAGCATGCTTGGGGATGCAGTCAATCAAGTGTCCATGGGCTTACCTACTCATGAAAACATCAAGCTATTCGCGGACAAGGACATCAAGCAACAACATCACAATGAGCAACATTATGAACAACAACTGAAGGCAACATACCAAATGAAACGAACGCAGTAAATGAAGTGAACGTAGCGAATGTAAGAGGAAGGTTGTTGACAACATAGAGGTAAATCAAAGTTGCAAGATCAGGCAGATCCACTAATAATGAAAGCAAATTTGGAGACTTAGGCTATGAAGTGATGGCGCAACATGAAGATCACATGAAGGTAGAAGATGGAACAAAGAAGGAGTTGCATGTGCTGAAGCAACAACTCAGGAAGAACATGAAGCTACACAAACAATCCAATGAGTTGCAACAGGAACATGAACAACAGTGGGTGCACATGCACTCACAGATGAAACTAATCCAGTACAAGTTAAAGGTCCATCCTAGTAGCTGACACAAAGAAAACATGGTGAGCAATGCTGTTGATCGCATGAAAATGATCCAGCAGCATGCATGTCGTTGAGTGCACACATGCAATCCAACCCATTCAACGCACTCACTAAGGTGAAGACAAGAAGCAAGTCCAACTGGGGCTGAAGATGCACTTCGACAAGTTGACGCGCATGACCACCAACACACACTTGAAGATCAGTAGGGACACTATGCAGCAGTGTGTTACCGGTTCAATCGTACCCAAGAAGACCATGCGCATGTTAGTAGACGAGTTGGATGAAGGGGCAGAACCAATGCACCGGTTGCAACGGAGGCAAGAGTTCACTTCAGCAAGATGTCAACACGAGGTGCATGCACACCATCATAGACGACCAAGCTTGGCATCATCTCACTAGCTTGACCACCACAAGCATGTAAAAGATTTGGTCTCACCACAACAGACCGAGTGTCAGTGATGTCTTGCAAGGCTTGCTCAAGCCATGTTGTCTCACATGAGTACATGTGCATTGTAATGTTGAGTCATGTCAAGTGTAAGTCGAGTGTCAACAGTTGGATGTAACAGTCATAGAGTAGGTGAAGAGTCATGAGGGTAGTTGAATTGTCACAAAGGGGAATGTCAAGGGTCACCCCACCCTTTGCTATAAATAGTCCCTCATAACTCATTGTATAGGCTTTTGGTCAGCCAAGCTTCTACTAAGACTATCTTGAAGAAGGCTTGGACAATATTGTAATGCACCTTGGCTTCTCCACTGCACAGAGCTAGTATATATCTTTGGAGGAGCAGGCGGATGTGGCTGTAACGTTCCACTGATGGGGCTAGCAGGTTTACATGGTGTATTGTATGATTGTGACTTACACTTCTTTATATAATAAAAGCCAACACATTTTCATGCATATGTTGTTATTGTAGTTGGATTACTCCAGTTTCCTTAATGATATATGTTGTTTAACTTACGTAGTTGTATATGAACTGATTTGTATGCAATTATATGAATCTTGTTGTTAATGTTGTCGCCATCTGTGTCGACTGCTCTATCGGACATCGGGCAAACCTTTCTCTGAACCTTGTTATATAAACGTCACACTCGTCTCGGACCGATCCGTGAGTGTTGTTCATGTAATATTACTTGTATGTTGTGACTGCCACATCCATGTTGACTTCTCTGCTGGAAGCTGTGCATGTCCTTTATGTTGTGTGTTCCTAGCTGAGTTGGGATTGATCCCTTTCAACCTGGAACTCACCTTAACCTTCCTCTCCCTTCGAAGTGTTGGAACCTCTCATACTCATTCCTTGATTAACTGCATCAGTCACACCCTTGCTACTGACAGAGTTATCTTACCTGCCTCTGTGTCACATCACGGTCAACGAATTATCTTATGACCCACTACTGGGAATCCTACACCAAACGGTTTGAGGTCTAATTGAAAATTCTTACGAGGAGATCCCCTTGACATGTTGGCGGGTCCAGCACCATCAACATTTCTGGCACTAGAAGGAGGGCTTGATGACAAGCAGTGTCCTCTCATCCATTTTTGACCCTTTGCATATCTTTCATAGAATCTTGAATTCTTCTTCCCCCGAGGTGTTTTTTGAATCATAAAAATGTCTCCATCTCATGGAAGAGTTTCAATCTCTTGTCCACTCACATGTATGATGGTGAAGCGAAGTGGTCTGGCTTGAGCACTTACATAACTTCCTTTCCATGATTTATGAGGAAGATGAGTTTACTGGCGAATAGGTCGGTTTGTTGTTTGCATTCACACTTTGCGAATCCCCATTTTGTTGGGTGCTCAAACTACGGCTAACGCTGTGCACTCATGTGAGCACTTCTGTGATCTTATTGAATACACATTCCATCATTTTGGTCCAGACTATATTGACCAGAAACTGTTACATCAACGGAGGCTCTGCATGAATCCATTATTGATTTTTGGCAGCGCTTCCGTGACTTACAGTTTCAAGATCTGAAGAGCCAGATGAAGTTCGCTTATCTTTGGGACCGGTTCAAGCATTGTCTTAAGAAATTTGTTTTCCCAAGAGAAAGCTTGATGTCAAGCCTCGCTCAACCTTCTTCGTTGATGGAACTATACATTCCCATGTGGGAGCAAGCACTGTCTCAATGGATTTTCCGCCTTCCTTTCATTCAACAATTCCACCTTCGCCTAGTGATGCTGAAGATCATGTTCACACATATGTTCATTCTTCACACCCTCCCAACATCACTCCACTTAATTTTCATGCAAAGTTGGTTGTGAGTCCTTCGAGTTACCATATGCATTCTTTTCTTTGACCTCCATATTCACACTAAGGTGTTTCTCTAGATGATGTTGTCTTGTGTTTGTCCATTCTGGACTCTTCACTTGTTGTGAATGAGGAACAACCCACTGACGGAGTTGGTGTTGCACAACCAACATGCACTGTCATTCATGAAGAATATGAGTGGGAGCTTGAACATCAACACTCAGCGAAGGATGACTCCCTTCCATCCAAGCCTGCTCTGTTCCTTCCTAGCTTCTTTGGGGAACCTGCCATCCATGATTTTGTATGTGTATCTTCATCTATGGATACACCCATTGTTGATCACTTGCAGGACTCACCGGATGCTAGTCCATCAGTCGAAAACAAAGAGAATAAGTTATTAATTGAAGATCCACTTGATCCTTTATCTGTATTTTCTGAAAACAAAGAGGATGAGTTCGTTTGATTTTCATCTACCCATCTGTTTGATTCATCTGATCATGAGGATGCCGAAGAATTCATTGATTTTTCTGATCATGGTGGTCGTGATCCATTTGCTTCCATTTTTTATCACGATGATGAATCTATCGTAGTTGATATTTCAAAGCCACCGGTTTACGATTATCTACCTACTGATGAAGTTGAGACACCTAAGACTATCGAGGCACTTCAGCCTGAGATGATGGTTATGTCAGGCCCTCACTCTCTTGGGGTCAGTCTCACTTCCGATCATGAAACTGTTCAATCACCCAAGGCTCTTCATCACTCGTCTATATGCATTGAAGATGCATCTTACACACAGATCACACTTCCTCCACCCGAACTACACGATCCCATCGCTCATGCATTGGAGGAGTCTTACATTGCAAGCAATCGTGCGCAACACAAGTTATCTTTGTTTCTTTCATTTGCTTTCATGTCTCAATAAAGAGTGTGCTTATGCTTCAAAGTTGCACGTGGTGTCACACAACACCATGATAAGTCCACAGACTATCTGTCATGCACGTGCACTCACTTATGTCTCATGGGCACTTTGAAACATGAAGTGTGGCTATCTTCACTGTCATATATTTCTTGTATGTTGGTCTGCACAACTGGGTTACTCACAGACCAAGCCTTCACCCACATGGGTCTACCAATGCGCCAGTGGCTGCATTGGAAGTATCACTTCACGTGATCAGTGCCATGCACCGTTAGTATAGGAGTAGGAGTAGTGTTTGCTTTCATTTGTTTTCTTGCATGCTTTCTTTCTTACATGCTTTGCTTGCTTGTTTGCTTACTTTCTTTGCTTTCATTTTTTCTTCCGCTCTTGCTTTTCTTTATTGATTGTTAGTTTGTTCACTTGTTTCGTTCGTAGGTTAGTTCACATGAAACCATGTGTGACTCATGAAATGAGATGGGTAAAGTACAAAAGGGTTTGTACAACTATCGCTACTTGGTTATCTATCATCTTGCCTCTGTATGATGAACTTGTTACTCTTAGTCCATGATACGTCGAAGGAAAATACGTACTCTTAGAAGTGAACCTTGGTGTAAATACAATGCTTGCACGCTAATTAATGTCACCTTCTCTAGTCGACTATTTTTGGGTTAACCCTTGTCAGCTCAGTCAAGTAGAGTAAGGTGAGGGGGAAAACCTTAACAGGCATGTCAGAGATATAATAAACTACTTCTCTTCTGGAACAACCTCCTCTACTCTCAATAAGTTAGGATCCCTCTTCCGCCTTTGAGATGAATAAGTGTTATGCACAATAAAAATGAAAAATGAATAAGGAAAAAATAAGAGAAAGGCTTCCTACGTAGGGAGATGATGCAAGTAACTCTTTCGGGGTACTGACCAGGCTCGCTAGCAGCGGAGCCATGCTTGTGTTCCTATGTGACTCCACCGGGGTACTTTCCAGGCTTACTGGCAATGGAGTAACACCAAAGATGAAACTAAGACTTTGACGACTATACTGCTTGTGCACCTATATACCCCTCAACCCCAATCGAAACAACTATGTTTCCTTGGCTTGGAATGTGTGTCAATCAACGAAGAGTCTAGTAGATGCTACATCTTACATCAAGCTAGTGTGAAGCCAAGATGAGCTAGGAACTGAACAATACTTCTGGAGGTGTTAGACTTGCTTTTCATGAACAAGGTCTATGCAAAGAGATGGAGTTCTCCCAGTGTGTCGCCAAGTGTTGTAGCGGCTACAACCACCCTCCAAATTTTTTCCTTAGCATATTTTGGAGCCTTCCTACCAACCTTCACAGTAGCTTGCCTTGCTTCGTTAAGTCCTCAAGCTTCAATGTATTTCTTGCTCAAAGGCAGTCTGTCGATCACAGTTTGATCTTTTCCCTTCACAGGCTACTCACTCAGACTTGGTCCAGTTGCAGGCTGAGAAGATTCCTAGTGAAATTTGTGCATTTATGGAGGGAAACCAACCATTCCCTCCAAGAATTGTGCAATTCCGTCTAACAGCCTGCTCGGCTCCACAATTGCGCAATCCTTCCAGCCAACACTCCCAATAGCATTTGCGAAATTTTTCCCATCAACAAGCAGTTCAACCTAGGAATTCCATAAATCTAGGCAGCAGTCAGTTGTTGGGCCCAGAAATTATGCAATCCCCTTGGGCAGTCAAGCTAGCTTACAGTCAGAAATGTGCATTTTTCTCCAGCAGTCGAGCAGTCGCTTGCATGTGCAGCTGAATTTACTTGTTCCCTCTAGGACTGAGAAAAATAGACTTGCATGCATAGGCTTCTTCTTTCGAGGTAGCATGCAAAGGCATCCCTTGTTTCAGGGATCTATGTTTATCAATTGGAGGTTACATGCAAGGAGTAATTCAGAAACCTCCTTCCAAGTGTCGCTTCCCCTAGATTTATGGCATGCGCGACACAACCTTAATGTTATAAAAAAATCCTCAATTGGACGTTGCAGAGCTCATTCCTCACATCAACCTTGTAGCTCTGACATCCCACATCACATATAAGAGCAGTCGGCACACTCAGCTCAGTTGTTTTGGGGTAAGCTCGCTTCCGATGCCTTATGCTGCATTTCTATTTCTTTTTGTGTATTCGCTTATGTGAGCACTGTTTTCTTGATTTCTTTGAACACCCGCTGTTGTTTACATGTATTATAGCTTGTCCTAGCTCTGTTTCAATTTTTGTTGATATCTCACTTCTGTCGCATGCATGAAACTATTTTTGCACGGACGTTCGCCCAACTGGCGAATGGCCTCACCCACGTGCATGTTGATCTGTTTGCTGAATCTTCCATTCATGTTTTGCATGAACTGTTTATCACTTCTGCTATCACTTAGTGTCGCCATGCATTTCATTGACTTACTTGCTTTCAGTTGCCTGTCGGCAAGTTGGGCCAACCTTGGCCTGGTTTCTGCCTTCACCAAGGCTTCATTGTGCAATCTCGAGAAGGAAGGCTCACCTTCCTCTCTAGATTTGCACATTATGGCCCAACACTGGCCTCTTGGACTGAATCTTGCATTTCTGGAGGTCAGTGGCTGCTTTGCCCAAAAATTTGCACAAATCTATCCCTGGTCCAGTAAACTTTCCTAGCTGGAATCGCGCATTGTGCAATCCCAGCAGCCAACTGCTCGACTGGACTGTGTATTTTCGCAGTTCCAGCAGTCAGACAATCTTTCAGTAGCTCAAACTATGCCTTGTGTAGTCTTAGCAGTCGGTATCCTGACCTACCGACCGAAATTGTGCAACCTTCATGATCATTCACCCAGGTATGTTGCAAGTCAGTTCTCATGTTCATTTTAGTTTTCGACTGATAGATTTCTTGCTATGAATGTTGCCATGTCTCTAGGTATGACAGGTGTTCGTCTGCCTCTCAACAATGCATGTATAATGGTTTCCAAGAGAGAATACATGAACACACCATTCAGAGCATGCGTGGGGATGCAGTCGATCAAGTGTCCATGGGCTTACCTACTCACGAAAACATCAAGTTATTCGTGGACAAGGACATCAAACAACAACATCACAATGAGCAAAATCATGAACAACAGTTGAAGGTAGCATAGCAAATGCAGCGAATACAACGAATGCAAGAGGAAGGTTGTTAATAATGTAGAGGCGGAGCAAAGTTGCAAGATCAAGTAGATCCACTAATAATGAAAGAAACTTTGGAGACTCACACTATGAAGTGACGACACGACATGAAGATCACGCGAAGGCAGAAGATGGAACAAAGAAGGAGTTTCATGTGCTGAAGTAGAAACTCAGGAAGAACATGAAGCTGCACAGACAATCCAATGAGTTGCAACAGGAACATGAACAATAGTGGGTGCACATGCACTCATGGATTAAATTGAGCTAATAAAAGTTAAGGATCCAACCCAGCAGCTGAAACAGAGCAAACATGGTGAGCAGTGTTGTTGATCGAATGCAAAGTATCCAGCAGCATGCATGTCGTTGAGCGCACACATGTAATCCAACCCATTCAACACACTCACCAAGGCTAAGACAAGAAGCAAGTCCAACTGGGGTTGAACATGAACTTCGGCAAGTTGACGCGCATGACCACCAACACACACTTGAAGATCAACACAGACACTATGCATTAGTATGTTGTCGGTTCAACTATACCAAGAAGAGCATGCGCATGTTAGCAAATGAGTTGGATGAAGGGGACGAACCAATGCATCAGTTGCAACGGAGGCAAGAGTTTTCTTAAGCAAGATGTCACCATGAGGCCCATGCACACCATCACGGATGACCAAGCTTGCAATTAGCTCACCAGCTTCACCATCATGAGAATGTCAAAAAGTTGGTCTCACCACAATGGACCGAGTGTCAGTGATGTCTTGCAAGGCTTGCTCAAGCCATTTTGTCTCACATAAGTACATGTGAATTGGAATGTTGAGTCATGTCAAGTGTAAGTCGAGTGTCAACAGTTGGATGTAATAATAATAGAGTAGGTGAAGAGTCATGAGGGTAGTTGAACTGTCAAAAAGGGGAATGTCAAGGGTCACCTCACCCTTTGCTATAAATAGTCCCTCATAACTCATTGAATATGCTTTTGGTCAGCCAAGCTTCTACTAAGACTATCTTGAAGAAGGCTTGGAGGGTATTTTAACGTGCCTTGGCTTCTCCACTGCACAAAGCTAATATATCTCTTTAGAGGAGCAGGCGGATGTGGCTGTAACGTTCCACTGATGGGGCCAGCAGGTTTGCATGGTGTATTGTATGATTGTGATGTACACTTCTTTATATAATAAAATCCAACACATTTTCATGCATATTGTTATTGTAGTTGGATTGCTCTGGTTGCATTAATGATATATGTAGTTTAACTTACGTACTTGTATATGAACTGTGTTGTATGCAATTATATGAATCTTGTTGTTAATGTGCTGCATATGTTGTTAATGCTATCACCATTCGTGTTGACTGCTCTGCCAGACATCAGACAAAACTTTCTCTGAACCTTGTTATATCAACCATCACACTTGTCTCGGATTGATCCGTGAGTGTTGTTCATGTTATTGAGTGGAAAATCAAAGAATCTGACGCCTATGATAGATGAAGAATGGGATCTTCTCGACAGAAAGGAACTAAGAACAATATAGTTGTGTCTAGCAGCGTTAGTGACATTCAACATTTAAAAGGAAACAACATCAAAAGGTTTAATGACGACATTGGCCAAACTATATGAAAAAATCTCAGCCTCAAATAAGGCATTTGTTATGAAGCATCTGTTTAATATGAAGGTGTCAGAAGGTGGATATATTGTTGACCACTTAAATGAATTTAACATAGTTACTAGTCAGTTAATTTTTGTAGCGGTAAATTTTGATGATGAAGTTAGGGTTCTATTATTTCCGTGCTCATTACCAGAAAGTTGGAATGCATTAGTTATGGCTATTGGTAACGTTGTCTCTGGATCTAATAATTTACAATTTGATGATGTTTTTGGTGCCATTATTAGCGAGGAAATGCGACATAAAAGCTTCACTGAGACATTAGGTAATGCTTTGAATGCAAAGACTAGGGGAAGAAAAATGGAGAGAGGAATGAGCCCAAGAAATAACATTAGGTCAAGAAAAGGCAGATCCAAATCCAGATTAGGGATAGTGTGCTGGAAATGTGGGAAGAAAGGACACCTAAAGAAAGACTGTAAATCTTGGAAGGGAAAAGGAGTTAGACAATAAGAGAAAAAGTATGAAGCAAATGCGACAAGTGATGTGTTGCAAGATGCTTTTATTCTTTCATTAGAGAATATTATTGATGCCTGGGTGGTAGGTTCAAGGGCTTCATTCCATGCCACACCTAATATGAAACATTTTCATGGCTATGTTCAAGGAGATTTTGGACAGGTTCGTTTGGGTGATGATAAACCCTATAAAATTATTGGAATGAGTAAGTTTTTTATAAAGCAACAAAATGGGAAACAATAGTCAATGAAGGAGGTAAGACTTGTTCTATATGAAGGAGGTAAGGCATGTTCTAGATCTAAAGAAAAATATAATTTCAACATGGTAGTTAGGTGGTGAAGGTTGTGTAACTACATTCACATAAAAAACCTACAAGGTCACTAAAGGAGCCTTGGTAATAGCAAAAAGAGAAAAGCCTTGGTGCGTTGTATTTATGCAATGGTATTTCTAATTTTGTTAATGCTTTAACCTCCATAGGAGGAGATACGACATTTTCGCATCATAGGGTAGGGCACATGAGTTATAAAGGGATGCAGGTTCTTCAATCAAGAAATTCGTTGCGAGGTTTGAAGGATGTTGATTTGGATTTATGTGAAAATTGTGTTTATGGAAAACAAAAGAGAGTTAGATTTCTCAGAGTTGAGAAGGAAAAGAAGAGCGGAAAATTAGAGCTTATACATATAGATGTATAGGGACCTGCTTAGGTATCATCTCTCAGTAGCTCTTGCTATTATGTTACTTTAATTGATGATGCAACTGGGAAAACCTAGATTTATTGTATTTCGAAATAAATATGATGTATTTGATTCTTTCAAGAAAAGGAAAGCTTTGATTGAGAATGGGACATGAAAGAAGTTGAAGTGTCTCATATCAGATAATGGAGGTGAATACCACAACAAAGAGTTTGATAACTATTGTTGAGAGCATTGAATTTACAGAGAGAAGACAATTCCAGAAACACCATAGGAAAATGGTGTGTCAGAAAGGATGAACACGATAATCATGGAGCATACAAGGTGCATGAGATTGCATGCAGGATTGCCCTTACAATTTTGGGAAGATGTTGCAGATATTGTTGTCTATCTAATAAACAGAGAGCCTTCAAGCTCCTTGGATGGTGGTATTCCAGAGGAGGCATGGACATGTAAAAAGGTAAACTATTCATTTTTAAAGACTTTCAGTTGTGAAGGCTTTGTCCACATCAATAAAGAAAATAGAAAGTTGATAGTGGTTTGGAAGCACCTTGGATCCATGCCTAAGAAAATAAATGATTCAACAATTCAATTATATGATGTTAAAGGAGGAGCAACAATAAAGTGTTTGAATTCCATTGATTGTTTTGATTGAATTTTTATCCTTCGAAGGTCTTAGTGCAGGATTTGGTTCTTGATCATTGTGTTTCTCAGCAAAATATATTTCTGGAAGAGATAGAAAGCGGACTTATTGAAATTTGTGGGCTTATGAGGCATGATAGGGAAGCAACATTTGAATCTTAGTATTTGAAAAAGTTAGTTGACAATTTCTCCCTTTGTTGATGATCCTAGAATTTCTCGTGACACAACCCTTCATAGGATGTACTCCTTACTTGTGTCAACTAAGAAAGACTATGGATGTAATCATAAGTGATTCAGATGTGAATGTACACATGCTTCATCATACTGGTGTTAGTCATATTAATGAATTGAAGCATGCAACAACATTCAAACACTTAAGAGGTTGGCTTCAACACGATAAAAAATATGGTGTACTTTCTCCACAAGAGCATGCAGAAGACTTGGGTCATATTGAAGAAGCCAAGCTATTCAATGAAGCTACTAAATGTCTCTAGAAGAGGGTGATGTGCATATAGTTCTAGATGAGAATTGCCTTCATGTTTTTCACCAATATTTAGAATCTCAAGCCCAACATTCTCAACTGCTATTTGTGGAACAAAATATGTTTAGTTCTTTTAATGAAAAGGTAGACATAGCCGTAAATGTTGATATATTGCTTGCTTCAAGCTTCTATTAAGAAAATCCTTGAAGCATCTATCATGATGGACTTCTGGAACCTTTTCTTAACCAATAATAATTAAGGGACACTATGCGGGGCCATTTTGGATAGTTAGTCAACATCTCTAAATGGCCTTACCTCCAAAATTGAAATATGAGAAGAAATTTTTCATAAACAATAGTGAAATACTATTTAAGGGTTTACATTATTGGGAATTGCTTTGCAATACACTAGTGTAGTAGTGATGTAAGGTACATTTGTGTAGGGATGGTACAATAGATGTATGTTAGAGCATTCTACAGGCATATATGAGATTCTAGTATTGATATGCAGAATGAATTTCTTAAGGACACACAATCTTGAGAAGAGAGGACTTTCATGTCCTTTTCCAAGTGATCATATGGAAAACTCACTAGCCTATTCAAATCTCATATACAAAAATCATTAAAAAGGGAGTCTCTTAACTATTAATAATTAAATTAAAAAGAGATCATTAAGTGATTTTGATTTAATTGAGAAATAAAACTTATAAAGTCACTGTATTATTAAAAAAAGTGTCTCATGGTATTCCATTCATGATATTTGGATGGAGAAAGCTATAAAAGGAAGGTGGGAGTTCAATTAAAATATCGTTGGATATTTGATGAATTGATATTGGAGCTCTAATAGCATAATATGTGAGGGAAAACCCTTATGGAAATCCCATTTTTGGTGTTGGAACTATACACCCTAAATGGTGGTTATTAGTTTCTGTGGTGAAACATACACCCTAACTAGTCAAGAGGAAGAATCACTTCAAGTTCTTCATTGGCGTACATTTGAGAAGGAGGATCAACAACGAAGTCCAAAAGAAGGGTTCAATTATAACAATATGCATATCTTCAAGGAGGAACCAACCAAATTTTGCTAATAGGTTCCATGAATATTTTCTGCATAAACTTCCCCAGATTTTATTTATAAAAATTGGTTAAATTTTGCTATGGAATTTTTAGTTGGAAATCACAGTTATTGGCTCTTTATTTTTTTTGTGGGTTTAAATAAAAGTGTGGGTTCTTTATTTTTTTTCCCATTGAATTTAATGGAATTTTATGGCAATTTCTTTTATTTTTATGAGGAAATTTGGACGAAAGTTGGGAGGATTACAAAATAATTTAAAAGAAATATTGCAGTATAAGAAAATATGAGATTTTTTATTTTATTTTTCTTCTATTTTTTAGTTACCTTTTTTTCCAAAGAAAAAACGAACTTTTTATAATTATGATAAAAAGTTACATATCATATGCCGAAGCATTCCTTTGGCTGTATGATGGATCATCATAAAGACCTGTATGAAGACTATTCTACCTTCCTTCAACAAAAGAGAGGTGGAGCATACTGAGCATAACAAGAGCCTCCTCTACAGAGGAAAACAACTCCCTTCCTCAACACCATCAAAAAGTATCAACAATTTTCCATATATTTAACATCCATGGTAATAAAAAACAACAGCAAGCATCTTTCCCCCAGGTCTCCTCTATCGAGGAAAACAACCCAAGTTGAGAAAGGATGTCCAAGTCTAGATTTTCAAAAAAGAAACTCTCAGCTGTATACAAAAAGAAACTATATAAACCAGTCTGCTAAGTCGTCAGAAGCATGCATCTATAAATAAGGAGGCTGGTCCGAGAGATGGATTTCTCCATTGTTTTCCTCCACTATTCTCCAACTGCCCATAGATTGTTGTAGACCTTCTTTAGAAAGCTTGTCTGTTGAATCATTGCACTCCCTGTTAATGTGATGAATAGAGAAAAAATTAAAAGATAATTTTAAATGTTGAATTTCTTCTAATAAAGGATACAAGATATAATTTTGACATCTGCTTTGATCATTTGCTCATTTGATAATATTTAATGAATCCCCAAAAATCTGAACTGTGAAGATGTTCCTGTGTATAAGCCAACATAGGAGCAGCTTTAGAGCAGATAATTTTGCAAAATTATTTGAGCCACTGCCTAAGCCCATGGAAGATTTTAGAGATTGTCTTTCGTTTATATGGATGATTAATCCTACTCCAGCTTTGTTATTTTGAGATGCTCCATCAAAATAAGCCCATGGCACTCCTTCCTTGATTTGTTCTTCTCTAACCTATCTGGGCATCCTTTCTTCCTCTGAATCAGGTATGTTTGAGTAAATAGATGTACATTGAATGGTGATTGATTCAACAGGGGTTTCCTTGTCTAGAAAGATGGTTCTGTTTCTTGCAATCTAGATACCCCAAGAGATAATAGGAGGTAGATTCCGCAATTTCCCATTTGAATATAAGCGCCACCATTTATGCCATGCTTCAGGGATATTTCCCCCTTCCCAGGCTGCCGGTAATTGAATAAGCTTCTCAACCTCCACCCATACTTTTTTAACTACAGGACAACCAATAAAAAGGTGTGCTATAGTTTCAGAGTCATTTTTGCACATAGGGCATCTTCCCGGCCCTGACTTAAACCTGGATTGGAGAATGTCCCATGTAGGGACTTTTCCTTTTAGAATACACCAGAAGAAAAGCTTGGCTTTAGCAGGGCACTTTAGCTTCCATAATGACTTTGCCCACCATTCTGGATCTCCCCAACCTTTCTTAGTCATGAGGAACTTGTATCCAAATTTTGGGGAGTAGGATCCAGAATCAGCATGAGCCCACACCAGCTGATCCGGTTTGTCTTTTAACCTTACATTAGATCTGGAAAGTTCTTGAATGTAGACCTTCCAATCGTTCCACCAATGGGGATGAAGGTCCAATTCCTCTCCTGATTTCCATGCTTGTCCCCATATGGATGAATGACCAATTTTCTCTACCTGATTAAGGAAAAGAAATCCTTTTGACTCTAGATGCCTAATCAGGCCTGGGGGCAGAGCAAAATTTTCGTTACACCCCACGCAAGGGTCCCTACCAGTTCGAATATTTTCACCATTTCCAATCTGCCAAGACAAGCCTTGTTCAATAATCTTGAAGGCATCTATAGTCGCCCTCGAGACTACCGACACATTTTTTAGTTACCTTATCTTCTTCTTCTTTTTTTATTTTTATTTTTTTTAATATAAAATTATGTTATTTCACATGGACATCAAAATATTTTGTTTATGAATAAGAGTGAGAGTGAAATATTTTTACCATGTCTCATTCATGCTAAGTTGTAATATCAACAGCGAATCAATGGGATTAATTTTTGTTTGTTTGTTAAGTTGTGTGAGTCCTTAAATGACTTCACACTTAACATTTGGCTTGAGAAACCGTGATCCAAGTGCATCTAAGCCATTAAAATCACCCGAGGATTGCACATGACCTAGGCCACACCAACTCTTAACATGGGTGGTTTTTTTCCCATGAAATTTCAAACCAGTAACTTTCACATCATGAAACGTCTTAACAATGATGAATCAATAAAATTATTGATATTTTATAATGATTTTAATTAAAATTAATAAAACACATATATTTATTTTTGGACATTATATTTTTGATATATATATTTTTTTTTTTTTAATAAAACTGTGTGTAAACTCAACATTAAACACAAAAAAAATTATACTTCTCTTATATCAAATTGTAAAACACGTTTCTCTAATTAAAATATTCAATTTATATAATAATATATATATATTTATATATAATAGTTAAACACTCAAACAAATTACACCTCTTATGTTAAATTGTAAAACGCCTCTCTAATTAAAATATTCAATTTTCTTAAAAAAAATATTAAATATTTAACATGGAAGATGGTAATGAAAGAAACTTTTGAAGATTTGCACCCTGAGTAAAAGCATTTTTTTTTTATATCTAATTTGATAGGAGCGAAATTTTATTTGATCATAAATATAATCGTTTATAAAGAAGAAAATTAAAAGTATTAGAAGATAAATATTTTTCTAGAAGCCGTTTCAATAAAATATGTAAATGGATTACCACGTGTTAATACTAATAAAAATATTCAAATTGTTTCTTTGAAAGTTGTGATGTGGATATGAACTTATTTTTTTTAAAGATATTTATTGTTGTAAACTTTTTTTTAATGAGATTATAGGTAAAGATGGTTACATGTGAAGGTTTAATGGATGATATCAGGCTATATACAAAGTGGAGGTTATAAATAAGTTTTGGGTTATTGAAAATATGTGTTAATACTAATAAATTTTATGATATTGTACTATATATTAGTATTTGTATCAAAAGGGTGCAAATATACATCGACAGAAGTATAGATGAATGTAGAGTGATATAGAGATAGCACTGTAGGAAATTCACTGAGTCTTGATAACATTGGATAACTAGAAAGTGATGATAGATCAAAACAAAAACATGGATCTGGGTTGAAGTCAAGGGACCTGGGATAAAAAACATTATCAATGTTTTCATTAAGTACAGAAAGTCTGGTGACAAAAAATCAAATTTCTATCCTCCTCATTTTGAAATTAAAAGCAAATCACCCTTAACTGCATGCAAAAAAGTTGACTGCCCTTTTATCTTGGATAACTAATGTTCTACTATCCACATCTCCGTAGACTTTGGAATTGACCAAAGGGCCTTGTTGTGGTAAAAACACAACCCCCCTATTATTCACTTAATTTTCACTATGGGGACCCTTTAGTTGAATTGTTGGTCATATTACTATTTGATTTTGAGAGTTTGGATTGCTTCAATGAGTTCGATATGTTCTTATTTTCCTATCATAACTCATTTGATTTCATTTGGACGTTTGGTTTGCAAACAATGCCTAATTAAATTGGATATTTTTCACTACCTTGGCTTTGTAGGATGTATATAATGTATATTATCTTTTTGTTTTATAAGTTAAAAAATTTTGTAATAATTTTTTTAATATTTATTTAATTCATTACATAGCCCCCAAGAACAAGAACAAGTCTTATATTACAAAGTGGCTTTTATATTATGAAGTGGCTTATTGATAAAAGCAAAGAAAGACTTATTGAAAAGAATGCACATATCAAATCTAATGTCGGAGTTTTGAGTCATCGAGAATTTGACATCGGAAGAATCCTTTTGAGAATCCCCGATATCAAAGTCCAAACTATATTATGAAGAGGTGTTGAACACACACATGGCAGAGAAAAAATAGGAAAGATAAACATGAGATTGCATTTCTTATTCACAATGATACATATTTATAATACATAGGAGTGACCCTTGGTTTCATATTCCAAGTGGTCCCTTGGACTCCTTTTGGCTGTTCAGCTTCCACACCAACCCTTAGAGGATTAGGTGTCCAACATTCCCCCCCTTAATCTGAAGGGTTATGTATGAGTCCAAGAAGAGAGTTGTAATACAAAATGTGCAAAAATGCATGGCAGCACTAGGCTGAATGTGCTCTCTGAAATGTTGGTATAAAGGGCGGTGGTTTAAGGATGACCACCAACACTGGAATGCTTAGTGCAGTTCCCAGAACTCTTCCAAGTCTGGCATGAAGCTCAGGTCTTCTGCTAGAGGAAGTGCTCCTGATGTTTTGAAGAAGGAAACCTTCAACCATGAAGGGGAGGTCTCACCCTGCATAAAAGGGAGAACCTCAACCTGAAAAGGGATGTCTCAACTTGTGATGGTTTAAGGATTACCACCAACTCTGGAATGATTAATGCAATTCCTGGAACTCTTCCAAAACTGGCAAGAAGATGAAGTCTTCTGCTAGAGGAAGTGTCCTCGATTCTTTAAAGAGGCATCACCAACTAAAGGCATGCTCAGGGGCATCCTTGTCTCTGGCTACAACTCTGAATATGGTGTGGCAAGTTGTGGCTTAGGCTCGATTGATGTGGCTTTGAAGCTTGTAGATGACCATCATTTCCCCCCCTGTTAGATACAAGGTGAGATGATGGAGAAAACTCAACTGCAAGACTGTTCAATACTCTAGAACAAGTTCTGACATATGACTGGAATATCTTCTTGGTTGTTGATGCCCATTGCCAAGAAGCGATCCATCCAAGATGAATATTTGTTCTTGCGGGAGGTTTGTTTCTGAAGCATCTATTTTAATAATGACTAGTTTTATGACAATGCTTACATGGATGAAGATCAAAACAATGATCTTTAATATGGCCAACTCAGTCACAGTGTTGGGATTTCACAACTTGTTGTTGTTGCTGTGGAAGAGGAGCAAAATTTGGAACAATTGAAGATGAACTGCCATGAAGAAATCTAGCACTCTGAAACTGAATGGGCTTTGAGTAATCTGGAATATGAGAGGACACGTCCTTGTCATATCCAAGACCAGTTCTGTGCTTGTTGTGGACAAGCTCTTCCTAAGGTCTGATGATGAGCTTGGGAAGTGAAAACTAAACTTCTGCATCTACATGTAACTCTGCTGCTTTATTGGGCACTAGATCTGAATCAACTGTAACATTATTGTCTTGCTACTTATGGGAGCCTCTCTCAATCTTCTGAATATAAACAGGTTCAGAATGATTACTCCATTGTTGTAATTCTTCCTGCTGTAATTGAGATTCAAGCTGCAAAAACTCAATATTCTCATGTGCATTTTGGAGTCAAATTTTAATATTGGAAAGAGAGGTTTTGTTGATCTTAACCATCTCATCAATAGTGGAATGTGTTAAATTATTTAGTAGTTTCAATACATCATATATTCGATCCATTTCAAACCATGTAATCGGAGAAGTGATGTTATATTCAGTGACAAATTGACCTATAAAATGATAAATAGCTGCAACTATTAGATGAGTAGCAGGATACCAATATCACCAAGTCACTATAGCAAATAGCCCAGTACTAATTTCAATATAGCAAATGATGCTTCAATGCACTTGGGAAGAGATCCTAATGCACTACAAGGTCTCAATGAATTTATTGGAAATGAAAACCAAGAATAAATGAAACCTCAAAAATGAGGCCATCGAGTTCCACACCAATGTAGAACGGTCAATCAACAATATCTGGAGGCCCGAACTCGGCTATACTGGGATGAAAGAGCGCCAATAATATGTGCATGTGCCCACTTACAACCTTATTCCTTCCCTACGTTCGCCTTGTTTTCATTTCATTTTTGCATCAACAATGCGTGATCCATTTCAATTTTTTCATGTGGATCAGAGCTAATGTTGATGAGTTAGTGTTGATCCTTGGAATCCAGTAATTATTTAAAGATTTTATGTCTCGTTGATCTGTGCTGCAAGGATCTCTAGGGGCCCAACATTTGCCAACAATTTGGATTAATCGGAGTCGAAGTCTTAGATCTCGGAATCATGACTTCCTTCATGACGGGAACACGACTGAGGGATATGATTCAAGCCATTCGTACATGTAAAAATACTGCTGAGGAGCATGTTGTTGTTAGAAAGAAGTGTGCAGCTATACGTACTGCAATTAGTGAAGATGATCAGATTATAGGTATCGCAATCTAGCCAAGCTCATGTTCATTCACATGCTTGGTTATCCAACACATTTGGGCAAATGGAATGCCTGAAGCCTATTGCATCTGCTGGATTTCTTGAGAAACGCATAGGATACCTTGGCCTCATGTTACTTCTTGATGAAAGACAGGAAGTGCTTATATTGGTTACAAATTCTCTCAAACAGGACTTGAATCACATGAATCAATACATAGTCGAGCTTGCACTTTGTGCACTGGGAAACATATGCTCAGCTGAAATGGCTCGTGACCTTGCCCCTGAAGTTGAGAAACTTCTTCACAATAGCAATCCGAACATCCACAAGAAGGAAGCTTTATGCTTTGTGTGGATTATATGGAAAGTGCCAGATCTTGCAGAGAATTTTATGAAACTTGCTAGTTCTTTACTCAATGAAAAACATGATGGAGTTCTAATTGCAGGAATCCAGCTATGTACAGAACTTTGCAAAACAAGTGTTGAGGCCTTTGATCATATAAGAAAGGTCAAGAGTGTGTTTTGCTTATCTATGTAGATTTCAAAAGAAGCTAGAGCTACAGATTATATCTATTATATAAAGGATTTAGTCCATGTTTTGAAGAATATGGTCACTAGTGGGTACTCATCGGAGTTTGAATGTTGGTGAATACGAGGGAGACGGTTCATTCATAGTACCAACCCCATTCCCATGCCTTTTTTTTCTCCACTCCATGAAGTGGTGTGGAATTGGAGCTGAGCCAGAGATCTCACTGTGCTATCTTTGCAAGGGATTATCACCTGTGGGTTCCGTGTACTGTTAGTCGCTACTAAATGGATGACAACTCAGGTTGATAGGGAGTTGGTGATTATTATATGGGATGAATCAATCTGATAAACAAGAATTTCACTGGAATTGCTGCACTGGAGTCGAAGACTACGTGTGTTTCGTACCATCAATCTATCAGCAGCCTGAGCGCTTAACCCAGAGAATCAATAGAGTTGGTGGATAGAAAAACGCTAGATTAAAACGTGCAGATTTCAGAATACAAAGAAACCCTGAAAACTATTAAGTGTGGCATTACTACAGAAGGACAGTTCTGATGGGCTGGAAAATGGCAGACCAACAGATATGTAAGATTAGGCTCATATTAATTATGCAGGTCAGGAATACGCCTGCAGCTCTGGTACCATGTTAAACACACACATGGAAGAGACAAAATAGGAAAGATAAACATGAGATTTCATTTCTTATTCACAATGATACATATTTATAATACATAGGAGTGACCCTTCATTTCATATTCCAAGTGGTCCCTTGGACTCCTTTTGGTTGTTTAGCTTCCACACCAACACTTAGAGGATTAGGTGTCCAACAAGAGGCTTAATAAAACATTTATCCAATTTTCGAACCCATTTAATAAAGTGGTTGTAATTCTTTGCATTACACATATTGAAATCCATGGATATTGTAATATTAAAGATCTCTAATATAATCCCCTTTAATATGCAAACTTTGGTTCATAAAACCAAAATCTCTGACATATCTTTGCACCCACATTCCACGTCATTGTTTCACTCCCGCATACCAGAGGTAATGCATATCGGAGATTTCCTTTTGAGACACATTCAAAAAATTTGATATGGCACTCCACCAATATTCTGATAGCGATATAACCTCCGATCTCTGACCTCATATATAACTCTCCCTCCGATCTCCAACTTATGATACTCATATCCCTTTGATCTCTAATATGCGATATAACCTCTGATATGTTTTAATCTCCGATATGTCAGATCCAATTTGATTTAAGTTTTGGATTAATGATAAAGTCGCATCCATTCTCATATTAGAACTTTTGAAATGGCACATATCTAAAATCGCTGATATGACTTAATCTTCTAATTGTCGATATGGTTGCAGATCTTATGGGCTTTATCACAATGATTTAATATTATATCCCATCTGCTCCTCATTGGAACTTTCCATATATCACAAGTTTTGTAAAGTGTGTCATGTTAAAACTCCGATACTCTAACCTTCGATATCCATCTACGTCCACCACTTGAATGGTCTCAGGCTATTTATCATTGGTTTTTCATTAGGATTAGTTTAGATTCAAATTATTTGTAAAAAAATGTTTACGTTTTTGTATTTGGATTATAGGATCGATTCTGAGAGAACTTTCTCTTCTGATTTTAATGGAACAATTGAACCAATGCAACGCTAAAGAAAGACAAAAGTTGTTGAAATAGGCTATTCGGAGAATTTGTTGGAAACTATCCTTCTGCTCATTCGAATATTGTTCAAATATGATCCAAATGAACCTTCCGAGATCTTCTAAGTTCAACTTGTGATTCAACAAAATACAAAAACTCTAGATTTATTTACTTTTTATTTCTCATTTGTTGAGAAACCGAAGGAATTTTTTAACTTTGAAACTCTGTATAAATACCTGTCTCTTCAATAAGGTCGAGCAGGTCGCGATCACACACAGAGGGCTCTATAATAATTTGATTTGTGCTTTCGCATTATTGTAGAGCGCAAAGAGTTTTATTGTAGATATTTTAGAGAAGTTATGGCTCTGTTATAAAGGGACTTCGCACTATTGCAATCAGTTTCATTACGGGTCAGAGCTACTATTGGAACTATGGTAATAAAATTTTGACATAGTTTTAATTAATTCTTATTCTTGTGGACTATTAACGGAACTCGAGATTATTGTCTCACTATTAAAGTTTCATTTTTTGTTCTGATCCTTATTCTAAACAGTGTTATGTTTCTTTGATATTATGCACTATTGCTGTGTCATTGACATTTTGTTGTTGAAGCTTTGTTAAAGCTATCTTTGCAAGGTAGAATGAGATTGAAATCAATCTTAATTCGTTGAAGTATTCCTGTGGTGACTGATACTATTTATTATTCATGTGCAGAGTTATTTTGCTTTCACTTGTATTAGTTAATGTGAACTACTTCCTTTAATTAATACAAAATCACACGATGGATTATATTATCAGTTCTTCCCCCATTTTAATTAACTTGCTCTCAAATTGGGAAAAGGTTATCCCATTCCAATTCGAGTTTTTTGTTTTTTTTAGTCTTGCAGATATATGTTTAATCTAAATTTAGTTTAACTTTTCATTTCTAGAAGTCCTCTTCTTAAAGAGGCCAAGCATATTTCCCATTTGGTTGAGCCATAAATCAGCTTAGGGATTTACTTCCTTGCACGAGCTGAGCAAGAAGGCTAATCCGATATATGTTTAATCTAAATTTAGTTTAACTTTTCATTTCTAGAAGTCATCTTCTTAAAGAGGCCAAGCATATTTCCCGTTTGGTTGAGCCATAGATCAGCTTAAGGATTTGCTTCCTTGCTCGAGCTGAGCAGGAAGGCTAATCCGATATATGTTTAATCTAAATGTAGTTTAACTTTTCATTTCTAGAAGTCCTCTTCTTAAAGAGGCCAAGAATATTTCCCGTTTGGTTGAGCCATAGATCAGCTTACAGATTTGCTTCCTTGCTTGAGTTGAGCAGGAAGGCTAATCCGATATATGTTTAATCTAAATTTAGTTTAACTTTTCATTTCTAGAATTCCTCTTCTTAAATAGGCCAAGCATATTTCCCGTTTGGTTGAGCCATAGATCAGCTTAGGGATTTGCTTCCTTGCTCGAGCTAAGCAGGAAGGCTAATCCGATTGCTCCTTCTTTGTTGGCAACTAAAATATTTAATTTAAGCTAATAGAGATAGAGAAAGGGCAACTAGACCTAGTTTAACCAGTTGGAACCACCATTTCAACAGAAAAGGAGCTGCTTTAAGTTCTTGACTGGGTGGTCTCCCTTAAAATGTTGAAGGGTCATTTTTGTTGATCAACATTTTTGGCACTAGAAGGAGACATCTTTTAAATTGTTTGTTAAAGTTTTTGTTGCAGAATTTTAAACTTTGAATTATGGGTTCCTCCAAAAACCTCCTTGGAGATGCTTTAGTGTATCACAATCAAACACTACACCAATCAAGGGATTTAAAAAAATTTCAAAGGTAAATTTAAATGGTAAGTCTTCTACCTTTAATCACCTTTTTAAATTCATTTCAAAATTTAAAAAATTTAAATTTGATGAGGTTGTTCTTCGTAGGATTTTCACATATACTTTGACAAGACAAGTAAAACACTGGTGTCTTTCACTTCCAATTGGCTCAGTACATAGCTGGGATGAGTTTTTCTTCAAAGTTTCTTGCAAGTATTTGGATTGGGAGATGAAAACCCCATCCTTTAATTGAGAAACTTGCAGTCCTGAGAAAAAGGATAGTTCTCCTATCATGGACATCTCAAACTTTGTCTTAATATTGTTAGAAAATTGATGTCCCGACCACTCTAGATCGCTGCCAAAGATTATATCATCTACATATACTACCACAATCAATAGGTGGTCATCTTTAGATATTATATACATATTTCTATCTAAAGTGCCCCTCTTAAAACCTTGTTGTTGAAGGTATATATCCAATCTAGCATACCAGGCTTTGGGGGCCTGTTTGAGTCCATATAAGGCCTTTTTCAGTTTGCACACAAACCCTTCATTTTATGTGAGCATGAACCTTTGAATGCTCAATGTATACTTCTTCTTTTAGATCTCCATTGAGAAAAGTTGACTTCACATCCATCTAATACACCTTGATGTTTTTATGGTTGGGAAAAGAAAGAAACATTTTGATAGCTTCTAATCTTGCTACAGGTGCAAAGGTTTCTTCAAATTGTATTCCCTCCATTTGGAATATCCTTTGTAGATTATGCGATCCTTGTTCCTAACCACTTGACCTTTCTCATTTATCTTATTTTTGAAGAACCATTTGGTGCCTATGCCATTTTTCTCTTCGGGTCTTGCAACAAGCTCCCAAGTGTCATTCTTCTTGATTTGACTTATCTCTTCATTAATTTCCTTTACTTAGGACTTATCCTCACTTTCCTGACAAATATTATTGGGCTCAGTTTGAGATAGCATAACAAGGTTTGCATAACTTGGGATTCCAAGGAATCTCCTCCTAGTTTGAACACCAAGTCTTTGATCGCCAATAATTTCGCTTTTTGGATGTTGTATCTATACATACCTTTAGTGAGTTTTGGACCTTGGTGTTGTACTTATTTCTTCATCATCATCATATTCCTTTGTTTTTACTTGATTTGAGAATATGGTGGCTGTACTTTCTTCTCCATCTGATTTCATGTTTCCTTTGGAAGACTCAGATTGTGGTATTATTTCATCCACTACTATATCAATGCAATCCCCCATTCTATTTGTCCTTTTGTTGTAGCATATGTATGCTTTACTTCGTGTTGAGTACCCAAGAAATATACCATCATCAACGTGAGAGTCAAACTTTATGATGAGCACCAGTATTACAACAAGAATGTTGCAACTCCCAGGGCTACCAACTTTACTTCATCAACCTGGATTTCGTACAAACTTAGAGGTGGCAGTGTTGTATACACAAATAGATGTAATGTTCTACTCTTGTCACTGTTCAACTGGGACGATACACCACTAGGGTTTCTCAAACCAGTCTTCTATTAACTAGAAGAAGTCTGACTACCAACTGGAGAAGGGAAAATTATCCTAAATGAAAGAAAAGGAATGCTGCCTATTTTAAGGAATGAAAGACTGAATTGGAAGATGCTTGTAAAGTGACATGAAATCCTCTATCTACTCATTGACACATTTTTCTTGCAAAAGAAACCTAGCTTAACCCTATTTATCACATGTAATGATTTAAACTAACTGAGCATGGAATCTGATCTAGAGAATATTATAATTGTTGCATGCATGTGCTAATTAAGAAATAAAAAGAACTATTTTTCTTTATCTTTCCATTTTATGAATGCAAATGTTAATCTTCGCTTGTTCTTTGGCAGGGGAGACAACTATGGAGGAAGAGGGTTAGAATGGTCTTAAGGGTATGGAGGTCAAGTGGAGGCCTAATCCTAGCTTAAGTGATGATTTTGCTGAATTCAGGCTCAAAACAAGCTGCTACAATATTTCATACATGAAAACTACAGGATGTCCTAGTTCTACTACAGGATCCCTTGTTTTACTACATGAAACAAGTCGAAAGCTTAGGAAGTGGTATATAAGGTGGAATGAAGTGTGGGAAAGGTAGATAATGGGAGAATGAGGCATGGAGGGGGTGAACAATATCCAAAGCTCAATCAAGTGCTTCAAGAGGGTTGGATTTGCTTAATGGAAATGACATTTTTTGCTTATAAAACAAGAATTCAGATTGGGATTTTGTTGGATTTTGGAAACATGGGTGGATAAGGCTTGAATGAGGTAAATGAGATGAGGTCTCCTTGCAATGTAGAAGCTCTTGTAACAATATACATTCTTTTCTGCATCTATGCACAAATTCATCTATACATGGGAAATATTTATTAAATGGAAGAAAACAGAGTTATTACCATCTAATGGCTAAGTTCATGAATGGAAGTGGTTTGAAACCAATGAAAAACCTAAGAGATCAAAAATGAAAATTGTAACTCATCCTAAGGAACTTAAATACAATGACCTACTCATCAAGAAACCCTAGATTATGCAGTAAAGCAAGAACTTTGTTTTTGGGCTATGTGAAAGTATCCCTCAAGTCATGATCCCAAAAGAGAGAGATGAGGTGAAAACCACTATCACCAGATTTTCTGAAATGTCTTCTGTCATTATGATACACTGTTCTAACTATCCACAAATGGAATTTGTTGTAGTGTTTTCTTCCCAAAGGTGTATGGAAAGAAAACACTTAAGACTGTGGATGATAAACAATATCAACGATATAAATGGTTATTAAACATTTTAGATTTGCAACAACTAATAGAAACAAAACCTGCCAAATTCTTGATCTATGCCACAATCATAGTTAAACAACAAAATGGAACAGTAATAATAACTCCAATAATCCAATGGAAACCATATATACAAAGAATAGTTTTTATTATAACACCTGTGAAGGGAACAAATAAATGTTACTAGTCCCCCTCTATGGGATGGGTTCTTGGCTATCCTCAAACATCTTCAGCTTGTGTAGAGTCTCTCTCCTCTATAATGTGTAAACCCAACAAATAAAATGTTTGAGCTCAATGGGAACTCAAATGGAAGAAAAATGGTGTGTGACAGTGATAATAATCAGAGTTACAACAGTGAGTGCAACAATGAAAATAATCAAAAGTGAATAATGAATGGAAAACCCTTCTATTTATAACAAAATATTGAGTTATCCTCAAATAATGAGCAATAATAAAATATTATTAACCCCATTCTTGGAATAACCACTTGGAATATTTTATTATATTTGGTTAGGAGGGAAAAAAGATTTAAACTTTTATTTAGAAATAATAAATAGATAAATGATTTATTTATCATCTCAGGAAATTGGTTAAGGAATAATAAACAAATAATGATTTATTTAATTATTCCTAAGAGATTTAGTCAAATTTAACAAGGAATAATAATTAATTATTCCTAGAGAAAAATAAGATAATTAATAATTTATCTGTTGATTTTTCATATTTGGGTCAAATATGACAAGGAATAATAATTGAACAATGGTTTAATTAATTATTCCTAGAAGAGAATGAAATAAATAATGATTTATTTAATTATTCTTCATGGGTTTAATTATAAATTACTTAACAATGATGGTTTATTAAGTAATTTCTTAGAGCGAAAGCAATTTTACTATGGTAAAATTGGCTTTACATTGAGTACTTCAATCCATCTAGTAAACTAGGCTAGATGATCAATTTTTTGGTGATAACAGATTCCCCCCCAACGTAGAGTGTTAGGAGAAAAACGTATGACCGAAGTACTTTGTAAAGACACAATCACTAGATAGCAAAGTGGGGCCAAGAGAGAGAGAGAGAGAGACCAATAGAGTTGAAGTGAAAGAGGATAGGGATAGAGGGGGCGAGACCAATGCAAATCTCCTTTTATGTTGTGGTATCGGATCTCAGTGAGGCAGGGGAGGCATACCTATACCCACCGAGATAACTTAGTACAAAAATAATGATGCACCCAGAAACATAAAATTGAGCAATGAAGTACATGTTGAATGGTACATGACACGCTGGCATAACTAAGCTAGAAAATAATACAATGTGTCCCATATACATAATGCACTTGGAAATAACATGAGCCGGGACTGAATACAATAATATATCAGTACATGAGATATAATGGCCTTTTTAGCATTATGATACAGGTGTTGTCATTGATGGCAACTCACTCAGATGACAGTTCACAGTACAACAGGTTAACAGTAAAGGATTACAAATCAGACTCCAAAAAAATGAAGAAATAGAGGTATACGCTGGTTCACTTTGTCCAAGAAGCATATACACGTTGGTTAACAGAACAAAAGAAGCGTATAACGTATACACGCACGTTCACAGGAGGAAAAACACGTACATGTTGGAAAACCAAGTTTTTGGTCCAAGGTATTTTAATCCAAGGTATTGGTTCAAGGTATTTGGTTTGAGGTATTTGGTCCAAGGTATTGACCCTAGGTATTTGGTCCAAGGTATTGGTCCTAAGTGGTTTTGGTCCAAGGTATTGAGAAAGGACTAAGAGTATATAAGGAGGAGAAGATCATTAGGCCAAGTGTGCAAGCAATAAGATTCTAAGGAGTACTTCTATCTGAAGTATATTTTATATTGCAAGGTTATGTTTGGGACTAGATCTGAAATATTTATGTGCATCTTGACTTGAATATTGGATCAAGATCATGAGACATGAAATGACTTATTCTTGAATGATATGATATTGGTTGAGACTAGATCTGATGTTTTTCACCTATTTTACTCGTTATCTATCAAGATCTGGGTTTGTCTGAAGTCTGGAATGGCAGCAAAGTTCTAAGTCAATGTTTGCAGATCTGTACGCAGGTTCGTCTCAGCCAAAGAGTGTATACACGCAGGTTCGGTTCTTTCAAGTAGCGTATACAAAATAAAAGCTTCTTTATCAGATCTAACTGAACTATCTGATCAAATTCTGTTGTTTTACTGCTATCTGTCAATGAAGTCTTCTTAGATCTGAATGTAAAACTGAATACATAAGGAGGATGGCATTTGATTGATTGATTGTATAAGTAAGAAGAAGTGATCTCTGTCCCTGCATGTGTAAAGCTCTGAAAGTTGACAGTATATATTCAGTATATTGATAGTTGGTACAGATTTGTTTGAAAATTTTATGTTTGCAATAGTTTTGAAGGTATACGCAGGTTCAATTAATTGAAGTAGCGTATACACGCAGTTTGGGCGCAGCCAAGTAGCGTATACACTCTAATGCATGATTTTTGAGGTTACAGGTGGTTCTGAATGATGATGCAGGGTTTTGGGTTCAGCATAGTGTTCTGGTGTCAGTGATTTGATTGTTTAGATTATCTGAATAATGGTTGATGCGGTTTGAGTTTAAAAGTTATTGATGGGTCTAGTGTGAAAATTTGATGAAATGTGGCCTTCAGATTATGGTGTTGTAATCCAGGAGTATCCAATCTGAAAATTCATGAAACATAGTCCCTGGTGGAAGAGTGGAGTTTTTATGTGGGCTGGCACCTACGTACTAGTAAACATATTGGCTAGTACAAGAGCTAGGGGTTGTAGCTCCCTTCCAGTAGAAGCTAGAGAACGAGAGAAGGTTGTAACCTTCTGCAGGTAGAAGCCTGCGTATTGGTATGAGTCTGCACCACTACAAGATTGTAAACAGATTTTCTTATTATTAAAAGATGACAAAGACGACAACAACAGGTGGTTTTTCCCACATTGGGTTTCCACCTTACATCTCAGTGTTCATGTGTGTTGCTTATGTGTGATGATTTATTCTGCTTTTACTTCAATGTCTAATAAATCTCTGATATACTGGTTTAAGCTCAACACATGATGAATTTTCCAAATCACAAGTTCTCTAGATATACGCTGGTTTCCTTAATCACAATTGCGTGTACACGCTAGTTCACTTCACTGAAGTAACGTATATAAATCTGTTTGGAAAATAAAATTATTGTTCTAATAATACTGATTCACCCCCCTCTCAGTATTATTTCCAACAATTGGTATTAGTGCAGGTCCTTCAGAAGAAGCTTGAACGCTTGAAGGGAGATCCATCATCATGAATAATCAAGAAAGCATGGGATCCATCAGACCGCCAATCTTATGGGAGCAATTTTTTTATTGGAAAATAAGAACCACAACCTATCTACAATCACTTGGAACATATGTTTGGGAAATTGTGGAAGGAGGATATACATTTCCAACAACAATTCCTACAGATGCGGCAGGTAAAAAGAAATATGAAACCAATGCCAAAGCTGTCAATACTTTATTGGGAAGTCTGTCACAATCAAAGTTTGTCAAAGTCATGCAGCTCAAATCACCCAAAGAAATATGGGACAAAATCGTTCTAAGCTACGAAGGAGACTCTCAGGTAAAACGTGCTAAGCTTTAAAATCTCAGAATTTAGTATGAAACTCTTAAGATGCATAGTGATGAAAGTATAGCTAGTTACTTCTTACGTATAGATGAGGTTGTTAATTGTATGAAGAATCTGGGTGAAGAAATAAAGGAAGTTCCCTTAGTTGAGAAAATTTTGAGATCCTTGTCTGCTAAATTTGAATCAAAAGTGTCTACCATAGAAGAAAAACAGGATTCGCAGAATATCACTATGACACAACTTCATGAAATCTTAAATTCCTTTGAAATGAGAAAAGGAGGACCATTAGACATGAGAGAAGCCGCATTTAAAGCTTCAACAAAAGGAAAGGAAGAACACAATGAATCAAGACATATTTCAAAAGAAGAAGATGAGGTAAACTTTGTCAAGAAGCTTCAACAATGTTCTGGAAGGTTTAGAGGTAAGCTACCTTTCAAATGCTTTGCTTGTGGTAGAGTTGATCATTATTCTACCAGATGTCATCATAAAGATAACTATGAAAAAGGAAAGGAATACACAAAAGGGAATAGAAAACAAGTTGTGAATAAAAGGAGTTACTATACTCATGAAGATAATGATGGTTTATCTAATAGTGATGAAGATGAAACTGGACAAGATTACAGACTTCTCATGGCTTATGACGATGATAATTTTTGGGATGCTTTAGAAGAGGAAGACCTTCATGAAGAAATCTCTAAACTCAAAATCTATTTAGAAGAAAAGAATATGATTATAGATACCTTGACATACCAACTTGTTGAAAAGGAAAAACACAATGAAAAACTAGAGTGTGAAATTGTGGGTCTAAGAAAGGATCTTGAGAAAATGAAATCTCTGAATCTTAGATTTGCTAAAGGATCAGAAACTTTAAATGAAATTATCAAAGTTCAGCTTTCTCCTCTGATAAAGACAGGTTTTGGATATACAGAAGAAGCATCTCAATCACAGAAGTCGTCAACCTCCACCAAAAGCTATCTTGATGCAACAAAGACCAGTGAACAATATGACAATCGTCAGCAAAGGCACAAAGCTGATCACCTGGTAAATCATAATCAATTTACACCAAGAATGAATAGAAGCCATAACCAAAATCAGGAAAATCATACTCAATTTGCTCCAAAGATGAATATCAATAGAAGCTACAATCACTAGGTTAATAGATTCAATAGTCACAGGAACTTCTTTAATGGACAATGTTTTTCATGTCATAATTTTGGGCACAAAGCTCCTCAATGTGTTGCTTACAAAACCATCATGACTAGAGAAGCACAAAATCAAAGGAATGTAACAGGGATCAAGAGAAGTTCCTATAATAACTTTTCTCTTGAAAATGAAATAGAATGCTCTATTTGTAACAACTTTGGTCATGAAGAATTTGATTGCACGAGCAAATTTCGGCAAACATCTCAAAAGGAGAAAACAACATTAAATCCCAAGATATGAAGAAGGAAAGAATGTCAAATAGAAAGATGTGGTATAGCTTTGTATGCAAAAGGACAAGAAAATTAGTGGTACATCGACAGTGGATGCTCCAAACGCATAACAGGTGACAAAGAAAAACTTCCCTCATATAACGACTTAGAAAAAGAAAAGAATGTCTCATTTGGAAATGACACCCCTGTGGTCATAAAAGGTAAATGTTCTGTTGTCTTGAAAGAAAAGGTTAAAGCTGGAAATGTTATGTATGTAGACAGTTTAAATCATAACCTATTGAGTGTCAGTCAAATGTGTGATCAAGGAAATGAAGTGGTGTTTCAATCAAACAGATGTGTTGTTCGTGAGCTTGATAAAGGAGAGACCGTGATCAAAGGTACAAGAACTCCAAACAACTTATACATACTCAAGGGAGGACAACAACAATGCTATCTAAACAAAAATGATGAAAACTGGTTGTGGCATAGAATATTGGGACATCTAAGCTTTTCTCAAATCAGAAAAGCATGCTGACTCAAGGTTGTTTGTGATATTCCAGATATCATCATCCCAGAAAATAAAATATGCAAACCATGTCAAATTGGTAGGCAAACCAGAGTTCACTTCATGGAAAAATAAGGGTTAGCTAGTAAGCCTCTTGAACTTTTCCATACTTATCTATGTGGACCATCAAGGAAAAAGTCACCTCGTGGAGAAGAATACTTTATTTTGTTCATTGATGATTTTTCTAGAATGTGTTGGATAGGTCTTCTAAAGCATAAAGATGAAGCATTTGAAAAGTTCTAAGCCTTCAAAGCTTTGGTTGAAAATGAATCAGATTGAAAAAGCAAATGCCTCAGATCTGATTGAGGAGGGGAATTTACATTGGATGAATTCTTTGACTTTTGTGAACAACATGGAATAAAAAGGAAATTCTCCACTGCAAGGACTCCTCAGCAAAATGGTGTGGTAGAAAGAATTAACATAATAGTTCAACAAATGGCTCGAGCTGTGCTAGATGATTATGGAACTCCTACAACCTCCTAGGGTGAAGCTGCATTCACTGCTGTAACTATTCTCAACAAAGCAAATGTTCGGGTAAATAGCACTCAAACTTCACATGAACTTTGGTACGACAAGACTCCTATCGTAAAATATTTTAAAGTTTTTGGAAGTAAATGTTTTATCAAAAGGACTGATGAAAAACTTGGTAAGTTTGAACCCAGAGCAGATGAAGGTATTCTTCCAGAAATAAAGTATATAAATGTTTTAATAAAAGACTTGGGAAAATTGTTGAAATCATTGATGTTGTAGTTGATGAAGCATGAATAAATCCAAAACATATAAAATCAATAGAAGATTATGCCAATGAAGAAGATGGGGATTATTTTCCCACATCAAATCAAAATGATATTGAAGAAGAAACCAATGAAGCACCAGAAGAAGAGATAATGGTAGAAGAAAAGACTCTGTCCAGGTATGTTCAGAAAAATCATCCAGAAACTCAAATTTTAGGGGAAAAAGAGGCAGGTGTATAGAAAAGAAGAACCATTACAGGGACCTCAAGCTATATAACATTACTATCCTCCACCAGACCTCAAAATGTAAATGAAGCATGCAAAGATGAATGTTGGGTTAATGCCACGGATGAAGAACTTGAGCAAATTGAAAAAAATGATACTTGGGAATTAGTTCCTAGACCTCATGATAAAAATATTATAGGAACTAAATGGATATTAAAAAACAAGCTGAATGAAAATGGAGAAGTCATTAGAAACAAGGCCAAACTTGTTTGTAAAGGCTATGCTCAACAAGGAGGTACAGATTTTGAAGAAACCTTTGCACTTGTTACTAGACTTCAAGCCATAAGGATGTTTCTTGCTCTATCTAGCTTTCAGAAATTCAAAGTATATCAAATCGATGTAAAGTCAACCTTACATAATGGAGATTTAGAAGAAGAAGTTTATATTGAACAGCTAGAAGGATTCATTCTTGGAAATGACGCAAAACTTGTATGCAGACTCAAAAAGGCTCTCTATGGTATGAAATAGGCACCAAGGGCCTGGTATTACCGCCTTGAAAAATATCTACACCAACAAGGTTTTACAAAAGGTTCAGTAGATAGAAATCTATATAGAAAGATTGAAACTGATAAATTGCTAATTATTATTGTTTATGTTGATGATATCATTTTTGGCAGCAATGAAAAATCCATGAGTCAGAATTTTGCTTCAGTAATGCAACAAGAATTTGAAATGTCCTTGCTTGGTGAACTTACCTATTTTCTTGGTCTACAAGTTCAACAAAATAAAGATGGTATTTTTCTTTCACAAACCAAATATCTCAAACAAATCTTGAAAAGGTACAGAATGGAAGATTGTAAACTTGTATGTACCCCAATGGTAAGAGGATGCAGTATCGTTTCAAATGATGAATCAACAATTGTACATCAACCAACTTATAGATCCATGATTGGCAGTCTAGTTTATCTAACAGGTACCCGACCTGACATCATGCATGCAGTAGGCATAGTTGGAAGATTCCAAGAAAATCCAAAGGAATCACACCTTCAGGAAGTCAAAATAATTTTCAAATATCTTCAAGGAACTCAGGACTTTGGTTTATGGTATCATAAAGATGCAGATCTTACTCTTCATGCATATACTGATGCAGATTGGGCAAGAAGTATTGATGATAGAAAAAGCACTAGTGGTGGTGCATTCTATATGGGTTCCAGGTTAGTGTCTTGGTTCAACAAGAAACAAAGTTCAATTGCTTTATCTACAACTGAAGCAAAATATGTGGCTGCTGCATCTTGTTGCACACAACTGCTTTGGATGATGCAAACTTTGAAAGAAATTCAGATCACATGTACTCCACCCATCTCCATTCTATGTGATATTACAAGTGCCATCCGTATTTCAAAGAATCCAGTCATGCACTCCAAGACCAAGCACATACCCATCAAGTACCATTTTCTACGTGAATAAGTGCTTGAAAAAAAGGTCAAATTGGAGTATGTTCCCTCTAAAGAACAGGTTGCTAATATATTCACTAAACCACTGCCCAGAGAAACATTTGAATATATCAGACAAAAGCTGGAAGTAGTTGCTACCTCATCCTACTGTTATATCTAGTTTTTTAGAGAAAGGTTATGATACGTGTGTTTCATGAAGTATAGTCGCGTATACACGCGCATTTATGTGGGTGAAGGAGCGCATATGTTTTTTAGTCAGGAAAAAAAATGGGGCAAACTCTGATATGGGTGCTCTATATGATGTTGATGATTACAGTATATTGATTTGCTTTTCATTAATTTTTATGATGCCTTGATCATTGAATTGTTAACAATACACAGGTAGCACAAGTTCAAGGGGAGCATTAGCTTTTACATGCAGTCTGCATTGTTGGCATTATGGTTGCTGATTCCAACTATGACTTCATATATTTACACTTTATGTTGCTTCAATCATGTAAAAGTCTAGGGTGTGATATGTCTACTCATACATTTGAATGAGTCCTATTGGACAAAAGATGTAATTTGTATCCCCACTTTGCATGAGATGGATGAAGTAATATTTATTGTATTTTTTCATGTATAAATAATTGATATATCCCCACTTGGTTGGGTGGATGAGTCAAATTTGGTATATCCCCACTTGGCTGGGAGATTGATGTATGTATGAGTCATTGGTGATAGGAAGGTCATACTCACATAGTTGAGCTATAGAGTCATGTTATTCTTTTGGAAAATATTTTAGCAGAATTTAGCATGTACTCTGCGGGAGCATGGACAACATAATGCATATCAAAGGGGGAGAATATCTTGGTCTACCCTTTTAGTGTCTTGGTGTTGTTGTTGCCATCAAGTCCAAGGGGGATATTGTTGGCATTATGATACAGGTGTTGTCCTTGGTGGAAACTCACTCAGATGACAGTTCACAGTACAACAGGTTAATGACAAAGGATTACAGATCAGACTCCAAAAAAATGAAGAAACAGAGGTATACGCTAGTTCACTTTGTCCAAGAAGCGCATACATGCGAGTTAACAGAACAAAATAAGCGTATAACGTATACACACATGTTCACAGGAGGAAAAGCGCGTACATGTTGGAAAACCAAGTTTTTGGTCCGAGGTATTTGGTCCAAGGTATTGGTCTGAGGTATTTGGTCCAAGGTATTGACCCTAGGTATTTGGTCCAAGGTATTGGTCCTAAGTGGTTTTGGTCCAAGGTATTGAGAAAGGACTAAGAGTATACAAGGAGGAGAAGATCATTAGGCCAAGTGTGCAAGCAATAAGATTCTAAGGAGTACTTCTATCTGAAGTATATTTTATGTTGCAAGGTTATGTTTGGGACTAGATCTGAAATATTTATATGCACCTTGAGTTGAATGTTGGATCAGGATCATGCGACATGAAATGACTTATTCTTGAATGATATGATATTGGTTGAGACTAGATCTGATGTTTTTCGCCTGTTTTATTCGTTATCTATCAAGATCTAGGTTTGTCTGAAGTTTGGGATGGCAGCAAATTTCTAAGTCAATATTTGTAGATCTGTACACAGGTTCGTCTCAGCCAAAGAGTGTATACACACGGGTTCGATTCTTTCAAGTAGCGTAACCAAAATAAAAGCTTATTTATCAGATCTAACTGAACTATCTAATCAAATTCTATTGTTTTACTGTTGTCTGTCAATGAAGTCTTCTTAGATCTGAATGTAAAAATGAATACATAAGGAGGATGGCATTTGATTGATTGATTGTATAAGTAAGAAGAAGTGATCTTTGTCCCTTCCTGTGTAAAGCTCTGAAAGTTGATAGTAGATATTCAGCATATTGATAGTTGGTATAGACTTGATTCAAAAGTTTATGTTTGTAGTAGTTTTGAAGGTATACACAGGTTCAATTAATGGAAGTAGCATATACACGCAATTTGGGCACAACCAAGTAGCGTATACACTCTAATGCATGATTTTTGAGGTTACAAATGGTTCTGAATGATGATTCAAGGTTCTGGGTTTAGCACAATGTTCTGGTGTTAGTGATCTGATTGTTCCAATTATCTGAATATTGGTTGATGTAGTTTGAGTTTAAAAGTTATTGATGGGTCCAGTGTGAAAATTTGATGAAACGTGGCCTTCAGATTATGGTGTTGTGATCCAGGAGTATCCAGTCTAAAAATTCATGAAACATGGTCCCTGGTGGAAGAGTGGAGTTTTTCTGTGCGCTGGCACCTATGTACTAGTAAACATATTGGCTAGTACAAGAGCTAGGGGGTTGTAGCTCCCTTCTAGTAGATGTTGGAGAATGAGAGAAGGTTGTAACTTTCTGCAGGTAGAAGCCTGCGTACTGGTATGAGTCTGCACCAGTACAATATTGTAAACAAATTTTATTATTATTAAAAGAAGACAGAGACGACAGTAGTAGGTGGTTTTTACCCACATTAGGTTTCCATCTTACATCTTGGTGTTCATGTGTGTTGTTTATGTGTGATGCTTTATTCTGGTTTTACTGCAATGTCTAATAAATCTCTGATATACTGGTTTAATCTCAACACATGATAAATTGTCTAAATCACAAGTTCCTTGGATATATGTTGGTTTCCTTAATCACAATTGCATGTACAGGCTAGTTCACTTCACTGAAGTAGCGTAAATAAATTTGTTTGGAAAATAAAATTATTGATCTGATAATACTGATTCACCCCCCTCTCAGAATTATTTCCAATAGGCCTTGTCCTAAAAAATGGGTGTGAGGGAGGGTAGAACAACCGAAGAAGGCTTGTTGAACAAGAAAGGGCTCTGCAAAACTGAATGGATCATCTGAAGAAGGCGTGCATGCTAGGAACACTGCGATCGGTAGGAACCAAACCCATCTACTCCGCAGAATTGCATCTGAGGCTGTAGCATAATATGAAGGCATCCAAGCATGTGGGGGGCTACTTGAAGGGGCACTCCCTCATGAGGTCTGAAACATCTCACACACACTCGGGAATCACTGGTACAATTTGATGCATCACTAGACCATTAAGTGTATGAATCAGGAGCATAAACAACCAAGTTAAAGGGAAATAATGAGTCCCTCTACTCGATACGAGGTACTAAACAAGAATGGAAGCTGGAACCAAGATACACCACCCTCTCGGTTGTTCTTTTAAAATAAATGAGTTGATGTCAACAGAATAGGGCCCTCTATAGGTGAGGTAATGAGGATCCTCAACTAAGGCACGAGGGAAAATAGTGATGTGATTGATGGAATAACACCAAGGACAATGGAAAATGATGGGACTGAGGAAAAACATACAACTTCCCTTGTCAGAGCATAAAGTGCATGGTTGACCTGGAAACAACTGACTCAACTCCAGAGGGGATGGGGAAGAGTATGACTGGAGGCGAAGATGGGAAACAAAAGATGAAAGATATGCAAAAATGGATGGAATACTGTGACATGATATAATGGGATGTGAAACAGACTCCATGAATGAAAAGGTGACTCATCGCGGATGCTCTAAATAGGGGTGACTCGATGAAACTGCCACACAGAATAGGCCCAATGAGGACCATGAAGGCATGATTAAATGATGGTTACTCATGATGAAAATCGACATATGAGACGACAAGTGCCAAGGGAAGGTGGTCCCAAAAGTACAAGTGTGCCATATGAATAAATTTGATTTGGTTAGGCGACAAAGTGACCCTTCTTGGAAAAATGGCTTCCGAGTGAAGTGTCAAATCGTTCAAAACTGAGAATGACACATTATAGTAACTGATGAGAGATTTCTAACGGTCTTGATGGTTCATCAAACTAAGCTACGTTTTGGTTGTAATGGTTGACAGAAAAAATTATGGATTTTTATATGAAAGGACGTTTTCCCTCCAATTTGAATTCATTTGCTAAATGAGTTGTGGTGATTTTGGAGTGGAGGAAGAGGCCCTAAATCTTGTGGATATCATAGCGGAAAAACTGGTCTTTAGAATCAAGATCTGCGACTTTCAGGTAGGTGGCCTTACTCATCTCTTCAATTCCAATGGTTTATTTCCTACTTTTTGGCACCCTGCAGCTCCTTGGGAGACCCCTACTCCTCTTCATAGTGAGCTATTGGGATCCAGACCATGAGGTCTTTGTCATGTATTGGCACAAGATTGAGTTCACATTACATGATATTTATTTCTTGATTGGACTTCCTCCCCTAAGGGTGGTGGGGGACATACATCCGGTGTTGCCTTGTGGGAGGAACAATACATAGTTTGTGGAGTGCCATTGTCCATGGTGTTAGGGTCCTACAATTTATAGGATCAATTGATCATTGAGTAATTGCTTTCAGTATATCATATTGTAAATAATATAGATTTCTGCAAATGATTTCCAAAAATATAGAAAAATGAAATTAAAAAAATGAAAAGAGGGTATAAATACAAAAAATAGAAAAAAATAAGAAAATAAAAGAAATGATAAATGAACCCCACAAAAAATGAATAAACATGAAAGTGATGCTAGCTTAAGTGCCACTACTAGCCTTCTGGCCGTGTAAAGAATAAACTTATGAAATTGTGCGCAATTTGTCTAAAATGCCACAATCCCTTTCTGCTTGAGACATATAGTTTAGTCATGTTCAAGTTGATTTCAATCTATGTTAATTAGGTTAGAGTGAATAACTTAGCCAAATAGTTTAATCTTGGCTGAGATCAAATAGGTAGAAATAGGTGAATAAACGTAATCCAAGTGTATAATTTGGATTAATTTAGTTGATTAGATTAGTTTAGTGTTTGAAATAAATAATCTTGATCTCTTTAGAATAAAAAAGATATAGGGTTTGCATGCTCAAATGCACCCTCATTTGCTTAAAAAACATTAGAATGGGAAAATAAAGATTTTTTGATGTAATAAGTCTAAGTGGTTCATTGTCCTAAGTTTTAAACATTGAGTTATAATTCATGAACCTGAAATTATGTCGTGGGGCCATTTGGTGTTAAACCTTTCCTCATTCCACCATCCTCGATCATTCATCACATCAATCTGATGGCCCATGATAGGTTTCAGACCCCCCCTCGAAGCAATAACATTTAAAAACAAGGGGGGGGGGGGTTCTTAAAAGCGGTTTACCACCCACCTACGTGTCGCCACCATATGATTTCAGACCCCCCCCACAAACCGGATACCGCCCCCCGCGGAAAGATGTTTTGCTATCCCGCTTCAGCTCGCATTCCCGCCAACTTTCGCCTCCACGTCCCATCTCCTCCACCATTCCTGTCACGCCACATACCCTTACTCCCATCACTCTCACCAACAGTCCCACTCCACTCATCCATCAATCCCTAGCTGCCACATTTGAGACCGTTGAAACCTCCATAAATTCCCTATACGTTTGCCCGTGCCATTACAGGAATTAATGTCATGTTTAAGACCATTAAGACAACGATTAAGGCCAATTCACGACTAATAAATATTAAATTCACCTTTCCTCCCTCACTCATTCAAAATTTTTCCCACTCCTCTATGCTCTGATGTTAAACCAATGTTTCAGTTGCTTGTAATTGATAAATTTATAGAGCGCTTCCACTCTAAATTCCCGCCAATTATTGAACTTACTGCCAATTCTTCTTGTTACCTCCTTCACCTATATGTTTTGCAACTACCATGGAGCCTAAATCCACCCCTGTAGTCAATCCGATGCTTACTTCACCTATCAACTTAGACCATATTCCACTTGTAGACATAGATTACAAAATTACCAAAACACAGGGTGAATTCGACCTTTTCGAATTACGCTATTGGTTTCAGGATAATTTTCTTGATCAGTCCAATGAGATACACCTCTGGAAATCCAGACTCCCTCTATTTGTTGACCCTCAATCCTATCATTTTCCAGAAATCTTTCTAAGATGCCAAGCCTCTTACCTTGCAAGAAAGAGGGTAATTATCTCCCCAAATGGTGAAATTATCTTCACCATCACAACTGACATCATAAATCAAATGCTACAGGCTCCCCACCGTGATTCCCTCTCCCCTTTCTCCCTTGAAGATCTCAGAGAAATTTAACAGAAATTAACCTTCCCCTAGAGAGCCGCCATTTTTGAAATATTCCTCCCTGAAGACTCCCATACCCAGGGAAAAAACATATAAGAAAGCAAGAGAAGATGATTCTCCCTCAATCACTGAAGTCTCAGCTAAAGAATTCAAAATATATACTAAGAAGCTTAAAGTAGGCTCAGGCTCTAAAATAGACTTCCTATCACTGGAGGACACACAAGGCACTATTGTGCTCTCAAGTTTGAAGACTTTCAAGTTGGACAGTGGTACCACAAAGTTCCCATCTTCCTTGGTTACTAAAGGGATTCCAACTACTGTCCCTCAGACACCAGAAACATCCACAGAATAGAGACAGTTGGAAATGTTTTACATATACAAGGAGATTAAGCAGAGGAATGAAGCCATTCATGATAACATATCTGCTCAGTTCAAGAAGAAATCTTCCTCCATCCAGCACATAATCATCTCAACATATGATACAGAGAAGGGAAGGATGCATATGACATTCTTGCAGGCCCAAGTCCCTCAACCAAAGTCAGCAACATATTTAAAACAAACCAATTTTGAATTTGAGGCAAAGGTTGTCCATCCTTTGGATCAAATAGATATGCACAGGCAGGTAGGAGAGATGTTATATTCTACTTTTACACATACAACTATTACTGCCTCTAAACTACAACTTACTTTAAATAATGTGAAGCCTCAACTCAAATTGGAGAAAGTTTTCTCACTTGCCAAAGATACTAGAATCAAATACTTGGAGGAATGATGTTCAAAGCAGGCCTTAATCCAGATAATTCAAAATCTATGGAGGAGATAATCAAAAAGAAGAATGTTGACATTGCAGCATTAAAGAAGCAATTGAAGCTGCCAGCAACAAAAGACCCCTAGGCCAAGGAACTTGGAGAGAAAAAGCTACAAAAGGAAGAGATGTTGAAGCTTCTAGAGGAACAAGGTGCCCAAATCAAAGTAATGGAAGTAGAAATGGAAAAACTGATGAACGAAAAGGAATAGAGTTCACAACTTGCAGTTGTTATTCTTGATCCAGTTCCTATTGCATCTATACTATAAACAGGTGTCCCTACAACAACCATGGTAGCAGGAACATCATCTTATACTATGATTCCCACATCAGTTGTTGATGACTCAGTTAACTTAGCTCAATCTATGGAAAATATGTCAATACAGAAACACAAAAGTCCCAGACATTGTCTCAAAGATTGTAGAAAATGGAAAAAGTCTATTCCATGGGAAATACATTGGCACAATTAAAGGAAAATATCTAGAAAAGGATTAATGAAGACATGGGGGATATTTGGCCTTCAATCCAAATCATTTTTGAACAATAAGAGATTATTGAACGGTCAAATGAAGCCATGGAGCAGGTTAGAAAGCATCGAGGAGATCAACCAAATGAAGCCACTGAGCTTATTAAATTTCTAAATTCCAAGAATAGTCAAGAATTGGAAGAGTTAGAAATTGAAGATAGGACTGAAACAATTTTGGAAGTAAGGAAAGTGCTAACTAAAAGGAATCTGATGAGACAACTTGAAAAGAAGGGACAAAATATGAACGCAGGTATACACAGATTCTTTTCCAAGCTGGAGCCTCTCTATAAGAAAGGACTTCCAAACCTATTACTAATTAATGACAAGCTCAACACGTGGTCAAATTACAGTGAGCAGATTATGAACACGACAAGATATAGTTCAAAGGTTATAGCCAGAAGACTCAGTGTGATAGGAAAGGTGTTCTTGGAAGCATTGTCATACGATCTCGACATTCAGTATGCAATCCCAAATATGTTCATCACCTGACAGACATTTTCCAAGTATACTGAAGTCGATGAAGTTTACAGGAATTTGATGAAGATGAATATCCCAAGCAAACGATGCTAGGATAAACTCTGTGAGTTACTAGAGTAAAAGGTAATTTCAGTGGCACAACTCAGTGTTACAACACATAAAAAATTTTAGCACCAGACAACCAGTTATTCCATCATTTCAGTGCCACTACTTCAGATAGTTCGAAATCACTAATATCATTGTAATAAGTTAGCTTGATTCAGTCCTATTATTTTTTAGATACATCCTCGTCATCCTGATAGGATATTTTTTGTAAATTAGTTAAAAATACTTCAATTGTTGAAGTAATAGAGGTTGGTTTTTGTACAAAGAAACACCATTGTTTATTTTCTGCAACATCAACAGATTTTCCAAGTAATACATAAGCTCTTTCACAGGATTCGTGTGTCAAGTTGTTGGTGAAATACATCTATTTGTCTTATGTGTTTATACTTCTCTGTTTATAGCACATATTTGTTTTCAAATCTGAATTATTCAATAGATAAATAAAGGACATAATTTGTTTAAATCTACACTCTTCACCAGGCTATGAATAATTTCTATGTTTTCTTCTGATATTTAAATATAGAATTCAGGTAACAATGCTCTATATTTTAAAGTGAACCTTAATCTGTTCTTCTTCTCCATTCCACAAACTATAAGGAATCCATTCAGTTTGGCTACCTTGCCTTGTGAGATCTATCTGAAGATACTATTGTTAATTTGTATTTTATGTAACAGACTCCATAGCCTAATGGAAATCTAGTAATCAACCAACCATTCAAATACAAATCAAACCCCAAACTTCATAACTAGCCTAATATTCAATCAAACAAAGTTAAATCTTATTGAGAGAGCCCTCTCTGAAGCTGGCAGGGCTAGATCCCAGCTTCCAAAGTTGGTTTCTGGTTACCTTGGTTATTTTCTTCTGCAACCTTAGAAAATTACTAAGTGCTAACATTCTGGTGACCATACTAGGGGCTTAAAAATAATCCTTTATTTCATCATCATAAGATTATTTCCCTAGTTTTTGTATCCTTATTTCAAGAAATTTCATGATCAAGGCATTGGAAATAAAGGATTAGAGGTTGTTTTTACTTTTAAACAATCCTGAAAGAATAAATGAGCCAATCTTGATCCAGACCCACGTGAATTTCTAGACAATCCTAAAAGAATACTCAAAAGGAGAAGTTTAGTTGAAATATAGAGAAGAAATAGCCCCCTTTCAAGGGCCATTTCTCTTCTTGAAAACCTCAACACCATTCAAGATATTCAGTTTGACCTACCTTTCGAGCATACTCTTTTTAGGACTAAGTCTGAATCTTTTGTTGATAAGACAATGGTTGATGAAGCCATTCTTCAACCATATAAACCAATAAGACCATCTGTTGAACCTGATTCAGATCAGCAAGCCCTTTGGGAATTTGACAAACTGCAAGATCTTGTTTCAGCCCTTGATTAGGTTGTACATCAAGCTTACATACAGGAACCTGTTGAGCTTTCTGCTCTTAATATTGCAACATCTGCTTCATCTTCCCAATTAGTTCATCCAACATCAGTTGGCCCTACCTCTTCTGCAATTTCTACTACTCATCTAGTAGTATCACAAGTAGTGACTCAATTAATTCCCACAAATCCTATATATGTTCCTCCCTTAAGACCAAATATCCTGGCTGCTCACTATGCACCCCTCATTTTACCTGCTCAATTGCATGACATGCCCCAAGACTATCAAACTAGGATTCCCTAATTTGATGGTAATATTGCTATCACTTCACATCATCACATAGATAGGATGAATGACTTTTGTGATCTTCATGAAGTAGATTATAATGATGTAAAACTAAGGTTGTTTTCTTAGGGCTTAGGTGGAGAAGGAAAGTGGTTCAAAAACATAGTAGCATGTAGCATAACTGAGAAAACAACCTTAAAAAGAGTCCTCGACAGATCCCTAATGATTATAAAAACCTTCAAAGAGGACCCAATGAAACTGTAGAAGAGTACTATGAAAAATTCAATATGGTTTTCAATGCAATTCCCATTGCCATTAAACCACCCCTAGGCTTGGCCCCAATACATTTCCCAAAAGGATTCGATGTTGATACGGTCTATCAACTAAGAGAACAAGATCCCTCAACCTTAGAGGAGATGCAAGCAAACACACTTAAAGTAGAGGCTAATTTATTGTCCAAGAAAGCTAAGTTAAAGGTTGAAAAAAGAGTAACAATAAAAGAGGAACAATCATCTTATGTTTCTGTTGATTATAAATTAGACAGTCTACTGAGAACAATAGATAAAATGATGGATAGAATTAGTATAGCTGGTAGGGATACCTAGAGATAAAATCAATCTGGGCAAATAAGAAATCCAAATTATCGAAGAAATCAACCCCATATAAAACAAAGGGACCCAATAGGTCCAAACCAGTAGGTAATACCTCCTTTTCAAGAAAATTATACATATGAGGAGGCTGAAGTAGCTGATGATACAGAGGACACTCAAATAAATCTCATGGGAGTAAATGATAATGACTATATTTTCCTGACTGAGGAAGAACAAGACCTTTTCCTATTATCCCAAAATGAAATAGTACCTGAAGAATCAGAAGATTACAAGAAAGGTTTTGAAAATGCTATTATGGAAGTCCATAAACAGTACAACCTTAGGAGTAGGAAAAAATCGGATAATCCACCAAAGAAGCCAATTGAAACACTTGCCAAAAATAATGTTGAGATTCTTACTAGAAATAATCCTGATGTTCTAATCCAAAAAAAAAACAAAAACATGATACTACATCCAAATCAATTCAAACTAATGATCCTTCTACCAGCCAACCAAGAGATATACCCCAAAAAGATATGGCTGATAAACAAGAAGCTGCCAATTCAAATAAAACACAAACATCATTTAATATAGAAAATGAATTGGCAAAACTCAAAATCCCCATTCCTTTGACAAAACTGATGAATAAAACTGCTTATAGATCCCAGGTAATGAAATCATTGAGCATAGGAGAAAACACTAATACAGTTAATGCATCAGATGATCAACTTGAATTATTATTTGGCCCAGAAGTTGATGGCAAACTTAAAAAGGGAGATGTTCCTCCCTTTAATGTTAGCCTAACTATTCATGACAAATCTTACACAACGCTATGCTTGACTCAGGGGCCTCCCACAATTTTATGCTGAAAGTAATTATGGAAAAGTTGGGATTAGATATTACCAGAAGGTATAAAGATATGTATTCATTTTATTCTAGTCAATGTAAGTGCCTTTGACTTATAAAATATTTATGTGTAAATTTAGTCCAAATCCCTACCAAAAGTGTACTTATGGATATAGTTGTTGCTGATATCCCACCCAAATATGGAATGTTTCTTTCCCATTCATGGGGAGCCAAACTCCAAGGAACCTTACAGATGGATATGTCCTACACAACAATCCTTGTCTTTCGTCAAAACAAAAGACTCTATAGAGATAAATTCATGACATTAATGGTCACCACTCAGGATAGGCCTACATTCTATATATTTTGTTCATTCTGATTTGGACTCAATTATCCTCTTCAATGATGTAACCAAACAAGAAAAAATTCAAAATCATAATACCGCTTTTTGTCTCAATGTTGATGGTTAAACATTAATCACTGAGCAGGATAATTCAGATAAAGTTTTATGGATTTGAGTTTTGATGGATCAATGAGTAAAGAAGGAGTTGGTGCTGGTGTATGGGTTTATAATTCATATACTCATCACTTAGAAGGTCACTCCTACAAGTTAAATTTTCAATGTTATAATAATGTTGCATAGTACGAAGCCTTAATCTTAGGTTTACAACTCTTGAAGAAACTTGGTGTTAAACGGATTGACATTCATGGGGATTCTGAGTTTGTGATAAAACAAATCAAAGGAGAATACTCTACAAAACATCCTAGAATGAGAACCTACAAAAATAATGTGTTAGACTTTCTAGATTCTTTCACTGAATATAGTTTGTTTGCGGTTTCAAGATATCAAAATATATTTCTTGATGGCCTTGCTACTTCGACAAGTACTTATAAATTACCATTTTGTCCTACTCGTCCATATACTGTCGAAGTGAAGAAGAGACCTACTGTACCTGATAACATTAGAAACTGGTAGGTTTTTGGAGATGATGCTCAGATTGAAAACTTTTTGCAGTCTAAAGACGAACTTGAAGTTGCTAATATAGATATAGAATTTGATGTAGAAGATGTTGTACATACTAGTGTAAATAAATTAGATTTGCATAACATAGATGAACAAAAACAAGAAACAAATATTTTACAACTGAAAGACAATATCCTACCTAGAGGGCTTGTTCCATTAGAATATTTATTTGATTTCAATGATGTAGCTAAGAAGCACAAAATTGAACCCACTGGAGCTAGTGTTGGAGAACATAGTATTGGGACAGAACTTCAACCAAAAATGATCAAACTGGCCAAATCCTTACCCCCAGCTGAAAAGCTGAAGTACATAAAATTGTGCAAATAATTCATTGGTGTTTTTTCTTGGAGTTATGAGGACATAAAATCCTATGGCACCAGTATCACACAACACAAAATTCCCTTCAAAGAAGATCATAAACCCTTTAAACAAAAATTAAGGAGGATTAATCCAATGCTTATGCCTCTAGTTGAAAAAGAGGTAAAAAGAATGTATGATGCAAAAATCATAGTACCTCTGAGATATTCCAAATGGGTGTCCAATTTGGTTCCCACTCGAAAAAAAGGTTGGTGAAATTAGGCTCTGCATTGATTTCTAGAATTTAAATAAAAAAGACAATTACCCTCTGCCTAAGATGGACCACATCCTATAGAAGGTGGTTGGATCTAGTGAGATTTCCTTGTTGGATGGATTCTGTGGTTATAACCAGGTTTTAGTACACCCAGACGATCAAGAGAAAACAACATTTACTACTGTGGTGAAGTAAAATTATAAGTGCGAACACGAACGAAATCCTCTAACTCGATAATGGGTCTAGCCACAACATATACATTCTATGGAATATTTCCTTAGGTTAGAATCAATCAAGAGGGCCTACCTCTTGGTCCACTTATCCTACTTGATGATGTCCTCGCTTGCTCACTCCAGTTATCTCTCGCTTCCTTCTTCAAGCACTTGAAACAAGTAAACAACAACAGACAACAAACATAATAATATACAAATTTCAATTCAACCTACTTAACAAGTCAAGCAACATTAAGCCATGAATATGTAATATTACAAAACATGTAGGAAATCAATCGATAGTTGCATATATTAATATCAAAGAGAGATTACAACCATTTGTCTTGACATCACAGTCTTCCTCTGATAAGACCAGGTTCCCACACACTTATACTATCATTCCATGATGACTTCAAACAACAATAGTTTTAAAGATCTTCCCTTTAGGCTTCACTCCAAACCAAATCACACTTCTCCCTTACACAACTAGATAGCTACAACTAGTAATAGCTTGCTTATCTATGTTGGGTTGTGTTATATTCTTTCCATGACTAGCCCATGTAGTTAACCGGGGGGTTAGAGGGGGGGCAGAGGCCCCCCTTCGTTGTGCTGATTGCACAGCGGGGGGGCAACAACCCCCCCTGTCTGGGGGGTTTGAGAGGGGTGGGTAGCCCCCCTCTACGGGGTCCAAGGCAACGCCTCATGAATTTTTTTTTGGACCCTATATTAAGTTGGGCGAACCTACCTATGGTTTTGTGCATGGTTTTCGCACATGGTTTTGGACGCAATGGTTTTCGGTCCATGGTTTTGGACACGATGGTTTTCGGTCCATGGTTTTGGACGTGATGGTTTTCGGTCCATGGTATTGGATGCTTCAGCATGTATAAATATGTATTATAACATTGAAAGGAATATAATGAAAAATCAAGATGGTAGTCCCGGTTTTGGGATCCAGGGGGAAATCGCTGTGTATATGTGTGTTTATGTGTTATGCTCTCGTATTGTTTATTTCCCGTGTTTTAGAATTCATATGTAGGTAATTTCTGTACAATATTAAAAACTACATTTGGTATCAAAGTTGTTTTGGCTTCAAGGGGATGCCTTTGTTATTGAGGGGTTTCGCTCGGGCCTTTGGTAGACCCTGTTCAGTGGGAGATTTGCGTGATCGATTCTGGTGGTGAAAGAAGATGGCGAGCAGTGGAAAGATAAAGATCAAGAAATTTAATGGTCAGAGTTTTGAGTTGTGGAAACTCAAGATGGAGGATCTATTGGTGGACAAAGATCATTGGATTGTGGTAGATCCGGGTACTAAACCAACGGGAGTGTCCGATGAAGAATGGAAGAAGTTGGATCGGAAGGCAAAGAGCACAATACGATTGTGTGTCTTAGATTCGGTATTGCTGAATGTATCAGGGGAAGCTACGACTAAGGCTTTGTGGGACAAGTTAGGGATTTTGTACCAATTGTTGGGCCTCCAAATTAACCTTAATTTTCACTCCATTTTCACCTTTTATCCTCATTGTGTCATCTCATTTCACCATATTATCATTACATAACCCTATATTTCCATAACCATATGAGTTTATATTCTCATTTTCCAAAGTTATTAATTTCATGTATTTAGAGTGAATTTATGATTAAAAGTTAGAGAAATAACATGTATTTGCTTATACCTAAAAGTGGCTTGAGTTTGATGACATGTGTAGATCATTTGGAAGCTTCCAAGGCACCCTTATGTGGCCTCCCAAGATCAAATTCGAATTTCAACTCAAGAGGTGGACCATATTCCAAGGAGAAAGATCATGGAGATTTTGATGTGTCATGGGATTTGTATCTAGTATTTAGGGATAAGTTGAGACAAGTGTGGGTCTAGTAGATATTTAAGGGATCTACATTTATTGAGTAGATATCCCTAATTCATGTATAAATAAGAGGAGCATCCTCCAAATCAGGTAATAAAGGAGGAGGAGGGAGAGAAAACAATTATCAGTTATTCATTAGCATTAGATTTATGTTCATTCAACATGAATAATACCATTTTCTCCAAATCATGAGTTATGAGTGTTGTTTGATTCTTAAGGTGTGATAATTGTTCATGTGTGCTCATTGAGGAATGGAAGGATCCCCATACTGAGATAAGTACACTTTGTTGTAGAATAATGTTGTGAATATACTAATTTCAATTCTAATGTTCATCTTATTTCTTTGTTGTAAATAATTGTAGATAATTTCAATATGAATTCATGATATGGCCTTTTTTTGTTGTGTGAAGGTTGATCTCCTTTCAGTAGCTAGTTTTGATGTGAGGAGGACAACCAGGAACTCCTAAGTTAGGAGTCTCTTCTCCATGAGCTAGATTAAATTGAAATAAGATTTACTTTCTCTTATGGTTTCCTAGATTACATTTATGTGAATATTGATTCCCTTTCAGTATCTAGAGAAATCAAGTCCTCCTAAGTTAGGAGACTCTTCTCCATTAAGAACTGAACTGAAAACAATATTTACTTGCTTTCATTTATATGCTTTCCTTCTTGCTTTCTTAGGTGTTTGGCAATATTATTATAGAAAGATGGCAGAAGGACAATCAGGACTCTTGAACAAGAGACTCTTCTCTATCTTCTAAAGTAAAATAATTCCATTGATCAAACATAGTTTTTATTCTTTCATAAAATAGATCTGATAGTTTAGATTTGTAATATGCATTTCCATTCTAAACAAACTTCTTACACCTGTTTCATCTAAGGTCCCATATATATTGGTTTGCTTCTAAGTTTACGATTCCCCAGATTGATAAATTAAATGACAGGGATTTAGCAGACAACTAAATCGCCCAACACCAATCTAAGTCTCTGGGGAATAAACTGTTCCCACGGAAAAAGCTGTATAACCTGAGGATGAAAGATGGAGACTCAGTGACAGAGCATCTAAGCACATTTAATACTATAGTAAGTCAGTTATTATCTATTGATATTAAAATTTCAGATGAAGATAAGTGCATCAGTTTGTTGTGTTCTCTACCACATTCGTGGGATAGTTTGGTTATTGCAATAGGTAGCAATGCAACTGCCTTGCAGTTTGATGAAATAGTCTCATCCTTGCTGACGGAGGAGATGAGATGGAAAAATATGGAGAGCCAGAATGGTGATGCCTTGTCTGTACGAGGATGGTCCCAGAACATAAACAAAAATAAGTCATCGAGTGGGAGATCTAAATTTAGAGGGATATCTAAATCTCCAGGAAAATCTGTAAAGGTGGTCTGCTGGTAATGCGGAAAGGAAGGGAACTACAAAAGGAAGAATCAGACTCTGCAACAGAGGAGGAATCAAAAGATGAAAAGCAACAAACTCCGAGTGTGAGAAGATCAGTTCGAGAAAGAAGGAAGCCATAAAGGAATAGTCCATCTGCTTTCTGTTCAAATTTTGCTTTATCTATTACTGATGATGATCCCAAAACTGTGAAGGAAGTAGTAGATCCAGAATATGGCAAACTATGGAAAGAAGCCATGGTTGATGAAATGGCATCTTTGCACAAAAATGAGGCATGGGATCTGGTGGAGTTTTCGGCTGGAAGGAAACCCATTGGCAGCAAATGAGTGTTCAAGAAGAAGACAAATGCAGAAGAAAAGGTGGAGAAATACAAAGCTTGGTTGGTAGCAAAAAGTTATTCCCAAGTGCCGGGAATTGATTTTGGCGATATTTTTTCTCCTGTTGCCAAGGTAGCTTCTATTAGATTACTTTTATCTGTTGTTGCTGCTTTTTATTTACCCAAATGATCAAGAGAAAATAACATTTACTACTGTGGTGAAGTAAAATTATAAGTGTGGACACGAACAAATTCCTCTAGCCCGATAATGGGTCTAGCCACAATAGATACATTCTATGGAAGATTTTCTTATGTTAGAATCAATCAAGAGGACCTACCTCTTGGTCCGCTTATCCTGCTTGATGATGTCCTCACTTTCTCGCTCCAACTATCTCTCGCTTCCTTCTTTAAGCACCTGAAACAAGTAAACAACAATAGACAACAAACATAATAATAGAACAATTGCAATTCAACCTATTTAACAAGTCAAGAAACATTAAGTCATGAATATGTAATATTACAAAACATGTAGAAAATCAATTGATAGTTGCATATATTAATATCAAAGAGAGATTACAACCATTTGTCTTGACGTCACAGTCTTCCTTTGACAAGACCAGGTTCCCACACAATTATGCTAACATTCCATGATGGCTTCAAACAAAAATAGTTTTAAATCTCTTCCCTTTAGGCTTCACTCCAAACCAAATCACATTTCTCCCTCACACAACTACATATCTACAACTAGTAATAGATTGCTTGTCTACTCCAAACCAAAATAACATCAACACTCAGCCAAAAACTATGACTGTAACTAGTTTGTGCTTGGGAAGAAGGGAGGTTTATATAGGAAATATGGATGGGAGATGGATCGTCTTCTCATGGGAGAAGGACTTATCCCTTGAGGTAGTTCCATCATTATAGGGGAAAGGAGCCCAAATTGTCATCCTCGACCCCATCCAGCCAAACCATTTACCAGACTTCCGATACGAAGCTTCTAGAGCTGGAAGCTTCGACTCTAATTTAAAAACTTTCCATAACATGACCGGCGTGACTGGAACATAGCTCAGTCACTTCGGTCAATGCAAGGAGTAGTTCTAATCTCTGCACATCGTCACGGGGGAGACAAAGGCCATTAGTGTCGGTCTTGTAAACTGGGAAAATTAGAAGTTTCAGGGGAAATGGTGTAAAATGGAATTTATCTGCTCATGGAGAGGGACACAATGGGAGTTTATTCATGAAGGAAAAGCATGCGAGTTTCACTGTAAAGGTCCTCTAGGATCAAGGAATGGGGAGTACAGGGATAGTGACAAAATGTTGTGTATCAACTACACCTTGGGGAACTTTAATGTATGTGAAAATGTCTTTTGGTCTAATGAATGCTGGAGCAACTTTTCAGAGAGCCATGGGTTTTACGTTTACTGATGAAATGGGTCATTTCATAGTTATATATCTGGATGACATCACTATTTTTTCGAAAACAGGTGAGGAACACTTAAATCACTTGAGAAGAGTTTTTGAAAAGTGTTGGAAATTTAGCATTTCCCTCAATCCCAAGAATACATTATTCGGTTTGCAAGAAGGAAATATGTTGGGAAACATAATTTTGAAATAAGGAATCAAGATAGATCCCAGTAGAATTAAAGCTATACTCAAAATTAATCCCGCAAGAATATAAAGGAAGTTCAATCTTTTATTGGATAGATAAATTTTCTAAGGAGATTCATTCCGAATTTAGTTGAAATTTTAAAGAATATTACCAATATGCTAAAGAAAGATACCGAGGTGAAATTGAACATGGAAGCAAGACAATCATTTAACAGTGTAAAGCAAGCTTTAACTCAGGCACTTGTGTTAATTAGTCCAGATTTTACTAAATATTTTCTAATTTTTTCATTTGCTTCAGAACACACCATTATTGTAGTTCTCCTACAAAAGAATGATGAGGGCCATGAACAACTTATTGCTTTCTTCAGCGAAGCTTTGAGAGATGCAACATTGAAATATGACATTATGGAAAAACAAGCTTTTACCCTGGTAAAGGCCATAAAAGATTTTAAAGTGTATATTCTTCAGTCACATATCATTGCTTTTGTTCCAAGTGCAGTAATTAAAGATATATTGACTCAAAACGATCTAGATGGGAAAATGGGTAAGTAAATTGTTGTTATATTAGAGTATGATATTGAAATTTGACCCACTAAACTCACCAAAGGTCAAGGGTTAGCAAAATTAATGGCAGAATCTAACTTGCATGCTTACTAGAGGAGCTGGCGACTCCAATGGTAGCAGAAGATTTTTCTACCTCTCCCTAGTATGCAGACATTATTTATGTGCTACATAATTTACAAGCTCCTCCCGGTTTAACTAAAAAGAAGGCTAGATTTATTAAACTTAAAGTTGTTGAGTTTTGTATTTTGAATGAAAATCTGTATTGGAAAGATGTTGGTGATGTTTTACTAAATTGTTTGCTGAAAAATTAAGCAGATAAAGTCATGCAATAATTCCATGAAGGAGACTGTGGTGGACACTTGTATTGGAATACTACTGCAAATAAGATTTTGAAGGTATGTTTTTACTGGACCACTCTATTTTCTGATATCAAAAAGAAGGCTACTTCATGCCACAAATGCCAAATATTCGAAGGTAAAAAGAAACTTTTTTCTTTACCCTTGAGGCCTATATATGCTGAAACCCCTTTCCAACAATGGGGCCTTGACTTCATAGGAGAAATCCACCCTGCCTCATCTGCCCAACACAAGTGGATTCTGACGACCACTGATTACTTTACAAAATGGATATAATCCATACCTACCAGACAAGCCTCTGATGTTGTGATCATAAAATTCTAGAGAGCAATATCCTTGCTAGATTTGGCTGCCCTAGGAAAATTATCATTGAAAATGTTGTAGCTTTCAGGTCAAAAAGGATGGTATATTTCTTACACAAATATAAGATAACATTGGGGCATTCTACAACCTATTACCCTCAGGGAAATGGACTGGTGGAATCCTCCAATAAAATCTTAGTTAACATTATTAAAAAGTTTTTGCAGGACAATAACAAATCATGGCACAACAAGTTGGTTAATGCATTATGGGTAGACATGCTTACTACCAAAACGTCAATAGGCATGTCTCCATATCAACTAGTTTATGGGATAGATGTTGTTTTTCCAACTTTGTTGAGAATTCCAATTTTAAAGATGATGCAAGAATTGGAGGTGGAACCAAATGATTTACAAAGGAGAATAAACCAGACCATCCATTTGCATTAGACAAGAGAAGCAGTTCATAATAGAACTCAATTGATCCAAGATAGCATCAAGAAAACATTTGACCGAAGGACTAAAGTTGAAAAATTTCAGATCGGCCATCATGTTCTGAAATGGGATTCCAGAAGGGAAGAAAAAGGAAAGCATGGTAAGTTCGATGACTTGTGGATGGGATCTTACATTATTGATTCTTACCGAGGTAACAATGCATTTTTGTGAAGAATATAGATGGAACAGAAATACCTGGAGGACCTGCCAATGGCAGGATGCTCAAGCATTATGTTTTTTAGGACTAACAAAGTTTTTTTTATCACAGTCATTGTTGATACCATTTACTTTTTCATTGTCATGAGTGGCTAGCTTATGTCTCAAAGTTGAAGCCCATGGAGAAGGCCCTGAGATTTGAGGAATTTCGCCACCATAACTACAGAAAATAGAAAAAATCAGATGCAGTAAATACTGAAGATTAGGATTCAAGGCTACTAGTCTACGGTGTTCTTGACACTTCACCAGGAAGTGCCCTCCCCAGCTGGAGCCACTATTAGGGTCCTATAATTTATGGGATCAATTGATCATTGAGTAATTTCTTTCAGTATTTCAGATGGTAAATAATATAGCTTTCTACAAATGATTTCCAAAAAGATAGAAAAATGAAAAGAGTGCATAAATACAAAAAATAGAAAGAAAAAAAAAAAAAAAAGAGAAAAGAAATGATAAATGAACCCCGCAAAAAAATGCATAAACATGAAAGTGATGCTAGCTTAAGTGTCACTACTAGCCTTTTCGCCGTGTAAAGAATAAATTTATGAAATTATGTGCAGCTTGTTTAAAATGCCACAACCCATTGCTGCTTGAGACATATAGTTTAATCATGTTCAAGATTATTTAAATTTATGTTAATTCGGTTAGAGTGAATAACTTAGCCAAATAATTTAATCTTGGTTGAGATCAAATAGGTAGAAATAGGTGAATAAAGTTAATCTAAGTGTATAATCTGAATTAATTTAGTTGATTATATTAGTTTAGTGTTTGAAATAAATACTCTTGATCTCTTTAGAATAAAAAATTGATAGGGTTTGCATGCTCAAATGCACCCTCATTTGCTTAAAAAGCATTAGAATAGGAAAATGAAGATTTTTTGATGTAATAAGTCTAAGTGGTTCAATGTCTTAAGTTTTGGACATTGTGTTATAATTCATGCGCCCGAAATTATGTCGCGGGGCCCTCTGGTGTTAAACCTCTCCTCATCCTGCCATCCCCGATCATTCATCACATCAATCTGACGGCCCATAATAGGTTTCGGACCCCCCCCCCCCGAAGAAATAACATTTAACGACAAGGGGGGTCCGAAAAGAGGTTTACCACCCCCTACGTGTCGCCACCATGTGATTTCGGATCCCCCCCTCAACAAACCGGATACCACTGCCCCTCCCCCCCTCTGAAATATGTTTTGCTATCCCACTTCAGCTCGCATTGCCGCCAACTGTCACCTCCACTTACCATCTCGGCCACCATTCTTGTCATGCCACCTACGCTTACCCCTGTCACTCCTGCCAACAATCCCACTCCACTTGTCCACCAATTCCCACTTTCCATGTCTAAGACTGTTGAAACCTCCATAAATTCCCTATCCGTTTTCCTGCGCCATTACAATAATTAATGTCATGTTTAAGACCATTAAGCCAACGGTTAAGGCTAGTTCACGACTGATAAATATGAAATTCACCTCTGAGATAAATATTTCCTCCCTTGCTCATTCAACATTTCTCATGCTCCTGTGTGCTTTGATCTTAAACAAGCATTTCAGTTTCCTGTAATTGATAAATTTACAGAGCGCTTCCACTCTAAATTCCCACCAATTATTGAAATTACTGCTAATTCCTCTCGTTACATCCTTCACCTATTTGTTCTGCAACTACCATGGCACCTAAAGCTGCCCCTGTAGTCAATCTGATTGTTACTCCACCTATCGACTTAGACCATATTCCACTTGCAGACAGAGATTACAAAATTGTCGAAACACAGTGTGAATTTGACCTTTTTGAATTATGCTGTTGGTTTTGAGATAGTTTCCTTGATCTGTCCAATGAGATACACCTCTGGAAATCCAGACTCCCTCTGCTTGTTGTCCCTTAATCCTATCATTTTCCAGAATTATTTCTAAGATGTCAAGCCTCTTATTTTGCAAGCAAGAGGGCAATTATCTCCCCAAATGGTGAAATTCTCTTCACCATCACAATTTATAGCATAAATCAAATGTTGCAGGTTCCCGACTGTGATTCCCTCTCCCCTTTCTGCCTTGAAGCTCTCAGATAAATTTACCAGAAATTAACCTTCCCCTAGAGAGCCGCCATTTTTAAAATATTCCTCCCTGAGGACTCCCATACCCAAAGAAAAAACAGATAAGAGAGTAAGATAAGATGATTCTCCCTCAGTCAAGGAAGTCTCAGCTAAAGAATTCAAAATACATACTAAGAAGATTAAAGTAGGCTCAACCTCTAAAATAGACTTCCCATCACTGGAGGACACAAACGGAACTATTGTGCTCTCAGGTTTGAATAATTTTAAGTTGGACAGTGGTACCACAGAGTCCCCATCTTCCTTAGTTACTAAATATATTCCAACTACTGTCCCTCAGACACCAAAAACATCCATAGAACTGAGACATTTGGATATTTTTCAAAGATACAAGGAGATTAATTAAGAGGAATGTGTCCATTCATGATAACGTATCTTCTCTCAGTTCAGGAAGAAATCTTCCTCCATCCAACACAGACTCATCTCAACATATGACACAGAGAATGGAAGGATGCATATGGCATTCTTGCAAGCCCAAGTCCCTCAACCAAAGTCAACAAAATATTTCAAACAAACCACTTTTGAATTTGAGGCAAAGGATGTCTGTCCTTTGGATAAGATAGATATGCACAAGCATGCAGGAGATATGGTATATTATAATTTTACACAGACATCTATTACTCCCTCTAGGATACAACTTACTTTAAATAATGTGCATTCTTAGTTCAAATTGGAGAAAGTTTCCCCACTTGCTAAAGATACCAGAATCAAATACTTGGATGAAATGGTGGTCAAAGCAGGCCTTGATCCAGGCAATTCGAAATCTATGGAGGAGATAATCAGAAAGAAGAATGTTGACATTGTATCATTAAAGAAGCAACTGAAGCTGCAAGCAACAAAAGACCCCGAGGCCAAGGAAATTGGAGAGATAGAGCTACAAAAGGAAGAGATGGTGAAGCTTCTAGTGGAACAAGGTTCCTAGATCAAAGCAATGGAAGCAGAAATGGACAAACTAATGAAAGAAAAGGAACAGAGTTCACAACTTGCAGTTGTTCCTCTTGATGTACTTCCTATTGCATCTCTACTACAAACATGTGTCCCTACAACAACCATGACAACAGAACATCATCTTCTATTGTGCTTCCCACATTAGTTGTTGATGACTCAGTTAAATTAGCTCAATATATGGAAAATATGTCAATACAGGAAGAAGAGCTAAAGAATCTGAAGCTGGAGGTAAAGATTCTACAGGAACAGAGTACAAGGTTTGAAAATTCCTACTTGACAGAAACACAGAAGTCCTAGACATTGTCTTAAAGATTGCATAAAATGGAAAAAGATTGCGCCCTGGGAAATACATTGGCACATGTAAAGGAAAATATCTCAAAAAGGATCAATGAAGACATGGGGGATATCTGGCCTTCAATCCAAATCATTTTTGAACAACAGGAGCTTATTGAACAATCAATTGAAGCCATTGAGCATGTCAAAAAGTAGTTAGGAGATAAACCAAATGAAGCTGAGCTTATTAAATTTCTAAATTCCAAGAACAGACAAGAATTGGAAGAGTTATAAATTGAAGGCACAACTGAAACAATTTTTGAAGTTAGGAAAGTGCTGACTAAAAGGAATCTGATGAGACAACTTGAAGAGAAGGGTCAAAATATGAACACAGGTATACACAGATTCTTTGCCAAGCTAGAACCTCTCTATAAGAAAGGACTTCCAAACCTATTCGTAATTAACGACAAGCTCAAAATCCCTGATATCATTGTAATCAGTTAGCTTGATTCATTCCTATTATTTTGTAGATACATCCTCATCATCTTGACAGGATATTTTTTGTAAATTAGTTATAAATACTTCAATTGTTGAAGTAATAAAGGTTGGTTTTTGTACGAAGAAACACAATTGTATATTTTCTGAAGCATCAGCAGATTTTCCGAGTAACACAGAAGCTCTTTCATAAGATTCACGTGTCAAGTCCTTGGTGAAGTACATATATATTTCTTACGTGTATATACTTCTCTGTTTATAGCACATATTTGTTTTCAAATCTGAATTATTCAATAGATAAATAGAGGGCAGAATTTGTTTAAATCTACAATTTGCACCCAACTATGAATAATTTATATGTTTTCTTCTGATCTTTAAATATATAATTCACGTAACAATGCTCTATATTTTAAAGTGAACCTTAATATGTTCTTCTTCTCCATTCCACAGACTTTAAAGAATCCATTCAGTTTGGCTACCTTACCTTGTGATATCTATCTGAAGATACTATAGATAATCTTTATTTTATGTAACAGACTCCATAGCCCAATGGAAATCTAGTAATCAACCAACCATTCAAATACAAATCAAACCCCAAACTTCATAACTAGCCTAATATTCAATCAAACAAAGTTAAATCTTATTGAGAGATCCCTCTATGAAGCTCATAGGGCTAGATCCCAACTTCCAAAGTTGGTTTGTGGTTACCTTGGTGATTTTCTTCTACAACCTCATAAAATTACTGAGTGCTAAAACATGAGATGTGCGTGTGAAGGGCACCACCATCCCGATTGGTGATCTAGACAGGATAGAGACATGGGTTGTTGCCACAACTGTGCTATGGGTCTTGGGCAGCCAGGCATTCCACCACATAACGGGTGGGCATATGATGTTGGTTGAGATTGTTTTGGCTGGGACCTACTATGGGTGGGCCCAAATGATGTTGTTGTCGGTGAAACAATAGTTAAGTCTATGCAGGAGGCAAGTGAACTGTGACTGTGCTTTTGGTACAATATTGTGTGCATTCTTCTTTGAGAAGATACCCACCCTCCATCCTCATGTACAAATCCGAGATGGGGGCCCACAAGAGCCCAAGATGCACTGCTGGGGGTAGCTACTATGGAGAGGAGGAGGAGGGGGAATCAGACGGGTGTTCTGACCCAAGTTTTTTTCACATTGGGATCAAATGCCTCTCTACATTGACGATTATCCTTATAGCGGGATGAACTATCAAGGTGATCATGACTTACGACTTGCACCCGGGTGAGCATGGGGACCAGACGATAAGTATTAATTTGATATTTTTATGGTGCATTTCATATTTTTATCATATGTATACGGTACTAAGTGGAAAATATGTGGCATGCAGACATAGCTTTGGTAAAACCGGCAAGATATGCAGGACGAGTCGCAGCGCATAGGGCTACAGATCGGGGAACATCTTCATCACGACAGGGTCCACAGGATAGTGCACTACTCGCTGATCTACACCCTAGGTGTGAGGTACTCTTGACCAGAGCTTCTGAGCGCGGATGGCATGATTTAGATGTTCGATACACATATGAGTGTACCAGGCTTCCCTGTCGCGAGGTATCATGCAATGCATGGCGATGAATGCCTAGGTAGTAAGTGATGTACATGCAGGTGGAGCAAAGCCTTTGGCACGGGATCCACTAGACAGTGACTAGATATGAGGACATATGGGTCCCTTCGGTTTTGATTTTTGGAACATGCTATGGGCATGTCTTATGTATTTAGAGCTATGGGCTCAAAACACTTGTATGTTTTATGTGATACATAATATGATTATGCATTTTATATGACAATGATGGTTCTCCATTTGTTTTGTTTATGATTGTGTTCTGTGGTATACATGTGATAAACGACAATCTAGAATGTTATTTTTTATGGTATCTACATAGTTATTTTGGGCTCTAGGAACATGACTGAAAGTGATGGTTTCAAATTCACGTACCAACATATTAACTCCTAAGTATTTTCTAAATAGGACTTGGTTATGCACATGATACACACCATTCAATTGCATGACAAGTAGCAAGGAATATAAACGAACATGAAGATGAAGGATGCGATGAGCGAGGGCATCGACTAAAAAACCTATCACTACATCATATTCGGCCTAGTTATTTGTGGCAGATCTAATGCACACACCATTCGAAAGGAATAAAGTATGCAAGGGGGTAAAAATGGCCTAGGATGTCGAGGCTAGACTCCTAGAGAAGTGACTCGCACTCTCGGCATGACAAATATACGGTGTAGATGATGGATCCATCTAAAAGGTGCAAAAGATAACAGATGAGATGATGCGGCCTACCTAACTTCATGACAGAAATAAAGACACACAAATCAAAGGGATATGCTATGAGTGACATTTCTAGAGGTACAGTGCATTGGGTGAATTAAGAAGGAAATGGCCTTCAAAATCCTCCAAAAGCTATTCCCCCTTGCCTAAGTGCAAGGGTAATCAGGGATATACATAGATTCCATGATGTCCTCATCAGAATGGAAGATGGGCGGAAGGGAGGAAGATTGACTGCATGATATGGTGGCGGTACCTGGTGCATTAACCTGAGAGAGATGGCTTCACATACGCATCATTTGTAATGGTGGACGACGAGATGGTAGATGGAGGATCTACTATTGTTGAGACCTGAGATTCTATCGAAAGAGGTCCAATAGAAGTGCACACAGAATCCTCAGAAAGCTTTGTCTGTGAGGAACTCAAGGATGACGACAAGTAAAGGACATGGCCCGTGGTGTCCGTCATCTCGACTTCAGGGGAGGGATCACAATGGTGGGACCAAAGTCCCCCTGTTCTGTTTTACTAGTGATACTAGAATCCAAGGGTAGAGGATTAGGTGATCCACTATGAGTGGTCTCGTATTCGCGAAGTGCCTCAAGGCAATCGCGAAATTTGTCAAGACGAGGGCAACAATGGGAATAGTGACCATGATGAACGCAGAAGGCACAAGGTTGATTTGTGCGTAACGTTCTGAGTTTCTTGGGTGAACTCGGTAAGTAAACATGGAATTCAGGGATATTTGACTTAGGGAACGTTTCATGAACCAAAGGTTTGAGATGATGAAGTTCAGGACAATTATTGGTGGCATGCCTAACAACTTTACACAAATCACACAATGGTGACGACTTTGGGGCCTTGGGGGCCGACGGAGCTTGGGGAGCCTTGTCCTTAAGTTCTTTCCTCACTTTGCCCCCCTGTCTGGATGCTTTCACAACAAGAGTGGGTTCTTGTTGAGGTTGTGATGGAACTGAAGCAGCGACAGGGGTCGTAAGGACCGGTTGAATCAAGGTCAAAGCATGATAAGGTCTTAGTTGACCAGGTAGAATTCTTGCAGGGGGTCAATGTCCCATACTAGGATCCCCAAAGTCATGTTAGGAAGGACTAGCGAAGCCATGACAGGGACATAAAATATTCCCAGAGGGGGAAATAAGAAATGTTTTTGGCCTACAGGGTAATGTCCTGGCAGAATAACTCCTGGATGGTTGAGACCTCAAGGAACAGTTCCTGGTGGAAACATATGAGAGGCACACACAAATAGAGGATTTCCTGGGGGGGTGGATCTGGATGGTTCAGTTGGGATGGCAACAATAGGGTTTTGAGGAGATGGTTGTTAATCAGATGCACTAGATGACCTAAGAGCAGTTCGTGACACTTGTAACATGCAAACACTCAAATCATTAGCTCTAAGATGAGAAGGGGAGGACCAAGGAAAGAACCTAATAATGAGGAATATCTGTAGACACCAAGTGAAACACTGGGACGAGGAGTTGAAGACTGCTTATCTGAAATTGACGAGATAATGGACTCAGGGGGGGTCACAGATACTAGATCATAGTAAGTCAACTGATCAATGGTAACGATCTTCCCTTCATGGGGGAAGCACATCTTGTGAAAAACCACAGATGCGATGGCTCACATGGCTTATGTGTAACTACGACCCAAGAGAATGTTGTAATCTAAAGGGGCATCAATAACCTCAATGTCTACATGGACAGTCTTTCCTGCAAGTTTCACAAGACAATTGCAATACATTCCAAAAGGCTGGGATGAATATCTGTCCCAAGCACACAAAGTGATGGTGGATGGGGTTAGCTCATGTGAATTAAGTTTTTTCAAATGGCAATGGGAATGACAAAGGTGGATACACCTTCGTCAATAATGCATCGGGAGATGATGATATTATGGACTCGGACTAGTATCTGCAAAGCAACGGATGAAGGTAATGGGGGATGTACTGATATATAAACTGGGAAGACAATGAAACGATCGTTGAAAGGATCTAATGCACCCAATGCAATTAGTAGAGATCTATTTTGAGATGGGCACAACTGGAGTACCTCCAACGTCGACATGGTGGTAGGTGATTGCGCCAAGCCATCTACTACATTGTATGTATGGGAATATCAGTTAGAAGTCGTGTTACAACGTAATGGTCCCTTGGGGATCTTAGGGATTGCCTCAACTTTAGGTTGAGGGATATGTAATGGACCATTTGGTCTCATAAGGGGCTCAATAGATGCTTTGGTTTTGGACTCAATGACAGATGAAGTCGATGGCTTGTCATATTGACGCGACTGGGTTTGCAAGTTGATATCAGAGGGATTAACCTCATTAGAATTCATGATGAGGATCTGGTAGTCACAAGGACCAGAAGGTTAGGGGGGATTGGATGCTTGACTTGGTTGAGGTTGAGTAGCAACAAATCCTTGCTGAGGGAAAGGATTTGTAAGCACTGTTAGTTGAGATGGCACATGATTTTGACGCAATTTTTGACCTCTATAAGTTGCTTAAGCTTCCCACATTTGGCGTATTTGGGGTAAGAGAGGACACCCATGTGTATAATGGCCATGTACACCACAACATGCACAAGGCTTGTTCATACGAATAGCCTTTTTCTGCTTGGGATGACTGTCCTGTTGTTGGTTGTCGATGTTAGGCTAGTTCCCATGGGGTTCACTAGGTTGATTACCTTGATTACCCTAGTTACCCTTCCCTTATTCTTTTTCTTCGAATTTTGGGAACTGGTCGCACTCTGCTGTGCAAACACTTAACCCTGAGGGGGCGGTGGTTGCTGGGGTTGAGGATGCATGGGTAGCTGCAGCGCTAATTCTTGAGGGGTTGGAGTGCTCAGCTGTGCATAAGGAGGAGTAATGGTTTGGAAGACAATTTGGGGCTGTGAAAACATGTTGCTAGCAAGTGGAGAATAAGTGTTGGAGGAACTGGTACCCCCTGCGGATAGCCATAACTTTGCTAAGTATAATGCGAAGGGTGTGAAAGGGTTCCAACGATATCGTTGGTGGCATGAGATGCCCCCAGTGTGTTAGCACCTCAAGGACAAGGGAGGTCTAGAATGATGGTATAGACATAACTAGATTGCTTATAAATCGGGTCATATCGTAGAGTGGTTTGGAGAGATTCTTCCTATGTCTAAGGAAAATGGGACGCAACATCTTTTCCAATGGGTGATAAAAGTCTCATAAGAAATCAATCTATATAGACACGGTATTTGAATGGCGGGGCTCGACATGTGCTCCTCCTTCTACACCACTCTTGAACATGGTCGAAAAGGCGAGTGGTGGAGGATTGAAGGAATGAGGTCAATAGCTCCGTACCAGTGTTGTACTAGAGAGGTAACTGAAAATATGAGAGGAACGCTTTAGCAAGCATCGCGAAAATGGAATGAGATGTGGCGGGCTAGTCTACATACCATTTTGCAGCGTCTCCAGTGAGTGTGCATTAGAACAACCAAAGACGAATGGAATCATCGGTAATGGAGTTGGATGAACACCACATATGGAAGGAGCGGACATGATTAGTGGAGTCTTCTCCAGAATTACCCTCAAACTTTGGGATGTCTAAGGGAAGCTTAGTCGGCATAGCAGGCCAACCAGCATCATGGTGTATAGGGTTGTTTACCAACTGGCTAAAATCTGGGAGATGTAACCCAGCCATAAAAGGGAGCATTGGGGTTGTCGGAATAGTTCCTGAGGCTGTTCCACTAGATGTGACGACCGGAGTAGAACCGAAGCCAACACCGAGTTGGGTTCCTGCACCAGTTGTGGGTCCAGACATGGTGACGATATGCAGTGAAGGAGGCTCGGAATCAGATGAGGGATTGGAAGAACCAGGAGAAGAGACAGTATGGGGACTTGGGGGACTATGAACTCGAACCCTATGGGGAGGAGTAATATGCCAAAACGAAAATTGGGGATGAAGGCCTAATAGTCTCCTTGATAAATGCCTTGGTGGTGCAATGGTGGTAAGACACACGTGACATGGAAATGGTGAAGGGAGATCAACAATATGCCTTTGTCTCTATGAGGGGATATAAATTTATTATGTTAAGTCTTGGCTTGGCAGTGTAAACCAAGTGCCCCTCGCTTAAGGTGTGCATGTGTGTGCAATTGTGTTTATTGATTAAGCACAGATCGTGTTTCAAAAAAGAAAAAAGTTTGCTAAAAATAAACTGAAATTAACAACATAAATTAAACAACAAAACAATTAACTAAACCCCACCCAAACTGGGTTTGTAAGCATTGTGCTAGTCGGTGGAAAAATCGACTGAAAACACACTAAAAAGGTCAAGAGATCTAAGTGTCACTGTGATTGGGATGAAATGATCATAGGCTACTGGAAAGTGGTGCAGCTACAAAAAAAAAAAACTAGAGAGGAAGACCAGTGCAAAAAGATAGGGAGATGGGTGAAAAACCTAGGGCAACTGATAGGACCCTAAGGAAAATGACCAAACAAGCTTTAAAATGAAATTTTGGATGGAAAAAACCTATCTTTGGAGATCTGACATAGAATGGTAAATTCCACTTAGACGAGTAAATCAGAGTAGATCAAGGGCTAAGCAGAATGAGACAGAGGTCAAACAACCCAGCAGACAACTCTCAACAAAACCTAGAAACAAATATGATAAAAACCAGGAAACTCTAAAAATCGCAGGTACTAACCTATTTTTAGGGGGGGTCACACTTTTTGGGGTGAAAGGTGTGCTCTGGACTCCAAATCTCACATTTTTGGTAGAAAAGTGTGATTTCTTCTCCTTGATTCTCGGTCGGCAAATCTTGGAAAAAAAAAACAACAACAAAACAAACAAAACAACAAACAAACAAACCAACAAACAAACAAAACACACACAAAAAAACAAAAAAACAAAACAAGAAAACAAGAAAACAAAAACAAACAACCAAACTACTGTCTTTGTCACCGTTGGTTCCTATGACATGTGGAAAAGACGAGAAAACTTGCGGAAGTTAGAAATTTGACAGATCTAGGGTTAAAAATATAGTAAACAACATTAAGAGACAAAAAAACAAAGAAACCCTAAGCTGAAAACTAAAGGTCACCCAGGTTTCTGGAACTGAAGTAAAAAAACTAGTGGAGTCGCCAATTTTGTTGTAGTGTTTTCTTCTCAAAGGTGTATGGAAAGAAAACACTTAAGACTATGGATGACAAACAATCTCAACAATATAAATGACTACTAAACATTGTAGATCTATAACAACTGATAGAAACAAAACCTGCCAAATTCTTCATCTATACCACAATCATAGTTAAAAAAAAAAATGAAACAATAATAATAACTCCAATAATCCAATGGAAACCATATATACAAAAAATAGATTTTATTATAACGCTTGTGAAGGTAACAAATAAATGTTATCAGTCCCCCTTTATGGGATGGGTTCTTGGCTATCCTCAAATGTCTTCAGCTTGTGTAGAGTCTCTCTCCTCTATAATGTATAAACCCATCAAATAAAATGTTTGAGCTCAATGGGAACTCAAATAGAAGAAAAATGGTGTGCGACAGTGATAATAATTAGAGTTACAACAGTGAGTGCAACAATGAAAATAATCAAAAGTGAATAATGAATAGAAAACCCTTCTATTTATAACAAAATATTGAGTTATCCTCGAATAATGAGCAATAAAAAAATATTATTAACCTCATTCTTGGAATAACCACTTGGAATATTTTATTATATTTGGTTAGGAGGAAAAAAGTATTTAAACTTTTATTTAGAAATAATAAATAAACAAATGATTTTTTTATCATCTCAAGAAAATGATTAAGAAATAATAAGCAAATAATGATTTATTTAATTATTTCTAAGGGATTTAGTCAAATTTGACAAGGAATAATAATAAATTATTGATTAATTAATTACTCCTAGAGAAAAATAAGATAATTAATAATTTATCTGTTGATTTTTCATAATTGGATCAAATATGACAAGAAATAATAATTGAACAATGGTTTAAATAATTATTCCTAGAAGAAGATTAAATAAATAGTGATTTATTTAATTATTCTTCATGGGTTTAATTATAAATAGAGTCGTCTATGGAGGCAGGGGGAATTGCCCGAATGGCCAAAAGTGGTCGGACTCCAAGCAAAAAAAATTCAAAAAATCTTGTAGATATAGTGTTTGAATGATGTTTTTGATTGTGGAAATAGATTCAACACCATCAAAAATGTCTAGGGCCCCTAAAATTATGAATTTTACAGCTTTTACTTGGATTTACAAAAATCTCTGCTGGATTTTTTCAAAATATGGTCAGAATTTCCATAACTTTTAGGGAAAAAAAACATAATTTTTAGACTACGACATTATAAATTACTTAACAAAGGTGGTTTATTAAGTAATTTCTCACAGTGAAAAAAAAATTACAATGGTAAAATTGGCTTTACATGGTGTACTTCGATCCATCTAGTAAATAAGGCTAGATGATCAATTTTTTGGTGATAACAAAAGCAATTTAATTAATCATACCAATACTTGCAAATTAACAACACCAAAATCAGTTCAACATCTAACTATGAGGTAATCTAAGCATACATATACAAAAAGAGGAACCTCTGCTGCTATGGTTGGGCCCTAACCCAAGTGATTCACCCCTCTAAGTCAACTCAGTGCTATATCGAGGGAATGCTTCTCATTTTCATGAAAATATCACAAATACACAAGAGTGATCAGTCACAATGTCTCAACTTGAAAATTCCTCTTGGCTACAATAAACAAAAGTCGAATCCTAATGAGGCTCTAGGCATTCATATTTATACAACTGAAGTTACCAACAACTTCCATAAATTTAGGGAGGCTTGGCTCCCAAACTCAATATCAACTAGTCTTCAACTATCACTGACTTGGCTGCCAATGATCTTAATGGCTCGGTTGCTTGCAACTTTGAGCTGATGAGATTTGATGGAGGAATCTTTGAGTGAGTGAGGAGCTAAGGAGGGAGATCCCATCTCCTAAAATCTCTCTTGCTTGTCTCCTTCGATTTCTTGCACTTTAATTAGCCAAAATTTGCTCCAAAACCTGCAATCAATGCACATTAGACCACATGACATGACATCTCATCTTTACCCTTCTCATTAAGAAAAATATAACAAAACATGTAAAGAATTATGAGAAAAGTTGATTTTAGTAAGCTCAAGATTTGCATTAAGGTCCATATAATTTACCCATTAATGAGCCTTATCATCACCTCCTACTGAAAGTGTTGCTCATCCTCTGAGTAACTCAATGTATGTCCATGTATTTCATTTTCTTGTAGGACTGTCTTTACTTCCTGTAAGCGTGTATGTGTTTCCTATAGGAGACCTTTCCCTTTTTGAAAAAGAGGTTAAAGGTTCTTTAACTTCTTTGGTTGAGTTTTACTTAGTGACATGCCTCCTAACCTAGGTGATTGGTGACCTTGGGGAAGCTTGTTATGATGTGCCATCTTCACCTCTCTTTCCTAGAGGGACTAACTTCTCTTGTTCTTTTAGTGAGTCCTCTATGATAATGAGAATCTTGGTAGGGGTTTGAGGTCTCCCTTGTTTTATCCTAGTGCTCCTTCTTGTTTTGAAGTATAGGGGAGTCTGCCTCTGCCTCTTTCCTCTTGGTTTGATAGGTGTACTTAGAGAAGTTAAGGCAGTTTTTGCCTCCTCTGTGGGCTCCGGAGACACCCTTGGAGATTCCTCTTCTTCCTTGCTCTGTATTTCAGGACTTGGTTCATCCTTTTGTGCTTCAACCTTTGTCTCATCTATTTATGCCTCCTCTTCTTCAAGCTTCGAGTCTGCCTCTGCCTCTTTCCTCTTTATTTAATAGGTGTGATGGGCCTCTAAATAGACATAAATTAAGGCCCATGCCTCTAAATTAAACATAAATTAAGGCCTATGACCATCCTTCAGTACATTAAACCTCTCTTTCTGAATTAGATAATTTATTTTTAACTTTAATATATTCATTATGAAGGTTTATGAATAATTGGATATTTTTGCCTAATATTATTTATTTTTGTGGAATATTATGAGAATATTGGGCAGATTATGAAGATTTGGAGGACAAGATAATTTAGGGACTTGTTTCCTACTATAGGAGGATTAATAATAAATAATAAATCAACAATATATTATGGAATTATGGCATAGGTTGTGGAACTCCAATGATTGAGAAAATATAGGAATGTGTTCCACTAATCAAGGGATTTTGGTGGGGAAAGATTCCTCCATTCATGGGGAATGATTCCTAATCATTTTGTATAAGTACCAAATCGAATTTTCTAGGGGAAGATTTTCATTAGTGTTATTGTGGAGAGAGCTTGTATTTCTGCAGCTCCATTGTATTTTCTTGTAGGGATGTAATCGTATTGATGGAATAATGAATATTGGTGTCATGTTCAGCTTATAATTATTGTTCTCCTCCATATATCTATGATTTTCCTTGGGCTTGGCCATCCCAATAACCTTAGATCCCTTTTGTATCATTTTCTTTACTTCTTTTCACTTCTTATTCACATGCATCTCTAGTTTATATTTCTTTCTATTTCTGCATTTAGTATTAATGATTTCTTGTGGTAGGATTGACTTAAATGGTTGATGTAAGTTATTTTGGAGGATAAAAAGCACTATTTAATCCTTGGAAAAACTTTGGAAGTTCATATTAATCATTGAGCTGCTTGGATTAGTATTCTTATTCCCAAATCTAGATTGTTGGACCTCCTTTTAAGCAAAGAACAATAAATTTCTGCTATTTTTTAGAGCATGCTAACAAGCTTCAATTGAGTTGGTTCCACCTACATTAGATCAAAAAAACATTCTAGTTCATCACAAAAATTAACAGATTGCATTTTCACTTGATTTGGTTACTCATTTCTTAGATTTACTAGATCACTAGTTCTCGAATTTCTAAATTTTCGACTAGTAATGTTTTTTATTTTTTTTGCATGGGTTAACAGAGGTCTTTTTGAGTGATTCCACTTGGAATAGGGACCTAAGACATCCTAGTTAATTAAAAAATTTGTCCCATTCAATTTGGATTTGATTTTCTTGGTCATTAAACCCTCACCAATTTCATCATTTCACAAGGAAACTTCTCCAATCTTTTTGAGAAAATATATTCATCTCCCAACTTTGGTTTTGAGTTCTAAAGTGGTCCTAGGCACTAAATTGCCTAATTATATCCAAAAACCACCTTCCCTAATCTTTCCATCACTTTCAACATCCATCCTTTTTCTCTAGGTTGTATCCTGAAGGTTTTCAGGGGATCCTGTAGGTTTTTAGTACATCCTGTAGGTTTTCCTGTAGTGGCCTGTTTTGAGGCTGAATTGAGGGAAAATCTCCAAGAAGCCACACAAGGTCACCTAAGAGTCTCCCGAGCTTTCCAACCATCCATCGTATCACCAAGCCACCTACCACATCACCAAAAGAGATTAGCGTTCACACTCTCACATGAAAAAGGACGAAAAGAAAAACATATTTATTTTATTCATTTACATGCACAACAGTAGAAGGTTTGATGGCTTGAATCTTCATGCTTAGGATAGTAGGATTGCATACATATTAACTTAGCATTCTTTTGAAGAAAAGCCTCTTAACAGTTAGTTAGAAATTGGTGTGTTTTAGCATTTGATTTTAGTCTCTTTACTTGTACTTTATTTCTTGCAATAGGTTAAGTTTCCATTTCGAACATTTCATTTTCTACAATTGGTTTATGATTTGGCTTCAGTACATGCACTCCATTACATCATAACAACAAAGGAAGGACACATTGTATGCCGCACATATAGTGTCGATACCTCTTAAGTTTGTACGAACCTCGGGTTGATAATTAAAGTCGGTAGCCTTTGGAGTTGCAGCGTTCTTGTTGCAATACCGAGGCTCATCACTTTTTGGGACCATTGCTGGGGAGGTGTCAAAGTATGCATTATTTTCTTCCCTAATTGATTAATTTCTTTTCACTTTTTGCAAAAAAAAAAAAAAAATGCATTAGGCATATTTAATTCAAAAGTAGAAATCTGCATTGCATTATAGTTTTCATTCAATCATAAAAACAAAAACAAATAATTCTCCAACACCAACCCACCCCTCATTTGATCACATGGTGTAGTAAGAGCCATATCATCATTCACTTTTGCAGGTAGAAGAAGAATATGGCAAAGAATGTAGAAGAAATGGATAGAGATGATGACAATGAAAAAGATCCTCTTAGATTTCCCATTCAAAATATTGATGGTAGTGTGCACATGAAGAACATCCCTCCATCTTTTCTTCAAAAATTTCATGGTCTAAGGTCAGAGGATCTGGAAACCTTTCTCTTTAAATTTGAGATTGTTTGTAGCTCTTATGGTTACTTATTAAAAACTCAAAAATTGAGATTGTTTCCGACAACATTGAAGGATAGAGATTTTAAATGGTTCATGAGTTTAGGGACTAATTCAATAATATCATGAAATTATATGCAAAATATATTTCTAGAAAAGTATAAAGAGTCAAGACCATGATCTTAAAGAAGAAATCTTTAGAATGAATAAAAAATAAGATGATAGTTTAGAAGATCTAATAGAGAGGTTCATGTATAATGTTAAGAGGGAAAAACTACATAATTTAGGATCCGACACACTAAAAACTCTTTTACTTAAAGAAATTAGGGATGAATGGAATGATCTCCTTAATCTCATGAGTAGAGGTGATATATATCAATTATGATTTGAGGAAATTTGTGAAACATGCAAACACATATCAAGAGGAAAAGCAAGAGTAGGTAAATCAACATCAAGATCAGTAAGTCAAGCTAAACTTGGAAATTTGTTTGATCATTTTAAAACAAAAATTCTTAGCAATCTAACAAAACAAGTAGAAATGTTAAGAATGCAAGATGAAGGAAAACAAAATGTTGATATTTGTGTTGCAGAATCACATGATGTTAAACATGTCCATCATTACCAAGGTTGAAGGAAGTTTACCAAGAGGACAATGGAGAAAGTCAATCGCCAATGCAGCTATGTTATGTATCTCCAAGAGGACCATGGCAGCTCATTCAACCTAGTATGATGCAAGAGCCTAATTCACAACTTCAAGGTTATGCATATCCACCTCAAAGTAATTGGAACACACCCTTTCCTTGGCAACATTGGCCATCTCAACCCCAAAACCAATCTTGGAAACAAGGTTGGCAAGGAACTTATGAGAGCCATCCACAATATCCTTAGTATTTTCCTCGATATCCTCCATACCAAACTCCATGTTATCCTCACCATTCACCTCCACCACAACCACAACCCCATCCACATCCATCTCAAATATACACTCCCACTCAGCTACCTGTACCACCATTTCCAAACCCACACATTGAAGTATCTCAACCCACTTACAATGCTGAGGTACAACACTTCCAAACATCTCCTCTTGAGGTCAATGGTAGTCACCATAGCTCAAGAAGAGTTTTGCAAAAAGGAGATTATCTTGATATCATCGAAGGAAAACATGCAGAAGACGAAGAATCAAAAGAGAAGATCAAAGAACCATGGGCTGCATTTGATGAAAAGCAAACAACAAAATCAGAGATTGAGAAAGCTCCCTCATGGTTACCATCAAATATTCCATGTATTCAAGAGATCAATCAACAAAAAGAGGAAGACTTGAAGGTCATGGTAGAAGAATACATCCAAGATGATCCAAATCAGCAAGTGGACCAGAGGAATCACAACTATATTTAAATATGGTTCCAGACAGTCACTAAGTTGCAGCAACACTCTCTTCTTCAAGTGCGCTTGATATCATCAAAGTCAAATCATTTGATCACTCAAATCCAAGTACATGTCAAAGCATACATTTCAAGCCTCCACATCATTTTTCTGTCATCTTGATGTGCACATGGCTCCATTGGAAGTATTCTTATATTTGAAAGTGTTCTTGTTTTTCAAGTAGGGTAGGGTAGAAGAAAAAAATTGAAAAATAAGAGAAAAAAATGAAGGTGAAAACCTCCTTTGAGGTGCCTAGGCATACCTACTAGTTGAAAACCTCCTTGAGGCGGCTAGTAGGCCTAGAAGAAGAAAAAAATGAAAAAAAAAAAAAAAAATATTTGCTTCATGTATCTCTCTGATGAATGTATGTACTCTCAAACATCTGCAAGCAACAAAAAACAAGTTGGTACCGAAAGAAAAATTGGTCAAGCCTAGTCAAAAGAAGTCAAATTTTGACTTTCTCCTCCTTTGCTCAAATGTTCCAACAAGGCCAAGGCCATGCCAATCCATCACCCTCATCTATTTTCACCATCTACCCATCATTCTCCAGCTTCTACCATTTAGTTTTCTTGTCGTCATAAAAAACTACATGATGCTCTGTTTTTACTACAGGATACAAAAATACATAGAGCAGAAATTTGTTTTTGCCATAATTTGAAAACCGTGCATCCATTTGCCAAGATGTTGTAGAAATTTCTCTATGGATCAGCTAGTACTGATACCATGTAGAAATTTTCATTGTAGATTAAACTGATCATGCAATGTACAAAAGAAAAATACTTAATCTACTTCTACAATCAAACTTGCACAAGCTTAATCGATTTTTAGAAAGATCAAACAAAACACATATAACAGAGAAGAAGATTCAATCACATATGAAACACAGAAGAAAACTCTGGGGAAAGCCTCAGCTAAAAACCCTGCTATCTGTATTATCATACAAGTGGAAATATTTTAGGATTACACAAAGCTTTAGCTATCACAGCTATCCAGCTCTCAGTACAATCCCTCACTGTTGCTCATAGATAGAATAGACAACACATATGCCTTACTTAAGTCCTCCAAGCCTCCTATTTCCTTGCAAAGTTTCTCCTAGGTCCTCAAGCTATCACCTGTGTGTAATAATCCCTCACACACTGCTCCGGCCTCTGAAATAATTGTGCAATCCTGAAGGAGATGATTCCTTCTGCATGGATGAGTTTCCTTTATAGGAAAATTGCTCCAACTAATAGTACAATGTCCCTATCTTTAATCTCAACTGGGTCTCTGTCTAAACTGACATGCATGAGTTATTTATGAGAGAATATTCAGTTATCTAGAGAACACTAGTTGCATGCATGCATGCATTAACTGAATGAGCTCCCAATTAGTTCCTCCGACTGTTTGGAACTAATTTAACTAGACTTAACTCAGTTAACTGAGCTAACTAATTACAACTCAAATACAACTCATCCTTATCTCCTTAATTAAGGGATAACTTCCTCAATCAAAGGGATAATTGTTGCATGTCTTCACAAAGACTTCATGTTTGGATTTCTCCAACTAATTAACTTAAGATGAATTAGTTAATTATTTTTCAAACAGCTAGTGAGACTAAATTCAAATTTTAATTCTCAATTTTGATTCAAGGACAAATCAAAATTGGAATATATCTCGAAATGCTATTTTTATCATTTTTAATTTTTGCATTCCTTGTTGTTATTTTCAACACTGGTACCTGAAATGCTATCTATAGAAATTCTATATATAGAATTTCTATTTTTGGCATTTCTTGTTGCTATTTTCAACACTCCCTCTCAACAAGGAAGGCATTCAACTTGAACCCGATCCTCAACCTTTGGAATGTTTTGCATGCAACACTTCTCTCAAGTGTTGTTGCTCCAGCAACTCTAGAAAAAAAAATATATACAACCTGAATCAATATGATGCATCTGTCATCAAAGTTTCTGACTGCTATTGCCTCTATCGACTGAAAACTCTGCACCTCTATGCTCTTCAGTATTTGACTACTCTAGCCTCTGTCACTTTGATCTCTGACTGCATCAATACCACTGAGTTCTCCTGCTGCATTTGTGATGTTGCTGGTCCTATCTCCCAGCATTGCATCCACACTACACCTCCTCTCATCATGTTGCATCGTGCTACCCAATGCTACACTGCAACTCAGTTACTGAGAAGTAAGTTATTGATATCCCAATTGACCTCCATTTTGGGCTAGAAACACCCTCTGATGTTGAAGCTCCCTCTGCCGCTCCATCCGCATCTATCTCTACCAACTCAGCCAATCCTACTACTCCTCGTCGGGGCTCCTGTAGCAAGGTCTAGTCAAATAGGCTGGGTACCTCAAAGATCCTACCCCTATTTCAACCTTCTTAGGACTATCACTTCACATCACCCCACCTCACACCTAGAGGTATGGCTGCATGTGATCCCTCTGCCCACTTGGCTTGAAATTTCCCCCTACTGGAGGTCTCTGCATGAGTGGATGCCTCTACTCGGTCTCCTCTCGGCTTCTCCAGTTGTGGCTGCTCCACAACCTCCTAAAGTTGCTTCACCAATTGTGGCTCCTCCACAATTGTCTGAGACTTCTTCTGAGGCTGCATGTTGGGAGGTAATTTACTCTTCCTCTCAACCACCAAGTCTCTAACAGTTCCCTTGCTCCTCAAGGCCTTACATGCATCTTGAACCTCAAGAGCATACAAGACTTGTATCCATGAACCGATCCATTTCACCTAACTCGTGGTGATGTGTCTAAGGAAAACATTTCCCTTACTGAAGACAACATCATATCCTTTGTCCTCCACCATCGCAAGTGATACCAAGTTTTTCTTCAGTCCAAGCACATACTTCACATCTGTCAAGGTGATAGAAGCTCCATGCTCCCTCTGAAAAGCAACCATACCTTCACCTGAAACAGGGTACTTTCCATCATCGCCCATCTCTATGCGCATCCGGAGGTCCTTCTCCTCCAAGGTACTGAATAAACTCTTATCATCGGTCATGTGGAATGAGGCTCCACTGTCCAGAAACCAACCACAACCCAACATCTATGAAACCATGCATGCAATGAGGGTAAAATCCAATTTGAACTGAGAGGCCAATGCCTCACCTTCATATCCTTCCAAGGATCCCTTCTTCGATTTCTTCAATGGAAAATTAGTTGCATAATGGCCCACCTCATGACAATTAAAGCATCGCACTTTAGATTTGTCAATATTCTTCCTTCCATGAGAAGAACTCGATTTGGGATGAGAATCCTTCTCCTTCCATTTCCTTGCCTTACTCACTAAGGCTAGATTTTCTTCATCCTCATTGGATGAAGACCCATCTATGGCGCTTCTCTTGATCTCCTCCTACATCAAATCCGACCATAGTCATTCCCAATTTGGCAGTTTCTCTCTTCCATTCACTGAGTCCTGGTAGCTATGCCAACTCTTAGGAAGACCGAGGAGATCAAGACTCACCATATCATCATCAGTTGTCATTATTATTATACTTCCAAGGTCATCTCTGCACGTGGTGAGCTTGTTCAGATATGTAGAGATCATGTCGCCTTTTTCACACTTGATTTTCCGAAGCTTGTCCTTCAGCGTGATGAGCCCCAAATTTTGGTAACAATTTGGGCTCATTTGGCCTACTTACCTTGCTCAACCCTTCATTTTTTATCACTTATGCATCATTTCTTAGTATATTCGTGTTATTTCTAGGAAGAAGGGCAGTCATTATGCCTATGTGGCTAATACATGATGATTTCAGGTTTTTTGACATTAAATGGAGCAAAGACCACGCAAATGAAGACAAGGAGACAGCCAAGGTGGCATTGCGGGTTTATAGGGAGGTTGTCCACAACCTTGAATGACCTCCCTCGTGATCTCCACCTCAACTCCGAGCTCCAACAACTATCACCACCGAGCTAGAAGGCAGCCAACAGATTCTACAGGAACAGCAGTTCACTTTCAGTTGGACAGCCAAGCTCCACTAATTGAGGAGGCCAGCTTGGCCCTCATCATGTATAAATATTAAGGTTGTTGCCTTCGATGAGACTCTTGAAATTTTGTTATATATTTTGGATTACGAGCTGTAGCTATGTTTTTGCTCTTTGTAAGCCAATTTTGGCATGTTGTTAGACTCATGATTATTTAATAAAAGGCAGTCAGATTTGGATTCGATTCTGAGTTCTTAGGGGAGCTATAGCTCTCAGGTTAGGGCCCAACCTGAGAGCAATAGACCTCCTTTCCTTTGTATTGTTACTTGTCTTTTTTTTATCATTGCATTTCTTTCCTTTACATGCACTTGAAAAATACAGTTTGCTGAGTTGATTGTTTCGGTTTGGTTATGTAGGTTAGTTTCATGAATGCAGTTGTTTCAGTAGTTCAGAATTAGCTTAGGGAGATTGAAGTTACATTGAGTCCAAAAAGGTTGAATGCATGCTCACTTTCACCTCTGTTTGGGGACCGGAAGTGTAGACCGTGCCAACTGCCAAAAACACTGTTTTAACATATGCATGCAAGTATTGATGTAATGTTTTCGATTGGAGAATTGTTCATGCGATTATATCTTGAGTAATGACTCTTTGGTTCAGCATCATGCACAAATTCCTTTCAACTTACATTGATGTTCTTTGATTCCTAATAAAACAGTTAGAATAGGTTGGTGAACTTTCGTTTACATGCAAGATAAGGGTGATTTGTTTCATTTACACTGCGCAACACCACTTCATCGTGTTCTTATCCTTCTGAACCGTGCCTAAGCCACCTACTCATCCTCTGCTCAGCTCATTTGCCTTCCAACCCTTCTATTATCCACGTTGCTCAATCTTTTTGACCTTCCATTGCCCCTACCCTTCTATCGACCAACCAGCTCTATCCACTCTCTCTCACCATCTCATCTCTCTGTCCATAGGCCATCACAAGCTCCTCTTTCAACTTACCCATCCATCCATACAGCTCCTTCACTTCTCCATCACCCAAAACTCCGACTGTAGGACATCCTGTAGAAGTTAGCAGACTTCCTGTAGAAATCTCGAGTTTCCTGTAGGATCCCCTGCAGACATCCTGTAGAAGCCTGCAAACACGGTTTCCAAGCACCTGAACGTTGTGGACTTCTGTGGACTGATGTGAGGGATCCCCTGGAACCTCTCAGAGCCCTCCTGACCTTTCCCAAGCCTTCCTCCCTTTGAACTACCCCTGCACAGTCAAGACCTAGTAAGAAGCACAATCACAATCGCTCCACCCACTTGAGCAAAAATACAAAAACGTGTTCTCTTCCATGAAAGTAGTTTAAATTCATGCATCTCATCTCACTAGAAGTAATGGCATCATTCCAAGAAGTTTGCACTCCCACCATTGCATCATAGAGATTAAACTAGTCAGATTAGGGTTTACTAGGGTTTCCATGTTTGGTTGGCTTTCAGTTCATTCTTGCAAAGTAGGTTAATTTCCTTTGAGATAGCCTTCGTTCATCATTTAGAAAGCTTCTTCTGAGAACATATAGAAGTTGGCTTGAGCCCTAGCGGACTTGCGCTAGCTGACCAAGTGACAGCTGCGACAAGAGCTAGTACTTGTGCATACAGCACCGTCGCTTCCAAGTTTGTTACGAACTACCGGGTTGATAAAATTAGAGATAGGAAGCTCCAGGAGTTGTAGCATTATTGCTACAATACTGGAGCTCACCATATTTTTGGCGCCGTTGCCGAGGAAGCGTCAGAGTATTAGTAATTGTTGCTTTTCTTCTATTTTCCTACTCTCGCCTTCTTCCAAGTAGTTTATTTCATTTCCATTCTGCAAAAGTAGCATAGACATTTCCTGCTTTCATAGATTAGCATTTCAATTCCGCAATTTCAATTCTGCAAGCATAGATTAGCCTTTCAATTCTGCAAGCGTAGACTAGCATTTCCATTCCTGCAATTCCATTTGAGCAAAGTAGATTAATCCTTTCCTGCTTTCATTTCAATTCTGCATTTTTATTCCAGCAAGATAGTTAGTTGTAGATCAATCTGTTTCAGTTTTTCAGGTACCAAAGTGAAAAAAGCAAAAGCAATCGAAAAGTCTTTCCATTTCATGCCTCGTAGGAACCGAGATAAAACAGGCAAATTCCTACCCAACACCCCCACCACATCACTGAGTCACCCTTCTCTCTTCTTCGGTGACAATGATCCAGAAGAACCTATAGATGAACGAAGATCGTATAGTAGAAGAAGAATTAGAGACCATCCCATTTGAAGCCATGGCTGACAATAGAAGAGAATATGAGAGAATAGAAGGTGCCTTCCCCATCCGAGAGACCAATGGAGACATGAAAATGAAAAACATTAGCCCCTCTGCTCTGCCTCACTTCCATGGACTGACTACTGAAGATCCTGATACCTTCCTGTTTGAGTTTGTTGTCCTTTGTAGAACCTATGACTATACTGAAGATGAGCAGAATCTGAAACTCTTCCCTTCCACTCTTAAGGATGCAGCATTACGCTGGTTCATGGGCTTACCTGGGAATAGTATCACCACTTGGGCTCAGATGCAGCAAGCTTTCAATACCAAGTACCGGGACTACTATAGGTCCAAGGAAACCAAGGGAGAAATCTTTCGGATGACCATGGGAAATGATGAGTCCTTAGAGGATTATGAGGAGAGGTTCCAACTTAGCTATAAGCGGGCTAGGTGCACACTTGACCCTGAATCCCTCAAGTTGGTCCTGCTCCGAGGAGTCCCTGAAGACCTTTTAGATACCCTTCACATGTTAGCTGGGGGAGATATTTACCAGCTGCCTTATGAGGACATCAAGGTTGTGTTCAGAAACCATTCTAGGGCAGCCCGGAAACGAGGTAGAGGAAACCCTCTCTCAGCTGGTATTCCTTTCTCCAAATATGAGTTTGCAAATCAATTAGAAGATCTTAAGAGTGAGGTGAGACAGACCATTGCCATGCAACTGGACACATTCAGGATCCAGCAGAAGAAGGAAGAAGCTGAGAGGGCCTTGGCTGTCTTCTGCCCTAGATGTACAAGGAGACACCCTAAGAACGAATGCCCATTGCATTCGGTTGAAGTGTGCTTAGTTTGTGAGGAGGACCGTCCCACAAATCAATGTCCAACCTTACCTGGGTTTAAAGCTATGTACCAAGGGGCAGAATCTCCCACTGAACCTCTCTATTTCCTCAACCAAAGGAGGCCACAAGGACCTAGACCTTACCAGCAGGGGATGCAAGGGGCACCTCAAGCTTATTACAGCCCCAACCAATCGACTCTTATGCCTTCCTGGGGTCCCCCTGCTCATCCTTCCTGGTCTATGCCTCCTCCATGGTCTTATCCACCTCAGTACCCTACTCAACCCACTACTCATTCATATCATTCACATGCCCAGCCACAGCCTCAGTGGAATGCACCTCAGACGGGGTGGAGGCCCCAGTACAACACTCATCCCGCCACTTTGCCTCCACCACCAGTTCAACCTCAGCCATTACCTCCTGCTCCTCCAAGGCAACCTCAAATTCCTGCTCAACCGAACCCGAACCCCAACAATAGACAGGCCCAGCAGGTATACACTGGGGAAACATCATGTCCTACCTATGCTGTGGAGATCCAGGAGATCAATCTTCGATCTGGAAAGACTCTTCCAGATCGCCAACCTCCTCCCCCAGAGGACGAGGAGGACAAACAGGGAAGTGAACCAAAGGCTATTCCACCCTTTCCTGAGAGACTAACAGCCACCACACAACCCAACCCAGAGGAGGATGAGCTTTTGGGAGAGCTCAAGCAGTTGTGTGTGAAAATACCACTTCTCCAAGCCATCAAGGATGTGCCAATATACAACAAACTGGTTAAGGAAAAGTGTTTTAAACACCCAGGCAGGCGAAAGAGAGATGCTTCAACCATCAATGTCTTAGGACAACTGTCTGACCTTATGATAGGACAAGTCATCTGCCCAAAGTACCTAGATCCTGGGAGTCCTGTAGTAGATGTCCACATCAATGGCACCATCGTACCTCACACCTTGATTGATCTGGGGGCTGCCATTAATGTGATGACCAGGGATACCATGCTCAAACTCAATCTTCATGGTTCCTTGAGGAAGACCTCGACAGTACTGCAACTAGCAGATCGCTCCACTGTGACTCCCGAAGGGATTGTGGAGGATGTCTTAGTCTTGTCGACTCTTGGGAATACCCTGCAGATTTCTTGGTTCTGCAACCCAAGGCAAAGCTTACTGGATATCCTCTCATTTTGGGAAGGCCTTGGTTAGCCACTGCAGATGCTTACATCAGTTGTCGTGCAGGAAACATGACCATCAAAAACGGTCCTATGTCCAAGTAGCTAGTCCTATATCCTCCTGCCCAACCCTCCTTAGAGCATGACTTACCACTGTGGTTGGAGGAAGGAGAAGAGGATGGGGTGTACTCAGCACCTTTGTGCACCCTAGATACCACTAGAAGAGACCCCCCAACCGAGGATGACTTGATTGAGACTTTGATCCAGAATCCACCTTCCAGTGCACTATCCTTAGAGAAATTGGTGGAGGACGCCCAAGCCAGCACCTTAGTGGACCTTTGTACCACCAACCCTGTTACTCCCAGAGTCAAGAATGTGGAGTTCGGCCCTGAGAGATCGTTAAAGATCAGCTCCTCCCTATCTCCTTCCCAGGAAAAGGAGCTGTGTAGCCTGTTGGCCAGTCACCTAGATGCTTTTGCTTGGAGCTATAAGGAGATGAAAGGAGTCCATCCCTCGGTCTGTACCCATCACATATACATCAAAGAGGGCTGTAAACCGGTTAGGCAACCTCAGAGGAGAATGAATCCAGCCCTTAAGGACATTGTCAAGGAAGAATTGCAAAAACTGTTGGATTCCGGATTCATTTACCCCATCTCAGATAGTGAATGGGTGTCCCCTCTGGTGTTGGTTCCAAAGAAAAATGGGAAGTGGAGAATCTGTGTGGACTACCGAGAACTGAACAAAGCTACCAAGAAAGACCATTTCCCTCTACCTTTCATAGATCAAGTGTTGGATGGACTGGCAGGAAAGAAGTTCTTCTCTTTCCTGGATGGGTTTAGCGGGTACAACCAAATCCAAATCAGCCCGGAAGACCAAGATAAGACCACCTTCACTTGTCCTTGGGGTACCTTTGCCTACCGAGTTCTCCCCTTTGGGCTATGCAATGCTCCTGCTACCTTCCAGAGAGTTGTCTTGAGCATTTTCTCGGAGCTGGTCCATGATGCGGTGGAAATCTATATGGATGACTTCACTCCTTATGGGTCCAACTTCTAGGAAGCATTGTCCAATCTAGGAAAGGTCCTAACCAAATGCATTGAGATTAACCTATCCCTTAGTCCTGAAAAATGTGAATTCCTGATGACTGAAGGGACTGTGCTAGACCATACCATTTCTTGCCAAGGGTTACAAGTGGATCCTAACAAAATTGCTCTCATCAAGAAGGTTCCACCTCCCCAAAAGGTAAGGGATGTCCGGAGTTTCTTAGGATTAGCAGGGTATTACCGGAGATTCATTAAAGACTTCAACAAGCTAGCCTCACCATTGTTTGGTCTGTTGGCAAAATATGTGGAGTTTAAATGGACTGGCGATTGTCAGAGGGCTTTGAATGAATTAAAGGACAAGTTGGTGTCAGCCCCAATCTTGAGAGGCCCAAACTGGGCCCTACCTTTCCACATCCACACTGATGCCTCAAACAAAGCCATAGGGGCAGCTTTAGGACAAGTTGAACAGAAACTTCCATATGCCATTTACTTTGTTAGCAAAAACTTGTCCAAAGCCGAGCTGAATTACACTGTAACCGAGAAAGAATTCTTGGCTGTGGTCCATGCATTGAACAAGTTCCGACATTATATTACTGGCTATCAAACCTTTGTACATACGGATCATGCTGCAATTAGATATTTAATGAATAAACCAGATGTGAATGCTCGTATTATTAGATGGTTACTTTTGTTGCAGCAGTTTGATTTGACCATTGTTGACAAACCAGGTAAAGAAAATGTTGTTGCTGACTTTTTATCTAGATTGGATTTGTCTGCAGATGAGGATGGAACAGTGGATGACCAAATGCCCGATGAACATCTGTTTGCTATCTCAGTACTCTCTCCATGGTTTGCTGATATAGAAAACTACCTTGTTTCAGCACAGTTCCCTCCGCACCTATCTTCAAGAGAGAAGAGCAGAATCATCAGAAAAAGTGCCTCATTTACTTGGATCGGGGCAATCTGTTCAAGCTTGGCCCTGATCAGATCTTAAGGCGTTGTGTAAGGGAGGAGGAAGTCTTTGATATCCTCCTCACCTGTCATGATGGGCCTTGTGGAGGACATTTTGCAGCAAAGAGGACTGCCTTCAAAATCCTGCAAGCAGGCTACTATTGGCCCACACTTCATCAAGATGTCAGAAGATATATCAGCCAATGTGACCGATGCCAAAGAATGGGGAAACCGACTCCAAGGGATGAGATGCCTCTCCAACCTTAAGTGACTCTTGAGCCATTTGAGAAGTGGGGTATGGATTTTGTGGGTCCAATCAACCCTCCTTCGAGGCAAAGGTCTTACATTATTGTGTGCACTGACTACCTGACAAAGTGGGCAAAGACTAAAGCAATCAAGGCAGCAACAAAAGAAAAGGTGGTCGAGTTCTTAAGAGAAAACATCTTCTACAAATTTGGCTACCCAAGAGAGCTGGTCACCGATCAAGGGAGCCAGTTCACATCCAACTTGATTGAAGACATGCTAGCTCACCACAAAATCAAGCATAGGACTTCCACCCCCTATCATACACAAGCAAATGGGCAAGTGGAAGTCACCAACAGAGCATTGGAAGGGATTTTGACTAAGGTGGTGAGCAGCAGTAGGAAAGATTGGACAGATCGCCTGGTTGAGGCCACATGGGCTTACAACACCACCTGGAAGACCACCACCGGCTTCACACCTTATGAGCTGGTCTATGGGAAGAAAGCTTTGCTGTCCATTGAGTTTGAGTACAACACTTTGAGGATGGCAGCTCAGCTAGATCTAGATCTCAGCCATGCACAACAAGAAAGGTTATTGCAGCTGAATGGACTGGACGAGCACCGGATGCAGGTCCTCCTTCACTCAGAAGTGGTTCAACTTCAGAGAAAGGTGTGGCATGACCAACACCTCCATGACAAGCAATTCCAGCCGGGAGATTGGGCCTTGTTGTATGACTCCAGATACAAATATTTCAAGGGGAAGCTGAGAACCAGATGGCTAGGACCATATGCAGTGGAAAAATGCCATGACAATGGATCTGTTCTTATTCGAACCATTGATGAGGAAGCCATCCCCATGCTTGTCAATGGGCATCGCTTGAAGATCTACAGGAAGCCTCTCTCAAGACAAGAGTTCATCAAAACTATGGAGAAATCAGTGTTGGTCATAGAGAAGGGTTCTGCCTTTGCTTTGGGCATACCCTGAAAGATTTAAAAAAATAAAAAAAATAAAAAATAAAAAATAAAGATCCTTGGGTGAAAACCTTTCTGAGGCTCCCAAGGCAGGTGGTAGGGGTGAAAACCTCATTGAGGCGCCCCTATTGTCTTTCAAAAAAAAAAAGAGATTTGAAAAGATCCTTGAGTGAAAACCTCTCTGAGGCACTTAAGGTAGATGGCAAGGGTGAAAACCTCATTGAGGCGCCCCTGTTATCTTTCAAAAAAAAAAAGAGAAAAAAGAAAAAACAATAAGCAAAAAGATAGGGACAGCAAGTTTATAATGCATGCAGGTCGCAGGTGTTCTATGAAGAAGAGGAGGTCTTAATGCAAAGCCAAAGATCCTTATCATGCTGCCAGGAGACCTCACCAGCACCTCCTCCAAGAATACTCATTTTCTCCAAGGTATGTGCACAATTTCATCATGGCTTGAGTCTTCTACAGGAAGATGCAGACTTTCTACAGGAAGATGCAGACTTTCTACAGGAAGGTGCAGACTTTCTACAGGAAACGCAACCTTTCTACAGGAAGTTCTGCATTTCTACAGGAAACTTCCTGTAGAAGTTCGGGACGGCCAGAATTCATTTTATGAGGAGATCTAACGACCAAGGATCGGTTTGGACGCATGAAAGCTACTGTTGTCACCCTTATACATTGTTGTCACCTCTTTCTACCATCCCTGTCGACATGCAACCAAGTTACCTGCACCATCAAAGCAGATCATTGAGTTATCAAGAGAAAGCAATTTTTAAGATGAAAAAAACGCTGAGATGTCATACCATCTCCATCCCAGCCATCCATGAGCTCTGTGAGCGTGATCGTGGGGCCAGTGCCTTCGTCGTGCAGCATGCACCCGAGGAGGAAGAAACTGTTACAGGACATCCTGCAGGAGTCCCGTAACAGTTAAGCCCGCTAGAGTGCACACCATATACAAGGAAAACGCGGGCGCATGCAGCTGAAGCATCCAATCCATCGTCAGCGGCCTATGAATGTGAACCTCCGGGCCTGTGCAAATCAAGCAGCAGCAACCAAATCCACTCATCGTCGTCCAAGAGCCTGAACAATCGTGTTGCGGCCGCACAGGTAAGTGTCTCGACCCTTTCTTCCGATGAATTGCATGAATTTTACTTTGAAAATGTTTGCAAAGTGTGAAATGGATGGGTTGAGCGGTTGTATGGTCAATCGATTGGCCACGTCGACCAGTCAGCTGGTCGAGCCGGATGTGTGAATGGTGGCCGTGGAAAAAACGGGCAGTGGACACGTGAGAACCGTCCACTCGGGGAGAAACAAGTTCTAACGAGAATGGCGGCGGCGGATCTGGGGGAATGATGCGGCAGTAAGTAAACTTGTAGAAGAATGATGGTGTGATGTCGCCCAACGGTCCGGCAGGGACAGCTCACCCCCGCGCCACGGATTCCGCCGATTCAAATCTAATCGGCTAGATTATCACCCTCATGCATTTATCATTCACCGTTTGCGACTCGAGTGATCATCCGGATCCCTCTGCAGTTCGATACTCCGAGTCTTTGGCCATCAGAACGCCTGTGAAGCAACAGCAAGAGCGCAGACCCACTACAGTCTCCCCCGGAAATCGCGCGTTGCTCCTACAGGAAAGCTGTTTCTACAGGAAGACGGGTTCCTCACGTCAAAAGGTGGCGGATTAAAAAGGTAAGCCTGAACTCTCCATGCAATTGGTTTTTGAAGGTGGCAGAATCGTCGTCTACGGTCTGGTCGAAGAAAGTTGTTGCAATTGTTGTCTGCCGTGCATGAACTGTCATCCTACAGGATGTCAGTGTAATTAGCTGTGTTAAAGGTTTGCAGGGGGTAAGCTTCGTGAATTATGTGCATGACAGAGGAATAATCCTACGCTCTGTCCCAGTAGACCGAATTTATTCCCCACTTGCCACCTCCAGCTAACACAACAATTTTTTCACAATGCCGGGTGGGTTCATCAGAAGGGAGCCCACTGATTCAACAAAGTTAAGAGAAAATCCTGAGGTGGTGGAGCTCTTCACACGAGCACAATGGATATCCTTCTGTGACAAATTGCAGGGCTATGATGACGAAGTGGCAGAAGAGTTTTTGCAAGCTCTGAGGCCGAAATCTAAAACGTTGGCCACCGTTACCTTCAGGGGTCTGAGCCTCAAACTCACCCCACAATTCATCAGCGGAGTTACGGAGCTCCCAATGGGATTACCATGGGATAAAGAGGAAAGGAAATTGAGCCAACAAGCTAAGAAAGAATTCTTTCCACCAGAGGAGGAATTCTCAGAAGACAAAAATGGGGTTCGTAGAACCAGTTTACTGCCACCATGGAATGAATTGAGCCTGCAAATTATGAAGTTCATCACCTGCGAAGGCCGTTTTAGCATTGTATACAGGTACCACTTTCGGTTACTCAATGAATTACGGCACCAGATGGAGCTACCTGTAGAAAACAAACTCAGTCTCCCTTACTTTCTACTACAGTCTCTGATTGAGTGTGCAACCAAGCTGAAAGAAGGCATACCAGACCAGGTAGCCCACCATGGACTGATCAAACTCCTTGTGGAGGATGCGCTCCACACATACAAGGTTCCTCTCTCATGGGAAGACTTCAGAAATTTGACAAAGGACGGGGACATAAAGATGCTAACCGAAGAGCTCGGTTCTTCTAGCAGTGAGGAGAAGGAGTCAGTGGCCGCAGTAAAGAAAGAAAAAGGCCAAAAGACCCCGACCACAGAGCAGAAGAAAAAGCAAGAGAAGAAACAAGAGAAAAAGGATGACAAGGAGAAAGATGACACACCCATCTTGACAGCAAGAGAGAAAAGGTTGCAAGGCAGAGTGGACAAGGCTGAGAAGGTCCACATCAGCAAGAGTGCCTCGACAGCGACCGAAACCAAGTCAAAAAGCAAAACCCATGCAGAAAAGCAAACCAAGGCGGCGACACCTGTTTCTACAGGAAAGCCGAAACCGGCTTCTACAGGAAGCCCGAAAATTATTGAAAAAGGGTCTTCTACAGGAAGCCCGAAAATTACTAAAACAGGGTCTTCTACAGGAAGCCCGAAATTGACTAAAACAGGGTCTTCTACAGGAAGCCCTGAAAAAGTGAAACCCAAGGAGAAGAAAGCTGACATTCGTGAAAGGGAGGCAGCAGTTGTGTTGGCCGGCCTCAGCACACCTCCTAAGCCAAAGGAGAAGAGAAAGAGGGAGACCCCTCTATACTTTGAAGCTCGAAGAAGTATGAGAATAAAGACGGGCAAGCCACAGCCTACATCCAGCAGCCAAATCACTACAGGGGATGCCCCTACTTCACCCAGTGAGAGGTCCCCCTCGAAGATATCGGTCACCTATGAGAGGGGGAGCCCAAAAACAACTACTTTCAAGGGCTTCAAAAGCCCGGCTCAAGGTCAAGGAAACAGAGAAGAGGGAAGGAGCGGCACCCTCATCACCACCAAGGGCAGAACAGGCAGAGCCACCAAGAGTAGGAAAGAAAGAGCGTATTCCGGAGCCTAGTTCTCAGCCAAGGACAAGGAGCTGGAGAAAAATTGCTCAAGGATGAGCAAATATTTTAGCTGGGGGGTGATGATGAGCCCCAAATTTTGGTAACAATTTGGGCTCATTTGGCCTACTTACCTTGCTCAACCCTTCATTTTTTATCACTTATGCATCATTTCTTAGTATATTCGTGTTATTTGTAGGAAGAAGGGCAGTCATTATGCCTATGTGGCTAATACATGATGATTTCAGGTTTTTTGACATTAAATGGAGCAAAGACCACGCAAATGAAGACAAGGAGACAGCCAAGGTGGCATTGCGGGTTTATAGGGAGGTTGTCCACAGCCTTGAATGACCTCCCTCGTGATATCCACCTCAACTCCGAGCTCCAACAGTTATCACCACCGAGCTAGAAGGCAGCCAACGGATTCTACAGGAACAGCAGTTCACTTTCAGTTGGACAGCCAAGCTCCACTAATTGGGGAGGCCAGCTTGGCCCTCATCATGTATAAATATTAAGTTGTTGCCTTCGATGAGACTCTTGAACTTTTGTTATAGATTTTGGATTACGAGCTGTAGCTCTGTTTTTGCTCTTTGTAAGCCAATTTTGGCATGTTGTTAGACTCATGATTATTTAATAAAAGGCAGTCAGATTTGGATTCGATTCTGAGTTCTTAGGGGAGCTATAGCTCTCAGGTTAGGGACCAACCTGAGAGCAATAGACCTCCTTTCCTTTGTATTGTTACTTGTCTTTTTTTTATCATTGCATTTCTTTCCTTTACATGCACTTGAAAAATACAGTTTGTTGAGTTGATTGTTTCGGTCTGGTTATGTAGGTTAGTTTCATGAATGCAGTTGTTTCAGTAGTTCAGAATTAGCTTAGGGAGATTGAAGTTACATTGAGTCCAAAAAGGTTGAATGCATGCTCACTTTCACCTCTGTTTGGGGACCGGAAGTGTAGACCGTGCCAACTGCCAAAAACACTGTTTTAACATATGCATGCAAGTATTGATGTAATGTTTTCGATTGGAGAATTGTTCATGCGATTATATCTTGAGTAATGACTCTTTGGTTCAGCATCATGCACGAATTCCTTTCAACTTACATTGTTGTTCTTTGATTCCTAATAAAACAGTTAGAATAGGTTGGTGAACTTTCGTTTACATGCAAGATAAGGGTGATTTGTTTCATTTACACTGCGCAGCACCACTTCATCGTGTTCTTATCCTTCTGAACCGTGCCTAAGCCACCTACTCATCCTCTGTTCAGCTCATTTGCCTTCCAACCCTTCTATTATCCACGTTGCTCAATCTTTTTGACCTTCCATTGCCCCTACCCTTCTATCGACCAACCAGCTCTATCCACTCTCTCTCACCATCTCATCTCTCTGTCCATAGGCCATCACAAGCTCCTCTTTCAACTTACCCATCCATCCATACAGCTCCTTCACTTCTCCATCACCCAAAACTCCGACTGTAGGACATCCTGTAGAAGTTAGCAGACTTCCTGTAGAAATCCCGAGTTTCCTGTAGGATCCCCTGCAGACATCCTGTAGAAGCCTGCAAACACGGTTGCCAAGCACCTGAACGTTGTGGACTTCTGTGGACTAATGTGAGGGATCCCCTAGAACCTCTCAGAGCCCTCCTGACCTTTCCCAAGCCTTCCTCCCTTTGAACTACCCCTGCACAGTCAAGACCTAGTAAGAAGCACAATCACAATCGCTCCACCCACTTGAGCAAAAATACAAAAACGTGTTCTCTTCCATGAAAGTAGTTTAAATTCATGCATCTCATCTCACTAGAATTAATGGCATCATTCCGAGAAGTTTGCACTCCCACCATTGCATCATAGAGATTAAACTAGTCAGATTAGGGTTTACTAGGGTTTCCATGTTTGGTTGGCTTTCAGTTCATTTTTGCAAAGTAGGTTAATTTCCTTTGAGATAGCCTTCGTTCATCATTTAGAAAGCTTCTTCTGAGAACATATAGAAGTTGGCTTGAGCCCTAGCGGACTTGTGCCAGCTGACCAAGTGATAGCTGCGACAAGAGCTAGTACTTGTGCATACAACACCGTCGCTTCCAAGTTTGTTACGAACTACCGGGTTGATAAAATTAGAGATAGGAAGCTCCAGGAGTTGTAGCATTATTGCTACAATACTGGAGCTCACCACAGCGCAAACTTTTTTTGGTCGTTGTTGTTCTGATATAGATCCTTGAATGTCTTCCACGTTGAAAACGAAGTCTCCTTCCCATGGAGACTCAAGACAATATGGTCTCAAACTCCCTCCAGAAGAATCCTCCTCGCTCTTTCCACACATTTCTTCCATTCCGCAAATTCTTGGGCATTAGCTACTGCTGGCTTGGGGACTTCTTGATCAATGAAGTCCTTCAAACCATTGTCCTCTAATACTGCTTCCATATGATCCTTCCAAGATATGTAATTCGAGCTGCTATCCAGGGCATACTCGAGTCTCAAGCCATTGAACGCCATTGGTGAACTTTGAGATGTGATAAGAAATCGATTTTGTGTCTACAATCAAGAACTTCAAACTTCTCCCTTCTTTGTATACTGTTCTCTGCTTTGATCACCATTGCTCCGATACCATGTATAAATTTCTCTATAGATCAGCGAGCTCTGATACCATGTAGAAATTCTCACTGTAGATTAAACTAATTATGAAATGTACTTCTACAATCAAAATTGTGGAAGCTTAATCGATTTTGAGCAAGATAAAACAGAACACATATAACAGAGAAGAAGATCCAATCACACATGAAACACAGAAGAATACTCTGGGGAAAGCCTTAGCTAGAAACCTTGCTATCTGTGTTATAATATAAGTGGAAATATCTCAAGATTATACAAAGCTTTAGCTATCACATCTATCCAGCTCTTAGTACAATCCCTCACTGTTGCTCATAGACAGAATAGACAACACATATGCCTTCCTCCAGTCCCCAATCCTCCTATTTCCTTGCGCAGTTTCTCCTAGGTCCTCAAGTTGTCACTTGTGTGTAATAATCCCTCACACACTGCTCTGACCTCTGAAATAACTATGAAATCTTGAAGGAGATGATTCCTTCTGCATGGATGAGTTTCCTTTATTGGAAAATTCCTCCAACTAGTAGTACAATGTCCCTGTCTTTAATCTCAATTGGGTCTCTGTCTCAACTGACATGCATGAGTTATTTATGATAGAATATTCACTTATCTAGAGAACACTACATGCATAAACTGACTGAACTCACAATTAGTTCCTCCAATTGTTTGGAACTAATTTAACTAGACTTAACTTAGTTAACTGAGCTAACTAATTACAACTCAAATAGAACTCATCCTTATCTCCTTAATTAAGGGATAACTTCCTGAATCAAAGGGATAATTGTTGCATGTCTTCACAAAGACTTCATATTTGAATTTCTCCAACTAACTAACTCAAGATGAATTAATTAATTATTTTTCAAACAACTAGTGAGACTAAATTCGAATTTTAATTCTCAATTTTGATTCAAGGACAAATCAAAATTGTAATATATCCCGATATGCTATTTATAGCAATGCTATTTTTTGCATTTTTATTTTTTGCATTCCTTGTTGCTATTTTCAACACTGGTACCTGAAATGCTATCTATAGCAATGCTATTTATAACATTTCTATTTTTTAGCCTTTCTTGTTGCTATTTTCAACAGATGTTTCAGGGGGAGATTCATATGGATGATGGTAACATGCTCAAGCAAATTCATCAAATTCCAATGCACAGATTTCGAGAAATCAACCTCCATCACCTACATCCATTTTTGAATTTTCTCAATATCCATGCATCCATTTAAAAATTTGTTTCATGGTGAGATGCATATGGATGATGGTAACATGTCCAAGCAATTTCTGCAAATTCTAGTGCATGGCTTCCAAGAAATCAGCCTCCATCACCTTCAACCATTTTTAGTTTTTATCGATATCCGTGCATCCATTGACCAATTTTGTTTTATGGGAAGGCGCATAATGATGATGGAAATATGATCATAAAGTTTCAGGTCAATCCATTCTACAGTTTGGGAGATATGGACAAAACAAGTCGTTGTCTTGAAAACCTACAGGATTCCCTGAGATCCTACAAGATATAGAACAACACCTATAGGATTGGTAGTGAGAAGTTTTAAAAGGGAAAATAGAGGTTGGTTTCATCAAGCAGTGTGAAGGAGGTAGGCTCTACATTTCCCCACATTTTTCCAAGTGAAAGGAACATAAAAAAAAAAACCTTCCTATTTGTTGAACGTGATTACAACATAAGGGAATTGTATACACAAAATTTTTAAATTTGGTATCGGACATATAAAAACCTCCATCCATCAGAGAAAAATGACATAGGGAACCCATCAACAGAGTGAGGATCCATCAGCACCCTCCTATACTAGAGATATTCACAAGGCACAATTGGATGAGTTTCTTTGAAAAATTGAGGGGATATGATGATGAAGTAGCCATAGCTTTGCATTCAGCTTCAACATAGAGACCCAAAGGTCAAAGAATCTCCTCCAGAGCTTAGCAGTAGCATCATGATCATCAGCATCACCATCCAACACATGCACATCAACTTAGCAACAGCATGCATGTCTCTCCAACAACCATCAGGTAGGTACATGTATGCAATATTCTTGACCTCTTCTCTTGAGCATATTATAGTTATAAATTTGTTGTCAATGCATGATATATGAGGTTTTATAAGCTAAGGATGGGTCAGTAATCTCATCCACCTTCAACTAGTTAATTCCAGCTCAAATGATGACGGGTGATGATTTCAAGGAATGAGGACAACAGTTAAAGGAAGAATTTTTTTCAAATGCCAAGTCACCACAACCCTCCATCCACTTCATATTCACTATCTATTCATCATTCATCCATCCCATTTCATTCTTGAAAAAAAAACAGACAAAGCATCCTCTTCATTTTCACAAACCTACACTTCTCCCTTTGAGCCCTAGCATCATCATCCAATCCCTCTTCATCGTTTCTCATCACTATCATATAGTTAGAAGACCCTTAAAGAGGAGGAATGACTACTATAGGAAGGCAGAATGGCAGAGCTTAAGAGAGACCTAATCAAAATAGAGAACTCCAAGGCCATTAGGCAGTTATCTAGGCCAAAAGAGAGAACAAGAAGGCAAAAAAAGAAGGAAATGAGTCATTCACCATCAAAACAAAACTCAAACTGCAGTGATGAAAAGATGTTTTCCAAGAGGTCTCCAATAGCTTTCTATCTTTTTTCCAAGGCCTAAAAATGGGAAAAAAGCATGAGAGTCAAGTTGAGGGCCTGTCCTAGGCTCAAACTATCATTTATGCTCAAAAAAGGGTATCTTGTAGTTTTAACAGGGTTTCCTATAGTTTTGACAAGAATTACTACAAGATATCCTAGTTCTCATCTAAATGCATTTTGAAGGCGTTAAAGGTGTCCAAATGGTGGAACAAGGTAGCAGAAGGTAGATAAGGGTGTGGAAGACCTTGCCAAACTGAAATATATTCAAAAAACCCATCTTCAATAAGGGGAAGAAGGCAAGATAATGGTCTCAAGAAACAATGATTTTTCTTTCCACAAGTATGTTTTTGGGCTTGTCCTTGCAGAACTTATAGCCAATATTCCTAATGCACAAGAGAGAGGCCACCAGGGCCATGAATGAGGCACAATGAGGTCACTAAGTTTCTCATAGGATGAGCAACACTTTCAGCAGGGGGTATGTGGACCTCTAAATTAGACATAAATTAAGGCCCATGCCTCTAAATTAAACATAAATTAAGGCCCATGACCACCCTTCAGCACATTAAACCTCTCTTTTTGCATTAGATAATTTATTTTTAACTTTAATATATTCATTATGAAGGTTTATGAATAATTGGATATTTGTGCCTAATATTATTTATTTTTGTGGAATATTATGAGAATATTGGGCAGATTATGAAGATTTGGAGGAGGAGATAATTTAGGGACATGTTCCCTACTACAGGAGGATCAATAATACATAATAAATCAACAAGATATTATGGAATTATGGCACAGATTGTGGAACTCCAATGATTGAGAAAATCTAGGATTGTGTTCCACTGATCAAGGGACCAGATCCACTAATCAAGGGATTTTGGTGGGGAAAACTTCCTCCATTCATGGGGAATGATTCCTAATCATCAAGTCGAATTTTCCTTTATCGAGATATTTTCATTAGTGTTATTGTGAAGAGAGCTTGTATTTCTACAACTCCATTGTATTTTCTTGCAGGGATGTAATCGTATTGATGGAATAATGAAGATTGGTGTCATGTTCAGCTTCTAAATATTTTTCTCCTCCATAGGTCTTTGAGTTTCCTTGGGCTTGGCCATCCTAGGAACCTGAGAGCCCTTTTGTATCATTTTCTTTCCTTCTTTTCACTTCTTATTCACATGCATCTCTAGTTTTTATTTATTTATATTTCTGCATTTAGTATTAATGATTTCTTATGGTAGGATTGAGTTAAATGGTTGAAGTTCTTTTACAGGAGCACAAGCACTATTTAATCCTTGGAAAAGATTCGAAAGTTCATAGTAATCATTGAGTTTCTTGGATTAGTCTTCTTATTCCCAAATCTAGATTGTTGGACCTCCTTTTTAGCAAAGAACAGTAAATTTCTGCTATTTTTTAGAGCATGCTAACAAGCTTCAATCGATTTGGTTCCACTTGCATTAGATCACAAAAACATTCTAGTTCATAACAAAAATTATCCCATTGCATTTGCAATTGATTTGGTTAGGAATTTTTAGATTTACTAGCTCACTAGTTCTCGAATTTCTAGATTTTCGACTAGTAATGTTTTTTTATTTTTTTTGCATGGGTTAACAGAGGTATTTTTGAGTGATTCCACTTGGAATAGGGACCTAAGACATCCTATTTAATAACAAAATTTCTCCCATCCAATTTGGATTTGATTTTCTTGGTCACTAAACCCTCACCAATTTCATCATTTCACAAGGAAACTTCTCCAAGCTTTTTGAGAAAATCCATCCATTTCCCAACTTTGGTTTTGAGTTCTGAAGTGGTCCTAGGCACTCCCTTGCCTCATTCCATCCACCAACCACCTTCCCTAAGCTTTCCATCACCTTCACATCCATCCTTTTTTTATCGGCTATATCCTCTAGGTTTTCAGGGGATCCTGTAGGTTTTCCTGTAGTGGCCTGTTTTGAGGTTGAATTGAGGGAAAACCTCCAAGAAGCCACACAAGGTCACCTAAGGGTATCCCAAGCCTTCCAACCATCCACCATCATCACCAAGCCACCTGCCACATCACCAAAGGAGATTAGATTTCACACTCTCACATGAAAAAATATGAAAAGAAAAACATATTTATTTTATTCATTTACATGCACAGCAGTAGAAGGTTTGATGGTTTGAATGTACATGCTTAGGATAGTAGAATTGCATACGTATTAACTTAGAATTATTTTGAATCAAAGCCTCTTAGAAGTTAGTTAGAAAATGGTGTGTTTTAGAATTTGATTTCAGTCTCTTTCCTTGTACTTTCTTTCTTGCAATACGTTAAGGTTCCATTTCGAACATTTCATTTTCTACAATTAGTTTAGGATTTGGCTTTAGTACATGCACTCTATTACATCAAGACAACAAAGGAAGGATGGATTGTATGCTGGACATATAGTGTTGATACCTCTTAAGTTTGTATGAACCCCGGGTTGATAATTAAAGTTGGTAGCCTTGGGAGTTGCAGCATTCTTGTTGCAATACCGAGGCTCATCAAGGTGGACTTAGAGCAGTTAAGGCAGTTGTTACCTCCTCTGTGGGCTCCGGAGACACCCTTAGAGATTCCTCTTCTTCCTTTCTCTGTATTTCAGGACTTGGTTCATCTTTTTGTGCTTCATCCTTTGTCTCATCTATTTCTGCCTCCTCTTCTCTAGGCTCTTCTTCCTCTTCCTCTTCTTTAGGCTCTTGTTCTTCTTCTTTATGCTCTTCTCCCTCTTCTTCATCACTAGAAGTAGGGTCTCTTTCATACTCAATGTATTGAATTTCATCTTCTTCATTCATGTCTACAAATTTTGACCACATAATAGGGATTCTCAAGTTGTTTAGGGCATCTTCTAGTATGAGTTTGATCAATCCATGATGTGCCAGCTGTTGATGCTTGCATTCTTGTGCTTTGATGCTCATGTCTATCATTGATTGTAACAAAAATTAAGGCACACTAAGTCTTCAATGAGGAGGTAACTCTTCTCCAAATATCAGCTTATGGAGGAGTATAAACTGGTACCCGTAGACTATACTAAGTCTACCCTCGCAAGAAATATACTTGATGATATGATAGGTTACTTCATTCCAAGGATATGGAATGCTTGCCCTTCTAATCCCATTTTTGTCTTCAATTGGTTCTTCCCCTACCAAGAAAAAACTCTTCTTGACAAGAGTGTTTCTAGTTTTGTCCTCTTTTCTGCATTGTAACCCTAGAGGAAGTGCAGTGATCCTACTAATGCTCTCAGGGGGAATTTTTACTGACAAACCACTCACTACAGCAGTGGCACTGGCTCTAGTTAGAGGTATTAGTGGCATTGCAAATTCCCTAGCTACATCATCATCATATCCGTTAAGTAGCTCAAAGAATCACAACCATTAATGCCTTGTAAATATTTCTACCACAGGAGGATGTTGGTGTATTTTGGTGGGCTCCCTTTTGTTAAAACCCCCTATCATCTTATCTCTCTATCAATATGTTTGTATGAGGTTTGGGTGGTTATATCTTAAGAGCTTCTCTAGGTGATGAGGGTTTAGAGTTTACTCTACACAATCTTCCACAAAATTCTATCTGTCTCTATGCACACTGTAAATACTTAAAAGAAATGACAATTTCTTTATTTTTCCTCTTTATAAATGAAAGCAAAGAGGATATGGCACCTACCTTTCTCTGCAATGTTTTGGCGATGTGAATTCTTGAATTTCTGGCCCTAGGCACCCACTTACAACATTTTTGACAATCCTCCCTGTTTCCTGTAGTTTTCCTGTATTTCCTATGGGTGCTCACTTTTTCTTGTAGTTTCTCTGTGTTTCCTGTAGGTGCTCACTGTAGGTAGGTCGAGACTAATTTTTCCTTTCGATGGCTCCTCGAGGTTATCTCAGCTCTCAAACTCTTTAAATGAACAATACTTTGCACGAAAGTTAGGGAATATTTCTATTTATGGTTGATTTCATTGAGTGATATGTTGGCTGGCCGAGTACGTATTTTTCCTTTTGGACCATTGGTCCCACTACTAGTTAACATGCCACCCTTCCTCGTAATCATCACCCACTTCTGTTCACTGTAACTTGACCAACTTTCTGATTTATTCCCTTGATGTGACCTTGCCATGTGCCCAGTTGACTAAAACTTTACTTTTTGTTATCGGACTGAGAGTGGCCAAGTTAACTGGCCACCTTCGCTTATAAAATCAACTTTCTACATAGTCCTATAGTTTTAATCATATTCGTACCTATGATGGAGTATGAATGAGGTGACATACCTGTTGGTCCTTTTCCTTGTTGATGCATGCTGGAGAGTGGTGTTGTTGTGTTGCTCATGACTCAGGTACATCTTCTTGACTATTTTTTTTCCATTTTTCTGATGGGTTGTCTTCTTGTTGATGTGCAGGTATTGCTTCATCTCTTAATTTTGATCTCTGGAGAATTTCCATTGTGCCTACATTTTTTCTTCTCCTCTGTCAATCATGGTGCTAAAGGTTAGGCCAGGAGCCTACTGCTACTTCAAAATAGGCTGTTACAGGGTTTCGTGTAGTGTTAATACAAGAAATCCTATAGCTGCCTTTTTTTTTTAATTTTTGTGTCCTTTCTCTACCTGGAGGATGAATAGGTATTGGAATGAGTGGAAGGTGTTGACATGGAGTGGTAGGTGAGGTAGGCTACTGGTGGCATGCCTCTTTGATGTTCTTTTTTCTTTTTAACTAGATTTTTTTTTATGGACACACAAGGTGACATGGTCATGAAGGGTGTTGAATGAGATGTGGTGAAGTCAATGGCCTTATTTTTTTAATCCCAAAATAGGCATGCATCATAATTTCCCCATCGATTGCCTTTCTTGTAGATTTTCAGGGGTTCTTGTAGTACTATAAGAAACTCATGTAGTAATTACAGGAAATCCTGTAGAAAGCACATAATTACCTGAAATTTGAATCTTTCTATTGTTGGAGATAACTATGGATGAAGGAACATGGGGATTATGGAGGAGATGAAATGGATGAATAAAAACATGGGGTTTTGTAGGGCTTGTTGCCCTCTGATCTCTGTGTCCATTATCTTCTTGAAAACCTGCAAAAACCAGAATTGTTATGAGTGGGCAAGTTTGAGGTCCCTGCCATTATTTTTGTGCTTTTTGTCTCTTTTTCTTCCTTTTTTTTGTTTTGAAAGACAACCAGGTTGCCTCAAAGGAGGTTTTCATCCTGGTTTCCTGCCTTAGGCACCTCAAAAGAGGTTTTCACCCAGAGGTTTTCTTTTTTCTTTTTCTCTCTCTTTTTTTAAACACTCTTGGGTTGCCTCAAATAGGTTTTAAACCTAAGAGTGTGCCTCAGGTGCCTCATGTAGGTTTTCACCTAGGTCTCTTTATTTTTTATTTTTCTTTTTTCAAAACATCAATAGACCTCAAGAACTTGGTGAGGTGAAAGTTGAGAATCCTTCAATCACCATTAATTCCTTGATGATCCTACTAATGAATTCCTTCTTTGACAAAGGCTTTTTGTAGAATTTCAACCTGTACCCATTGACAAGCAAAGGGATACCTTCTTCATCGATGGTTCTTATCTGAACAGTGGCATTATCATGGCACTTTTATATCATATATGGTCCCAACCATCTGGTCATCAACTTGTCTTTGAAACCTTTGCACCGGGAGTCATACAGCAGAGCCCAATCGCCTTCTTGAAACAGTTTGTCTTTGATAATTTTGTCATGCCAGATTTTTATTTGTACTTGAGTCACTTATGTGTGCAAGAGGGCCTGCATCCTAAATTCATCTAACCCATTTAGTTGGACCAATCTCTCTTGTTTTTCTCTTGTGACATATAAATCCAATTGTGCTGCCATCCTTAAGGTGTTGTACTCAAATTTAATGGACAACAGAGCCTTCTTCCCATAGAACAAATGATAAGGGCTGAAGCTAGTGGTGGTCTTCCAAGTTGTATTGTAGGCCCAAGTGGCCTCCACTAGTCTGTCTGCCCAATCCTTCTTGCTACTACTAACCACTTTGGAGAGAATCATTTTCAATGCTCTGTTGGTGACTTTTACTTTTCCATTAGTCTGAGGGTCGTAAGGAGTGGACTTTATGTGCTTGATCTTATGTTGGCTTAACAGATTCTATATCATGTGTGAGGTGAATTGACTGCCCTGATTAGTGACCAACTCTCTAAGGTATCCAAACTTCTAAAACACATTCTCCCTCAAGAAATCATCCACATTTTCTTTTGTGGCTACCTTGACAGCTTTGGTTTTAACCCACTTTGTTAAGTAGTCAATGCACACAATGATGTACTTTTTATGTATACCTTCTTGCATCCTAGTGGAGAGTGGTCTAGTAATAGCCAGCTTGTAGTACCTTGAATGCTTTCCTTTCAGCTACAAAGTGACCTCCACAAGGCCCATTATGACAGGCAATAAGGATGTCAAAAATTCCTCCTCCCTGACACATCTTCTCAAAATTTGATCTAGGCCCAACTTGAAGAGATTACCCCCAATCCAAATGAATGGGGTGTTTTTCCTTATAATTTTTCTCTTCTCCTTGGAGGGCAGATTTGGATGGAACTGTGCAGCTACTAATTAGTTGGCTATGTCAGAAAACCACAACAAGAGAACTAAAAAAGGCAAATAAATGCTCATCTGGTATCTAGTCATCAACCATTCCTTCCTCATTTGCAGGCAAATTCAATCTGGACAAAAAGTCTGTAACTACATTTTCTCTGTCAAGGTTATCAATAATAGTTAGATCAGATTGTTGTAAAAAAAGTAACCATCTATTAATTCAAGCATTCACATCAGGTTTGTTCATAAAATATTTAATGGAAGCATGGTCAGTATGTACAAATGTCTAGTGACCAATAATGTAATGTCTAAATTTATTCAATGAATGGACAACAAGTAGGAGCTCTTCTTCACTCACTATGTAGTTTAACTCGGATTTGGACAGATTTTTGTTGATGAAGTAAATGGCATAAGGTAGCTTTTCATCTATTTGGCCTAGAGTTGCTCCTATATATTTGCGAGAGACATCAAGATGTATGTGAAAAGGAAGAGCCCAATTTGGACCTCGGAGAATAGGTGCAGTAGTCAACTTGTCCTTTAGGGTTTCTAGGGCCTCTTCGAAACTTTTTGACCATAAAAAGTCAGAGTCCTTGTCCAATAGTCCAAACAAGGGCGAGGCTACCTTTCTAAAGTCCTTTATGAATCTCCTATAGTATTTGGCTAAGCCTAAGAAACTTCTAACATCCCTCTGCTTCTAAGGAGTAGGGACCCTCTTTATGATAGCTATCTTATTTGGGTCTACTTGTAGTCCTTCTTGGGATATTGAGTGACCTAGAATAGTCCTTGCAGTCATTAAGAACTCACACTTCTTGGGACTAAGGGATAAATTCATTTCAAAGCATTTATTTAACACCTTTCCCAAGTTAGAGAGAGCCTCCAGGAAATTGCACACATAGGGAGTGAAATCATCCATATAAATTTCCACAGAATCATGGACTAGCTCTGCAAATATGCTCAGGACTGCTCTCTGGAAAGTGGCAGGGTCATTGCATAAACCAAAAGTAAGGACCCTATAGGCAAAGTACCCTAGGGACAGGTGAAGGTGGTTTTATCCTAGTCTTCCAGGTTGATCTGGATTTGATTGTAACCACTGAACCCATCCAGGAAATAGAAGAACTTTTTTCCTGCTAGACCATCTAATACTTGGTCAATGAAAGGTAGAGGGAAATGGTCCTTTTTTGTGGCTTTGTTTAGCTCTCAGTAATCCACACAGATCCTCCACTTTCCATTTTTCTTTGGAACCAAAACCAAAGGAGACACCCACTCACTATCTGAGATGGGGTAAATGAACCCTGCATCCAACAACTTTTGCAGTTCTTCTTTGACTATATCCTTGAGGGTTGGGTTCATTCTCCTTTGAGGTTGGTGGATTGGCTTGCAACATTCCTTGATGTAGATGTGTTGAGAACACACCAAAGGGTGTACTCCTTTAATTACCTTGTAACTCCAAGCAAAGGCATCCAAATTCTTTCTTAGCATGTCACATAACTCCTCTTCTTGGTGTACAAAGATAGAGGGGTTGGTTTCAATGCTCTTTCAAGGCCAAATTCTATCATATCAACATGAGTAGGCCTTAAGTAAACTAAGCATAGATCAATCCAAGGGTTGTCTTTGGCTTCCTTTACTAACTCCTCAAGATACATGGTGTTGGGGGATTGAAACACTACTCCTTGATTAACTTGTTGTAGATGGGGACATCTTTGATAGCTTGGAGAAGCGGAATTTTGACACAGATTTTTCAACTCACCCAGAAGTTCAGTCTCTTCTGGGGTGTGCTAGATAGGATGGGTTAATCTCTCAGGAAAAGGAGGTGGATTTGCTTGAGGGACACTTTCCTCTTTTTCCTCTTCACGCTCCTCAGGTGGAGATGGAGGTTGATTATTCAGAGGCACTCTTTCAGACCTAAGATTAATTTCATGAATTTCTACAACATGGGAAGGGTAGTATGTTTCTCCACTGTAGAAATCATGTTGTGGCTATCTGTTGTTCGTGTTTGGATTTGGTTGGGCATGCATCTGAGGTTATTTAGGTGGAGCAGGGTGTAGGAGTTGTGGTTGAGATGGAGGTGGAGGAAATAGAGATGGAGCTTGGTTGTATGGGGGCCTCCACCCTTGGGATGGTGCATTCCACTGAGGTTGTGGAGGAGCATATGGATGAAATGGTTGGTTGGCAGATTGGGAATGGTATTGAGGTGCAAAAGACCAGGGAGAAGGTGTGGACCATGAAGGATGAGCAAGAGGACACTAAGGGGGAATGGATGTATTCTGATTAGGGTTGTAATATGAATAGGATGCCCCTTACATGCCTTGTTAGTATGGTCGAGGTCCTTGAGGCCTCCTTTGGCTGATGTAGCAGAGTTGTTCAAACGCCCCTTCATTTCCTTGATACACAACTTTTAATCCAGGTAGGGAAGGGAACTTTTTTGTGGAGTGGTTTTCCTCACAAACTGAGCAGATTTATATAAGATTCAATGGACAATTGTTCATATGGTGCCTCTTGGTGTGTTACATAGCATTTTTTCATTGTCCCTGTACTCCCCATTCCTTGATCCTGGAGGACCTCTACAATGAACCCCGCATGCTTTGCCCTCATGAAGAAACTCCCATTATGTCCCTCTCCATGAGAAAATCATTTCCCTTTCGTACCATTTCCCCTGAAACTTATGTTTTGCCCAATTTACAAGGCTGGAACTAATGACCTTTGTCTCCCCTGTGCTGATGTGAAGAGATTAACACTATTCCCCGTGCTAGTCGGTGTGACTGAGTTGTGTTCCAGTCACACCGGTCCTATTATGGAAAGTTTTTTAAATTAGAGCCGAAGCTTCCAGCTCTAGAAGCTCCGTAACAGAATTCTGGTAAATGTTTTGGCCGAATGGGGTCAAGGATGACCGTTTGGGCTCCTTTCCCCTATAATGATGGAACTACCTCAAGGGATAAGTCCTTCTCCCATGAGAATAGGATCCATCTCCCATCCATATTTCCTATATAAACCTCCCTTCTTCCCAAGCACAAGCTAGTTAGAGTGTTAGCTAAGTGTCAGTATACTATTTGATTAGAAAAGCAAGCTATTACTAGTTGTATCCATCTAGTTGTGTGAGGGAGAAGTGTGTTTGGTTTGGTGTGAATTCTAAAGGAAAAAGCCTTTAAACTATTGTTGTTTAAAGGCATCATGGAATGCTAGCAGAAGTGTGGGGGAACCTGGTCTTGTCAAAGGAAGACTGCGACGTCAAGACAAATGGTTGTAATCTCTCTTTGATATTAATATATGCAACTATCGATTGATTTCCTACATATTTTGTAATATTACATATTCGTTTCTTGATGCTTCTTGACTCATTAAGTAGGTTGAATTGCAATTTGTCTATTATTATTTTTGTGTGTTGTTGTTGTTTACTTGTTTCGGGAGCTTGAAGAAGGAAGCGAGAGATTGTTGGAGCGAGCAAGCGAGGACATCATCAAACAGGATAAGCGACAAAGAGGTAGGCCCTCTTGATTGATTCTAACCTAAGGAAATCTTCCATAGAATGTATCTGTTGTGGCTAGACCCATTATCGAGCTAGAGGAATTCATTCGTGTCGCACTCATAATTTTACTTCACCACAAATTGGCAACTCCACTAGGGAGATCCCATCTTTTGTTTGTTTTGGATTTCATGATTTCATGAGAACTTTGCTAGTTTCACGTTTTCCCTTTGGTTCTGTTTCTTTTATCCTACTTACTAGCCTAAGTCTAAAATTCATAGTAGCAGATCTAGTCCCTATTTTGAATTTTTTTATTTTTCCTTAGTTCCCTCGGATAGCGCATTTAATCGGCTAACAGTCGCACTGACCAACGTGAATTGCAGAGGAATAGTCGCGCTGACCTGCCTCTGGTGCTTGTTTTCAGTTAGGCAGTTGCACCGATCTCTGTAAGTGAAGATTAGGGCTAGACCCCAATCTTGGCCAGTGTGTTCCGCTCTTGTGTTTTTTACCTCATGAACCCTTTTGATTGTTTTCTCCCTAATTAGGAACCCACTTTTCATTTGGTTTTGCTTGCTTGTTGGCTTGTCATCTTGTTGTTTGATTGATCGAGTCATTAAATGGCTAGCGACACTAGGACATCTAGCTAGTCATCCATTCAGCAGCTTGTGGACTCATCAAGTCCAGTTTTGGGTGTGTTTGCTCCTTACATTTGTTTTTTCGTCCCTTTTACGACTAGAACCTCTTCTTGCATGAGTTTGAAAAGGTTTTGTTCACTATTTTGAACATCTTTTCCTGACATAGATTACATTGTCGGTCTTGTTTGTGGTAAAGTCAGTGTTTCATTGATCTGAATGAACTTCTCTTTTCATGTTTGCATCTGCTTGAAGAGATCATATGCTCGAAAAAATTCATTGAAAGATTGTATGCTAAAAGTTTGTTTCGTTGCTTCATGAGAAAATATGAAATTCTAGGTTGTTGCATCATTATGATTTGCATCTCTTAAGAAAATAGAATTGCATTAGCATTTGAAATAGGAAGAGAAACTTTTTCATTTCGAAAGGACTGAGAGACAAGTGCTTGTTAGGAAATTAGGAATTGGAATGCATTTTTCATTAGTTTATTTTTCGAAAAAGTGAAGTAGTGAAAGATCATTACATTTTCAGTTGCTTGATTGTTTTCATTTGATTGAGTAATTTCTACCCTCTCTAGTGTAAGAATTTCATCGAACTGAAAGGGTCTTGTCCCATTTAGTTGCATTTTAGGTTTTTCGAGTAGCATCGCTAAGACCTAAAAACTGAAACTTAACTCAAGATAAACTTTAAAAATGAATTCAATTAACCTAAGGCGCATTTGACATTAACGATCATATCTAGAAGGTCTAGGCTAGAGACGTGTTCCATCGTCTATAAACCTAGCATTTGTCGTTAGCTTCGGCATTAGACAGCGCTAGCACGGATTTGTGCTCCCCATACCATCTAGTATATAATGAGAGACCCCACTAGGCTGCAATCCTTTTATCCTTAGGAAGCTGAGTCGCTCGCCTTGCGAGCATGATACACCGAACACAACATTCGGGGAGATTTCCTACTCGTGCTTCTTGGTTTGCCAGGAGGTATTCTGCAGTTCATGGTTTCTTGGTAATCCTGTTTACCTAGATCATCTAGAGTAGTCATTTGATATTTTTGACTCATTAAACTTAAAAGAGAATCTGAGCACTTGTCATTTCAAGCTCATTTCCAATCTAAAGTGATAGAGTCATCTTTGCTTCTTTCTCGACTCTTTAAAAACTAAAAAACATCATTATTTTATGCGTCTTAATAATTCATTGCCCACGATCCAAAACATCCTGTTATTCTTTTTGGCCAAATCATGAGTTCCATTAAAAGGAAATTTTAAAGCCTCGAAGTTACTTGTTCTATCGACTAAGACAAGGTCATCATGGTTGAACCATCTCGTTCACCCAATTCCTCTTCCTCTTCTTCGTCTGAAAGATTGTCTTAGGAGTTGTTTCATGAGTTACTAGAGTCACTTGAGGACCAAAATGTTGAACTCGTAGTTGTTTGGAGTTTTCAACCATTTTAATCTCGTCCTCCAACTAATTTCAATTCAGGGTCATCTGCTGATCTTGGCCCGGAATCTCTAGATAATCCCGTTCGAACTCCAAAGAACTCACCGACCACTAACGGTCAACTTGGACTGGTTATTTATCTCCAAACCCTATTTTTGACGTTGTTGAGATATCACCGCAGCTTCCTTATAGTCTGTACGACCAACCAGGTGTTCCTTTAGAACTATCCCCCACTACACATTCGGCCATTTGTCGTCATTTGTTTTCAGACATGGAACCCGAAGGCGATGCCCCAGTCACTTCTCCGGATGAGTCCAAAGTTTCTAATCCCACACTGTTGAGGGGGAAGAATTGCAGTTGCAGTTCCCTCCCGAGGTTTTCCCTTATTCAAAAGGTATTCCCGCCAGTTTTCCACCCAGCTATGTGTCTTCGGGACACTTAGTTTTAGGCACACCTAGTGCCTCATCACTCTACCATAATTATGTTTGGGCATCAGGCATCAGGTCCGATCATCACGAACATGACTTCCCAACAAGTTGTTACTTCAATCCTAGTGCAACCCACCATCCTGAACACTCTTGTATCATTGATCCCAGTTACGCATCAATCTCAACCGGGGGTTTCAAATATTGCCTCTGCCAATTCTTCTGTCCTGTTAGTCAATGGCCAAACTATGCCACCGCCTGGGGGGGCAGAACCTGAATGTCTCTATGGTTTCAGGTGCCACTAATGTGAGCAGCTCACATGCTTGGTATAAACCAGCCCTCTTCTGGTATTATTTACAACCCTGTTGACCCTACTGGATCAAGCAATGTCCATTACCAACAGGTTCAGAATCTTAGTGGTCTATCTGGATCAAGTAATGTTCAGTATCATCAGCCCTATGGGGCTCAAGTCCAATACCAAAATGCTTACGTTCCATATGGTTATCAAGGATTGGTTAACCAACCTTACACCCTCTAACGTGGGAAGTACATCCAACCTAGCCATGGCCAGATTTAGCTGGTAATTTCCTGAGCACTATTCAAGTACCCTTGCAACAGCAAGGATAGCTTTTGCACCAACCAGGGCACCCTTTGTTACCGCAAGGGAAACCTTTTTTGTAGCAAGGGCTTTCCGCGCAACAACAAGGCAGATTACCATACAGCAAGGTCACCTGCAACAACCGCAAGGTCAATCCTTCCAACATTTGCAGCAGGCCGCGCAGCAACAGATACAATATGCTTTGCATACCTCTCAACCCATACCCTCGCAGGGCCAACCTCTGTAGCCCCAGGGACAAATTTTGCAACCGCAAGGTCAGCCCTTGTAACAACAAAACCAACTCGGGCAGCAGCAACCCTTGTATACATATCAGCAAGTTCAACCCTTGCAGGGACAAGGTCAAGGTCAAATCCTCAAGTATTAGGTGCAGAATCCTCTTGTCTAGGGTCAACAGGTTCAAAATCCTATCGGCTGAGGGCACCAGGTACAAAACCCCTACGTCCAAGGGCAACAAGTGTATCAACCTTATGCCCAAGGACTGTAGGTCCAGAACCCTCTTGTTCAGGGACAACAAGCCCAACAGCCCTATGTTCCAGAATAACAGGTCCCAAACCCACATGTCCAAGGTCAACAAGCTCAGCAGCCTTTTAACCCATACGTTACCTATCAGCAACCTGTGCATGGACAGTTTCAAGGTATTCAAGGTCTGAATCCTCCCTTTGGTCAAGGTAATCTGCAATGGGGGTAGCCTCAGATGCCATATGGCCAAAATACCCCACTGTGGGGTCAAAATACTTACCAGCAGGGATGGGCTCCTCCTTATGGGCCAGCCTATCAACCTCCTATGCCTTTTAACACTCAATTTCCTTTCTTAGCTACACTTGAGTTACTGGATGTATCACATCTTACGGATGATCCGATTCTTCATTCGCCATGCTGGCCTCCGGTGTTGTCCAAGATACCAAGTGATTGCCCAAAGTTCAATGGAAAAGCTAAAGAAGATCCTCAGGCCCATGTGATGACATATCACCTCTGGTGCTCATCGAACTCATACATGGACGATTCCATTCGTCTTCACCTTTTCCAACGAACCCTCATAGGTGCTGCAGCGAAATGGTACATCAAGCTACCTCAAAGTACTTTCCATGACTTCAATTCATTAGCCATGGCTTTCCTCACACATTTTCATCTATCAGTTCATTATGAAACTAGCACCTATTTTCTCACATCACTTAAGCAAGACACTGTGATGCACATCTCTAATCATATCCATGAATGGAGACATAGAAATCACCTGATCAAGTTCGAGATAGTTGATCAGTTTCTCACTGAATGGTTTACCAAATTATTCGTAGCCCCAATTGCTTGCAATATAGCTATGGGTGGATGTGTCACTGAAGAGCAAGCCATTTCCCATGCCCAGTACTTGGATTTGGTTTACTCTTAGTTTGGTATCTTATACGAATTGTTACCCAATGCTCCATGGCCATCATCCGATCCCGCGACATCAAAGTTACCAGTTATTCCTCCCATTGATGGAGTTATTGGTTCAGTATCCCAGACCCCCACTAAAACTTCTTCCAAACAGAAGTCAATCTCGAATGCTTCTCCTAATAATTCATCTCAAAATCCACCAGGCCCTGGTAAAACCTCATAGGTCCATGATGTCCAGTCTACCATAGCAGACAAATCCTCAAAAGGAAAAAAGAAAGGCAAAGGCAAAGCTAAAGCTGATGCCCCGAAACAGGGTCCTCCCAAATTGTCTACTAGCGAATCTTCACAATGGAAACCTAAGTATCCCTACCTCATTTGCGAGGAGGACCATTGTACTAAGGATTGTCCACGATGATCTGAAGTTAGTTGCCTGCTCAAAGGGACCCCTGTTGTCCTTAAGGAGCCATTTCTGCCTCAGCAGACTCAAATGGTATACTAACCCCAATCCGCTTCCTCTAGATCTCAAGTGTTCATGATGAGCACACCCATTAATGTGGCTACCTGATTGAAAGATTATCAAACTCCAGCTCCGGAAGCTGGGAAAGAAAAAGAAGTTGCTCCTTCTTCTTCCACCCTGAGTTCTAGCCCTCTGCAAATCAAGTGCCCTAACCCTGATTTTGCTACTCGGCCGCCCTCTCGAGGTGTGCTGCAAAAATCCTCGTATAATTCCAACACCCAAGCCGCTCAATAATATAATATTGTTGAGGATTTGGCTTAGGCGTCGTTAGCCATGTCGTCTCTCGAGGTACTCTAAAGCTGCCCATCATAGTGGAAATATTTGATGTTGGCTATCGAGGGCATTGATCCCACCGATTCTAATTTGATCTGTTTCGATCTAGAGAACCATGTTCTGTGGATCCCTCATTAGATTGCCTTTCTTATTCATGTAATCATTAACGAGAAGACAATCCACCGCATTGCCATAGATGAAGGTGCTTCCACCTGCATCATATCAACTGCATGTTGGAAGGCTATTGGTTCCCCTACACTAAAACAGTCTCTGAACACTTTGGAAGCTTTCGATGGGTGCAATTTGTGACCCTTCGGCATCTTACCTAACCTTTCCATCACCCTGGAAGGAAAGACAGTGCAAGTTGAAGTAGAGATTGTTGACACCAATCTCAATTATAGTATTCTACTCGGTCGAAGTTGGACTCATGCCGTGGCCTCCTCTTTATTTCTTGTGATCCGTTTTCCCCATCAAGGGAAGATTGCCACCATCGATCAGCTATCTTTCTTTGACTCTTCCTCCTTGGATGGTAGTGTTCCATACGTCAAGCACTCTAGTGCTCCCTATGAGAGTGTGGGGGCAAGACTCTTCAAAGATTCTGCCTTAATGGGAATTTTTCCACTCCCACCTCCTCATGTTGCCTCTATCAACATGGTCTAGGTCAAATCTGATCCCTTAGTCGAGACCTTCCTTGCTGATGAAGGTATCACGTCTCTCGAGGAACTGCCATGGATCGATACTCATCATCGCTCCTCATTCCTGCCTCGCTCGAAGGTCATGTCTACCATTTTCGAAGAGTCCAATTCTCCATTGCTTATTGATGTGTTAGTTTATCCTGACATAATCAAGATCTTTCAACTGAGGGCACCTCTATCCCTTCATGCATTCAGGATTTTTCACCCTCACTGAGTTTTGACCAATTGTCCTCCAACTCGCAACCCTCCCTCGCCCAGGGGGCATGGGGGCAAAGCCATATATGAGTTCTACTCTATTATTTGGCCGATTCGATGCTCACTTGTCATGGAAATGGTAAAACTCTAGTGTTCATCTATGTTGATTAATTACCCGAGTCCCAGCATGGACTCCCTCAAAAAGTACTATGCTTAGGACATCTTGCATGGTTACTTATGTACATTAGTGTGTGATTAATTTTTCTACAGCGTGGTTTTGTGTGATAGTTTTCAAACAGATTTCTGCGACTCCTCATGTTGGTTTCGTCGATGGTGCTTGTCGAAGTACCCGAAACCTATCATTCACGGCATGGGCTATCTACAACCCTAACGGTGAGTTGATTGACCTTTAAGGTATCTGCCTAGGTCGTACAGCCAACAACATTGTTGAATATAGTGTGGTCATCAAACTGTTATCAAAAGCTATCGCTTTGGGCATCAGAGAATTGGTTTTCCAACCTGGATTCACAGCTTGTCCTTCTTCAACTCAATGGGCAATATTCCATCAAGAACCCTCGAATTTTATGAATGCATCTCTGTATCCATCTATTGGAAAGACATTTTGATTATATTAAATATCATCATATTCCTAGAGGCATGAATACATTGACAAATGCATTAGCTAATTATGTGTTGGATAGACATTTACGAAACATGTGAAAGATAAGACAAACCATTTGTACCATAATAGATAGGAAAATAAAACATATATATATGTGAGAATGTTTGATACATCAGAACCCAAAAAATAATATGTATGTCTATAATAACATTGGCAGCTCGCAGGTCTTGTACATCCGTGGCACACAGGATTAAAAAAATATGTAAGTACTGGACCTAGGAACTACTCAGCATGGTGGTCATGATAGCACGAGACAGCTCGTGCAACATGACTCAGTAATTGGTGAATCCGATCTGACACTCCCACTATGTGCCCCTGGTACCGCCAAGGCATGTCTCTTATCTGAGCATACTCTGGGATACCATGAGTCAACTCCTCGAGGTTCCTCGCAATCTCCTCCTCGTTATCACTCCCTTCCTATTAAGGGGTGACAACATCGATGGGGTGAGGTACGTGCCTAGCTATCTGGGACATTCCGGTTGGCTGCTCTGCTCCAACATCTGTATAGCCAAGAGAAATTTTATAAGCATGCATATACCAAAAACAATTCAAAAAAAAATCAAAAATTTGATTTTTTACCTTCGTCATCGAGGTCCTCCCCATTTGGTAAGGGCATATTGTCTAAATTTCACCTGTAGAACAAACCAATATATGCAATGTCCTAAAGCATAATACTTGCTCTACTTCTACAAAACATTAAGCGGAAGCATAATCGAATTCATGAGCAACATCAAGTAGAAACATGCATAACTGATCAAGAGAAATAATCACACATAACACAAGATATATCCAGGGGAAAGCACCAGCATAAAACCCCAACCATGTATTATCAATCAAGTGGAAATCCTCTTCACAATACAAAAAGAATTAGCTCTCAAGCTATTCAGTTCTCAATGAACTATGAAGATATGTCTCATGAACCAACCAAACCCTGTTTATATAGGCTTTACCTATGGTCCTTGCATAGTTTGCTTAGGAAATAATAGCAAAATCATATGCTATTAGTTCCAACATACCAAAATTAACCAATGGTCCAACTATGCAATCCTTGAGGACACTAGTTCCTCAACCATGCAAAAACTACTTACTAGAAATGGTCAAGCATCTAATAGTACAATGCCCCACATCTGATCTCAACTGGGTCTCTGACAGACTGACATGCAACAGTTATCCATGAGTGAATCCTTAGTTATCTAAAATAATAGTTGTCACATGCATGCAAGCATTAACAAACTATATTTTAGTATTTTAACAACTTGTTAAAATAATCTAACTGGACTTGATTAGTTAGAACTAAGTCAATTGATTCTCTCATTATAGAACTCATATTTATCCCCTCAATCAATGGAGGAAATTAAGGATAAATTCCTTAATCAGTGAGACAACTCATGTGCATGCTCACAAAGACTTCAAATTCTAAATTCCTTAACTAATTAACTCAACTGAATTAATTAATTAATATTTCCAACTGCTGTTAAGACCAAAATTAATTTTACTTCCTATAGATAGACTAGGGACTACTATAAATAGGAAGGGACCCAGAAACGCTATTTTTAGAACTTTCTATTTTTAGCAGTTTCACCTCTCACCCAATGTGGCCAATGAACTCATTGGCCAAACTGCTATTTTTAGACATGCTATTTTTAGACATGTTATTTTTAACAGGTATATTTTTAGCACATTCTAAATTTAACATTTCTTGTTGCACATTTTTCAACACTCCCTCTCAATAAGAAATGCTTTCTATCGAACCCGATCCTGTAACTCTGGAATGTTCTGCATGCAACACATCTACCCAATCCACTTTCTCCAACAACACTTTGAACAAAAACATTCCCAACTGACCACTCTGTTGGGCTAGGAACATACTCTAATGCTGAAGCTCTACCTGGTGATGACAAGTGCTCCCTCTCTGACATATGTGCTACTGCAACATCTCCATGCATCTCGCACCATTGCACACCTCTCTGTGCCACCTAGCACTGTGCAAAACACTTGTGCCTCTCGCATTGTTGCAGCCTGCTAGCTATGCGTTATCCTGGGATTCCTTGCACTGTCGCTCTCTCTACCGCTCCATCCACATCTGTCTCTACCCAATCAGTCAGTTCCTGCTACTCCACATCAGGGCTCCCGTAGCAAGGTCTCATCCAAGAGGTTAGGTACCTCAAGGATCCTGCCCATCCTCCTTGGGACGATCACTCTATATCGCCCCACCTCCTACCTAGAGGTATGGCTGCATGTGATCCCTCAGCCCACCTGGATCGAAGTTTCCCCCTACTGGAGGTCTCTGCATGAGTAGATGTCTCTACTCGATCTCCACTCAGCTCCCCCTATTGTGGCTGCTCCACAACCTCTTGAAGTTGCTGCACCAATCGTGGCTCCTCCACAATCGTCTGAGACTTCTTTTGGCTCTGCATGTTGAGAGGTAACATACCCTCCCTCTCAACCACCAAGTCTCCATCAGTTGCCTTACTAGTCAAGGCTTTTCATGCATCTTGAACCTCAAGAGCATACAGTTTTTTGACCCGTGAGTCAATATACTTCACTTGTCTAGTGATGATGTGTCTAAGGAAAACCTTTCCCTTACTGAAGACTACATCATAGCCTCTGTCTTCCAGCATCACGATCGACACCAAGTTTCTCTTCAGTCCTAGTACATACTTGACATCAGTCAAGGTAAGGCGAGATCCATGCTCCCTCTAAAAAAGAACCATGCCTACACCTGAGACACTATACTTCTCATCATTACCCATCACTATGAGTATCTGGAGATCTTTCTCCTCTAAAGTACTGAACAAACTCTTGTTGTCGGTCATGTGGAAAGAAGCTCCACTGTTAAGAAACCAACCACTTCCCACCATGGATGAAACCATGCATGTGAAGAGTGTGAAATCCAACTCAAACTATGAAGCAAGTGCCTCACCTTCAGATCCTTCCTGGGATCCCTTCTTGGATTTCCTCCGTGGACAATTTGCAACATAATGGCCCACCTCATGACAACGAAAGCATCGCACTTTTGATTTGTCAACCTTCTTCCCATCATTGGAAGAACTGGATTTGGAAAGAGAAACCTTCTCCTTCCCCTTCTTCGCCTTACTCGCTAAGGCACAGTTCTCCTCATCATGCATGGATGAAGAATTGTCTCTGGTGCTCCATCTAATCTCCTCCTGCATCAAATCCAACCATAGTCATTCCCAATCTGGCAATTTCTCCCTTCCATTCACCGAGTTCTGGTAGCTATGCCAGCTCTTAGGAAGGCCAAGGAGCGCTAGACTCACCATATCCTCATCCGATGTCACGACCCCTACACTTGCAAGCTCATCCCTGCATGTGATGAGCTTGGTCAAATACATAGAGATCGTCTCATCCCTTTCACACTTGATCTTTCGAAGTTTTTCCTTCAGTGCCAGCTTCCTCTAATCATTGTTATTCTGATACAAATCTTTCAATGTTTTCCACATTGTATGCAGAGTCTCCTTCCCATGGAGGCTCGAGATAATGTGATCTCGCACTCCATCCAAGAGAATTCTCCTAGCTCTAGCCACACACTTCCTCCATTCCACCTGCTCAGTCTTGTCAGTAGGCTTAGGAATTTCTTGATCAATGAAATCCTTAAGACCATTATCTTCCAAAACTGCCTCCATGCGATCCTTCCAAGCTATATAGTTTGAACTGCCATCAAGGGCATACTCAAGCCTCAAACCATAGAACGCCATCGATGAAATAGATGTAATAAGAACTTGAGATCTATATCCCGAATAATAAACTTTGAATTCCTCCTGCTAGTATATTGTTCTTACTTGATCATCTATGCTCTCATACCATGTAGAAATTTCACCTGTAGAACAAACTAATATATGTAATGTCCTAAAGCATAATACTTGTTTTACTTCTACAAAACATTAAGCGGAAGTATAATCGAATTCATGAGCAACATCAAGTAGAAACATGCATAACTGATCAAGATAAATAATCACACATAACACAAGATATATCTAGGGGAAAGCACCAGCATAAAACCCCAACCATGTATTATCAATCAAGTGGAAATCCTCTTCATAATACAAAAAGAATTAGCTCTCAAGCTATTCAGTTCTCAATGAACTATGAAGATATGAAGATATGTCTCATGAACCAACCAAGCCCTGTTTATATAGGCTTTACCTATGGTCCTTGCATAGTTTTCTTAGAAAATAATAGCAAAATCATATTCTATTAATTCCAACATACCAAAATTAACCAATGGTCCAACTATGCAATCCTTGAGGACACTAGTTCCTCAACCATGCAAAAACTACTTACTAGAAATAGTCAAGCATCTAATAGTACACTGCCCCACATCTGATCTCAACCGTGTCTCTGACAGAACTAACATGCAACAGTTATCCATGAGTGAATCCTCAGTTATCTAAAATAATAGTTGTCACATGCATGCAAGCATTAACAAATTATATTTTATTATTTTAACAACTTGTTAAAATAATCTAACTGGACTTGACTAGTTAGAACTAAGTCAACTGATTCTCTCATTATAGAACTCATACTTATCCCCTCAATCAGTGGAGGAAATTAAGGATAAATTCCTCAATCAGTGAGACAACTCATGTGCATGCTCACAAAGACTTCAAATTCAAATTTCCTTTAACATTTCTAAATTTAACATTTCTTGTTGCACATTTTTCAACACATATCTGGGTCTCCACGGAAATCAGTGCTGATGTACGGCCAGTCCTCCATGATGATCTTCTATCGTCATAGCCATGAGAATAATGTTGGTTGGTATGACATATGTTGACCCCCAATGATCTTGGGCATCAAACGACTCCAGCAGGCCATCTGCGGATCGCGTGACATAGGAGGATCAACCTCAGTCAACTGATACTGGAACAATGGCACTTATTTCACGAAGAAAGTCACAAGTATTGATCCAAAGCCAAAGTGCTTCAGATTCCCTGCCTTGGCCTTGGACAACTGACGCTTGATGTTCATCTTCATGGCCTCTACCCAGTTGAAAACCGTATGAGTTGTGCAGTCAATAGCATAAAGGAACTTTGACTTGTTAGTCTCATGTTCTTCCTGGGACCCCACCACTCTGTTGATAGTCAATAGAATCACCCTTAGTGTCAGATCCCGTACACTGGAAATCTCTATCTTCCCACTCTTGGATTTCAGGGCCTCAGGACAATGTTCGGCAAGCAGGGAAGATATGCTTGCCTTGATCGGACGTGACCCATACAAGTTCACTGGCTCACCTCTGCGAGACAGTCCAGTGATGAAGTAGATATCTGAAGTTTTCAACTCCAGCTCCTGGTCCCCAATGACAAAAATCTCGCGATTAATGTCCCAAAGGCTTATCAAGTATCAAAGCAACTCGGGTTGGACCCGTATCCCTGGTGTAAGGAAAAATTTGAGGAGCCCACAAGCCCTCAAAGCCTCTAGGAAATTTGAATCATTCAATGCGTGGGTGTAAACATCTTCGTGTTCTCTTTCCTTCCAATCCACCATTTTCGGCAATTTCTCTCCTGAAAAAAGCCATTTATTTGAGTCAATCATTTTTGGCACATAAAATTCAAGTTCTAACGGTCAATTTTTGAAGAAAGGTGATTTTTCCCTATCCACGGCATTGGCGCGCCTATTTTAGAAACAATTGCACTGGTCAACGTGGATGGTTATGCAAATAACCCTCAGTGGGTGCAATCCAGTGAACAAAAATTGCACCGATCGAGGGCGAAAATTTTTCTCAAAAACCTCCCTAAAAATATGTAAAAAATCGCTAAAAATGAAAATGAATAGCATGAAAATGGAGCTCAGGGCTTCGGTTGTTACCTGGAACTAACGGCTCGTCGATTGACCTCTCAGATCTCCCCTAATCTACTTCGGAAAAACTAGCTCAAAAGTGGGTGAAAAATCTTCACTACAAAGGTAAAATGGTAAATGGTAAAAATATATTTACTTTTCCCCTTTTTATTCATTTTTCATGAAAATATCAGGTTTTGTAAATATTTTTGACCTATTTTACCTGAAGGACTCGATAATACGCTTTGCCTTACTTATGCAGCAACAGGTGATGGATGCTCGATGATGGCGACGAGTCACATTTTAGCTCTTTTCTCGACTCGTTAAACTCATATGAAAATATTGCCAAGTATTTTTCCCTTTTTGACTCGTTAAAGAGAATAAAAATGGGGGGTCTTCTTTCAGCTCTTTTCCGACCCTTTAAAAACCAAAATATGGTTGAGACCTTGTCATTTCAAACTTGTTAATGCATACAAAACGTCGTGTGCCCAGTATAAGTTTACCCCTTTTTCGGGCTAGGAGGCACTATTTATGAAAAAGGTACTCCTTGACTGAAATGGTTAAGCAGTTCTCTCAAGTATTGATTTCTACATTTTTGGGCTCGAGAGACACAAACGTACGAAAAGGGACCATGTGGAGTTTTCTTTTACATGTCTTTTTCAAACTCTCTAAACATGAAAAAGATATTGAGTTACAGCTTTATCGGACTCGTTAAACTATTAAACGACATCAGGTTCGTCACCATGACGAACACAAGCTTCTCCTTCCTAGGGCTCGTTAAACTTACTAAGTCAGATTCGTCCGAAGGATGAACTTACAATGCCAACATATGTTATCCCCTTCAAGCTTGTGATTAAAAAATGATTGGGGTACTCGCCAGAAATGGTGGAGGAAATTTTGGAAATCTATCGAGTCGCGTCGGCAGCTTACTCTTGAACATGACACTTGTTTCTTCGTGTCGAGTTGGGACATCCTCCTTTGCATCATTGACCTTCCTTGGTTTGGGCCATTCATTTTGCCTTCCATCTAATCTCTGCCACGTCATTATGACCATCGATTCCATGGATCCAAAAGCTGCCAAACTTCCAGTTGTGTCACCGATATGTTCAAGAGTTTTCCTTCTGTAGTTACACTTACTTATGATTCTTTGTATCATCCAAAATCATTTTGCATCCTCTCCTCTCGCGTCAATTATGTCAGATTCATTATGGCCCTCCTTCGACATGGTTGCTTTCCGTCGACATCGAATCATTATCCAAGAAGTTGACCGAGAGACTCCCTTCCAGTACCTTAGAGCTTGCATGCCCTAATGGCAAGTTCTTCGCACTCGACAACAAGTTCACATCATTGGCTTTCAATCGAGTGATTTCACAGGTGTTCGACTTCGGTTCCTGTATTCACATTCTATGAATTGTGCTCATATTACCTTTAGGGCCATTGTCATTATTGGTGGTTTCTTTCGCGCTTGTTAATAGTTTACATCATTGACTGGTAATCAAGCGACTTTCTAGCATGTTCAACATCAACACATCTATTTGCATGCTAGGATCTGTACTTTGATCGGGTCGTGTTGGAGCGCAAGACCCTAGACTCAGATCACAAAAGTCCAGGTTGCGAAGCGATGTGACATGGTTATGATGATATGCATGTCTCTATCATATGGCTGGCTACGACCAAACCATGAGTTATCATATGTGATCCTTCTCATTATTGGATGGTTGCGACCATACCTTGGTTTCGTTATGATCCTCTTTGACGGATGGTTGCGCCCATACCTGGATCCATTTACATGATCATTCTCTGGATGGCTGCATCCATGCCACGATTCATGTATCATTTGATAGAGATCTCATTTTATGTATATGTATATGTACTTGCTTGTAGGTTTTCTAATGGCAGACCGGTTCCATGCACTGATTTATAAAGCATTTCATCCCTCACTCTAGTTCGGCCTTCACGCTTTAGGGGGCATCTGTTACACAAAATTTTGTCACTATCCCTGTACTCCTCATTCCTTGATCCTGGAGGACCTCTACAGTGAACCCCGCATGCTTTTCCCTCATGAAGAAACTCCCATTATGTCCCTCTTCATGAGTAGATAATTTCCATTTTGCACCATTTCCCCTGAAACTTCTATTTTGCCTAGTTTACAAGGCCGACGCTAATGACCTTTGTCTCCACCGTGCTGATGTGCAGAGATTAGCACTATTCCTCATACTGATCGGTGTGACTGAGCTATGTTCTAGTCGCATCCATCCTATTATGGAAAGTTTTTTAAATTAGAGCCGAACCTTTTAGCTCTAGAAGTTCTGTAACAGAAGTCTGGTAAATGGTTTGGCCGGATGGGGTCGAGGATGACAGTTTGGTCTCCTTTCCCCTATAATGATGGAACTACCTCAAGGGATAAGTCCTTATCCCATGAGAAGAGGATCCATCTCCCATCCATATTTCCTATATAAACTTCCCTTCTTCCCAAGCACAAGCTAGTTAGAGTGTTCGTTGAGTGTGAGTATACTATTTGATTAGACAAGCAAGCTATTACTAGTTGTAGCCATCTAGTTGTGTGAGGAAGAAGTGTGTTTGGTTTGGAGTGAATTCTAAAGGGAAAATCATTTAAACTATTATTGTTTAAAGCCATCATGGAATGCTAGTAGAAGTGTGTGGGAACCTAGTCTTGTTAGAGGAAGGCTGCGATGTCAAGACGAATGGTTGTAATCTCTCTTTGATATTAATATATGGAACTATCGATTGATTTCCTACATGTTTTGCAATATTACATATTCATGTCTTGATGCTTCTTGACTCATTAAGTAGGTTGAATTGCAATTTGTCTATTATTATGTTTGTGTGTTGTTTTTGTTTATTTGTTTGAGGAGCTTGAAGAAGGAAGCGAGAGATTGCTGAAGCGAGCAAGCGAGGACATCATCAAACAGGATAATCGACCAAGAGGTAGTCCCTCTTGATTGATCCTAACCTAAGGAAATCTTCCATAGAATGTATCTGTTGTGGCTAGACCCATTATTGGGCTAGAGGAATTCATTCGTGTCCACACTTATAATTTTACTTCACCACATGGTGTATCTAGGGAAGAATATAACTAAGGCTCGCTCTGCTTCCTCTTGCTTCCTCTTGATCTACATGGTGTCCATTTGCAGAGAAAGGGTATGCAGAATTTCACTCTTAAATTCTTCCAACATGTTCCCAATTTCTCTTTTTATGGATGTGTTGGAAGAGGATGAACTGGCCACAGCTTGACTAGCCATACCCTTCTTTATAGCTACCCTCGAATGATTCTTGAAAAATGTCTTAATATCATCATAGGGTAACTGGTAGATGTCCCCTCCTGACAACAAGTATAGGGTTGGTAACTAGTAGATGTCCCCTCCTGACAGCAAGTATAGGGTTTCTAGGAGACCTTCTCTGATCCCCCTAAGAAGGACTCACTTAAGCGATTCAGGATCAAGGGTGCACCTGGCCCTTTTGTAACTAAGCTGGAATCTTTCCTCATAATCTTCTAAAGGTTCATCATGTCCCGAGGTCATTCTAAAAATTTCCTCTTTGGTATCTTTGGACCTACAATAGTCCCTATACTTATTGTTTAAGGCTTGTTTCATCTGAGCCCAAGTGGTGATATTATCCCCAGGTAAACCCATGAACCAATGCAAGGCTGCATCTTTGAGAGTGGATGGGAATAATTTCAACTTTTGATCATCAGAGGTATAATCATAAGTTCTTCATATGACAGCAAACTCGAACATAAAAGTATCTAGGTCTTCTAAGGTCAGGCCATGGAAGTGACAAAGAGTATAGGGGCTTATGTTTTTCATCCTAGTATCCCCATTAGTTTCTCTGATGGGAAAAGCACCCTCATCTCTATATTTGTCTCCCCATTCATTTCTATTTTCAGCCATGGTGTAAGTTGGTGGAACAGTCTCTTCTTCTTCCGCGATAGGCTCTTTAAAAATCTTTGGTCGTTCGCCTAATGGGTCCTATAGCTCACATCCACCGAAGAAGAGGTAAGGTTGGCTATTTGATGTGGTGGGGGTATTTGGCAAAAATTTCCCTAAGTTGTCTCTACTCCTACGAGGCATGAAAGGAGTTAGGGTTTTTTTTTAACTTCTTGTAGAATGGAAAGAAAACAAAACCAATTTTCAATTATTTGTTGAATGGAACTAATTGCATGATGGAAAGAAAGAAAAACCAAATTGAAACTACTCGCTAAATGGAACTAATTGCAGAATGAGAAAGAAATAAGAAAGAAAGAAAAAATCACATCTACTCAGACACCTCCCCGAAAATGGTGCCAAAAAGTGATGAGCACCAGTATTGCAGCAAGAATGTTGCAACTCCTGGGGCTACCAACTTTACTTCATAAACCCAGGGTTCATAAAAACTTGGAGGTGATAGTGTTGTGTACACAAATAGATGTAATGGTATACTATTGTCACTGTTCAACTGGGGTGATAAACCACTAGGGTTTCTCAAACCAACCTTCTATTAACTAGAAGAAGTCTGACTACCAACTGCAGAAGGGAAAATTATCCTAAATGAAAGAAAAGGAATGTTGCCTATTTTAAGGAATGAAATACTGAATTGGAAGATGATTGTAAAGTGACATGAAATCCTCTATCTACTCATTGACACATTTTGCTTGCAAAAGAAACCTAGCTTAACCCTATTTATCACATGTAATTATTTAAACTAACTAAGCATGGAATTTGATCTAAAGAGTATTATAACTGTTGCATGCATGTGCTAATTAAGAAATAAAAGAACTCTTTTTCTTTATCTTTTCATTTTATGAATGAAAATGCTAATCTTCACTTGTTCTTTGGCGGGGGAGAAAGTATGGAGGAACAGGGTTAGAATGGTCTTAAGGGTATGGAGGTAAAGTGAAGGCCTAATCCCAACTTAAGTGATGATTTTGCTAAATTCGGGCTCAAAATAGGCTGCTACAGGATTTCCTACAGGAAAACTAGAGGATGTCCTAGTTCTACTACAGGATGCCCTGTTTTACTACAGGAAATAGGCTGAAAGCTTAGGAAGTGGTATAAAAGGTGGAATGAAGTTTGGGAAAGGTAGATAATGGGAGAATAAGGCATGGAGGGGGTGAACACTATTTAGATATCAATCAAGTGCTTCAATATGGTTGGACTTGCTCAATGGAAATGGCAATTTTTCTTAGAAAATAAGAATTCGGATTGGAATTTTAGTGGATTTTGGTAACATGGGTGGATAAGGCATGGATGAGGCAAATGAGATGAGGCCTCCCTGCGATGTAGAAGCTCCTGCAACAACACACATTCTTGTTTGCATCTATGCACAAATCCATCTATACATGGGAAAGATTTATTAAATGGAAGAAAACAGAGTTATTACCATCTAATGGCTAAGTTCATGAATGGAAGTGATTTGAAACCAATGCAAAACTTAAGATACAAAAATGAAAATTGCAACTCATCCTAAGGAACTTAAAGATAATGACCTACTCATCAAGAAACCCTAGATTATGAAGCAAAGCAAGAACTCTGTTTTTGGGTTGTATGAAAGTATCCCTCAAGTCATGATCCCAAAAGAGAGAAATGAGGTGAAAACCACTATCACCAAATTTTCTGAAATTCCTTTCTGTCACTATGATACCACTGTTCTAACTATCCACAAATGGAGGCAAACTAATTAATCATACCAATAATTGCAAATTAACAACACCAAAATTAGTTCAATAGCTAACTATGAATGTAATCTAAGCATACATATACAAAAAGAGGAACCTCTGACGCTAAGTTTGGGCCCTAACCCAAAAGCTTCACCCCTCTGAGTCAACTTAGTTTCGTATCAAGGGAATGCTTCTCATTTTCATTAAAATATAAAAAATACACCAAAGTGATTAGTCACAATGTCTCAACTCAAAAATACCTCTTGGCTATAAAAAAAAAAAAAAAAATTGAATCCTAATGAGGCTCTAGGCTCATATTTATACAATTGAAGTTACCAACAACTTCCTTAAATTTAGGGAGGTTTGGCTCCCAAACTCGAGATCAACTGGTCTTCAACTATCACTAGCTTGGCTGCCAATGACCTTAATGGCTCGGCTACTTGCAACTCCTAGCTGATGAGATTTAATGGAGGACTCTTCGAGTGAGTGAGGAGTTAAGGAGGGAGATCCCATCTCCTAAAATCCCTCTTGCTTGTCTCCTTCGAGTTCCTACCCTTTAATTAGCCAAAAATTGCTCCAAAACTTGCAATCAATGCACATTAAGCCACAAGACATGGCATCTCATCTTTACCCTTCTCATTAAGAAAAATATAACGAAACATGTAAAGAATTATGAGAAAAGTTGATTTTAGTAAGCTGGAGAGTTGCATTAAGGTCCATATACTCTACCTATTGATGATTCTCATCACTTTCCATTATTTTTTATCATTTCTTTTGATAAAACATTTTCTACCAAACACCTTGTAGTGTTTTACTGATGTAGGTCTCCCCTTACATAACTTGTAGGTAGTCTTATCACTATTAGGCCCAAGTTGCGTTCTGTTTGCTAGATATATTGTTGCTTGTTTTGCTTCTCCCAAAAAAGTGTGAGGTATATCTGCTTCATCCATCATATCTCTTGCCATCTCTTGAATTGTTTCATTCTTTCTCTTTGCTAACCCATTTTTTTTTGGAGTTATGGCCACAAAATATTGCCTCCTTATGCCATGCTCTTCGTAATATTATTCAAAATATCTTGAAGTGTATTCTCAACTCTGTCTAATATTAAGCATTTGATATTTAGATATTTCTCATTCTCTACGTGAGATTTAAATTTCTTAGAATGCTTAAGAGCTTCTGATTTTTCTTTTAAGAACATTATCCATGTGGCTCTGGTAAAATCATCAATAAGAAACATAAAATACATTTCTCCTCTTGGTATTTTTATCTTGGTTGGGCCACATATGTGAGTGTGAATTAGTTCCAAAGCTTCAGATGAAGACTTGCATATTGAATTATCGGGACTTGATAGCCTTGGAAATCCTCATATAGCTCTTGTCTTGCTTACTTTTATCAGTCAGTCTGTTGACAAGGCTAATCCTCTCTGCGAACAGAGAGGATCCCTCTATCCCAATGAGTGGGTCTAGAAACTGAAGGGACAATCAACTAGACATCTTCCTAGATTATAATTAAAAAGTAGAACAAGAGAGAAGGCCTACCTTGCTCTGATGCTAATCCGATTTCCTTTGTTGAGATCCTCGAACTGCTTGTGTCACAGACTTTTTCTTACTTCTTCCAGCACTTATGTACCTGCACAAGTGACCAAGAGACATCAAATCATACCAAAACCAATAGCAAATCCAATAACAACCTACTTAGCTGATCAATGAATGCCAAGCCAATACATACATGAACATAAATATTTTGGTAAGATGAACTAGCAGTTGTATTATTATTTAAAGAATAAAGGGGAAGCTTACAACCATATCCTTGATGTTGAAAGGCTCTCTTTGAGTGATAATCCAATTCCAAGACAAAAAACTCTCCAACTCTCCTTCTCCAAGTCTAATGAATAGCCTCTCAGCACAAGCTCAGCATAGGGGTGGAAATGGACATAGATCAAACATTTGGGAATGGTAGAGGGGGAATTTATAGGCTGGGAGAGGTAGTTAGGCCTCCTCCAAGTATAGAATTAGGCCCACATCTTAAGGAGGTAGCTCATAGGGATGAGACCAAGAGGTTAAATTAGGAGGATTTGACCTCATCTATGTGAAACCACCTCCAGCTCACCACTCTGGAAGCTTCTAGATCAAGAAGCTTCTCATCCTCTTTGGGAAAAAATATTTTTTGAGACCATCACGAGTATGAGAGAGAACAGAGAGATGCCATCATTGGCTTAACAAGGTGGAGCAGGAAATCATCGCAGTTTTGGGTTTCATAAGGGCGATGACCCTCATTTTAGGGTTTCATCAGCCATTTCTTCAAGGAAAGCTCTAGATATTTTCCAAGCAAAGTTAAAGGAGGGATATGAGTTTTATACATCGATGAGTATATTGTATAATGATCATGTCTCGAGAACTTCAGGGTATGTCATAGGGAAGTGCAAGATGCGTGAAAAAATATTGTGTAACAGATTCCCCCTAAAGCATGAAGGCAGAACGAGGAGTGATGGCTGAGATGCTTTATGAGCTTTTGGCAAGGACGAGGACACACACCATCAAGAGACCTACAAATCAAGGACGCATATACATATATTTGAGATTTAAGTCATGAATCCACGGCATGGATACAACCATCGAGATGATGAAGACTAAATAAAGATCCACGGCATGGGCACAACCATCCAGATAGAAAGGATCATCATAAATATAAAGTATCATGGTATGGTCATAGCCATTTGTATATTAGAAACATATGTACAATCATGAATAACATAAAACTCCATGCAGCCTGAGCTATAATAGACAAGACTCAGGGTCTTGTGCTCCATCCCGACCCAATCAATGTACGAATTCCAGCATGCGAATAAACATGCTGAAGTTGAACATGCTAGAAAACCACCTGATTACTGACCAATGATGTGGACCGTTAACAGGTACGAGAGACACCACCAATAATGACCATGGCTCTCAAGGTACAACAATACAATCCGTGAATGTGATAATGAATTTGAGGTCGAAAAATCGTGGAATCACTTGATCTAAAGCCAATAATGAAGACCTGTCGTCAAATGCGAAGAACTGGTCATTAGGGCATGCCAGCTCTAAGGTATTGAAAGGGAGTTCCTAAGTCAACTTCCTGGATAGTGAGCTGAAGTTGACAGGAAGTGACTTGCCGAAGGGGGGCAATGATGAATCCCCCATCAACAACACAAAACAAGGAATAAAGTGGTATGATATTCAAGACTATACCAATGACTCAAACAATGTATAGGTAAATAACTGCAGATTGGGCTTCTCTTGAACATACTGGCGACACGACTCTAGAGTGTGGCAACATATGACTCAACATGGGACTAAAGGTCATGATGATAGTGTGGAATAGTCAAATGAGAGGCAAAATGGGTCACCCAAACCCAGGAGTACAAGTGATTGAGTAAGGATATCCCAAACTCGACACGAGAGCAGAAGAATGTAATGTTCAAGAGCAACATGCTGACTATACAAAGGATGTCTCATCTTCATTTTTCCCCACTACTTCTAGCGAGTACCCAAATTATTTTTATCACAAGCTTGAAGGGGATAGCATATGCTTGTTATGTAATCTCATTCTTCGAATGAATCCATCCTAGTAAGTTTTACAAGCCCCAGGAAGGAGAAGCTCGGTCTCATCATGGCGACGAGTCTTTCACCGTGAAGTTTTAACAAGTTCGACATAAGAATAACTCGACATCTTTTCCATCTTTAGATAGTTTGAAAAAGAAAAGTCCATCATGTCCCCTTTTGTAATTTGTCCCTCAAACCCGAAAAGGTAGAAAACAATATCCTAGGAAACCTCTTGACCATGTCGACCAATGTGTACCTTTTTCATAAATAGTAAATCTCAACTCGAAAAAGGGGTAAACGTAGATTGAGGTGACGTTGATTCATTTACTTAAACGAGTTCGAAACGAAAAGTACTTGGTAATCTTTTCAATTTTTGAGAGTCAGAAAAGAGTTGAAAGATGACTCCAGGGGGGTTCCTTTTTCATTTATTTAATGAGTCTGAAAAAGAGATCAAATAAAACTCCTAGAACCGGCCAATAATGATCATTGTTCACATTGAAGGCACCTGCAACTGCACAAGAAACACACCCATCACCGATATCGAGAGAAAAATATTAAAATATTATGAAAATATTTGATAAAATGACTTTCAAAAGTTATAAATAGGTAAAAGTAATTTCATTTGTTACCATTTTACCAAACTGAGCTCTAAAAGTGATTTTGTGCCCTAATTCTCTTGATTTTCCAGTGGCTGCTGTGAGAGATCCAGGGTACCATTTCACGATCCGTCTACGACAAGAAAGAGCCTCATCCCTTCTCTTGCATTTCATTACTTTTTATGCAATTTAAACAGTGAATTTTACGCCAGAAAGGAGGATTTTAAAATTTTAGGTCATCGGCGACCATCGCAGGTATGGTCATCAGACTCGCGATGGTCGTGCTCAAGCCCAAAGGCTCGTGTGATGCCATCACATTGTTTTGAAAAACAAGCGTGATGGCACCGAGAGCGATTTTTTGAGATTAAAAACTCTCTTTAAAGCAAAAAATGTTGATTTTTATCCATGTAAAAAGCATTAATAAGTGTTTAAATGTTGTTTTGCAGGAGAATATGGTCTGGAGTGGGAAGAAAGAGGTCGTGAGACTGAGGATTTCCAATCATCTCAGGATCTCGCATGCATAAATGCTCTGAGAGATTGCGGATTGCTAAAATTGTTTAGGACCATAGGGTTGAGGGCTCAAATGGAGTTGCTACCCTATCTAACAGCATTTGGAATGTAGATTGAGAGATCTTCATCATCAAAGGGCAAGAACTGGAGCTGGAGGAGATGAGCATCTATTTCATCACGGGATTATCCCATCAAGGAGAAGTAGTTCAACTCTTTGGATCTCGCCAAGGAGGTGAGAGTACCAGGAGTCTAGTCCAGGGATATTGTCCTAGTGTTGAGATAACCAATGGAGGTAAGGTGAAGATTGCAACAATCACCAACCTCATTCTAAGAAAAATTTTGTTCACCATGGCAGATGTATCTAGAATGCAAGCTTTGCATGAGGCTTCCAAGTCTCAGTTTCAATACGTTATCGCATGTTTGACCCCCACCATCTCCAATTGGTGTGGAGGCCTTTTGGCGAATATGAAGTGCCAATTGACCAAGGGTAAGCACAGACACATGAAGCAATTTGGGTTCGGTTCTATATTGATGACCTTCTTGTTGGAGCGAATGCCCCTCTTCTGGTATCAGTGGGTAGAAGTACCACATCCTGCCCCCCGAGATCTAAGGCTCGTGAGATGGAGCCATCTCATGCCTCAAGGAGGCATGGGTCAACATATGCATTATCCACCACAGTTCTTCACTTGGCTTGAACGCCAACTGCTTATGGTAGATGATGACGCTTATGCCGACACAAATTCTAGAGGGGATCTAGATCTACCTCTGCCACCAGGCAAACAGTGGACCGATGCAGGTAAAAATTTGTTTTTTGAATTTTTTCAACTTCTATGATTTTTTATAAAAGTGTAAGCTAAGACTCAACTTATGATAAATGTGCAGATGTGGGACCAGAGGGACTACCATGCATGTCGCCAATATCATGGCGAGTTTCCATCTGATAGTGGGTGCGGACTACAAGGAAGCGGTTGACCCCTTAGTAGAGATGGAGCGCAATCTGGAGGCAATCACTTGATGGGTTCCAAATTATGCCACTATCAACGATGTTCCACTTCGTTGGTAGATACATATTGTGGGAGTCTCTGCAAGATTGCATAGGTTGTTAGGCTGAGTGATCAGAGCAGTCTCGTGCTATCATGAGCACCATGCAATTTGATAGTTTATCTAGTATTTTATACATCTTGTAGGCTTTAAAATCTAAGTGTCTTAAAACATTCTATTTTTTTCCATTTTGATGTAAACACTCTTACAAAAGTGATATATATATATATATATATATATATATATATATCTGTATATGCATGTTTTATTTCTACTTATGTGTTCATAACATGATTCAGTTTTACAAATGACGCAAATGTCTATCAAGAACAAAATTTGCTAATGCATCAGTTAATGTATTTAAATTACGTGGAATATGTTGATATGTAATGTAATCAAAATTTCTTTCTAGCAATCTAACATGTAGATACATACACAATATTTTTGGATTTCTCACTGAATAATGATTGTTTAATTGTAACACAATGAGCTACGAATCCAACTTGACAACTAAATCCCTAATTCCAAGAGCGACTACTTCTAACAAGAGTTCAATAACTGCACTATACTCAGCAATATTATTGGTTGTTTGACCAAGGCAGATACCTTGTAAGTTAATCAGCTCTCCATTAGGGTCATAGAGTACCCATGCTGCGGAAGATAGGTTCTATGTGCTATGACAAGCACCATCATAAAAACCAACGTAATTACCTAATGACATCTGCAAACCGAGTGGAACACAGCGTAAGCAGAAACACATATGTCTGAAAAGCAAACAAACACACCAAAAATTTAAAAATGCACACTAATGAATTAACACACTAATGTACAAAGTTATTACATGAATCTCATGCATAATACTTTTTGATATACATCCCATTACGAGGTTGTGACAATGCATTTCCCTCATAATCACATAGCTCATAGGCACCTTTCTGTTAGACACGCTTGACAATGTAGGGCCCATGCCACATGGGTTCGAACTTTCCTGTCCCAGTTTATCGTTGGCTTGATCATAAATAAGGACCAAGTCGCCTTCAGCGAAAGTGCGAGGACCCGTTTCTTTTGAGCTTCGATGACCATCGCAACAATGCAATAAGTCTCATCAAGTCTCTCAAGATACAGTAGCTACTCCTCTTCAGATGAGGTATTTGGAAGAAGTTAAATAGCTAGCTTAAGCGAAGGGATTTCGCATTCTATTGGAAGAGTTCCCTCTAAACCATACACCAACTAGAACGGATTGAATCCAGTGGTCGTCTTAGCAGAAGTTCGGTAAGCCCAAAGATCTGAGAATAACATTAAATTCCAATCTCTTCTATGCTTCCCAATGGTACGCTGAAGCAAATTAATCAAAACCTTATTGAATGTTTCAACCTAGCCATTGGCCTATGGATAATATGAAGTTGAGCTATCATGTCGAAGGCCCAACTGGGGACAATGAATTAAACATATTCCTAGATTATAATTGAAAAGTATAACAAGAGATAAGGATTGTCTTGCTCTGATACTAATTTGATTTCCTTTGTTGAGATCCTCGAACCGCTTGTGTCATGGACTTGCTCCTACTTCTTCTAGCGCTTATGTACTTGCAAAAGTGACGAAGAGATAACAAATCATACCAAAACCAATAGAAAATCCAATAACAAGCTACTTAGCCGATCAAGGAATGCCAAGCCAATACATACATGAACATATATATTTTGGGAAGATGAACCAGTAGTTGTATTATTATTTAAAGAATAAAGGGGAAGCTTACAACCATAGCCTTGATGTTGAAAGGCTCTCCTTGAGTGGTAATCCAAGTCCAAGCCAAGAAACTCTCCAACACTCCTTCTCCAAGTCTAATGAATAGCCTCTAAGCACAAGTTTAACATAGGGGTGCAAATGGACATAGACCAACCATTTGGGAATGGTAGAGGGGAATTTACAGGCTGGTAGAGGGAGTTAAGCCTCCTCCAAAGATAGGATTATTCCCACATCTTAAGGAGGTAGCTCATAGGGATGAGACCAAGAGGTTAAATTAGGAGGATTCAACCTCATCTATGCGAAACCACCTCCAACTCGTCGCTCTAGAAGCTTCTAGATCATGAAGCTTCTCATCTTCTTTGGGAAAAATTCCTTTTTGAGACCATCGTGAGCATGAGAGAGAACAGAGCGATGCCATCCTTGGCTTAACAAGGTGCAACATGCAATCATTGTGGTTTTGGGCTTCATAAGGGCGATGACCCTCATTTTAGGGCTTCATGAGCCATTTCTTCAGGGAAAGCTCCAGATATTTTCCAAGCAAATTTAAAGGAAGGATCTAAGTTGTATACATGGATGATTATACTTTGTAATGATCATGTTTTGGGCACTTCAGGGTATGTCACAAGGAAGTGAAGGAGGTGTGAAAAAATACTGTGTAACACAATCAAAATTCACATGACCAAGTCTCTTATGCCACAACCAGACTTGATCTATCTTGCTCAAGTAGCAGCTTACTCTGGAGTCATCAAACACATATACATTATTGTGAGTCCTGACTTCCTTTCCCACAAGCTTTCCATTCTCTCCATTTCATATCTCACAATATTTGGACCAAAAGGTCACATTGTATCCATTATCACACATTTGGCTCACACTAATCAAGTTGTGCTTGAGACCCTCTACATACAATACATTATGAGCTATAGTCTTTTCAACAAGACTGACTATGCCCTTGCCCTTAATTTTTGTTGGAGCATTTTTGTCGAATGTGACATTGTTCCCTCTACCCTTTTCTTTTAGAGACATGAATTTACTTTTATCCCTAGTCATATGCTTGGAACAACCACTATCCACATATTGTATGTTTTCTTGATCATGTGATGACATAACAAGTCCACATTCCATGTTCTTTTAAGACTTATGTGTCCATTTCTTCTTATCCTTTGGAAAGGCTAGATGCCAAGCATTCTAGGGTTTAGATGAATACTAAAATCTACTTTTGCATTCAATCACCTTGTGCCCAAAATTATTACATTTGAAACATTAAACATCATCCATCACAGGAGAGAACGAATTTCTATTTATGGGATGAGAGATTTGAGATTTAAAATTCTAATACTTATTCTATCTAGATTTTTCATCTCTTTAAAATTTGACTCTTCTACAATTAATAACTTTATGTCCAAAGATATGGCATTTATAAAAAATGACCATAAAATAAATTAGAGTACATGAAGTTGGAAAGTTCATGAGTTTGTACATGAAGGTACCTTTGTTGTCTTGTTGATTGATTCATTCTCCTTTGGTATGACTCCTCTAAGAAGTTGGAATACTTGTTCTAGTGATGGGATCCTCTCTTGCTTGCTAACTTTTAATCTTCATTGATTCTTTCTTGAAGCACCTTTGCATAACTTTGAGGTTCATCAAATCATGTGGACTTGAAGTTCATATTTCTCATAGAAGATTCTGTGGTCTAGAATATCCCATACCTTACTTGTTTTCTAGAGACCTTTGACTGTTCAAAATATGATATATATTTCTTATCCCATATGCAAACTTTTCATTTACACCCTTCTTCGTCTCTATTCCCTCAAGATCTGTTATCAGAGAGACAATTTCTGCCTCGAGACTCTAACAATTTTCTTCCCATTCATAGATTAGATCATTAAGAACTTCTTATTTTTGTTTTGCTTCTTCTAATTTGACTTTCAGAGATATAATTTCTTCTTTGCGTGTCTCTAGGATCATATCCTTCTTTTCTTTTTTCATCTCCTAGTTTAGACGCTTGTTCTGTTCTTCTAGTTTTTCACATGTTTTTTGTTTTTCTTCTAGTTGAAGAGCTAAGTTGTCTTTAATTTTAATGGATTATTCATGTTTTTCTTTTTGATAAAAAACTCCTCATTGTCTGAGTTATACATACCTTCTTCGGCACATTGCAACTACTCTTTTAGCTTCTTGTTATTTCTTCTAGCCTTATTTATTCATAGAGAGCACTAATGAATTCCCCTTCAAAGTCCACCACTCCTATAATATTTTGTTTCTTGGAATCCGCTCCAAATGCCATGAGTAACCACTCATTTGGGTCATCCTCTAAGTAACTTTTTGCTATCTGACTCTAGTGTTGACCTCTCCTCTTTGGAGTAGAACCCTATTGGGTGTGTGTTATATTCTTTCCACTACTAGTCACACGTGTGAGGCAGTCACAGGGGGGTCGCCCCCCCTGTTTGTTGCACTAGGTGAACCAAGGGGGGTTGCGCCCCCCCTATCGGGGGGCTAGAGGGGGGTAGTAGCCCCCCTACACAGGATTCAGGGCAGCGCCCTAAGAATATATTTTTTCGACCCTATATCAAGTGGGTGTACCGACCTGTGGTTTTGTGGAAGGGGGGTTCCACATGGTTTATGGCATGATGGTTTTCTGCCCATGGTATTTTGTAGATTCGGTCAAGGGAACTATGGTTATTTTCTAATCCAGGGTTAATGGATTGAGGTTTATGAATGCTTTGGAATGTATATATATACGTATTGTAACATAGAAAGGAAAATAATCAAAAATCAATCTGGTAGTCTGGTTTTGGGATCCAGGGAGAAATCTTTATGTACATCTGTTTTATGTTTTATGTTCTCGCCATTGTTTATTTTCTGTCTTTAGAATTTGCATGAAAGGTAATTTGTGTATAGGGTTAAAACCTACCTTTGGTATCAAAGTTGTTTTAACTTCAAGTGGATGTCTTTGTTGCTAAAGGGTTTTTCTCGGGCCTGTGGTAGACCATATTTAGTGGGAGATCTACGGGATCAATTCTTGAAGTGAAAGAAGATGGCGAGAAGTAGAATGATAGAGATCAAGAAATTTAATGGTCAAATTTTTTAGTTTTGGAAGCTCAAGATGGAGGATATGATGGTGGATAAAGGTCATTGGATTGTGTTAGATCTGGGTGCTAAACCAATGACAATGTCAAATGAATACTAGGAGAAGTTGGATCAGAAAGCAAAGAGCACAATGTGATTGTGTATCTCAGATTCAGTATTGTTGAACGTATGAGGGGAAGCTAGGACAAAGGATTTGTGGGAAAATTTAGGGACATTGTACCAATCTAAGTCTCTGGTGAACAAAATTCTCCTACAGAAAAAGTTGTATAACTTGAGGATGAAGGATGGAGACTCGGTGATAGAGCATCTGAATGCCTTTAATACTATGGTAAGAAAATTGTTATTTGTTGATATTAAATATTCAGATGAATATAAGTGCATCAGTTTGTTGTGTTGTCTACCAGATTCGTGGGATAGTCTGGTTGTTGCAATAGGTAGCAATATAACTACCTTGAACTTTAATGAAATAGTCTCATCCTTGTTGTTGGAGGAGATGAGACGGAAAAATATGGAGGGATAGAATGGATATGCCTTATCTATAAGAGGATAGTAACATAATAGAAATAAAAATAAGTCCTTGAGTGGGAGATCTAAATCTAGAGGGAGATCTAAATCTCCAGGGAAACCTGTAAAGGTGTGCTGGAAATGCAGAAAGAAAGGGCACTTCAAAAAGGAATGTATATCTAAAGCTCCTGAGAAAGGAAATGGATATTATGATGCTCCTTTTGTAGAGGAAAAAACCACCTCAGATGAATGTGAGGATGTGTACTTGGCTTCTTCTTCAAGTACACATGTAGTTCATGAGGCATGGTTGATTGACTCAGGGGCATCCTTTCACTTCACTCCCCATAGGGAGTGGTTTTGTGAGTATGAGAAATATGATGGTGGTGATGTCTTCTTAGGGAATGATAGGAAGGCTAGAATTGTCAAATGCAGAAAAGTAAAGTTGAAGTTGCAAGGTGAATGGATTAAAACACTTGAAGATGTTCTGCATATTCCTATATTGGCCATAAATCTGATTTCTATAAGCAATATTGATGATGTAGGTGTAAAAAAAGTGTTCGAGAAAGATACCTGAAAGATGGTTTGGGGAGCACTGATATTGATGAGGGGAGTTCAGACTCAAACTATGTACAAGCTTATGGGTATCATTGTTATTGATGGGTGCAACAGTTTTATGGTTCCTAAAAGTGGAGTAGAAAATCTAGTGGTATCTAGAGGAAAGACCATGTTATGGCATCAAAGTCTTGGACATCATGGAGAGAAGGGCCTTTGAATACTTCATGGTAATGGTATGGTAGAAGGTATGTCTAATTGCTCTCTGGATTTCGATTTCTATGAACATTGTGTATATGGGAAGCAGAATCAGGTGATTTTCCCCTCCGATGCTAAGAGGGCGAAAGAGATATTAGAGCTTGTGCACAGTGATGTGTTTGGACCTGTGTCAGTTCCATCAAGGAATACATGGATATATTTCCTCAGGAGGAAATTTGAAATCTTTGACAGGTTTAAAGACTTTAAGGTTCTAGTGGAAAACCAGACAAAGAAGAAGATAAAGGTGTTGAGGACAAATAATGGTGGAGAGTTCTGCAAGAAGGAATTTGAAGATTTATGTAGGAAGTGTGGTATAGTACGAAAGAAGACTTATCCATACACACCTCATAAAAATAGAGTTTTAGAAAGAATGAATAAGACGTTGATGGAAAAGGAAAGAAGCATGCTCAGTGGTGCTGGGTTAGGACAGGAATTCTGGGCAGAGGCGGTGGAGACTGCAAGTTACCTAGTTAATATATCACCTTAGTCAATGTTAGAGGATAAGATTGCACATGAGGTATGGACTAGTAAGAAACCCTCTCTTTTACATCTGAGGGTATTTTGCTCTGATGAATATGTACATGTTCTAAAGGAGAAATGAACCAAGTTGGATAGTAAATCTAAAAGGTACATCTTTATAGGGTATAAGAATGGTTTAAAAGGTTATAAGCTTTGGAACCAAAAAACAAGGAAGGTTGTTTATAGCCGAGATGTGGTATTTATAGAGGTGAAAGATGTTATTAAACATGAATTCCTACCAAAGGAACCTGAGAAGATAGAGTTTGAGCTAAAGGAGGATGAATCAGAGTCTACAGCAGAACAAGAATTAGAGGATGAAGAGCCACAAACTCCAGTTGTGAGAAGATCAGTTTGAGAAAGAAGGAAACCAAAAATGTACATTTCGTATGTCTTTTGTTCAAATTTTGCTTTATCTGTTATTGATGATGATCCTAGAAATATTAGGGAGGAAGTAGATTCAGAGGATGGAAAACTCTAGAAAGAGGCCATGGTTGATGAAATGGCATCTTTGGACAAAAAGGAGGCTTCGGATCTGGCGGAGTTGTTGGCTAGAAGGAAACCCATTGGAAGAAAATGGGTGTTTAAGAAGAAGATGGATGTAAAAGGCAAGGTGGAGAAATACAAAGCTTGGTTGGTAGAAAAATGTTATTCCCAGGTGTCAGGAATTGATTTTGGTTATATTTTTTCTCCCATTGCCAAGGCAACTTCTATTAGATTGCTTTTATCTGTTGTTGTTGCTTTTAATTTTGAGGTAGAACATATGGATGTGAGGGCGACATTTCTTCATGGGGATCTGCAAGAAGAGATCTACATGAAGCAACCTGAAGGCTTTGTGGTGAAGGGTAAGAAAGAACAAGTATGAAGGTTTAAAAAGTTTGTGTATGGGTTCAAACAGTCACCAAGGATGTGATATCAAAAATTTGATACACATATACGGGGACTTGGCTTCACTAGAAGAAAAGCATATCACTGTGTGTATTTTAAATTAACTTGTGATCATGTTATTTATTTGGTCTTTCACGTGGATGATATGTTGTTGATTGGAAATAAAAAAGAAATTATTGAGGATTTGAGGACCCAATTGTCCTCCAAATTTGACATGAAGGATATTGGTGCTACAAACTATATTTTGGGCATGGAAATTAAACGAGATCAAGAAAAGAGGAAGCTTTGGTTAAAACAGAGGAAGTATGTTGAGACAATACTGCAGAGGTTTAATATGCAGGATAGTAAACCAGTGAAGGTTCCTATTCTTGTAGGTGTAAAGTTATCTGTTGAACAATGTCCCAAGACACAAGATAAGGAAGAGTACATGTCCCGTGTTCCATAAGCAAATGTAGTCGGTAGCCTGATGTATGCAATGGTTTGTAATAGACTAGACATTTCATATGCAATGGGAGTATTGAGCATGTTTATGTCAAAACAAGGGAAGGAGCATTGGACAATGGTTAAGCGGGTTTTCAAGTATTTGCATGGCACTAGTGATTATGGTTTGTGCTACCAAGGAAGACCAGGATTGGACAAAGTATTGTACATCCATGGCTTTGTTGATGCGGAGTGGGTTGGAGATCTAGATCAAAGAAGATTTATAATTGGGAATGTGTTTAACCTATTTGGAGGAGCAGTCAGTTGGATGAGAAAGAGACAATGTGTGGTGCAACTTTCAACTACAAAAGCACAATACATGGCATCCACTCATGCAAGAAAGGAAGCATTTTGGTATAGAGATTGTGTTCAAGTATGGGGTTAGTACAATGAGCTATAATGATAGATTGTGACAACCAAAGTGCAATCTTCATGGCAAAGAACCCTTCTTATCATTCAAAGGCAAAGCACATTGATGTTCAATATCAGTTTGTGAGGGATATGGTTGAGGACAAAAAGTTTTTACTGTTAAAGGTGGACACTTTGAAGAAAGTCGAAGATGAATTAATGAATTTTTTGAGCACTGAGAAGTTTTCTTGGTGTAGAGAAACAATGGGCATTGCAGGGATGGAACAACGACTAAGCTCTTTTATGACCCCTTGTGTGGAAAAGAAAACAAAAAGTGGGAGAATGTTGGGTGTGTGTTATATCTCTCCATGACTAGTCCCACGTGCGAGGGGGGGTGACAACTTCCGTTGTTTGTTATGTTAGGTGCAGCAGGGGGGTTTTTTGGGGCAGGTAGCACCCCTGCAAGAGGTCAGGGGCAGTGCCGCGAGAATTTTTTTTTATTTGGGCAGACCTACCTGTGGTTTTGTAAATGGGTGTTGCACAAGGTTTTGGGCAAGATGATTTTCTTCCCATGGTATTTTGTAGATCCAGTCAAGGGAACTGAGGTTATGTTCCAATCCAATATTAATGGATTAGGGTTTATGAATGCTTCAACATGTATATATATGTATTGTAACATTGAAAGGAACATAATGAAAAATCAATCTAGTAGTCCCAATTTTAGGATTTAGGGGAAAATCTTTGTGTATATATGGTTTATGTTTTATTTTATCAGCATTGCTTATTTTTTGTTTTTAAAATTCGTATACAGGTAATTTCAAGGGGACGCCTTTTTTGCTGAGGGGTTTTGCTCAGGCCTGTGGTAGACCCTCTTCAGTGGGATGTCTGCAGGATCAATTCTTGCTGTGAAAGAAGATGGCGAGCAGTGGAAAGATAGAGATTGAGAAATTTAATGGTCATATTTTTTAGTATTGTAAGCTCAACATGGAGGATTTGATGGTGGACAAAGATCAATGGATCACAGTAGATCTGGGTACTAAACCAAATAAAATGTCAGAAGAAGACTAGGCGAAGTTGGATAAGCAAGCAAAAAGCACAATACGGTTGTGTATCTCAAATTCAGAATTGTTGAATGTATGAGGGGAAGCTACAGAAAAGGCTTTATGGGACAAGTTAGGTAATTTTTACCAATCTAAGTCTCTGGTGAACAAACTACTCCTACAAGAAAAGTTGTATAACCTGACGATGAAGGATGGAGACTCGATGATAGAGCATATGAATTCCTTTAATACTGTGGTAAGCCAATTGTTATCTGTTGATATTAAAATTTCATATGAATATAAGTTCATCAGTTTGTTTTGTTCTCTACCAGATTCGTGGGACAGTATTGTTGTTGCAATAGGTAGCAATACAACTACCTTGAAGTTTGATGAAATAGTCTCATCCTTGTTGTCGAAGGAGATGAGACAGAAAAATATGGAGGGATTGAATGGAGAAGCCTTGTATGTAAGAGGACAGTCCCATAACAGAAACAAAAATAAGTCGTTGAGTGGGAGATCTAAATTTATAGGGAGATCTAAATCTCCAAGAAAACCTGTAAAGGTGTGTTGGAAATGCGGAAAGGAAGGGAACTTCAAAAAGGACCGTAGATATAAAGCTCCTGAGAAAGGAAAGGGATATGATGATGCTCCTTCTTAGAGGTGAAAACCATCTCAGATGAAGATGGGGATGTGCATTTGGCTTTTTCTTCAAGTACACGTGTAGATCATGAGGCTTGGTTGATTGACTCAGGTGCATCCTTTCACTTTACTCCCCATAGGGAGTGGTTCTACGAGTATGAGAAATATGATGGTGGTGATGTATTCTTAGGGGATGAAAGGAAGGCTGGAACCATTGGACGTGGAAAAGTCAAGCTGGGAAGGATTAGAACACTTCTGGGTGTTCTTCATATTTCGGCATTAGCTAGAAATATGACTGTAACCAAGATGGATCATGCGGGTGTAAAAAGAGTGTTCGAGAAATATACCTGCAAGATGGTTCGGGGAAAACTGGTATTGATGCGGGGAGTTTGAATTGGAACTTTTTACAAGCTTATGGGTATCATTTTTATTGATGGGTGCAACAATTCTGTGGTTCCTGGAAGTGGAGTAGAAAATCTAGTGGTCTCTGGAGAAAATACCATGTTATGGCATCAAAGGTTTGGAAATATTGGAGAAAAGGGGCTTCAAATATTTCATGGTAATTTTATGGTAGAAGGTATGTATAATTTCTCTCTAGATTTCAATTTCTATGAACATTGTGTATATGGGAAGTAGAATCGGGTGAGTTTCCCCTCAAGTGCTAAGAGGGTGAAAGAGATATTAGAGCTTGTGCACAGTGATGTATTTGGACCTATTTCAGTTCCATCATTAGGTAATTTGTGTACTATGTATCATTTATAGATGACTTCTCAAGGAATACATTTATATATTTCTTCAAGAAGAAATCTGAAGTCTTTGACAAGTTTAAATAATTTAAGGATCTCGTGGAAAACCAGACAGAGAAAAGATAGAGGTGTTGAGGACAAATCATGTCAGAGAGTTCTGGAAGAAGGAATTTGAAGAGTTTTGTAAGAAGTTCGATATAGCATGGCAGAAGACTACTCTATACACACCTCAGCAAAACAAAGTTGCAGATAGAATGTATAGGACGTTGATGGAAAAGGAAAGAAGCATGCTCAATGGTGTTAGGTTAGGATAGGAATTATGGGCAGAGGCGGTGGAGACTGCATGTTACATGGTTAATAGATCAACTTCATAAGCATTGGAGGATAAGACTCCACATGAGGTATGGACTGGTAAGAAACCTTCTCTTTCACATCTGAGTGTATTTGGTTGTGATGCGTCTGTACATATTCCAAAGGAGAAATGAACCAAGTTGGATAGTAAATCTGAAAGATGCATCTTTATTGGGTATAAGAATGATTTAAAAGGTTATAAGATTTGGAACCCAATAACAAGGAAGGTTATGTACAACCGAGATGTGGTATTTAGAGAGGTGAAAGATGTTATTAAACATGAAGTCCTACCCAAGGAACTTGAGAAGATAGAGTTTTAGCTAAAGGAGGAAGAATCTAACTCCACAACAGAACAAGAATTAAAAGATGAAGAGCCACAAACTCCAGCTGTGAGAAGATCAGTTCAAAAAAGAAGGTAGCCAAAAAGGTACAGTCCATCTGATTTCTATTCAAATTTTTCTTTATATATTACTAATGATGATCCCAAAACTGTCAGGGAGGAAGTAGATTCAGAGGATGGAAAACTTTGTAAAGAGGCCATGGTTGATGAAATGGGATCTTTGGACAAAAATGAGGCTTGGGATCTGGTGGAGTTGTCAGCTGGAAGGAAACCCATTGGAATAAAATGGGTGTTTAAGAAGAAGATGAATGCAAAAGGAAATGTGGAGAACTAAAAAGCTCGATTGGTAAAAAATGTTATTCCCAAGTGTCAGGAATTTATTTTTGTTATATTTTTTCTCTTTTTGCCAAGGTAGCTTCTATTAGATTACTTTTATCTATTTTCGATGATTTTGATTTTGAGGTAGAACAAATGGATGTGAAGACAACATTTCTTCACGGGGAGAAGAGATCTACATGAAGCAAAATGAAGGCTTTGTGGTGAAGGGTAAGAAAGAATTGGTATGCAGGTTTAAAAAGCCTTTGTATGGGTTAAAAAAATCACCAAGGATGTGGTATCAGAAATTTGATACATATATACAGGGACTTGGCTTCACAAGAAAAAAAGCATATCACTGTGTGTATTTAAAATTAATTGATGATTGTGTTGTTTATTTGGTCTTGTATGTGGATGATATGTTGCTGATTGGAAATAACAAATAAATGATCCATGATTTGAAGACCAAATAGTCCTCCAAATTCGACATAAAGGATAGTAGTGCTCAAAACTATATTTTGGGCATGGAAATTAAATGAGATCGGGCAAGGAGGAAGCTTTGGTTAAACCATAGGAAGTATGTCGAGACAATACTACAAAGGTTTAATATGTAGGATAGTAAACCAATGAAGGTTCCTATTCCAGTAGGTGTAAAGTTATCTGATGAACAGTGACCCAAGACACAAGAAGAGGAAGAGGACATGTCTTGTGTTCCATACGCAAGTGCAGTCGGTAGCCTGATGTATGCAATGGTTTGTACTAGACCAGACATTGCACATGCAGTGGGAGTATTGAGTAGATTTATGTCAAATCTAGGGAAGGAGCATTGGACAAAAGTGAAGCAGGTTTTCATGTATTTGTGTGGCACTAGTGATTATGATATGTGCTACCAAGGAAGACTAGGATTAGATAGATTTTTGGACATCTATGGCTTTGTTAATGCAGACTGGGCTGGAGATCTAGATCGAAGAAGATCTACATGTGGGTATGTGTTTAACCTATTTAGAGGAGCAGTCAGTTGGATGAGCAAGAGACAATTTATAGTGGAACTTTCAACTACAAAGGCAGAATACATGACAGCCACTCTTGCAATCAAGGAAGCAGTTTGGTTGCAGTGATGGTGTTCAAGTATGGGCTTAGTACAATGAGTTATAATGGTAGACTATGATAGTGTTGTAGTGGCTACAACCACCCTCCAAAATTTTGTCTTTAATGCAAATTTCAGAGCCTACCGTGGATTTTGTGATCAATCATTCCTTGGTCACTTATTAGTAAGATGATGATCTTGAGCCCCCTCCTTGATCTTAAGAGTTGTTCACGTCCCCATATTTATGCAACATTTGTCATCCTTGGGCATGGGGATTACCGTTTGTCATGCAAAGGGAAGCTTGTTGTGATTCAAGGGGAAATCTTTGTGCGTATGAGTTGTTCTCTTTACATTAGGGGAATTTTAAGATATAAAATGGGCCTCCTAAGTAAATTATAAAATAATAGTGGAAATAATAAGAAAATATTAGATTACATCATCAAATTTTAAAGGGAAAAAAAGAAAAAACTATTTTTCCAACTCGTATTTTCAACTTATCTCCCCATGGGTTTACTCAAATTTCAAGCAACAACATTATTTGGATGAAAAATTTGATTCCTCATCCAAGGACTACCCATGTTTCATACTTTCGATGGACCCTACAACACGAACAATGACAAATACATGAAAAATGTGATTGCAATCACATTTTTTCATGTATTTCTCATTTTTCTTGTAGCAAGGTCCATCTAAAGTATGCAACATGGGTACTCCTTGGATGAGGAATTAAATTTTGCATCCAACGCGTACTCCCGCATGAAATTTGAGTAAAACCTTAGGGATATAAGTTGAAAAAGTACTTTTATTATTTTTTAATCATTTTACTTTTTTACTTCAAAAATGATGAATCATCCCCCATGGTTAAAACCATCATCTTGAATACTATTGGTTCTCATAAAGTTTAATTTGGTTGTAGACTTTTCTTAGGAGGCCCATTTTAGACCTCAAAATTCCCCTAATGCATAGACATGTTTCACACTCACTTTACACACTCTTGTCGTGACGGTTGTTGCATCAAGTAAAGTATGCTTTATATGTTATGGATGGTCTATGTTGTATCACTAAGTGTTCTAGTGTGTGATCATAGTCAACTTCTATCACTGTTCACATCAGTTTCAATAATCTCACACTAAGCCAGTTTCCTGAGCAACCTAGCCTCATTCATCTATCTGGAATTGCACACTTCGCTTCTGCAACCCTCAAGATTTTTCCCTTGCCTGCTAGAACTGTGCAATGTGCAGAGACCCCAACCTCCCTTGGAATACAAATTTGCGCAGTGGTTTCCTCCAGTGTCCTTCCCCCAACCAGAACCCATTGTCTCCAGAATTTGGGAAGTGTTGTCCCTCAGCTGCCCAGTCTATCTTGCAACCTAAAACTATGCAAATGAGTCCTCCCGGGACCCCATCCCGCAATGATTCCTTGCATCCAGAAATTTGCAGTATTTTTCCTCAATTTCCTAGTCTACCTTGCATCTAGAAACTACACAGAGGTGTCCTCCCAGGACCCCATCCCACAGCAGTGTCTTGCCTTCAGAAACTACATAGTTTTGTCCTCAGTTGTCCAGTCTGCCTTGCATTCAGAAACTATGTATTTTTGTCCTTAGTTGTCCAATCTGCCTTGCATCTAGAAACTACGCAGAGGTATCCTCCTAGGACATCATCCCGATAGTAGTCACTTCCCACTAAAATTGTGAAAATATATCTCTCTGTGATCACAAGGAAGGATTACATACTAGATGACTCTCAAGAAGTTGAGGAGAAGGACCAAGGAACCCAAGTTATGATCGCATGAAAACTCCATCGAATGCATAACCCTCTAGAGGGTAATTATTGTAAGAAAAAATCATCTTTTGAAATACATCTCTTAGTGTAGCTTGAAGTATTGATATCATTCTATCTTCAATGACAAACATGAAATTCATTCCATGTGTGTCCTCTATGTGTCTTGCTCCCTGTCGCTTGTTGGACTGGCAGTCGTCTTTTAGCATATTGATTGCTTTGTCATGCTTGCGATCTTTTTCTGGCGATTTTGAAGGTTTGTCTTTATGTGCATGATTTGTCTTCACTCTGTGAGAATCAGTTGCACTCACACACATATTTGCAATCACACTCACACAAGTGTCATCACGGTCATTCAAAGGTCTATCTCAAGTGTTGCACTTATTGCTCTTAGTTTTAAGACAGTCTCATTGAGCACATGTTTTGTATTATTGGTTTGTGTTGTCTTGTCGTCAAAATATACTAAGTGTATGATCACATTGTCAATCTGCACGAATTCACTTGCTTTCAACACAACCATTTTCCTAAAAAATCTGGTTGACCAGACAACCTCCTTCAGCCGGACCTTGACTAAGTTGCACTGCACAGTCTCAGCCCTCAATGACCCTGCTCTACTTCCTAGAAGTGCACATTGCTTGAGGTTGTCCTCTGGGTCAGCTGCACTGTGCAGTCCTGGAAGTGAGAAATTTGTCTACCTCCTAGAACTGTGCAGAAGTTGCCTCTAAGCCTAATCCAAACTGTGCTTCCCACAAGATTAGTTGTCAAGCCTCCCTCTGGACTACCGAAAACCTGCACTGCACTGAGACCCGAGGCTACATTGCTCCCCAAAACTACACAGACATGGCTAGTTGATCCCCTTATTGTCTACCCTGCACTGTCTCCTGAAATTTCACAGTCTTGTCAGGCAGGTCCTCTGTTGGCTTGCTCTACACTACTCCAGGAAACTGTGAAAAATTCCCAGTTGGTCTCCCTATGGCATGTCTTGTATTCCTCTTGAAAACTGTGTAGAATTGACCACCAGTCCCTATGTAGCCTTGCTCTGTCATCCTGCTGGATACTACACAGATGTGCCTAGTAGCCCTGCTCTGTCTTCCCTCTGGAAACTATGCAGAATTGCCCAACAGTCCCTCTGTAGCCCTGCTCTCTCCTCCCTCTGGAAACTCCACAGAAGTTGTCCCTTTCAAGGTTTCATCTCGCAACCGAAATTGGTGACTGTCACTAGCGATTCTGCCTCCTAGTGATCACTGTGCAGTTTTTCCCAACAATGCAGACCGAGCTCCAGAATCCCTCATCCTGACCTGAGTTGTGCTTTGCACAGTTTCATTGTTCTATCCTCCCTCTCAGTCACCTGGACCCGAACATGGAAAACAATGCATCATGCTAGACTAAGATATTTTCAGATTTGATGTTGTCCCATCATGAGTGAATTGCAGGAATAGATACATCGATGGAACATGGAGAGACAATGAATGGGATGAAGAAGGAGCACACGCTAGAAGACTTGCTTGTAGTTGGACGAACGTACAAAGCACATCGAGCAGCTAGTGAAAGGAGTACATGCACAAAACCATATTGCAGAGACCAAGATCATTGGAGACCCCACAACACCAAGCTATGTGAGGGTGAAAACAAAGCACATCCAAGAACACATCTATCACTCAGCAGCATAGCAGCTTGACATGGACACCATAGTCAGCCATTACATGTCAGCAGTGTCATGTCGAGTTGTGACATGAGTTGTCTCACCCACCTCACTACTATGAGCCATATCTGTTGTAATCAAATGCAATGTAAAGTGAAATTACAAGTATCATTAGTGGAATACAAATCATCATATGTAATGTAAAGAGTTATATGTAAATAAGTTGAATAGTCGTGAGGGTAGTCCGAGAGTCAAAGTGGAATGTCAAGGGTCACCCCAACCTTTACTATATATAGAACCTCATAACTCATACAAAGGGATTTTAGGAGCCAAGATTTTGCTAGGCATTGCTTAGAGAGGGCTTGGAGAGTATTGTGATGAGCCTCAGCTTCTCCATAGCATAGAGCGAGTACATCTCTTTGGAGGAGCAGGCGGTGTTGACTGTAATGTTCCACTATTAGGACTAGTGGCTGCCATGGTTGTATGTATGGATGGAACTTTCATTTAATATAAAGGCTCAGAGCCAACACGTTTTCATGCATATGTTGTTATTGTAGTTGGAATATTCAGGTTGCTTTAGAAATGTATGTCATTTAACTTACACATTCATGTATGAACTACTTTGTATATGATTGTATGAATCTTGTTGGAATCATGTTGTTGATTTAACCCATCACCCTGGACTATGGACTATTCTGCTTCCAACCCATGATGTCTTTATGTTTGTGTGTTCCTTTCAGGTTGCGTACTATTACAGGCTTCTAAGGGATACACTTTCTTTCCCCCTTCGTGTGTTAGAACCTCCCCATGCATCTCTCTTGACACGTCGCAAGGTCACACGCTTGCAACAAAGATATCTTGCTTACCTCTGTGTGCTACCACAGTCAAGGCAATGTTGTACTACCCACTGCTAGGACTCCTACTTCAAATGATCTGAGGTCTAGTTGGGACTTCTTACCAGGGAGATCCCCTGACATGTTGGTGGGTCCAACATCGTCAACATTTCTAGCACTAGAAGGAGGGCCAGATCACAAGTTGAGTCCTCAAAGTCTACTTTGAATCTCTATACATCTTTCATGACTTATGTTACAGTTTATCCTCTAACATGTCTTTCTTATGGAGAGGATTTTGAAGTATCAGAGGATCTCTGGGATGACTTGTCATGTAACACATACAATGGTGAAGGCAGAGCAACCTGGCTTAGACATAGAGTTGCCTTCGTAGCCTTCTGTGTAAGGCATTAAATCCATGAAGATTACATTTCATGCTCATTGTTCGCATTCACGCTTCGAGGGAATCCACTGCAATGGTATGTCACATTGCCCGCAGCATCCATTCACTCTCTTAATCAATTGGTTGGAGATTTTGATTGTGCTTTCCATCATTATGATCGTAAAGCACTCAATAAAAAATTATGGAATTACAGAAAGCACCTGATGAATCCGTTGAGAAATTTCAGAAACACTTTCGTAATCTTGCATTTTGAATTCCTGAAGATGAAATTGATTGGAAATTTCTTAATGAAAGATTTCAGTATCTTCTTCACATATATGAGAATTTGCATATCTTAGAATTATTTGAACCCCTCCCAACATACCTTGGTGTTAGAGCTTCCAAATCTAAGATGGACAAGGTTATTGTCACAAATGACCATATGTCCTCTTCTCATCAAGCAACTCTAGCTCTGCAGTATGAGGTTGGAGAAGGTGTGTGCACATATTTTGAACTGTCACATCCTCCCACCCCACCTATTCTGGATATCTGCGCAAATTTGGTTTGCAAGCCATTGGTTGTCATGTTTTCTTGTCTTCTCAACCACTGTCTTTTGGTTCCATTAATCCTCCATATTGTACTGTGTTGTGTTCTCAGGTTCCAGACTCCACATCTTATGTTCACGAGGATCAAGCTATTGACGGAGTTGATGTTATGCAACCAACTTGCACTGTCATTCATGATGAGTGTGTGCAGGAATCTGAAGAAGAACCCGTGGTGAAGGATGACTTCCTTCCATCCGCACCTCATTCACTCTATCCTGACATCTCATGTGATTTTGCCACTCTTGATTTTCCTTGTGAAAACTCATTGCTAGATGTTTCTACTTCTGATCATTCATAGGACACACCAGATGTCAGCATGTCATTGCATTATGAAGAGGACACAACTTTCTCTAAAAATCCATTGACTATTTCATCTGTCATTTCTGGAAATGCAAAGGGTGAACATTCTTGTTTGTCATCGACCCCTCTGCATGATTCATCAGATCATGAGGATGTCGATGAACATCTCAAATTTTCTAATCGTGGTTGTCGTGATCTCTTTATTTGTTCATTTGATCACAATGTCCATTCATTCACTGATGATCTTTCTAAGCCACTGGTCTTTGATGATCCACCTGTTGATGAAGTGGGAACTCCTAAAGCTATTGAGTCACTCCAGCCTGCGTTGATGGTTATGTCAGGCCCTCATTGTCCTGAGGTCAGTTCCACTTCTGATTAGAAATCTGTTGAAACACCCCAAGCTCCTCATCACTCTCTTTCTGCATTGAAGAACAATCTAGTTCACGGATTTCACTCCCTCCACCAACATCACACAATCCTAATGCCCATGCATTGGAGGAATCATACACAACGAGCACTCTTGTTAAGCGAAAGTTGTATTTTTTTCCATGTTTGCTTGTTTTTCATGGTCAAAAGAGTGTACATGCTCATCATCTACGCACAATGTGTTCCATCACTATGGTATGTCTGCAAAATGTTTGTCTTGCGCATTTACTCTTTTCTTTTCTGTGGACGCTTTCAAACTCCGAGCGTGTTGGTCTTAATTGTCTTATATTTTTTGTTTTCCGGTTTACATGCTTATATTTCTTGTCTACCATGCCTTCACCAACATGGGCCAACCAATGTGGCAGTGGCTACATTGGAAATATCATTTCACATGAGTAGGCCCATGCATTATTTAGCGTAGTGATAGGAGTAGTGTTTTCTTTCTTGCTTTTATTTTGTAGGAATTTACAGGGTAAGTTCCTCAGAAAGAACACCAAAAGGACACCGCTCACAACCAGATCACAGATCAATACGCCAGTATTTTTGACGTGGTTAAAACCCTCAAAGAGGGAAACAGTCCACGGCATGTCCCAATGTGGGTACTACAGGCAATTTATTAATCAAAGAATGAAAATTTACATAAGCTTCTCTCATGCACGGATTACCCGAACAATGACCCTCCATGCGCTTTAAATAGAACTCATGGACCAATCGGGTGTCAAGCCACGGATCAAGTGTCGGTAATACCGAGGTGAGAGTGAACCGTCGGATCACTACATATCGTGACCGTCGGATTGTAAGTTACAAAATGTATAATGGTAAAGAAACACACTATACCTAACTCTATACTAGACCAAGTTGAACTTAACTATTTCCTATGTGTCGGAATATCCTAACATCCCCCCTTAAGAACAACTTGGGATAGGATTGAAGGATTTACAAATATTACACAATAGGAGAAGGAAGGAGGCACTAGAGCCTATCCCCCCTTAGTGACAACTTCCTGAACTCCAAGCATATATCGAAGTTTAGTGAACTTCGCCTCTGTGAGAGCCTTTGTGAAGATGTATGCAACCTGATCATCTGTTGAACAATATTGCACTTCAAGAACATGGTCATGAATGAGCTTTCTGATGAAGTGCATGTGTAGTTCAATGTGTTTGCTGCGCTGTTGCTGGACTGGATCTTTGCATAGCTGAATGGCACTTTGATTATCACACCAAAGTGTGGTTGGATGCTGCTGCTCAAAGCCAAACTCTGATAGGATCTGGCAAAGCCACAAGGCTTCCTTACTAGCTTCCACGGCACCACGATACTCTGCTTCTGCTGACGAAAGAGAAATGGAAGCCTGTTTCTTACAAGCCCATGTAATAGGTCCTGAACCAAGAGTGAAGACATAACCGGCAGTAGACTTCCGATGATCAGGGTCACCAGCCCAATCAGAATCAGTGAAACCAACTAACAGAGGAGCTGCTTTGGCACTGTAATGAATCCCAAACTGTACTGTACCTCGAACATAACGAAGTATTCTTTTAGCTGCTTTCCAATGACTTTCATGGGGGTTTTGCATAAAACGAGCAACAAGGCCAACAGCAAAGGAAAGATCAGGACGAGTATGGGTTAAATACAAGAGTTTTCCTACAAGTTGACGGTATAAGGTAGCATCAACTTCAGGAGAAGTACAAGAGACTAAAAGTTTGACTCCAGACTGAAAGGGAGAAGGGGCTGGCTTACAGTCTTCCATGTGAAAATGACGAAGAATATCACTTGGACTGGGAAAGGAAAATACCCTCCTTGGATTGCAAGACTTGAAGACCGAGAAAATAGTGTAAGTGTCCTAAGTCTGTCATTTCAAATTTCTTTTTAAGGCTGGACTTCACATGGTTTATAAGGTTGGGATCACTACCAGTAAGAATAAGATCATCAACATAAAGAACAAGGATGATAAGAGAGTTGCCCACTTTCTTGGTGTAGACAGTATTGTCAGAATGACACCTAGAAAAGCCATATTCTAAAAGAAAGCTATCCATTTTGGCATACCAAGCCCGAGGAGCTTGCTTGAGGCCATAAAGGGATTTCTTAAGTCGACAAACAAGGTTGGAGTCTGTTTGTATGAAGCCAATGGGTTGTTCCATATAGATTTCTTCCTGCAAGTCCCCATGCAAGAAGGCAGATTTAACATCCATCTGATGGACTTCCCATTTTAAAGAGGCAGCAAGGGAAAGAACAAGGCGGATAGAGTTCATTTTGGCAACAGGGGAGAAGGTTTCAGTGTAGTCAATGCCTTCAACCTGTGAAAAGCCCTTAGCAACGAGACGAGCTTTATGTTTATCAACTTTCCCATCTGGTCCATACTTGGTTCTGTAAACCCATTTACATCTAACAAGTTTGCGTCCCTTTGGTAGAGGAACAAGATCCCATGTATCATTTGTCATCAATGAATGATATTCTTCATTCATAGCTGCTTCCCAATGTGGATGGCCTGAAGCTTCTGCAAAAGTGTCAGGATCATGATTTACTGGAGCTTGGGCCAGTAAAGAAGAGGCTCTTTCAAACTGAGAACGTGTACGTCGCTGATCTGTAGGATCACCGGCAAGATCACCTACTGCATCCCGAGTAGCACGGACCCATCTTGGAAGTTGAGGATCCTGAGAAGGTGGGGGAGGATTATCATCCTCGCTTTCATCATTTGAAGAAGAAATGTTTTCAAAAGTAGAAGAGATAGGAAGAGGTGGCACATCCGCCGGACTAGGCTCGCAGGCCGATTTATTTTCATCAAATTTTACATCTCTTCTAATGATAACATTTTTGGACTTAAATGGAATAAGTCTATAACCTTTTACATCTTCAGAATATCCAACAAAAGTACATTTCTCACTCTTAGGTTCTAAAGCTTTATGCTTTTCATCTGGAATATGGGCCCATGCTTCACTTCCAAACACACGAAAGTGACTTACATGTGGTTTAATGGAACTCCAAGCTTCTTCTGGAGTGATATTCTCTAGAACCTTAGTAGGAGTGCGATTGATTATATAATTTGCACAATTAATTGCTTCGGCCCAAAAACTAAGACTGAGTCCTTTAGATTGCAGCATACAATTAGCCATTTCCTTTAAGGTGCGATTTTTCCTTTCAGCTACACCATTTTGTTGTGGAGTGTATGGAACAGTATGTTGCATTTGAATTCCATTTTCGGTGCAAAAGTTGATGAATGTGTTTTTAACATATTCTCCACCATTATCAGTTCTTAGCTTAAGAATTTGATGTCCAGATTGTTTTTCAACAAAGGCTTTGAAGGCCAAAAATGTGTTAAATACTTCGCTCTTGAGTTTTAAGAAGTATACCCAAGTGCGTCTGGAGAAATAATCAATGAAAGTTAAGAAGTACTTGCAGCCAGAGAATGAAGCAACAGGAAGAGGACCACATAAATCACTGTGCACAAGCTGTAAAGGGGCTGAGGCATGCCAAGAGGCACGTTTGTCAAAACTGTCCCGATGATGTTTTCCGAGTACACATCCGAAACAAACACCATCTCTGCAAGATACCATAGGAAGACCTGTCACCATATTTTCTTTACATAGATGCTGAAGGGAGCGATAGTTTAAGTGACCAAATTGCTCATGCCAAAGTTTGCTCACTTCATCATTATGAGCAACAAATACTGAGGGAAGATTTGATGACCCAAAGTTGTGAAACTTATACAACCTTGTGGAATCATCAGCAAGACTAGTAGCTAGAATCTGTTTAGGATCTTTTATATCCTTGATTACAACATCATGAGGTGAAAATTCAACAATTTTACCTTCACCTGAATGAGTTATCTGATAGACAGATAGAAGGTTGCAGGATAAGGTTGGAACACATAATACATCATTAAACTGACCATTGTCTAGATGAACAGTTCCAGTCCCTACAACATTAAGAGATCTATCATCACCAACATATATATTTTTGGTGTTACAATCATTTAAAGAAGAAAACATGGCTTGGTTTTTGGCCATGTGATAAGAGGCTCCAGAATCAATGAGCCACTCATGAGAATGAGAAGAAGAAGAAGATACATTTAATGCATAACCAGACTGAGATGATTGACAACGACATGCAGAAAGTGCCATTCCGGAAGTTGAAGTTGAAGTAGGCTCCACATGGATGTTATGTTTCTTCATTGCGGCTTCCAAGGCTTCCATCTTCTTAAAGCATTTAGATTCTAAGTGGCCATCTCGATTACAAAAGTTACAATGTCTATCAGTCTTCTTCCATTTGTTTTTATTGGTCTTATCATTTTGCTGAAATGATCTTTCATTTTGAGGTTGAGTTGGTTTAGGACCATTCTTTTGAGGATATGACTTCTTAGGATTCTTTGAATTTGGTTGCTGCTGGGCGGCTAACGCTTTTGTGGAAGAGTTTCCAAGATTAAGAAGACCAAGGTGTAAGAGTTTTTCTTGTTCTCTTATTAAGGAATCACAAAAGGAGTCAAAGGAAGGGGCCTTGTAGTCTTTTCCTTGACAAATGAAAGCTTCCCTTGTAGAATGGAAAGTGGAAACAAATACAGAGTAGGCTGGTCCCAACCTAGTAAGGATGGAATAAATAAGGTTACCATCTTCTTTCTTAACTTTAACACCTTCCAAGAGATATCTAAGGGTCTTGAATTTGGACAAGAAATCTTCAATGCAAGAAAAATTATTAGGATCCAAAGTAAGCAACTCATTTTAAAGTTGATGGGCTCTAATTTCATTTTTAATCCCAAAAACTTTAGCGAGTTTTTCTAATGCTTCATGAGGAGTCTCAAGTTCTGCAATGTGGAATCTAAGATCAGGAGAAATAGACATCCCTATCAAACCACGTGCTTGATCTTGTCTATTTTCCCATTTTGTAGCCTTGTCTTCATCTTTTGGTTTCTTCTCTTGGTCTGTGGCTATTCTGAAGAGACCTTTACTTCTAAGTAAATCTTCCATGTAGGCTACCCATTGGAAGTAGTTAGTGCCGTCAAGAATGACTTGGCATGGACTTTCCATTTTTTTTAAAAATTGAAGCTGAAGATGCTGAAAGTAAGTGTTCCAATGGATAGATCTCGAAAAAATAGGCGGTTTTAAAAAAAACGGCTCTGAAAAAGGTTTCCGGATGAAGAAGTTATGGCTTTTTGAAAAACAATTGTTGACGTTGCCGGCAAAGTGCGTGAATGTGCGGGAATAAAAAAAATCCGCCCCCACAAAATGGAGACTTGAACCCAAGACCTCTACTCTCTTAAAATAGCTTTCAACCAATTGATCTATACAAAAAATTTGAAAGAGAGAGAGAGAGAGAGAGGGGCGGGGGGGGCCTTGGTTTGCGTGCTTGCCTTGAGAAAGCTCTTTTTCCCTACAAAACACAAAACACAAAACCCAACACGAATATGCAAAGAAAAACGAACCTTGCGGCTCGAAGTTAGCTTTAGCCAAAAAACTAGAAATTTAAAAAAAAAATCTCAAAGTTAGCTTTAGCCGAAAAACTAAATATTTTTCTCAATGTTTCTGATTTTCCGAGATCACACTAAGGTGCAGGGAAAAGAGCATACGCATGAGAAAAATCCTTCCTTTCTGTTTCTGATTTGCCCAGATCGCACAGAGTCGCAGGGCAAAGAGCATACGCAGAAATGAAAGGTATAGATCCGGTTTAAAAAAAAGGCTAAATAAACCGAAACCGAAATAAGCAGAGAGAAAATAACAGTAAACTGCAAAAAACATTGTATACCTCCCGATCTGAAAAATGACGCAGCTAGGGCTACCGGAAACCTTTTCGCGTGAAACGAAAGGGGTTCCTCACTGGAACAGATGCTCCGAACGCAACAGAGCAGTCCTCTCGGCCCGAAAGCAGTCAGAAACAGCAGATCTAGGAAACGACAGCCGCATGCAGTTCTACCGGCTTCAGATTTGGATCACCAATGGACGCGGCCCTCAAATTGCTCTGATACCATGTAGGAATTTACAGGGTAAGTTCCTCAGAAAGAACACCAAAAGGACACCGCTCACAACCAGATCACAGATCAATACGCCAGTATTTTTGACGTGGTTAAAACCCTCAAAGAGGGAAACAGTCCACGGCCTGTCCCAACGTGGGTACTACAGGCAATTTATTAATCAAAGAATGAAAATTTACATAAGCTTCTCTCATGCACGGATTACCCGAACAATGACCCTCCATGCGCTTTAAATAGAACTCATGGACCAATCGGGTGTCAAGCCACGGATCAAGTGTCGGTAATACCGAGGTGAGAGTGAACCGTCGGATCACTACATATCGTGACCGTCGGATTGTAAGTTACAAAATGTACAACGGTAAAGAAACACACTTTACCTAACTCTATACTAGACCAAGTTGAACTTAACTATTTCCTATGTGTCGGAATATCCTAACATATTTGTTTTCTTTCTTGCTTTTTTTTGCTTGCATATTTTTCTTTGCGTGCTTGTTTTGCTTTCACTTTACTTCTACCCTTTCCTTTTTTGTTTGTTTGCTTGTTTGCACCTATAGGTTAGCTTCACATGAAACCGTGTTTAGATCTTGACACAAGCCGGGAAAATATAAGAGGACTTATATAGCTATCAACATTTGGTTATCTGTTGTCCTATCTCTTTATGAATAGCTTGTTATCTTCAATCAATGATACCTTGATGGAAAATACATTATGTTTAGAGTGAGTCTTGGTGAAAACACAATGCTTGCACTTTTAACTAGCACCGCCTACTCTAATCGGTTTTTTTGGGTGAACCCTTATTAACTCGATCAAGTAGAGTAAGGTGAGGGGGAAAACCTTAACAAGTATGTCAAAGGTATATATAACATACTTCTCTGAAGGGACAACCTCTTCTGCTCTCAATAAGTCAGGATCTATCTTCTGCCTCTAAAATAAATAAGTTCCTATGCACAATTATTTGAAAAATAAAAAATAAAAAAAATGAAAATGAAAAGTAAATAAGGCAAAACAAGAGAAAGGCTTCCTATGTAGAGAGGTGATGCAAGTAACTTTGCTGGGGTACTGACCAGGCTCGCTGGCAGCGGAGTGATGGTTGTGTTCCTGTGTGACTCCACTAGGGTACTTTCTAGGCCTGCTAGCAGTGGAGCAACACCAGAGATAAAACTAAAACTCTAACAGTCATATTGCTTGTGCATCAATATATGCCTCATCCCCAATCGAAACAACTTAGTTGACTTGTCTTGGTACGTCTGTTGATCGATCAAGAGAATGATAGGGACTACATCTTTCACTCAAGCTAGTGAGGAAACCATGACCATCAAATAATCGAACAATACTTCCGGAAGAGTTAGGCTCGCTTTCACAAGACAAGGTCCATACAGAGAGCTGGAGTTCTACTAGTGTGTCACTAATGTTGTAGCGTCTACAACCACCCTCCAAAATTTTGGCTTGCATGCAAATTTCAGAGCCTACCGTGGATCTTGTGATCGATTGTTCCTTGGTCGCTTATTGGTAAGTTGATGATCTCAAGCCCCCTCCTTGATATTAATAGTTGTTCACATTCTTATCTTTATGCAACATGTTTCATCCTTGGGCATGGGGATTACCATTTGTCATGCAAAGGGAAGATTGTTCTACTTCAAGGGGAAATATTTGTGCGTATGAGTTGTTCTCATTACATAGACACATTTCACACCTGCTTCATGCACTCTTGTCGTGAAGGTTGTTGCATCAAGCAGAGTATGTTTTATATGTTCTGGATCATCTATGTTGTATCACTAAGTGTTCGAGTGTGTGATCATAGTCAAGTTCTATCATTGTTCACATCAATTTCATTGATCTCACACTAAGCAAGTTTCCCAAGCAACCTAGCCTCATCTAGATTTCTGAAACTGCACATTTCGCTTCTGCAACCCTCAAGCTTTTCCCTTGCCTACAAGAACTGTGCAATGCATAGAGACCCCAGCCTCCCTTGGCATCTAAATCTACGCAGTGTTTTCCTCCAGTGTCCTTCCCCCAACCAGAACCCATTGTCTCCAGAATTTGTGCAGTGTTGTCACTCAATTGCTCAGTCTGTCTTGCAACCTGAAACTGTGCATATGAGTCCTCTCGAGACCCCATCCTGTAATGGTGCCTTTCATCTAGAAACTTTGCAGCATTTTCCCTTAGTTGCCCAGTTTGCCTTACATCCAGAAATTGCGTAGATGTGTCCTCCCAAAACCCCATCCCGCATTAGTGTCTTGCATTCAGAGACTACGCAGTGTTGTCCTTAGTTTTCCAGTATGCCTTGCATCCAGAAACTATGTAGGGGTGTCCTCCCAGGACATCAGCCCGGCAGCAGTCACTGCCCGCTGAAACTACACAGATGAATCTCTCTATGATCACAAGGAAGGATGACATACTAGATGACTCTCAAGGAGTTGAGGAGAAGGACCAAGGAACCCAAGTTATGATCACATGAAAACTTCATCGAATGCATAACCCTTTGGAGGGTAAGTATGGTACTAAAAGCTTATCTTTTGAAATGCATCTCTTAGTGTATCTTGAAGTATTGATATCATTCTATCTTCAATTACATGCATGAAAGTCATTCCATGTGTGTCCTCTATGGGTCTTACTGCATGTCACTTGTTGGACCAGCGATCATCTTTTAGCATATTGATTTCTTTGTCATGCTTGTGATCTTGTTCTCGCGATTTTGAAGGTTTGTCTTTGTGTGCATGAGTTGTCTTTTCTCTATGAACATCAGTCACATTAAGACACAAAGTTGCAAGCACAGTCGCACAAGTGTCATCACGGTCGTTCGAAGGTCTATCTCAAGTGTCGCACTTGTCGCTCTTAGCTTTAAGATAGTCTCACTGAGCACATGTTTTGTCTTGTTGGTTTGTGTTGTCTTTTTGTCAAAATATGCTAAGTGTATGATCACATTGTCAGTCTACACAAATTCAATTGCTTTCGACACTTAGCCATTTTCCTTAAAATTTGCTTGACCGGACAACCTCCTTCAGCCAAACCTCAAATGAGCTGCACTGCACAATCTCAACCCTCAGTGGCCCTGCTACGCTGAACTACGCAGTGCTTGAGGCTATCCTCTGGGTCAACTGCATTGTGCAATCCTAGAAGTGAGCAGCTTATAATCCAAAAACAAAGGAACGAAAATTTTCCTATTAAAGTCTTCCAATTGCAGATTGTAGAATAATTACATTAAAAGGGAATACTCAAGGGAAGGAGATTAATATCATTATGAACACAAGTGACGAGAAAAATTACATCAATGTTAATCTGGCGAATCAACTATTAATTCCATAGTCAAGCATAGCAAAAAGAAAAAAAAATGGCAAAAAAGAATATGAAATTAATGATATTCAAGTAATAATTGACCCTTATGAATGCATCTCTCAATTTTGTGTCGTAACTATGTTTAAACCAAATATTGACATAATTTTTGGGCAAACTTGGTTAAAATAATTGCATACGTTCATGTTAAACTTAGAAAAAATTATTTTGATGCTTCATTGTAAAAAGAAGATGATCACCTTCCAAGACATGACAATGAAATCAGAACAGATAAAGCCTTCATCAGAAGACTTTAAGATATTTTGGAATTGATGTTTCAAGATAATAAAAAAAACTATACCAAGAAAGTAGAAAGAGCTTGAAGAATTCATCTCCGGTAAAGACAAAGAAATTTCGCGCCTTAGAGATCACAATGAAAAACTACTCGCACAAGTCAAGAAAGGTAAGGCCATAAGGAAGGAACTCAAGAAGCGCTTATCAGAACAAGAAGAGAAAAAATTGAAATTAAAAAACCTTAATCAAACATTATTATAACAAATCCAAAGTTTAAAAGATAAGGATGATACTAAGAATAAAGTCAGCAATCCAGAAGGTGAAGATATTTTACGTCTAAGGAATCATAACCAAAACTTTTTTATGCAAATAAAGAAGCTTAAAAGTGACAAGAAGTCACTAAATGAAAAGTTAGAACATTTTACTCAAGAAGAAGTTTTGAAGTCTCTAGTTGTAACAGTCAAAGTTGAAGATAAAGGAACAAATATTGATCCAGTCAATATCACAACCCAAGAAGATGAGAAACCAATAGAAGTTAAAACATATTCAGAAGTTACAATTCAAACAATGGAAATTACAAGTGATGATTCAATAGTCAACTCAACAACAACAGTACCTGAAGTACATCATGAAACTGCCACACACAAGATAAGGGGAATTCCAACCAGAATAACTCCTTAGCGACATTTGAATCACAAGAGTAAACAACTAAGTCAGTCTACATATTTGAACCATTCATAATGGAAAAAACATATTTCTGTTCCAAGGAATACTGAAGTTTGTAAAATCTGGTCCTATGATAACAATTCATTATAAATTTCCAATGATCGAAAGATTTCACAAAATATTAATCTGGGATGGTCAGATCCATTCTTAGCCTGGAAATTTTGTTTATCACTCACTGTATCATATCATCTTGTATCCACTAATATAAGCTTGAACAACATCAATTGATTTCGCAGATGGCTATGTAGATCCCCCATATACTTGAGGAGTACATCTAGGTTCTTTGGGGATAAACCCAACATTATGGCCATCTTTCTAAACTTTGTAGTGTACTCCTATACACTCTACCCTTTCTTTTTCTCAAAGTAGTGCCACCAAATCCACTTTTTCTCTATATACCCAATAGGGTAAAATTGTGACTTTATGAGAGTATTGAAGACCTCCCACTAGTTACTGGAGGTTCTCCATACAACTTTAGGGTCTCTATGTGGATTTACCACCAAGTGAGGGCATGGCTCTCTATTTCAATCATGCAAATGAAATCTTGTGTTCTTCCTTAGCATGATGGACACTGAAATAAACTTCTAATTGTTGCAACCCATGATTTAACTTCAAATTATTGATCTCACCTTGGTACATCTTAATATCAACCTTTGCTTCCATTTTGAATAGGGAGATATAAATCTAGAGGGATATCTAAATATCCAGGAAAACCTGTAAAGATGTGCTGGAAATGAAAAAAGGAAGGGCACTTGAAAAAGGACTATAGATATAAATCTCTTGAGAAAGGAAATGGATATGATGATGCTCTTTTGCAGAGGCAAAAACCACCTTAGATGAAGGTGGGGATATGTACTTGGCTTCTTATTCAAGTACACATGTAGATCATAAGGCATGTTTGATTGAATCATGTGCATCCTTTCACTTCATTCCCCATAGGGAGTGGTTCTGCAAGTATGAGAAATATGATGGTGGTGATGTATTCTTAGAGGATGACAAGAAGGCTAGAATTGTTAAACGTGGAAAAGTAAAGTTGAAGTTGTAAGGTGGAAGTATTAGAACACTTCCAGGTGTTCTGCATATTACTGCATTGGCCATAAATATGATTTTTGTAAGCAAGATGGATGATGCAGGTATAAAAACAGTGTGAGAGAAAGATACCAGTAAGATGGTTCGGGGAGCACTAGTATTGATGTGGGGAGTTCGGATTGGAACTTTGTACAAGCTTATGGGTATCATTGTTATTGATGGGTGCAACAGTTATGTGGTTCCTGAAAGTGGAGTAGAAAATCTAGTGGTCTCCAAAGAAAAGACCATGCTATTTCATTAAAGGCTTGGACATATTGGAGAGAAGGGCCTTCGAATACTTCATGGTAATGGTATGGTAGAAGGTATGTCTAATTTCTTTCTAGATTTCGATTTATTTGAACATTATGTATATGGGAAGCAAAATCAGGTGAGTTTCCCCTTAAGTGCTAAGAGGGCAAAAGGGATATTAGAGCTTGTGCACAGTGATGTGTTTGGACCTGTGTCGGCTCCATCTGTTATGAAACCAGCTCAAGAAAAGATAGAAAAGAAAGATCAATGCCTTAGAATTCAGCCTCTTCGAGGGGGCAACCTCCTTTACATTACATAAATGAACAATTCTTGGATGATACAAATGACAAAACCTCCTTTCTATATATAGGAGTCTAAGGAGTCACAATATAATCAAGCCGACCTAACAATAATAATATAAAGCCACAAAAATAACAATAGAGGGATTCTATGGGGCAAAGAAATAACAATATGGGGGTAATAGGGGCACAACAATATAAATAAGGGGTATAACTACAATAGTAATGGGGTAATCACTAGTATTATAGGGACCCAACATGCCCCTCTCCTTCAAAAAAGTGTTGTCCTCAACGCTTGAGTAGTTCTGGATACTTCTGCATAAAATTTTCATCCTCCCATGTGGAATCTTCAGCAGATAAGTTCTTCCACTTGATAAGATACTCTGAAATTGATCGATTTTGTAGCTGTCGAGTTCTTGTTTCTGTGACTGCTTCCGATTCCAATATAATTTTTCCTTCCTCGTCAAGTTCTGGCAATATTGTTTGAACTGGGAGCTTGTCGCCTATAACCTTCTTTAAACATGAAACATGGAAAATTGGGTGCAATCGAGAAGCTGCAGGAAGCTCCAATTTGTATGCCATAGTACCAATCTTTTGCAACACCTTGTACGGACCATAATACTTTGGTGATAATTTATTATCCTTCTTAGCTTGCTTTAGGGACATTTGCTTATATGGTTGTAGCCATAGGAATACCCAATCACCTACATCAAAACTTCTTTCACTGCGATGTTGATCTGCCTGTTGTTTCATTCTATTTTGTGCCAACACGAGGTTATCCTTTAAGAGTTGGAGGACTTGTTGTTGATGTTCGATGTGATGTTCCACTGCCTGAACCTTAGAATTTTCTCTTAAATATGATGTGATGGATGGTGGTTGGTACCCATAAAGTGTCATAAATGGGGTCATTTTTGTTGCTGTATGGAAGGAAGTGTTATACCACCATTCAGCCAGAGGCAACCATTTGACCCATTGTGTTTGTTTATCAGATACAAAGCAACGAAGATATCCTTCCAAACATTTGTTTACTATCTCAGTTTTCCCATCAGATTGAGGATGATAAGATGAGCTATGAGCTAACTGAGTACCAAGACAAGAAAATAATTTTGTCCAAAAATTTCCAGTGAAAATGGGATCTCTGTCACTTACAATAATCTTTGGGTTTCCATGTAGCTTTTGAACTGTTTCCATAAATGCAGTAGAAACTGTACTGGCTTTAAATGGATGTGATAATGCACAAAAGTGTGCATACTTGGTAAGTCTGTCAACTACCACCATGATGACACTCTTTCCCTCAGACTTGGGTTAACCTGTGATAAAATCCATTGAAACCTCCTCCCAACGTTGGCTTGGAATGGATAAAGGTTGTAATAGACCTGGTGTCTTAATTGTTTCAACTTTATTTTGTTGGCAAACCAAACATTCCGCCACAAAATTTTGAATATCTGATTTAAGGCCATCCCAAAAAATTCCTTCTTAACCCTGTGGTAAGTTTTTAAAAATCCTGAGTGCCCTCCTAAGGGAGAAGTGTGCAATTCCATAAGAATCTTTTGTTTTAGTTGGGAATTCTTACAGAGGTATAAGCGATCTTTGTACCATAACGAATCATTTTGCCAGCTAAATGTATCAGAAGTACTGGAATCTTGTTGTAGCTTTCGAATAAGTGCCCACACTTCTTCGTCATTCTTCCATTCCTCCTTTGCTTCGTTTATCCAATCTGGTTGGATAATAGAAATGGCACACAACAATGCTTCCATATCCTCATCCTTTCTTGAGAGTGCATCTGCCACCACATTTTTCTTCCCTTTTTTGTAGATGATTTCAAAGTCATAACCCAACATCTTTGTGACCCACTTTTGTTGCTCTTCAGAGGATAATCTTTGTTCTAAAAAGTATTTAAGGCTATCATGATCTGTTTTTACCTTGAAGTGTCTTCCCATTAGGTAGGGTCGCCATTTCTTAAGTGCATGGAGTATTGCCAACATTTCCTTCTCATAAATAGCTTTGCTTAAAAACTTTCCCTTGATTGGACGACTTTCAAAAGCAATGGGTCTTTCATCTTGCATTAGAACAGCACCAATTCCATTTCCTGAAGCATCACATTCCACAATAAAGGTTTTTGTGAAGTCCGGTGTAGCTAAGACCGGTGCTTGGCACATTGCCTCTTTAAGATGTTTAAAGGCCTTTGTTGCTTCCGGAGTCCATGAAAATGAATCTTTCTTCAATAATGTTGTTAGAGGTGCTGCTATTCTCCCATAATTCTTAACGAACTTGCGATAATACCCTGTCAACCCAAGAAATCCTCGCAGATGCTTTATGGATGTGGGGATTTTCCATTCCTTAATGGCTTTAATTTTGCTAGGGTCTACCTTAACTCCTTCATGAGATACAATATGACCCAAATATTCCACCTCCTGGACTCCAAAGAAACATTTGGATCTTTTTGCATATAATTGTTTCTCCTCCAATAGTTGTAGCACCCTGTCAACATGTTCAACATGATCCTTCCAAGACTTGTTGTAGATTAGTATATCATCAAAAAATACTAACACAAATTTTCTAAGGAATGGTTTGAAAATTGAATTCATCAAACCTTGAAATGTTGAAGGTGCATTGGTAAGGCCAAAAGGCATGACCAAAAATTCATAATGACCCTCATGAGTTCTAAATGTTGTTTTCGGAATGTCTTCAATCTTCATTCTGATTTGATGATATCCCGAACGAAGATCCAACTTGGTGAAGTAAATTGATCCATGCAATTCATCCAGTAATTCATCAATGACAGGAATGGGGAACTTATCTTTAATAGTGAGCTTGTTGAGCTCCCTATAATCTGGACACATGCGCCATGATCCATCCTTCTTGTGCACCAATACTACTGGAGCTGAGAAAGAACTTTGACTCGGTTGAATTATACCAGCCTCTAGCATTTCTGCAACCATACGTTCAATTTCACTTTTTTGGACATAGGGATATCTGTACGGCCTGATGTTTGGAGGAACACTTCCTGGAATCAGATGAATAGCATGATCATGATCACGCATAGGTGGGAGACCTTTGGGAGTCTCAAATACCTTGGAATGATTGTCCAGGACTTTTTGGAGATCTGGAGAAATAGATGATTCCAATGTGGAAACATCTAGCGAACATAATTGTGCAATTACACCTCTTTGCTCCTTTTTTAGAAGCTTTGTCATGCCATTAGAGCTGATTATCTTTCCTGGTTTCCCTGCAATACCCCTTAATTCAACTTCCTTTCCTTCCACAGAAAATTTCATGAAAAGTTCTTGAAAATTAAAAGCTATTGTACCCAAGGATTGTAGCCATTGGACTCCTAGTACAACATCATCACCTCCCATTGGAATGGAAAGCATTGGGCTAGTCAATACATATTCTCCCATGGATAGCTTGATATTATGGCACTTTCCAGAACAATTTATTGTTCCTCCATTTGCAATCATCACTTGACACTCTGGTGCTGGATATAGGAAGCAATTCAATTCTTTTGCTACCCTACAATGAATAAAATTGTGGGTGCTTCCTGAATCAATCAACACTATTACCTTTTTCTTCTTGATTTGTCCTTCTATCTTGATGGTTTGAGGAGTGGTAATTCCCGCCAATGCATTACAAGATATGGTCGGATTTATTTGTTCTTCATCTAGGCTTTGTTCCTGGAATATATCCTCTTCTTTTGACCTTTCTTGCTCCTTTTCTTCTTCCTCTTCACAATCTATGTAGAATAATTTCTTCTCAGCACACTTATGACCTTTTGTGTATTTGCTATCACAATTGTAACAAAGCCCTTTTTCTCTTTTCTCTTCCAATTGTTGTGGTGTCAACCTTGTAGTTTGTGGAAGACTATGGGCAACAACACTTCCGTCTTTATAGTTGTGAATGGTATGCTTCCTAGTTGCCATAATTTTGCTTTCCATTTTTCTTGCTAACCTGAATGCCTTCTCTAATGAATCAGGTTCCCAAAGGCGCACATCATGTTGGATATTATCCTTTAAATACCCTATGAACACATCAATCCTATGCTCCTCTGGAATATCTTTTACCCTTATGTTCAATTTTTGGAACTCCTCAATGTGCTCCATTATTGAACCCTTTTGTTTGAGACTTATCAATTGGCTAAAAAAAGTGTTGCTTTTTGTATCTTCATAATGTGCTATCAATTCTTCTGTAAAAATTGCCCAAGTGATAAATTGTTTACGAGAACAAAGCCATTGATACCATACAAACTGATTTGGTTCCAAATATAAAGTTGCCATACGTACCTTTTGTGTGTTTTGCACATTATTGAGATCGAAGAATTGCTCCTTCTGTAATATCCATGTGGCGGGATCCTTGCCATCAAACTTCCTCATATCGATTTTTGGAACATGGTGAGTCTTCGATCCAACATTAGAGTCTATGGAATCATGATTAACATTTCTTTTGTTCTCATCATGAGTTTCCTTTAGTACTCTTTCACCCTTAGTGACCATTTCTTGTAGCAACTTATTCATATTTATCTTCAATTCTTCCATCTTATCATCCATGCCATCAATTTTAGCGTCCATGCCATTCACCTTAGCTTCCATGCCATCCATCTTAGCTTCTATGCCTTTCTTTAAACAGTCCATATTAGCTTCTACACCTTTCTTTAAACCATCCATCTTAGCTTCTACATCTTTCTTTAAACCATCCATCTTAGATTCTGTTCCTTTTTGTGCAAGGGACAGTTGTTGCACTTGGTCTTGTAATTTTGATATATCATGTTGCATTTCTTCCTCTTCTTCATGAGTCATGCTAAAGCTTTCAGGTTCCTTACTAGGTGTTTGCATTTTCTTTCCTCGGGGCATCAGTTACCGATAATAATGCTCTACTATGCCCTTTGAATTCCTTCAAAATAAATTTTCAAACCAAGCTTAAGCAAAAATTTAAAACAATCTACACACCTTTTTTCACTTTGTAGGAGCTTGATATTGCCTCTGATGTATCTTTGTACTTTCCAAACATCTAGTTCTGAAATTGTGACCTATAGTAGCTCTCTGTGTCCTCTTTCCAATGCCACTAGTCTGATCCAAATTGGATTCTCCAAGAAAGAGTTATGCACAATCTCCCAAGATGACTTGATTATAGACCTTTCCAGAAGAGCGAACTTGTATGAAGTTCCACGTGTACAATTTTCGACCTTTGGTTCTGAAACATATATACAAGAAACTACAGTCCGTCCTCTTTCTGTACCTTCTTACGAAATTTCAATCCGATCCCTAGAGAGAAAGTTATGACTATTTTCCCTAGGTCACCTGTTTTGAATGTAATTCAGGAGTCTGCAAAAAGACCAACTTCCTTAGAGCATATCTCCGCAAATATCGCACGAAAATATCTGAAATTCGGACCCAAGGTTCAGTGAAATTTCTTCTCAAATGGGTTTTTTTTGCGACTTCTGAAACGTCACAGAAAAAAAGTTATAGCGAAAATTCCATGATGACCTGTTTGGAGTAGCGAAACCCTAGAATCCAAAGCTCTGATACCAAATGTTATGAAACCAGCTCAAGAAAAGATAGAAAAGAAAGATCAACGCCTTAGAATTCAGCCTCTTCGAGGGGGAAACCTCCTTTACATTACATAAATGAACAATTCTTGGATGATACAAATGACAAAACCTCCTTTCTATATATAGGAGTCTAAGGAGTCACAATATAATCCAGCCGACCTAACAGTAATAATATAAAGCCACAAAAATAACAATAGAGGGATTCTATGGGGCACAGAAATAACAATATGGGGGTAATAGGGGCACAACAATATAAATAAGGGGTATAACTACAATAGTAATGGGGTAATCACTAGTATTATAGGGACCCAACACCATCACTGGATAAGTTTGTGTACTATGTATCATTTATAGATAACTTCTCAAGGAATACATGAATATATTTCCTCAAGAAGAAATCTAAAGTCTTTGACAGGTTTAAATAATTTAAGGCTCTGGCGGAAAACCAGATAGAGAAGAAGATAAAGATGTTGAGGACAAATAATGGTGGAGAGTTATGCAAGAAGAAATTTGAAGAGTCCTATAAGAAGTGTGGTATAGCACGGTAGAAGACTACTCCATAAACACCTTAGCAAAATAGAGTTGTAGAAAGAATGAATAGGACGTTGATGGAAAAGGAAAGACGCATGCTCAATAGTGCTGGGTTAGGACAAGAATTTTGGGCAGAGGTAGTGGATACTGCATGTTACATGGTTAATAGATCACCTTCATCAATTGTTATGAATATAATTCATAACAAGTAAATAAATAAAATAAATTTAAATATTAAATAATCAAATAATGATTATGTTAAATAGTCATTAAGTTAAGTGAAAAGACATGTCTAAAAGACATGCCCAGTCACAAAAGGACACCTGCTTAGGTATATATATGCAAGTCCTCATTGTAACATTTATCACTTGTACATTTTTATATATAATAAATTATTATTACAAATTACCTCTTGTGTATTTTCACAGTCAAGGCAACAAGCTACCAATTTTGATGCTTCAGTGGTATCGGAGCCATGGCGCAAAATATAATCATGCGAGTCTTTGAACATTTTTCGCCACACAATATGTCATTAAGTTCATATCCTGGATGTGTTGAGAAGTTTAGTAAAATTCAAGAAGCATTTCAGCGTTTAGAAAAATCATTTGCAGAAGTTAAAGCATGTTGAAAGGAAATCGATAATAAGGAAGGTAATAGTGACAATGAAGAAATGAAACTAGGCAAAGCAGGAGAAGAAGATGAACAATATCATAACAATGAGGAAGATGCAGAAGTTTCATGCGAACTACATGAGACTACAGGTACAAACTAGTCCTTTCTTCTTCATGAGGGAACTAGTGGTCTGAGATTTGAAGGCGGTGAGGGTGATGTGAGTATTTATGCTATGGTTGTCTCCATTCAAAAAGTGGAACTGAAAGAGCTTGAATCTGGTCCAATTAAGGTGGTGCTAGTTATTGACAGAAAAGATGTGGTATCTATTCCACTGCATGATTCCACAACCACTACCATATCTGAGAATTTGGATAGCTTTGCAATTCTTCCTGATCCTAAGCCCGATTTGGTAGCCACATCTGAATCTGCAAATTCATCTTCTCTTGTTTCATTTCACACTGAAAACAAATCTATGTCTAATGTATTTGAAAGTGATGGGGCTGCTAGTACGCTATACTCAGAAACTGAGGTTTCTTCCACATTTCCAAATGTAGAGGTGGAAACCTCTGCAGTTTCAACTGTTTCAGAGTTTGGTTCAATGTATTTACATACCAAGTCACAGAATGTTGAACCGAGATTGGAGGTAGGAGAGAGTTTCATGGAAAAAGATCCAACTATTTCTGATAATGCCTTTCCCAGTGATAGTACAGTTTTCCAAGAGGTGTTTGATAGAAAAATTGTAGAGGTTGTCATGCAAGAGTGGTATAGGACCATGAGTGACTTGCCAACTAGGCTTCTTCAAGTTTTTGAAATGGGGTTGATTAACTCAGCTCAGATGGTCAGGTATTTATCAATGAATGCAAGGCCAACTGTGGCCAAGTTTATTTCACGGGCTTTACCTCAAGCTGTTTCAAGGGCATTTATTGGATGGATGATTGTGGATCCAACCTTTCTTCATAAAATATTTTTGGAGAAGGCCACAACTATTTGTTGTAGTGCTTGGTGGGAATTAAACCATCAGAAAGATAGGATAAAATAGGAGTGGGACTTAGCTTTGATGAATGTGTTAACTGTTTCACTATGCAATGCAACAATAGTTTGGTTCCTTGCTCCCTGCCGCTCATATGGAACCACATTTCAGTTTAATCTGCAAAATACTTTACAGAAGCTTCCCAACAATATTTTTGAAAGAAATTATCCTCTTCGAGAATTTCTTTGGTGGTTTGGGCAAAACGGGTGGTCCGACATAATGATGGCCATTTCCCCCAACATGACAGTACATTTTATGTTCTGTCACTTCATCCAACATGTAGAGAGAAACGCCTCAGGGGTTGATGGGAGCAGAGAAAACAATCCTTATGTGAAATTGTGTTAAGACCATATGAAAGGTGCAGCAACTTTATGGAGCGATGGATGAAATGAAATATGAGGGAAGCTTGGTTCTGTGCCGAAATCTGGTGGGGCCACCAACTTCTTAACGAAGAGGTTCCATGGTTTGTGCCATACATTCCCATCATGTATGAACACCTCCATATGTCGGCTACCACTGCAACACCGATACCTCTAGATGAAGTCTTATCCACTAACCCAACGTTGCAGCTTGTTGTGTTCACAAGGGTAGCTAACTTCCCCCATGTTGATCCCCCATGCTCAACATGCTTGTCTGTTGATCCCATCGCTCCACACCTCTACCCTGCCACTCTACCTTCTCACCTTTCCGACTGCCTGAAAAACTTCGTCCGGTCCAGTTGCATTAACTTTCAACAGGGATTTCTTACACGTATTCTTCGTTGTCAACAACATACTTATTCTTTGTTGTCAACACAGTCAATACTCCATCATTTTTTTGGGGGACTGTAGTCAAATGTTGTTAACAGTTCAATACTACACCAACGATGTCTGCCCATACGCTACATACATGTTTCCCGTAACTGCCCATACGCTACATACACGTTTCCCATACATTGTCAACCCATATGCTACACAGTGAAAGATTGTGTAAACTCGTGCTCAATTGTCCCAATAGCCAATGAACTACCTCCCCAATCTCTGGAAAATTCACCCGCTCCACCCGAGGAGAAGTCGGCGAGAAGGAATGCAAATCACCTATGAGGATTTCATGGCCGTTGTCTGCCGTAGTCTCTCCCAACAGCCACCCGACGTTGCCAATCCCCATGACGAATGGTTGTATATGACCACATTTCCGACAGGGAAACCGGCTGCCCCATTGGTTGTCTGTGCCCTCCTTCCTCCCTGCCGTGCTTGGCCCCTTGTTGCACCTATCTATCCAAGTTATTCCCTGTCAGCAAGGGTCGAATCGGCTACCTTTAACCACTCATAGTTGCTTACCCCATTATCCACTCTATCATTGTATTCGTGCCCAGTCAACCCGGTTATAAATGGTCAACCCATTGCCACAGTTGTTTTGTAGAGTCATATCCAACCGGAAAAACTATATAAAGTTTAATTATATAAAAATTAAACTATATAAATTTTATAATTTATAATTATATAATTGCAATATATATAGTTTACAACTATATAATTAATTTATTTTAAAAGAAAATATATATATATATATAAACAAAACAAAAAACAAAAAATTAGAGTTATTTAAAAAAAATTAGATTTATTAAAAAAAATGAGTTATAAAAAAAATCGATAACCCTAGATTCAAGACAATGTTACCAAGCGAATTATACTGGCAAAGGTGCCAATGGTGTCAGGTTACATATGCCGAGATGACAAATGCAAACTAAAGGAAACTGCCAACAATAAGCTTTGAGGACAAAGCTTCTAAAGGAAGGGGCTATGTTATGAATATAATTCATAACAAGTAAATAAATAAAATAAATGTAAATATTAAAGAATCAAATATTGATTATTGTTGGGCAGTGGATCCCCTGCGTAACGGTTTTGGGGCTTAAAGCTCACAATTTTGGGTAATAGTATTGTAAAGGCATCGTGAAATGTGCGGAACATGAATTGTAATGAGTCAAGTCAAAGGGTTTTCCACCCTCAAATATTGTAATTTAATATAGAGTGGGTCAGCCTACCCACGGTCCACGGACCATGGGAATGTATAAATAGAGCAAGGTTGTAAGGGTAGTAGTCAATTTTTTAGTTAGTCTTGAACTAAAAGGTTATGAGAGATTAAATGTGATATTCGCTCTGAGTTTGTAAGTCCAAGTTGCGAGTCGTCATAGTAGAAGAGGCTCTACAACTGTGTGCACAGAGCCCTGGTAGAGTCTGCAGCTGTGTGCACGGACCCCTGCAGCTGAGTGTGCAGGGTGGAATTGGATTGTATTGGAACAGAAGATTAATAAGGGATAAGTTGATTCTGAAATATTGAGAATCTAATTGCAGATCTGTATGTTTATGCTTCTATTATGATTTTATGCATCTCTTTAAGGTTTATATTTGCGCGCTCTTGTTACGAATATTGAATGATTGATAAAAACTATCGAATTAAGTCAGATCTATAATAGAACATATTAAGGGTAAGGAATCTAGATGATGCCACCTTGCACTCGGTATAAGGGCCACGCGAAGGTCGGATAGCTGCACGAAACAGTACAAGTGCGAAATATTGGTTCGCGAACTCTCCAGACCTCATCAAGACATCCCTAGGGTGCGGAAACCTAGTTCCAGCACCCTACCATACTACCTCAGGTGAGACCTCAGTCCACGCTCCGCGGACTGTTGCCGAAAGGGCCAGTAGTTTAAGGATTTGTTTGGCTAAAACACTTCTGAACCTGGGTCAGGCCCCAACAAGCCAACAAATGGTTCCATTGTCGAGACCAGGATCTTCCTAAGGGATGTCTGATGTCAAAACATTGGGACCCTACGAAGAAGGAAATTGAAGATTGGTTGGATCAGAAGCTTCACGACTTCATGATCCAGGAAAATAGAACTCCCTAGATATCTTAAAAGAGGTGGTTGGATAGCTACATATATACAAAAATCCACGAGATCTTCTTCGTGACCTTCTCTTCAGAGCTCTATGATTGGATTGCGAAGTTAGCCGACAGCCAGGGAAGGTGCAAGTTCGATCAACCAATAGTGTGGACTCTGGAGTTAGTACACAGACTAGAGGCATCAGAAGATAATATCGCACGAGCCATGGACCATTAGCTCGACCAGATAATAGGAAGGTTTATCACTGAGTTCACGATAGACACAACTGTGAGTTATAGCGAAGCAGAACAACGTTTTCTCAAGGGACCACGAGGTAGGTATTTCAAATCCCTAAATACCTGGATTAAGATGTTGTTATGTGAAAAGTGGGTTATGCGAATACATTAATAAGTGGAGTAAAAAGGAGCGAAAAGATCTACAAAGGAATCGAAGGGCTAGGGAAAAGTCCTTTAATTTCACCTCCGCAAGAGAGCGAGGAAGAGTGTGCTCAGGTTTCACCAAGGAGTGTGGTCAGTTTGATAAGGCAGCGCATTCCGCAGTTATCACCTACCCTTACGCCATCACCCACTTCATCTACTTCACCTCCATCGTCAACCACCCCACCTCCACCAAACCCGCAGTTCAGCATGGTGAGTGCGATCAAGCTACCTGTATTCAGAGGAGTAGGGAATGAAGATCCAGATCAGTTTTGTTTCTCTGTAAGAGCAGTGTGGGAAGCACACGAGGTTATAGATGACAACATTAAGAAGGCCACATTGGTAAGCGCGTTACAATATTGCGCACTGACATGGTATATCAAGCACTCGAATGATCACCCAAATGCAAGAATAGTGGAGATTCAAAATGCGTTGAACGGAGAGTTTAGCCAGCTAAAGTCAGAGACGCAGTCAATCATTAGGTTTAAAGAGATCGCGATGCTTCCAGGTGAAACCCCCTGGGATCTAGATTAGAGACTAAAAAGTACGATCCACGAGGCTAATATGACACTAACGGATGCGCAGCATCACGCATGGTTTTTGGTGTCTTTAACACTACACCTGAGGATAGCTTTGTCATAGCAAAAGCTTTCAACCGAGGCGGAAGCATTGGAAATGGAAATGAGGCTGCATGAAACACTGATACAGGATCCTAGGTTGGGATTCCAACAAATCCATGCGCAACTACAGAACCTATGCTTGGAGATGCAGAGTTTGAAGCAAGATAGGGCACCCCGGTCGGAAGCACGCGAAGAAGTGTGGTGCATAAAATGTAAGGGCCAGGCCACGATAAGGATCACTATTCAGTATTCGCAAACTACTTAGCAGGAGGGGGACCAATGCCATTGAGACCAGAGGCACAGGTAGGGCCAAGTGCGGCACCCGTGCTCTGGTGCGTGATCTGTTAGGTGGGAGGAAAGCACACAATGGACAACTGTCACCTATTGCAGAAGTATACACAGACTCCACAACAGCTATTTTGTAATTTTTGTAGATCAGTGGGCCACGATGAGCGAAACTGTCGGAGTTATGAATTGTTGATGGATCGAACACCTGCCTACAGGATGCAGATCGAGGCGTAAGGTCAGGATCCAACCACAATAATAGCGTGCGGTGGATTCCAAGGACGCGGACGAGGACGAGGAGGAATGGGACCCGGACGAGGGCACGGACAGTTAATCTGCTATAATTGTGGAGGACCTGGGCATTACGCACGTGACTGTACGAATCTGACTAGAACATGTTGTTCATATTATTATCAGTTTGATCATGAAGCGGTAGATTGTCTAACATTGATCGCACAGATGCGCGAGAAAGGGGCACTACAGCCTACTCTGACTCCGAATATCTAAATGATGAGGTCTAAACCACGCGAAGAAGACCCTTTTCGTGAACATGGTGCTTAGAAGTGGCGCAACCATAGGGGAAGATACGGGAAAGAAACCCAAGGACAATACATGGGTTCGCAAGGCTCCTATGAAGGAACCTGAGTTTGACGTGGAGCGTGCAAGGGAAATGTTTATGGAAGCTAAGGAGAGCTTCATAGAGGCCTCTACTTCAGGCAGTAAGGATCAACCAGAGTCGGGAGTGGATCCTTCTATGCTTACTACCTTTTTAGAGACATGCATGAAGTTGTTACACAAAAATAAAGTAGTTAAAGGATTACAGGAGTTGATAACTAGGTGTGCAGGGTCAGGGGAACCACGCGTAGTCCAGAAGCTAGGAAATCATGCCTTGCACACCGGGAGCAAAATGCAGTTGACGGCGAAATTGGCGAATACGAGATGGATCACGTCATCCTAGACTTGGGGTCGGACGTGAATGTGTTACCAAAGCAGACATGGGAACGCATGGGTAGGCCCGCATTACAAAGGTCTCCTATTTAATTATGGATGGCAAACCAACAAAATATCATGCCCATGGGAAGATTGCAAGGGGTAACAGTGGATATCGAAGGTGAGAGCACGAAGATGGACTTTGAGGTAATAGAGATTGTGGATGACAATAACCCTTACCCCGCATTGTTAGGGATAGACTGGGCCACAGATATGAATGGAGTCATCAACCTGAAGAAGCGGTAAATTATTTTCGAGAAAAAGTCCCTACGTGTAGTAGTTCCGCTAGGTCCAACCAAAGGAGCACGCTACACTGAACCTATGCATGAGGATGACAGCGACAATGAGCTGATTGCATATATCAGATAACAACGCAAGACCAGGATCGGGTGAACCAGACCGAAGATGGGAGAATCTCATGGGAGCGCGACAGTTCCGTACTTCGGATTCGGACGAAGAAATAGAACGCTGGCAGAACCGGTTGCATGAAGTAACAATGCTAAATTGCAACATGATGATTAGATCACTGCGGTGCATGAGGACCGAAGCAAGGGAACTACCAACACATGATGGGGAGACAGGCGCAGATGAATTATTAGACAAATTCAAAAGGTCAGTACCTAAACAACAGCGGTATGATACGATGGAATGGGCACTGTGCGCGACACTCGCACAATGGTGGCAGACACACCAGAAGCATATTAGGAGTTGGCGTGAATGCAGAAGATGGATGCACTTACGGTTTAGAAGTCCCCAGCATCGAACACGAGCCAGGCAGCCAAGGTGAAGCAGTTTGTGTGCCCACCTATGTCGATGGGTGCAAATGTGTGATGGGCAAGCACATCCTAGGTTAAGGATAAAAAATCAGAACCTGACGCGGCAGTAAGAAAAGTGACGCACACCACAAATACCCCACGACAGAGCATTCACAAAGCTACGCGGAATCATGAATAAAGTTTACCAGGCAGGACGAACATATTGGAACCTGCATGTACTAGCAGTTTGATGGGCCTATAGGACCATAAGCAAAAACCGGAGCGCGGAAATGACCTCAACAGTGTCAAGAAGAGGGGAAACCAGGAGGACGGAGAAGAATCCCCAGACCACAGCTCCCGCAGTAGGGACAGGACGTGAGGACCTAGGTAAAGGAATTAGGCAGTTGCAAGAAGACCTTCGGCGAGGAAGCATGAAACTTCGTGAACTCGATGACAAGTGGGCACGGCTGAGGAAGAGAAGTGTGACATTGGACGAAGAAATCAACGAACTAGAAACCAAAGTCATGCAAGCAGGCCGCAAAAAACTAAGCAGGTTGGGATCAAGTCTAGCCAGCCCTACTACTGCATTAGAAAGAGTTGTGACCCTGCTATCATGGTTGCAACCGCACCTTACTAAACAAGGGAGCGTACCACACAAAGAAGAACGTGACGCACTACCAGACGCAAGGGTATTTGAAGGGTGCCTACAGCCCGGGCTAGCAGGAAAATCGAAGCCTCGCACCAGGGGTGCAACCACCTGACTATCTGTAGAAAGCACAGTCTTAGCACTCCAAGTAGTTGAAAGAAGGCGCGGGACTATAAACAAGTCTGCAGGAGAGCTGCGCGGAAAGGAGGTTCCGCGCAGGGCCAGTCTGTCACAGGGATCGCGGTCGCGCATAAGGGGTTGCGCTGCTGTGCGGGTAGGCTGGGAGGTGACCATTGATGTCATTGTTCATGATAAGAGGTCTAATTTAAGGCAAAAAGGAGCGGGCGACGAGCCATTAAGACAGGAATTAAGAGCTAGATTCGGGATGATCTGCCACCAAGAAGGTACTACTAACTCAGATATGGAGGGAATGGCCAAGTTCAAACTCAAATGTTACTATAAAATTTTGTGGGGTAGCTACGAAGCAAAACTTGGTTGTTTGAGATTTAAGCCAGTACAGCACAGCAAGCACCAAGCTACCTTGCCACCCGTGAGTACGCGACCAAGCGAATCCAGTATAGACACAATGTCGAGAACCAAAGTGTGATTCACAGAAGTTACCCCAGAGCCCCGGGTGACCCAGGAGGAGCCTGGAGAGGTAGCAGGCGCACTAGAGGTACCAAAGCCCCACGCATGCCACGACCATAGAAAAACAAACAGCCAATGGGGCTAGTCCGGGTATCACCACAGAACCCAAGAGTTAGTAAATTGTCAATGATAGAGAAGGGAAAAGTTGTCACCATTGAAACAGAGGAGGAGGAGGAAGATTTGCAAGCCCTGATAGCCCAAATTGAGGCACAGGACGATGAGGTGGAGAATGTCTCCCAAGTACCTTTAGCGATAGAGTTACCCCCCTACATTCCCCCATGGAAAGGGACAACCAAGATACCGAAGGACCTGGAGGCCACGAAGAGTGCACTCCAGACCCCGCTTCTTCCGGATGAAATAAGGTTTGACGGTCTGCCACTAGGACGGGTACTGAATATAAAATTTGAAGACTGGGACCTCACAGATAGTGAGAAGTTCCCACAATTGGCCGCGGAGAAATTACTATAGCAGAAATGGTTGCGCGGTGTGGAGAAGGCTAGGTTACTCCATCTGCGGTGGATACCCCACTACCACCGCGCACCCATCACAATTTTTGTCATTCGGCAACTACTGTGTCTAGTACATGATGGGTATCTTTGGCTGGAGGAGTTGATTCCCATCACGGCCGACTTAATTCACCGAATTTTGCGGCTGCCCATTAAAGGAAGCAATCCCACAGACATCGCAGGAAAGAGCAGCGACTTGGGCCTCACAGAAGCTATGAAGGCCAAATATAAGCTAGAGAAAAGGAAGCGAGGGTATGTAATAGCAAGCATCAAGGACCGAGGGGTGTGCATTGCCACCCAGCTGCTGGCCAGCAAGCTCATGAGGAAATGTCGCGCAGACGAAGTGCTAGCATCTATAATTGCGTTGGTGGAGTAGTGTGCAGAAGGGGTCCAGTTCAACTGGGCACAGTTTCTCTGCGATGAATTTTTGACGAATTGTAGGGAAGCCCAAGAGTAGGGTAAGACCTTCCACTACACGTGGTTGCTCTTATCCATCCTGTTGGTTGTCGGGGAGCTACTAGTGGACAGCCAGTTTCCCACCATTGAGAGGAACCTACCCGAGGCCGTGAGATACACCTCGCTCTGGGAAACCAAAGACGCGACGAGGATTTGGGAGATAAAAGTGTTTTGGGCATGGATCAACCGCAGGCCGCGCTTGTCCCCGACAGTATATAACAATTTACAAAGCGCGGAAGAATTCAAGGCGGATATGCATAACCTGTATATCCGGGCACATAAGGATCCAACCCAAGAATGGGTAAAGCTGTCGTTCATTGCCACAAATGATGCAATCTTCGAAGTAATGGCGTCATGGTCTCTAGAGTGGCGCACCCCAGACTTGGCAGAACTGGAAAATATTGCAGCACAGTAGAGGAAGAGGGAGACCAAGCTGCACATTACGAAGCTGGCGGAGAGAAAGCGTCAGGAACAGGAAGCGGCCATGCAGCGGAAGGTGGCTAAGGTAGCAGCAATAGAGCAGATGGTACAAACCACAACTGCGCCCACCGAGGAGACTGAGGAAGGTCAGGAAATGTCCACGGAGCAGGACATATAGGGGGAGGTGGAGACACAGGAATGCACAGACCTTACAACAAAATTGACCCAACTCAAGAGGTCGCACGTCCAGGAGCAGCCACCCGCACGCAAAAAGACAAAGACAACGAAGACTGGGGAGGGAGACCTTGTTGACAGTAGCAAACCAATTCGCGATATCACTAAGGATGCCCTGGAAGAGTTGATGACAGAGCAGACAACTGTGTTGGGGGCACTCAGAGCGCAGTTGCAGGCATTACAGGTGCGACCCCCAGGAGTGATGACATCGCACCTTGTGGAAGGTATAGCTGAAGCTAAGCAGATGGTGCGCGCATGCACAACGAACATTTTGGTGTTACCACAAGGTTCCATCTTAGCAGAAGCCGAAGGTGACATGAGGGGCTAGGGATTGAATCTGGCTGCCCTCCCAGAGAAACCCTATACCAGTTGCAGGATGGGGTAACTGGTGAGCTTCGCGCCAGGGAGGGTCACGCTCTCCAAGTCTTGAGTGAGCAGAAGGTAAATTTAGAATAGCTTAGCCTGCAGCACGACAGCCTAGTCGCCCAAAACCAGGGATTAGAACAGGTAGTGGAGGAGGCCTATAGTAGCATTCTGGAGTTGGCCATGCCAGCGGCACTCCCCACCATGGAAAAGATTCATCAACTGGCAGCTGGAGTCCGCAGGACCCAAGAGGAGGCCGCAAAGGTACAGTTGGAGTTGAACTTGCAAATCGCAGAGCTCTGACTGAAGGCACTGTCCTCTACACCCCCAGAAGTCAGAGAGCAGTGCCACTGCGCCATTCAATCGGGGTTGAAAGAGATAGAGCACGTTGTACAAGACTGCATGGGATTATTGGACCAGTCCCTATTCACACTCACTTCACTACAGGAGAACCCAATGCTACAGCAGTTAGAGATAGAAGTGTAGGAATTGCAATAGGCCTATGACAATGTTCAGGGGACCGTGCAAATGGTCACCCTTACCCAATGATTGGCCAAGATGAGGGAGGCTCAGGCTCTGAAAGAACAGGTGGACGCTGCACGCCAGAAAGAAGCAAGGCTTAAAGCACACATCCAGCCTTGGCTCGAGGAAGCGTTCACAGTCACCACCATGATCAAGGGGAAGCTGGCTCAGATGCAGGACACACATGCAAAAAGGCAAGAGGGTGCCTCTGATAATGATGCATCAGAGAGTCGTGCACAATTAATATAGTAGACAGTGGAGGAATGTGTGGCAGACGTCCGCGAAGCGCAGAGGTTGCTGGATGGACTCCGAGCAAAGATTTCCACACTGCCCAAGTGACTTGGGACAAGTCACGATGTTTGTGTTGGGGGCATGTTGGGCAGCGGATCACCCACGTAACAGTTTTGGGGATTAAAGCCCACAATTTTGGCTAATAGTATTGTAAAGGCGCCACGAAGTGCGCGGAAAGTGAATTGTAATGAGTCAAGTCAAAGGGTTGTCCACCCGCAAATATTGTAATTTAATGTAGAGTGGGTCGGCCTACCCATGGTCCACAGACCATGGGAATGTATAAATAGAGCGAGGCTCTAAGGGTAGTAGTCATTTTTTTAGTTAGTCTTGAACTAAAATATTATGAGAGATTGAATGTGATATTCGCTCTGAGTTTGTAAGTCTAAGTCGCGGGCGTTGTAGTAGAAGAGGCTCTGCAGCTGTGTGCGCAGAGGCCTGGTAGAGTCTGCAGCTGTGTGCGCGGACCCATGTCATTGAGTGCGCAGGGTGGAATTGGATTGTATTGGAACAAAAGATTAATAAGAGATAATTTGATTATGAAATATTGAGCATCTAATTGCAGATATGTATGTTTATGCTTCTGTTATGATTTTCTGCATCTCTTTAAGGTTTATGGTTTCGCGCTCTTGTTACGAATATTGAATGATTGATAAAAACTACCAAATTAAGTCAGATCTATAATAGCACATACTAAGGGTAAGGAATCTAGACGACACCGCCTCGCGCTCGATACAAGGGCTACACGAAGGTTAGATAGTTGCGCGAAATAGTACAAGTGCGAAAGATCGGTTCACAAACTCTCCATACCTCATCAAGACATCCTTAAGGTGCGGAAAGATGGTTCCAGCACCCTCCCATACTACCTCGGGTGAGACCTCAGTTCGCGCTCCACGGACTATTGTAGAAAGGGCCGGTAGTTTCAGGATTTTTTCGGCTAAAACACTTCTGAACCTAGGTCAGGCCCCAATAAGCCAACAATTATGTTAAATACGCATTAAGTTAAGTGAAAAATCATGTCTAAAAGACATGCCCAGTCACGATAGGACACATACTTAGGTATATATATGCGGGTCCTCATTGTAACATTCATCACTTGTACATTTTTATATGTAACAAATTATTATTACAAATTACCTCGTGTATTTTTACATTCAAGCCAACAAACTATCAATTTTGATGCTTCATCAATGTTGGAGGATAAGACTCCACATGAGGTATGGACTGGTAAGAAACCCTCTCTTTCACATCTGGGGGTATTTGGTTGTGATTCATATGTACATGTTCCAAAAGGAGAAAAGAACCAAGTTAGATATTAAACTTGAAAGGTGCATCTTTATTGGATATAAGGATGGTTTAAAAGGTTATAAGCTTTGGAACCCAAAAATAAGGAAGGTTGTGTATAGCCGAGATGTGGTATTTAGAGAGGTGGAAGATGTTATTAAACATGAATTCCAAACAAAGGAACCTGAGAAGATAGAGTTTGAGCTAAAGGAGGAAGAATCAGAGTCTACAGCAGAACAAGAATCAGAAGATGAAGAGCCACAAAGTATGGATTATAATCCGAAAACAAAGGAAGGAAATTTTTCCTACTAAAGTCTTCTAATTGCAAATTGTAGAATAATTACATTAAAATGGAATACCCAAGGGAAGGAGATTAATATCGTTATGAACACAAGTGACGAGAAAAATTTACACCAATGTTAATCTGGTGAATCAACTATTAATTCCATAGTCAAGCATAGGAGAAAGAAAAAATATTTTTGGCAACAAAGAATATGAAATTAATGATATTCAAGTGATAATTGACCATTATGAATGCATCTCTCAATCTTGTGTCATAACTATGTTTAACCCAAATATTGACATATGTTTTGGGCAACCTTGGTTAAAATAATTGGGTACGTTCATGTTAAACTTAGAAAAAAGTATTTTGATGCTTTATTATAAAAAGAAGATGATCACCAAGTTCCAAGACATGACAATTAAATCAAAATTGATAAAGCCTTCATCAAAAGACTTTAAGATATCTTGGAATTGATGTTTCAAGATAATAAAAATACTATGCCAAGGAAGTAGAAAGAGCTTGAAGAAGTCATCTCTAGTGAAGACAAAGAAATTTCGTGCCTTAGAGATCACAATGAAAAACTACTCGAACAAGTCAAGAAAGATAAGGCCACAAAGAAGGAACTCAAGAAGTGCTTATCAGAACAAGAAGAGAAAAAATTATATTTAAAAAACCTTAATCAAACATTATTAGAAAAAATCGAAAGTTTAAAAGATAAGGAGGATACTAAGAATAAAGTCAACAATTCAGAAGGTGAAGAGATTATACGTCGAAGGAATCATAACCAAAACATTTTTATGCAAATAAAGAAGCTTAAAAGTGACAAGAAGTCACTGAATGACAAGTTAGAACAATTTACTCAAGAATAAGAATTGAAGTCTCCAATCGTAACAGTCAAACTTGAAGATAAAGGAACAAATATTGATCCAGTCAATATCACAACACAAGAAGATAGTTCAAACAATGGAAATTCCAAGTGATGATTCAGCAGTCAACTCAACAACAACAGTACCTGAAATAAATCATGAAACTGCCACACACAAGATAAGGGGAAGTCCAACCAGAAGAACTCCTTATCGAAATTTGAATTACAAGAGTAAACAACTAAGTCAGTTACATATTTGAACCATTCATAATGGAAAAAATAGATTTGTGTTGCAAGGAATACTGAAGTTTGCAAAATTTGGGCCAATGATAACAATTCATTATAAATTTCCAATGATCGGAAGATTCCACAAAAGATTAATCTAGGATGGTCAGATCCTTTCTCAGCCTAGCAATTTTGTTTATCACTAAGAGGATCATATCATCTTATATCAACGAAGATGAAAGTATTGAGACAGGAAGATATTCAAAATGGGAAAAGAGATCAAACCATTTCATCCGTAAGCTTTGAGGACAAAGCTTTTTGAAGAGGAAGAAAATGTTATGAATATAATTCATATAAAAATAATAAATTAATGTAAACAATAACAATCATAATAAGGTTAACTAAATAGTTATTAGTAATGAAAATGCATGTCTTAAAGACATGACCATTCATTCAAGAAGCACCTGCCTAGGTTTATAAGCAGGCCTCATTTGTAACATTCACATCATCACATCAATTCTTTTATACAATATTCAATATCCAATTGTTTGTCCTACAATGGATGTCTTTGTCTTCAAAGTGTTCTGAAAATTTAAGAAAAATCTTTCCGTAGAAATCACATAAGAGAAATTTTTGGTTGACGCATTTCGAACCAACAAGTGTGGTTCATCATCAGGACTAGATGAAGAGGCAGACCATGGAAAAGGCTTAAATAGAGAAAAATGTAGAGACCAAAATTTTAAGTAACGACTATATTTGAACAATAATATTTAAATTATGATATTAATTAATTAATATATTAAAAACAAATATTATTAAGTAACGACGTACACAAACTTTGTTCGTTACATTGAGCGTGATTTTATTCAATTCCCTATAATCAATACACATCTACCAAGTCTTGTCCTCTTTGGTAAAATGATTATGGGTGACCTACATGGTGATGTGCTTGGTCGAGTGATACCTTGTACTAGTAGCTACTGCAACTACTTCTTCACCTCACTTACTTCTATAACAAATTTCTTGTACAACTCAATATTTGGCAATGGGGACTCTAACAATAGTTGGATCTCATGCTCCACTTCCCTCTTGGGTGATAACCATTTAAGCTCCTGGAACACATCCATATACACCTATAGCAGCCCTTCCAGTTGTTTTTTATGTTTCTTAGTACACCCTCCCATGGGTTCCTTCCCTCTCACAGACTTTTCTACATGCTAATTTTCTCTTAAAAACAAAAAAAACATACTTCTTGTTGGAATTGATCAATTTCTTGGCTATATAAATTAATATAAATGTTCTATTACTAATGTATTTGAACTTAAAACAAGAGATTACAAATGTCCTCTATTATTCTATAGAATTTAAATCGCAATTTAGAAACACATGCAACCATTAAAACATCACAAGAACAAAACAATTTACAAGGGAACCAACTAAGAAAAACCCCTTCGTTGCTTTTCATTAATCAGATGAGAATGAGAAACTATTACAATGTCTTGCTTCAATCATGAAGCACACCCTACACTATAAACTTGTTCTCCTACTGACTATCTTGCTCTAGCCAACACTTAGCCAATTCAAGGCCCAAACTAGCTTATATTTCATTGCATAATCCTGGAGGAAATTAGCTCCTAAAAGATAGGATTTTTCTCCTATTTGATTGTGCAATTCCCAAGGAATGATTCACCTGCTTAATTTTTAAGCCATTACACTCAACTAGTATACAATTGATAATTACAACGTGCCTTTACCTCCACTCCAACTAGGAAATTCAAATTCCTTGCATGTCTGGGCTATTTTTATTTTATTGACTAGTTTAACTGAGAGATCACTAAGTTAAGAACAGTTCTACTACTCAATTGGCCTTCAACTGACTCAACTAGTTACTTGAGCTCAATTAACTTAGTCAAACTAAAAAGAACTAAACAAGATTATTAAATTTTAGCAATCACTACATGCACAACTCTACTTCTAGCCTATAACTCAAATTTACTGAGTAAACTAGTAAACAAAGCCATGTCACACGAGTTAACTATCGTCTAAGTCATTCTACTAATGTGGAAAATCGAATTACTAAATTTGACTAAAGCACAAGTCAATTTTAACCTTTCTTACTACACTTTCTAACATTAGTTTGGTTGGCATTTACCAATGAGATTTTTGACTTGCTTTGTGCATGTTGATGGTAAATGATTTTCCATCCTTGACGAGTCGGTACTAGTTGACTCTCTGCTTAAATATTAGGTCTTGCATGTACATGTAGGGACTTACAAACACCACTCTACATACATCAAGTGGAACCACATCTAGTTCTACTTCATCAACAAAATCAACACTAATAGCTAATCTATTTTTTCACTATTTTTTTTACCTTTAAATCCACATCCTTATTTACCCATCCAGATGGATATGGGCTTGGATGATCATGAAATTCTAGTTCCAATTTTTTGACCAACTCTATAGTAATGAGATTCTCTTATGATCCTGAGTCAAATAGAACATCAATATTTGTCTTCTTTACCTATATCTTTATGTGGAAGAGTTTGGTCATTTCTTTATCTTCCTGTTGTTGAAGGCTACTCAAATTTACCTCCTTTTTCATTGACAAATAGGCAATCTTCTCATCCACGTCCGAGGTACTTTCAACTTGGTTTCTCAAATCAGTGGCCATGCATTTCTTCTTCTTATTGTCTTTCTTTCTGTTCTTCGAGTTAAGCTTTAGATGCAACTTCTAACATTGCTTCTCTGCATTGTCGTCAATGTTGCAGTGGTTGTTGAGATCTTTGCACTAGTGTGTTGTGGATGTCGTCTTTTTATCTTCTCCCCCTTTCCACTTCTTCTTCCACTCCTTAAAAGTGTCCTTAGCTCCTTTAGCTTGGATCCACTTGATTTCCCTTTCTTCAAACCTACGTTTTCCAAGTATTGTGCTTGTACGAAGCCTCGTCCACTAATATAAGATTGAACAACATCAATTGATTTCACAAATGGCTATGTAGAGCCTCCATATACTTGATAAGTACATCTAGGTTCCTTGGGGAAAAATCCAACATTATGACCATCTTTCTAAACTCTATGTTGTACTCCTCTACGTTGTACCCTTTCTTTTTCTCGAAGTAGTGCCACCAAATCCACTTGTTCTCTATATACCCAATAGGGTAAAATTGTGACTTTATGAGAGTATTGAAGTCCTCCCACTAGTTACTAGAGGTTTTCCCTACAACTTTAGGGTCTCTTGATCTCCCCTCTGATTTTTCCTCTACATTAGAACCCCCATATTCTCCAAATATCTTGATCTTATTGATCAGGGCCGATGTGAGGAAATTCATATTACGACTTTTATCTACAACTCGTGCTTCTAGCCATGAAAACCTCTCCTCTATAGGATCACAATCATTCACAAAATCCTCAACCACGATTAGGGTTTTATGAATTTTGGCCTAACCAATCTAGATTCCTTGTAAATCTCCATAATATACTATAAGAATCATGTTCTCTACCAATATGATCCATAAGTGGTTGTGGATATTCCACTGGACAATTCATTAGAACATATCTAGTTAAACTATATTTAAAAATCTAAAATCTACATTATTAGGGTTTTATTTCTCTTCAGATTTCTGGATTTGTAGATTATTATTACTTGTGTATGCATGCAAATTAAAATTATGCAAAAAATAGAGAACAATGAAATAAAAACTTACAAACCACGATTTGACACAAGATATGACCTGGGAAACCCTTTCAAGAAAAACCTAGTTGGAAGGTAAGGTTGTTATGCTCTCTTTCTCTTAATAGAAAATTTTTATGAGTACAAAGAAGTACGGTTTGTGGCTCGTGGGCTAATATAGTGAAAAAATCCTCTCTTTGTGCTCTATACCATATCCCTCTTATCTATTTTTTCTCATCTATGGAATAAATTCACTCGAAAGAATGGAACTCCTTTTTCTCCTAGTGGCTTGGTTATAACACAACCCACAGCCTACTAGTGGTTGGATTTGACTACCTAAACTCTTAACCAAAGTTACATTTTGGACTCTTCTAGAGTATTCTTCATCATAATCATGTGGCTAGCCCACTTTACATGAATAATGGGGGCTGACATGGCATCCTCTCAAATTATGGTGGTGAAAATAGGAAGGTCAACTTCTGAGTGACATAACTTTTTCATATGGACTCTGATTGGTGTGATTCTTCAGTTGTTGGAAAGTTCTATATCTTCATAATAGTAAAAAAAGGGTGTTATGCTAAAGCAACAAAGTTTTACTCCCAAAAAAATCTCATTTGATGCCTCAAAATGCTCTCAGAAGGTTTCAAACCCTAATTTTCCAAACTAGGTCCTTCCGGTAAAAATGGTCCTGTGAGCTAATTCCTCCATTTTTTCCACTTTGAAAGCGTCAATATGGATGGAAAAAAATATAATGTTCTAATAGGAATCAATGTTTTGTTACACTCCCCATTTTCTTTATGCATACTCCTAATGGAAGTGAAATTCATTTATTAGCTTGGTGGCTTATAAGTGAATTTTAGCCTTACAAGACATGGAAACATTCTAATTAGTTAATGTCCTAAATCACTAGAAGGATTCCTTGTGCAGTCAAGATAAATAGTGGTTAAATGGAAAATATTTTTAATGCAATTCTCTCAAAATAATGGTTGAATCTCTAATCACCACATCCTTTTTTATCTCAATATCATTAATGAGAAGGTAAGATTTATAAATAGTTAAAGCTTCAACTTTTGTTTTCATTGCAATGTTGAGAGACCTAGGAAATTCTTTTACTATGTTTTCTTTTAGGTCTAAAATAACCCCCTTGCAACTACCACCCTTAGTTCAATTATGCATTATTAAGATATTAATATTACTTTAAATAACTTAGAACAATATTTATTAATTAGCTTCATAATAAATATATGTAATCCTATATCTAGGTGATATTTTCTATTTATTAAAATTATTATATATAGTCATAACAACAGAGAATCAAGGTTTATTCCTTATATAGTATTATCTCAATCTTTTCCAAGTGATGAAGTGCCACACTCCAACAAATTTCTATATGAAGTTGTTTCTTTAATGAAGAAATGGAAGGAATGTGCAAGTTATTAGCTTTTTATTGTAAGGATGAGAGTGAAAGTATTCATTGGTAAAACTGGTAAAACCTTCCAACATAGGCTTGACCTCTATCTTTGAGTTTCTCCCTATTTTGAAAGGGGTGAAGGTGAATTAATAGTCAATGTTAATTAGCTTAGATGGTTAGCTTAATTGGTTAATGGGATTGTTGTTAGAATGTTATTGATAATTTGATGTGTTGTGTAGGTCCCTAGTTTGGTTCTTGTGGTGCCAAGTGCACTTTGCCTTGGATGCCCATTTCACATTTGGTACCATCCTTAGAATGGTGGTAAGATCTAGTAAGTTTGCTATAAAATTATTTCTAAGAAAAATATACTAGTTTTCTAGTACTATCATACTAGTTCTTTATGACTTGCATTTCATTCCAAAGTTTAAAATGCCTAAAAATTTTAATTGTGGTTGGCGCATTAATTATATGAAAAAATAGGAACCTTAGTATAGTTATTAGATAAATTAAGAATGTTCAAAGTAACATAATTTTTTTTTTTTTAACAGAATCGGTTACTTGTGTATTATAAAAACCATCAGGAACAGAGTTCTAGTACATAAATATAGTAGATTTGAGAGATGAGGATCAAAAACGGGTTCGCAGACCCTGTTTCCTCATTGCTACTTCTAGGATAACTGAAAGCAAAGAAGTAACGGCTATATTGCCGAACAAAAGAGCCACCAATCCAACAAAATTTACATTCCATAGCTCCTAGGGAAGTTTCTGAGTGACCGAATCATCGGGAAGGGGATCTTTCCTGGCGCTGGCTTTAGTTGAAGCCTCCGCTTGAAAACTCTGAGTGAGAGATCGGATATGCTCGATGGCTTCCTCAAGATGGCTGCACCTCTCCTTCAACGCCTCGATCTCTGCCTTTCGCTTCTCCAGCTTCTTCCGTTTCGATCTGCTATCAGCCTGGTAGTCATCCTTCAGTTCATTGAAATGTTTGACAAATCGGTTGATCATGAATGTATGCGATTTGCACATAGTGCACTCGTTGTTGTTGAAGATCCTGTCTAAAGGATTGTTGGCCTGCTCCTGGGCATTTGGCTGTTCCTGCTGATCCGCCATCTTGGTGATCTGTAGAAGAGTATCAGCAATTTGAGGAAGCGGGCCAATTCCTGGGAGGGGGGAAGTACCAGGGAGGGAAGCGATATGAGGGAGAGGATAAGCCAGAGAAGAGGGGAGCGGAGCAGCACAGGGAGGGATGAAATGAGATGGGAGCTGAGGGACTCGAAGGGCTCTGCTACAACCAAAAAACCACCAGTTAGCAAACTTTAAAACAACAGTGAGGAAACCTGAGATTACCACAGTCAGGGAGCGAGGATCAAGCTCCCGATGATTGCAAGCCGCTTCAGGAGGGAGCCTACGCTTGATTAGAGCGCACTGAGGAGTCCATGCAGCGCTGAAGAATGAGAGATCGCTGAGGCCCGAGCTGCTATAAATAGGATGATGAAGGTTCCTCAGGTGCTTGGACCATTTCTGGGGGGGTCGGCTCTTGACATGACTGAGATCCTCAGGAAAGATCTTACTGCGTGCGGAGAGGGTACCGAGGTGGTGATCCAGAGTGTCGAGGCAGAGAATGTCTGCTGAGGGTGCCTGAGACTCGTGGGAGTGGCTGATTGATTTGGTGTGAATCGATGTAGGGGGCGGATCTGGTTTATGAGGTACCGATTTGTGCAGTCGAGGGGATTTTGCAGGGGATAAGGAGATTCGATGAGAAACCAATTTCGAGGAGTGTGAAGCCTGAGGTGACTCGGATGGAAGAGCTTAAGGGATGGCTTTGTCATAGACATCATCGTTTTCTCTGACATGACCTGTCTGTCTACTAATTGCCTTGTTGGCCTGTTCATCGGCCTCTGCATTACTTCCCCTTAGAACGTGCTTGAAGATGGCTCCACTGATTTCCTTGATATTGTCCATAACCTTGTATTTGATGATGTTCAAAGCCATTTGATTGAAGTCCTTTCCAGAAACCATGGCCGCTATGATAATAGCTGAATCTCCCATAATTAACAGGTTTTGAAGGCCAAGTTTTCTTGCTATAGAGGTCCCCAGGAGGAGGCTATAGGCCTCTGCCTTGTTGTTAGAAATTGATCCCAATCCCCACTCGTAGGTTACTATTGTTTTACCTTGGAGGTCTTTAATGATTCCTCCAGCTCCAGCTTGGCCCGGGTTATTTTTTGAGGCCCCGTCAAATTGTAGGGAGGGCCTCCTTTGCTTTTGTATCCAATCTCTAATTTCTTCTTTGGTCCCTCTCAACTTCCAATCAGAATTTCCTTTGCATGTGCTTACTGTTTTTTGGATTCTTGCTTCATAGCTGAATTTGCGCATCCACTTTGTTTCTCTTGGGTCTCCCGGTTTCCAATCAACATGGGTTATTCCATTTGCCTCGATGGTCTCTGAGATGAGCGCGATTGTTTTTGCCATTGTGTTGGAGATGCTAGGAACCTTGTTATTGAAAATGCTTTTGTTTCTGGCGTTCCAAATCTGCCAGCACAAGTTTGAGGGAATGTTGTTCCACAACCTTTTAGCCAGGGTCTTGCCTTTTTTGGGAAGGGGATAGCTATTTCCCCAGTTTTTCTGCAGGAGAGCCATCTGAGTGGGGAGATCGCCTATGATCAACGGGCTAGTGATGAGCTTCCAGCAAGTCCGCGCAAAGGAGCACTCTAGAAAAAGATGGTTACAGCTTTCTTCCGCTGCCCTACACAAACAGCAGATTGAGGGACCATGGATACCCTTTTTCCTTAGATTTTCCGCTGTGAGAATTTTGCTGTTGAGGAGGGTCCAATTGAAGAATTTTACCTTTGGAAGGCATTCAGTTTTCCAAGCCACTTTGTGGAGAGGCCAGTTGTTTATTGCTGAGGCGCTTTGAAGGACTTTATAACCCTCTTTGACTGTGTAGCTTCCACCATTGGAGTCCCAGACATATTTGTCTTCTGACATTCTATTAAGGGGAGCTGATCCTATGAGTGATATCTTAAGATCAAACCAAAGGTTCTTAAGATCATTAGGAAGGGAGATAGACTTCCAACCTATCCAACTGTTTTGATCCCAGGAGGAGATATCATAGAGGGTATTGAGATTTTCCTCTGTCATCCACCGTTGCAGGGGCCTGAAGTTTGTGAGGGCTTCCCTTGCTTCTGAGCCCATTATTCTGTCCGCCCATATGTTGATGTTTATGCCATTGCCCGGGACTCTTGAGATGCAGGCTTTGAAGTGAGGGAGAGTTTTTTTAATAAGCTTCCATACTGGGGTGCACTGCCTATCAATGATGGATTCTGAAAGGATATTGGAGTTGGCCCCATTCAAGTATTTCTTTTTGATGACCTCTGTCCACCAAGCTCCTTTTTCGTTGAGAATTCTCCAGATCAATTTAAAGCCCATGGCCATGTTGGCTAATCTTGGGATTCGTATTCCTAGCCCTCCTTTCTCGTAGGGTAAGATGACCTGTTCCCACTTTACTAGGCTGAACTTTTTTGAATCCTGCCTGCCTCCTTGCCACAAGAAGCTTCTGATGATCAGTTCCATGTGTTTATGAATGCTGGCCGGGGCGAGGGTGGTTGCAAACTGATAGATTGGGAGGGCTGAAAGGATGGCTTTGATGAGAATTGTTCTGCCTGCCAGGTTGAGCCAAGACACCCCCCAGCTCTGAAGCTTCCCTCTCAGCTTCTCTATTAGCTTGACCCAGATTTCGGTTTTGACCTTTTCCTTGGCTAGAGGTAACCCCAAATATGTGAAGTATGTCCATTTCCTTTGAGCCGGGATTTCCAAGATTGTGGAGATTCTTTGAATGATATGCCTGGGAACATTCCATGTGTAGATCATGCACTTATTATTGTTTAGCTTGCCTCCAGAATCTTGAAGAAAGAGTTCCAGCGTGTTCTTGAATCTCCTAGCCATGAGACTGGAAGCGCCTCCAATTAGAAGAGTATCGTCAGCGAAGAGGGAGTGGTTTATTCCCTTGGTTCCCCGAACTATGGTGACACCTGTTATTTCTTTTAGCCTGCGCAAGTTCTCCAGGTGTATGCTTAGAGTTTCCGCCATGATGATGTAGAGGAAGGGAGAGAGCGGGCATCCTTGCCTCAATCCCCTTGAGCTTTTGAAGGAATTGCAGGGCCTGCCATTAATGAGGGGGGTTGTCCAAGTGAATGAGATGCATTCCATGACCCAGCTAATGAAGATCTCGGAAATGCCAAATTTCTTTAGGGCCGCCTGAAGGAATTGGTGATTAACTCGGTCAAAGGCATTCGCCATATCTAGTTTGATGATCATGCCCCTTTCCTTCCTATTTATGCTGCTGTGTATTGCCTCCTGGATAATAATAACATTGTCCGTTATTTGTCTTCCAGGAACGAAGCCTCCTTGATTCTCAGAGATAAGGGAAGGAAGAATCTTTTTTAACCTGTTAGCTAGGATTTTGGTGATGATTTTATAGGAGACATTGCACAGGGATATTGGTCTAAATCTATCAAAGGATTGGGGATTAGGGTCTTTGGGGATGAAGGCTAAATGGGAAGATTTGATGCTGTTGCCCATTTTGCATTTCGAAAAGAAATTCTTAGCCATTCTGATGTAATCCTTTTTGATAACTTCCCAATGGTTTTTGTAAAAAGCCACAGTGAACCCATCAGGGCCCGGAGCCTTGTCCATAGCCATGCTGAAGATTGACCACTCGATTTCCGCTGTCGTGATTTCTTTCTCCAACTCGGCATTTTGAACTTCTGAAATTTTATTTTCAATTATGCTAAGGAAATCTGAGTTATCAATATAATGAGAGTCAGTTGTTAGGAGAGCGCTGAAATGTCGGGACGCTGCATCCTTTATTTCCTCTTGTTCTCTGAGTTCACTTCCTTCCATCATAATTCTCTCTATATGATTCCCTGCCCGCCTGAGCTTAAGGCTGTTGTGAAAAAAAGAGGAATTTTTGTCTCCCGCTTTGAGCCAAAGACAGCGAGACTTCTGCCTTTGCTCTTCTTCCTCCTTTTTGTTCTGTTTATACAGCTCTTTATACATTTCGTTTTCTTTGGCTTGATCTTCTTCTGTGTCCTGACTTCTTTCTTTTTCTTGGCTCCATTGTTCCAGCTTTGCCTGGAGTTCAATTCTTTTTTTGCCTTCCTCTGTTGCATGATTTTTTGCCCAATGTTTAATGGCAATCCTGAGAGACTTGAGCTTAGCTTCCCAGATGTAATGAGGAGAGCCCAAAACTTCTTTTGCCCATTGTTCCTTGATCAGGTTTCTGAATTCATCGCTGCTGTCCCAGGCCTTATTATATTTAAATGGAAGCGGTCCCATGGTCTTTCCTTTATCAAGAGTCAAAGCCACTGGTTTATGGTCTGAAATGTATCCTTGGATTATTTTGCTTTGGATATTTGGGTATCTTGCCACTATTCTCTCTTGGACGAGTATTCGATCTAACCTCTCTTTTATGTTATTGCTGCCTGTTCTTTTATTTGACCAAGTGAAACGCCCATTTTGCGGAGGAATGTCCACTAAGTTATGGGCTTGGATGATTTCTTCTAAAGAATCTCTTGAGGGATCAGCAAAGAAGTTTCCTCCTAGCTTCTCATCAGCATTCCTTATAAGATTTAGATCTCCACCCAGGAAAATGTTCCTTCCCTGAACAATCAAAAGATCTGAGGTGATTGAATCCCAACATGAGGCTTTGTCTCTATAATGGTTGGGGGCGTAGATGTTGTATATTGAGAATTCTTCTTTCGAGGCTATGTTTTGCATGTCTGATCTTATCCACCATCTGTTCTGCATTTGACCTTTGAGTTTCCATTTGTTTTTGTCCCATATTGTCCCTATGCCCCCTGAGGCGCCCACTGCACTCAATGCTATTCCTTCATAACTTCTGTTTTTTTTATGTTGTTTTGAAATTCCTGTTCCGTGATTTTGGTCTCCTGAAGAAGGAGAATGTCTGGATGTTCAGATTTGAGAAGATCTCGGACTGCATTTGCTTTTAGGGAGGAGCCCATCCCCCTACAATTCCAGGAGACCAATATCATCATTTACCTTGTTTGTTGTGAGCCCTACTTTTCTCTTTCATTTTTTCTCCACTTCCTTTAGTTTTATCTAGGTATGTGTCCATTGGTTGTTGGGTCCCGGTGGCCATTTCTTTTGCAGCGTTTTCGTCCCTTATCTCTTTGTTTGACTTCCTTCCAACTTTTCTGGGAGGGTCGGTGGAGAGGTTGTTTTCCTTTGATTTATTCCTAGTTAAGATTCTTTCTACTGTCGGGGGAGGGGAGGGCTGGGGGGGAGAGATATGGGAAGGGGTTACCATGGGGCCTCGCGGGGATGGAGGAGGGGATGGGGGTTCCTCTGCAGACAAGGATTCAAAAGGGTTGGAGGAGGAGGGGAAGGAAGGGCCAGATCCGGAGGGTTGGGAGGGGGGGAAGGGATTTTCAAGGTGGGGCTTAGAGGATGGGCCAAGAGGGGGGTTTGATTTTTTCTTTTTGACTATTTCCCAAGCTTCTTCAGGAGCTTCTACATTGCCTTCAGATACATTTGATTTAGATTTGCTACATCTATTGGCGAAATGCCCATATTCGTGACATACCTTGCACTTGAATGGCAGCTGCTCGTAGTCCACTTGCTGTATGTGCGTCCACTGATCAACTTTGAGTTTGATTGCTTCCGGCAGTCCCTTACCGAGATCTACTTCGACACATATCCGCGCACAGGCATGCATGTTCTCCTTTGGTTCGGATCTGTCAATATATTTTCCGACGGCATTCCCTATGGCTTTCACTGATTCGTCCCCCCAACAGTGCAACGGCAAATGGGGCAGGCGAACCCAGACGGGGACAGCGCTGGGTACGTCCATCTCTGGATCGAAATCAGGGGTCCATCTGTTAAGATAAAGGCCCCGAGAGTCCATGAAATAGGGGCCGTTTCTGAAGATGAGGTTACGATCCTCCATTGTTTCAAAAAGGAAGGTGTAAAACCCCCTCCCGCAGAACCTGATTGCTATTTTCCCTTGCACTATCGAGTTCCAGTTTCTCTCGACCCATTTTTGGACTGATCGAGGAGAAGGCCACAATCCCGTGAACTGGCCAACCAGGCCTCGTTCTGCTAAGGCGACTGCTGCTCTCCTCGGAAGGGAAGGAGGGAGCGAGACTTCCGGAATTTCGTCTAACTTCTTGATGAACTTAGAAGCTGTAGGGCGGATTTTATCTGCTGCATTCTCAGGGATGAGAGAAGCGAAAGATTTTTCCAGGTCTTCCAGATCCTGAGACGATGGATCCATTTCAGGCATTGAAGGGGATCGAGGGATTCAGGGGGGAACCGGGGGAGTCCCCGGTGAGGGGAGAGGGCAGAGGCCTGAAGGAAGAAAAGGAGGGCAGGAGGCCCCAGACAAAGAGGGGGTCAGCAGAGGGAGAGCACAGGCCTAGCAGCGGCGCTGCCAGGCTCAGGCGCACAGGAAGGATCAGGTCAGAGAAGCTCGATGCAGAACCGAATCGCCAGAGCCGCCTAACATAATTATTATATAGAAAAAGAATGCTAAAATAAATGTAATTATAATGATAAGGCATAAAATTAGAGATTGGGGTGACAAGGGTGGGGGAAATCTCTTTAATCTTAACGAAAAAATATAATAATAATAAATAAATATAATAAAATAAAAAATATATATATATATATATATAGATATATATATTAAAATTATTCTAGGGCCTTAGTATTGCCTCCAATAGTGAGGTAGAAGATCATAGAGCCTTACGGGGAATAATGATGCTTATGGACCAAGGTATTTGGAAATTTGTTTTCATATTGGGATTAAGCATTATTATAAGATTGTTAATAAGGGAAACCTATCAATGAATTGAACTTAGCCAAACTTTTACAACATACCCTAGCACAAGCTCATAAGTTCCTAATGGGACCTCCTCTAGGGATGTAATCGAGGTCAATGAGCCCACTAGAGTTAATAATTGTATAGATATAGTGGACATTTAATGTAATGTGAACAAAGATCCATTATGTTAGCTAATACTAAATAAGGCCCACTAGGTAATTAGCACACAATAAATGTAATGTGCCTCATTCATTAATTAATGAGTTCACATATTAATAAATTAGTTGGCCTTACTCCATGAGTATGGCCACATTACATTAATTATCCTCCCTAGCTACATTACTTTTTTGTCCTATTTCTAGGTAAGAAGTAAGTTTAACAAAGCTGTAAATGTAGGGGAAATATAAGCATAGGAGAAATATAGGCACAACATTGAAGGAGGGTGAATTTGTTTTGTGTAATGAAAGGGGGACTAGAGCATCCACCCTCTTTCTCTCATTACCATGCTCTTGATTGGAACTTCGATCTCTCACACTTTTGTGGGCACCTCTCTAAGCATTAACAAGAGTGAGCTTCCTCCATCCACTTGGTAGTGGCCATGTAAACAAAGGACTATCCATCCTTAACTCAACACCCACTTGTTCCAATGGTAGATGCAATCTAGTTTAATTCTCTAGTTGTATCTTTTGGATATGTGTTGTGGCATCTTGATCTTTGTTAATTTGCGGTCTTTCCCAACATGGGAGATTATGAAAAAGCCTAGATTAAAGGTGGTTTGAGAAGATTGTTGGGAATTCCTCTATAAGATTGGAGTGTACACTATCTACTTGGAAAAATGTTAAATAGTCAAAGAAGAGAATTAGGGACACAATGACCTTTGTCACCTATATCTTTTAGCTCATTCCAAGTGAGTCCCTCATCATGTCTCACTCTCATTGTCGTTGCATCTTGGGAGAAATGCAAGCATGGAAAAAAGGACTCCATCAATATGAGAAAGAAGTAGTATAGGTCATGACTATAGCCACAAGATTGGCCTTAGAGTGGGAAAAATGGAAGAGGATTATTACACAAAAGAATTTAGGAGCGCACTCAATAAGGGACAAGTGTGCACTAAAAGTAGGGAAGCATCCACTAAGTCTTAGGGAGTGGGAGAAGGAATTATAGGCACCCATAATTGTCTTAAGGGGTAAGCAACCAAAGATGTCAACATGTTGGCAAGCAATGCAACAACCCAAGTGGTTCCTTCTATAGTGCTTCTATATAGACCCCATCATGAGCATTTAGCAAGCAATGTAGTGACCCAAGTGGTTCCTTCTATATAAACCCCATCATGAATATTAATTTAAGTCTACATATTTATGTTTTGTCAAATAAATTTATTGTTAAATCAATTTACAAGAGTGTACATACTAATTCCTATGGATAATTTAAGTATGTTAGTTGAAACTTTTTAATCAAATATAACTTGAGTGTTAGTAATAAAATATCATTATCCTCCTTACTTGAATTCAAATCCCACTTTGAAATGTGTTGGTTTAGTAAGTTACAATCATTTTTTGAAATGTGTTGGTTTAATAAGTTACAATCATTTTTTGAAATGTGTTGGTTTAATAAATTACAATAATTTTGATAATATAAATCAACCATTATGTAAAACAAAAATAACCTAAATTTTAATAACTATTATTATATATTAAAAAAATAAATAAATCACATATTAATATGGCTAATAAAACTATAAATAAATTATAAACACAAAATTACATTAAATTAAATACATTATTTTAAAAGTTAAATCATTCCTTATAAAAAATAAATAAATAAAATACACATTAATATTAACATAAATAAATAAATTCTAAAGATAAAACTATTAACTTAAACATGTTATTTTAAATAAATATGTTTAAATATTAAATCAACCCTTATTGTTTTATAAATAACAAAATTATAAATAAATTCTAAAAATAAAACATATTTTAGCAAATCCAAATATTAATCTATAAAGTTATTTTCTTTATAATAAAATATACTCTTAAATATTAATTTTATTCATTTTTATAAATAGGTTATTCCATTTTTCTCCTCTAATTTGTTATCTCCATAAGTTATATATTTAATATGAATTTACTAGATAAACATAGGGATGTGTTTGACCTAAGCTTATTATAAAGCTTATCTCCATAAGTTGTATATTTAACATGAATTTATTAGATAAATATAGGGATGTGTAATCCAAATATTAACCTTTAAAGTTATTTTCTTTATAATAAAATATACTCTTAAATATTAATTCTATTCAATTTTATAAATAGGTTACTCCATTTTTCTCCTCTGATTTATTATCTCCATAGGTTATATATTTAATATGAATTTATTAGATAAACATAGGGATGTGTTTGACGTAAGCTTATTATAAAGCTTATCTCCATAAGTTATATATTTAACATGAATATATTAGATAAATATAGGGATGTGTTTGAACTAAGGTTATATATGAGATTTTTTTATTTAGAGTAGAATGGATGGTCGAATATTAATTTCATTGATTTTTATAAATAATTTAGATTTATTTTTTTTTTCTTAAAGAATAGAGGAAGGTTTCATTGTTTGTTCAGAGACTCTCAGAATTTTGTAGGCTTTTTCAAGTATTTCGATCAGATATGTTTGGCCCTATATATGCAAAAGGCTCTGAAATTTCGAGTGCATATTCTTCAGCTTCCTATTAGACTAGACCCCACACAGAGGATCACAACATTTTTCAAGGTACTACCTTCAGAGAGGGGCACAAAGAGAACGGGGATATTGTTTTATATCTAAACTCTAGACTAGTGAGGATCTATGGGACCTCACCCCGCAACATGAGACCTCGACAGTTAAACCATCTCAGATCCATCCCTAGGAGACAGGCTAGGTCCTCCAGACCTCAGCAGTGCACAAACTCCCCTAGGGAACGAGTTAGTGGACAGTCTGCACCTCCCACTAACCCTTCATTAGGCGAGCAAACTTTGTGGAATTTTTTTCAGTGCTCTTCAGTCAGCCTCAGATGTTAGGATAGATGGGTCTCATCCTCAGACCCATTAGCCCCTGCCTCTGGATCAATGTTAGGAGAGATGAGTCTCATCCTCATACCCATTAGCCCCTGCCCCTAGATCTTCTTTGTTGGGACATTACATACATTGTATCTTTTATGTTCTTGCATTGTACCTTTTATATTCATGCATTGTACTTTTTATAGGAGATTGTTTGGTTCTCCCGCATTTTATAAACATCATTGTACTCAAAAGTCCCTTTGACCTACTTTATGGTCATTAGGTGAACGTAACTATAATTATCTTATATCAACTTATCTTATCATCTTTATCATCTTTATATGTTATACTGAATAAAATTAATATATATAAAAATGATAATTATATTATTCATCATGTCTTGACTAGGAACCAAAGTGACTAGTTCGAAAGGTAAATAAGTCTTTATGTGATTTTCGCATTAAAAAAGTTTTCCCTAATTTTTTATAATTATATTATTTATTCACGTTAACTAGCTTTAGCTTGAGTTTATCATTACCAATCTCAAATCAAATCCATGAAAGCGACAAATCAGAAAATTTTGGGTTGTATGGAGAAGCAAAAAAATTAGGGTTAAGATGAGGGTCCGGGAAAGCGTAAAGGTTAGGTTAGGGTTTTAGATTAGGGTATGTGAAACGTCCAGCATAAGGAACTAGTGTTAAGATTTATGAAAGTATTCAGGTTAAGGTTAAAATTAGTGCTTATGACAGTTTGATATATTCCGTGAGACACCGATGCCATTATAATGGGAAAAAATTTAGATTTGTGCTTATGACAGTTTGATATATTCCATGACACCGATGCCATTATAATGGGAAAAAATTCAAAATGAACAACAATTTTTCCAGGTTCAAAAAGAATGACAGTCGCCCGGATAAATGCAATAAATTTCGTTACACGATGGATTTTTGCTCAAAATTGCTTCAAGACACGGTAATGAACAGTTTTAGAAAGATTTGAAACATCTAACTCTGCTTTTTATAGAAACAGTATAGCTGCTGCAGAAACTAAAATAACAAAATAGATCACCTGGCTCGTACAAAGAGCCGAAGCACTGTCAGTGGCTAGATTGATGCTGGCGGGGACGGGGGCGGGCGCGGCGCCGGGGGGATTGAATAAGAGGACGGTGATATCAGCGGTGCACCCACAGACTTGAATTCTTGCAAGACGCTGATGCTCAATTTCTGGCCATGCTTGCAATGCTCTGTTACTCCACAGACGAAATAATAGGTTCCGGCCCTTGTCAAAGAAATCACGGTATCGCCTCCGCTGTAGTTGGCCAGAGTGCCCCTGCGAGTGCAGTCTTCGTAGGACTCTCGATGGACTTGCAGGACAGAATGACTTTCATTATTGTAAACAAAACCTGCATAATTGGATATCAAGAAATGTGATTGAAATTTAAAGTATGAAAATTAGGGTTAATATTAACAGTGTGATTCGATATCAAGAAAAGAAATGTGATTGAAATTAAACAATTTTTTAGGGGTTAATATGAGCAATGTGATTGAAATTTAAAGGAAAGAAAGTTTTAGGTTAATATGTTTCCCATTTTTCAAAAACGATGAGCCCTGTTAGAAATCCCAAATTTAAAATTAAATATTTTTATAGAATTTTTCATTAGCATTTTACAATTTGCAAATTACAGGCCAGTAAACTTCCCAAAAGTTTCTAAACTTTAAATCCCTAAAATTTCCCTTATTCAAATGCATAGAGAAAAAAAATACAGGGAAAGATCGATTTACAGACGAAGAGAATCGCCAACCCAGAAGACGTTGTAAAATGCCCATAAGGTATAGTTGACCTTCGACATGGACGGGACATCCCACTTTCCAAATGCTCCTCCCACCACATATTCTTTCGCTCCACAGCACTGTAACAGCCATATCATTCCAAACATAATCTTAACCTTAGCCTTACTTGCCATTATTCAGATCTCTACAGTTTATTTTTCTGAAGAAATAACAAACAATCCTATCTGTGGAAGCCGAGAAATAGCGACTGGGATTGAAGAAAGTTGAAACAGATAATAAATTGTTTTGTTTCTGCATACCGAAGTTTCCCCTGGATAATCTATGGAAGCCTAAATTGTTGACTAGATAGCTTATGCTAGATATTAAATGACCTACTGCTCGTAATAGCATGAGGTCTGAATATTCGTACATGGTACCGGATTTTTCTGAGCAGGAAATTGTGCAGAGGACAGTGGCAAGCGGTTCATCGCCCTCAGAAGTCCCTTTCCCTGTGGCTTTTAAAAGGAATCTCAGCAGACTCTGGTGCCTGCCAAGTAGTGCCAATTCAGTGAAAATGCCGTTTCAGATTTCTTAAAATCAGCACTGCAGCAAAATTAAGTGCGTCTGAACAATTCAGAAGCGATCAGAGCTCAAGACATTGACCTACATTCAAAGGCTTTGTTACAATCTCTTTTGTTCGTTTGAGGTGGTAGACAAGGACTGCTCAGTCTGTTTCTATTTTTCAATCCATGACTACATTCAAAGATTCAAAGGCTTTGTTATCATCTATTTTATTTGTTTGAGGTGGTGCATAGGGACTCCTCAGTCTGTTTTTATTTTTCAATAACTCTTTCTTTTTCTTTTTAGTGGGTGGGGAAGTGTGTGATAAAGGGTTATTTTATTTTGATTTTTGTTGTGGATTTCATTTCTAGCAGATAATATCAGTTTAGGTTTATCTTAATTTTTGATCTACCAACCCCGGATGCGGGTGACACGACGGAAGCTACGAGGAGCCACATGCTAGACATGTGCTGCCTCAGGTGTAAGGTTGGCATTCAATGCCGATCGCCGCCAAGGAATATATGGTAAGGCTCACCGCAAGTTTGCATTCATTGCTCCATTCAAGCTGTTGGCTCGACTGCAACGAGCAGTTATGGCGTTCGAAGATCGAGGTTACGATGCAGTGGTTAGAAAAGGTGATGGAGGGGCTCAGCATACGCTGCTTCACGCTCGGCGTTCGGCATTCATCGTTCAGGCCGTTGCCTGGTCTTCGGCTCTCCGGGAGACAATACCTGCCGTCCCATTGTTTACTGTATGCAATCTTAAGTTTGAAGGGCCTCTGTGTCAATTCCGCCTCTGTGTCAATACCTGCCGCCCGCTCGCCTCTTTGTCAATTCCGCCTCCCACCCGCTCCGCTCTTTACCCTCGGCGCTCCGGCAAAAATGGTCAGGCCTCGACAGCGATTACTAAGCCGTCGAGGCTCTGCACGCGGAGGGTCCTCTCGGCCTCTGTTGAAGATCCTCACTCCCATTGTTGTCGTTGCCGTTTGCCATCGCTTTACTGCAGCCAATCCTATCCAATCTAGACAATTCATGGACTCTAGCAGCCAAACCCTGACTCAGTTCCTTCGCCAGCCTTTGGTTCAGCCATTTTTTACCTTCAGCAGCTCGATGGACAGACCCCGTATCAATGCCCATGTTTCGGTGCTTTTCTGGAGGAAGCACAAACGACAGCGAAGAGCTCCGCGGCAAAGGGACGCAACAGGGCGAAAGGTCAGAATTTGTCCAGGCCATGCCTGGGAAGGAAGCAGAACAGGTCCCCAGCCCCCCCAGCCTGGGAGGCATCCACGTCCAAGAAGGACGACATCAACCTGGACCCCTTCCCTTCTGCGGAGGAAATGGAAAAATTTGGGTGGTGCCGATCGTCGAAGAGGAGCCGAAGGAGTAGTGGTCTTCCACGCAACATTACCCACTCAGCAACACTCAGGTTTTGCTTCGGCTTTCGGTTTATGTTATCAGGTCTTAATGCTTGTTTGTGTCATGTTTTTGGGGCCCCTGCGTGGGAAAATGTTGTTGGTAATCTGTTGCCCCTGCGCGGGCTATCTAGTTCGATATGGTTGCTCCTTTTTGAAGAACAAGGAACCCCTGCGTGGGATGTTTTGGTTAGTTATGGCACCTCTGCGAAGGTGGCTCTTTGATCTCTTACAGTCCAGAGTGCCAAATTCTGGCCTCTGGGGATGAAACTCCAAGATTGTAATGTCTTTCTTGTTACTGTATATAATAGATTAGTTTTTTAGCGAGAAAAAAAAAAAAAAAAAAAAAAAACAAAACAAAAAATAATGATCTACCAAGTTTAAAGAGGGGAATCACTTGAGATGCAAACTCTTTTTTAGAGCGAAAAGATATTCGACCCCTCTCAACTTTTAGTAGATCAACATTATATGGACCTAGGTTGTGTTATATATAATTAATAGTAAAATATTTTTATTTTAAATAATACATGTTATTTGAAAATAAAATAAATTTCACAACATGTAATATCAATAATATTATTTTTGTATGTCATTTGTGAACTCCCCATGTAATAGTGAAGGAATTATATATCTCACTCATAGTAATAGGGAAATTATATTTTTTTACTATCACTTATTTATCTCTTTATATAAAGTTTGATATAAAACTAAGATGTAAATTGAAGTATGTTGTGTACATTGATTTTTTTGTGATTTTTTTTTGTGGGACCAGGAGGCTCTACAGACGGTATAGGTGAGATGTGTAAATATAATGTAAGAAAGTTTGTATGTAGGATTCATATGTTTTTAATTAATAGTTAACTTAAAAGATATATAAATGTTATATGTAAAATGTAAATGAAAATCTTATAATTTATCTCAATCACCTTAATTTATAAAAGGAAAATTTAACCTACAAAAACTAATAAATTAGATAAATGTAAATTACAAAACCTGAGTTCTAATAAAACCATATTTACTACAGAAATGTTGATTATCTAGTCGTCTAATTGTCATATATAGTTCTAATAAAACCATACTTACTACAGAAATGTTCTGGTCATCTAATTGTCATCTATATTGTTGATAAACTTACTATTAAAAACTTGACAGAGACTCATGGGCCGGATAGATCTTTTGGATATGTAAGCTTGATCTCTTTTGGATATGTAGGCTTGATCTTTTAGATGGGATGTTTTTTTTATATACATGTTGGATAGATAGTGAGTGCAATGGGCCATCAAAATGGGCCATCAAAATTTAACTCCAGCCAAAATAAGACCACCAAATTAAATTTGAGTTAATGACTAATTTTTATTAGTTAATAAATTTAAATTTCAACAATTAATAATTAATTATTAATGATTTAAAGAAATAATAAATATTATTAATATGTTATCATTTATATTAATTTATAAAAATAACATATAACAAACAAAAATTAATACTTCAATATATTTGAGACATGGAATGAAAACTATAAATTATATTATTTTTAAAACCAAGTTAATTATGGATCCACCAATTCCCAAGCGAGATCAAATCTCTTGAGATATAAACCTTTTTTAAAGTCAAAATATATTTGATATCTCTCAACACTTCGTAGATTTGGAATTAAGATTGATCATATTAGTTATTAGTATTATTTAATTTATATTAATATGCTCAATATGTTGAATTTATATTAACATGTTTATTTATAAGACGTAAAGGATTTGTAAACATTTACATGTAGGCTCCATTAAATAATAATAAAAGGTTAAAGTAATTTACAACTATGGGAGATGTTTTAGTATTGTGAAAAGTTAAAAGTAGTAAAAATAATAAAATTCAATTTGTATATTGTAATTTTGTTTTTATTAATAAAATTACAAATAACTTTTTAGAGAAAAGAATATCATAATATACATATCAAATTAATAGTTATAAGTTAAGATCCAGTTTACCTTATAAATTAAAGTAATGATTTTATAACTAGATTTATATTTAATTAATAAGCACATCAAAACTTTAATATTTATAATATAACAACATTTTTAAGAATGGATATTCACACTCACTTTACCATAGATATGATTAACTTGTAAATAGGTTTTGTTACAATATTATGGGCCAATACTATGGCTCATCAATACCACATGTAGAAAAAAATCTTTCATTTCACAATGAAAATACTTTATAAATATTTTATTTGAATTTAATATTATAACATTTTTTAAATTAAATTTAAAAAAAAAAGACTATAGTTACTTTTGAGATATATCTAAACCCTTTATCACATTAAAATATATAAGATCTAAATAGTAGATATAAATTAAGATCTATTTTATCATATAAATTAAAATAATAATTTTGTAACCATATTTAAACTTCATTAATAAGTGCATAGAAACTTAATACTTACAATATAACAAGATTTCTAATCATGGATATTCACTTTTTTACCATGGATATTATAAACTTGTAAATAGGCTTTGTTATAATACTATGGTTCATCAATACCAAATCCCCAAAAAACCATCTTTTATTTCATAATATATTTTATAATTTAATTTTATTACATTTTTGTGCCTAAAGACACTCTTTAGCCTGGAAGAGATGTTGTAATGTCCTATTACATTATGTTATCTAAAAAAATTGACTCTATCAAATTATTTAAAAATAATAATAATAATTAATTAAAACATTTTCACTAAGTGAAATTAAAAAATATATATATTATAATTATTAATTATTAATAATGAAACTAGCCTAGATCCATCTTAACTCAAGATCTATCAAGCTCCTAAAGGGATCAAATCTCTCAAGGTGAAAACCTTTCTTCAAGCTTTCCACTCAAAAAAGAGGTTTGCAACTCTAAAGATTTGATCCCTCGGTGCTTGAGAGATTGGAGTTAAGATGGATCTAGATTGGTCGTTATTGGGATGTCCTATAAATATTTGATTCGATCAAATTATATAAACATAAAAATAAATTAAATTAAAATATAAAAATAAGTAAAATAATGAATTTAAGATGGGTTGTTTTTTACCTTTAGGTTTTGACACGTCATTGTTTTTCCAATGGTATTCCTATGCAAACAAAATATATATATAAAGTATGTAACAAGATTCACACCACTTTTCCATGATCATTGTCAACCTATAAGTATGATTTGATACAAATACCATGGGTCAATACAATGGCTTACTACTACCACATGCCCAAAAAAACATCACTCATATTCATATGACACACGTTCACATGACAATTTTTTTAGTTAATCAATTAAATTAAAAGCAAAAGCAAACATAATTACTTTGGAGATAAATATCAATATTTATTGTGTGTATACTTCTAAGAATATTTTAAACTAGCATTTGCACCAAATGTTGCAAAAGAAACGCCGTAAGGCATAAATTGAGGAACAATCACTACATGGGAATGGGCAAATCTAAATGAGATGCAAATATGTGGCAGAAACGAAATTCTAAACAGAAGTTGATTTAGGGTGCCTCACACTATTTTTTATTAATTATTGAATTAATATTGCATACAAATCTCATAAAATTCAACCAACTTATAATTTAAGGCTCTGATCTAAATTTGACTTTGGGTCATTAACATGGTGATGCCGTGTCTCAACTACTTAACCACTAAACCACAGGCCAACAAAGAAAAGACTGCAAAATGTTACAAGCATTACCATAGTAAACCCAATGACTCTACACACAAGAATTTTTGGGGGAGGGTGTTATTGGAATTAATAAATGGCATAACAGGAGCAGAACCCTTGTCTTGCTTCCAATCCTCGTTTACAAAAGAAAGCTCATTCTGAATGATATATCTTAGGTTTGGATCGGAAGGCAGAGCTGAAGCCTTTGATAAAAAAGAGCGACATTTTTCCTTCACTTCATTAAAGCGACTGTAAGTGGGAGTGGGAATATAATTTTTGTTAGTTTTGAAGGTAGATGGAGCATCGAATTCCAGTAATTTGTAAGGGGATGAACTGGCCTCATTGCAGTTGTTGTGGTCTAAAGTGGTTGTTAGCTATTTTTGTGGTTGATGTGAGTAGTTTTGTGAGTGTGGCCTCAATGCAGAGTGTTCTTTGTCTTTTGTGCTTCTATTGCATTGTCTACAAACCCATTCTGGTGAAAATTGGGCTTGCTAGGAATTTAATGCAGGACCTGCTCTACCAATGAGCTACCTGCCCTTTTGATGATGGGCATCTTTACCGGTTTGATATCAAGGTGTGAATTGGTACCTCCAGCATTCCACTGGGTTAATGCCAAATGGTGTAGTAGCACATAGGTAACTTTTGCAGTGACGTTTCGGGGGAGTAGTTCAAGTTCTGCTGATATTCACCTTCTTCTGCTAGCTAAAAACGTGTTTTAGGTATGGTTACTCAAGGTTGAAGTTATGATAACAAGAAAGATCAAGGCCTAGGTTTTGGGCTGAGTTCTTTGTATGTTTAATCTGCTACATGTGCCTCTGGTTAGAGTTCCTTCTTGAATACTTACTTGAGTTGGTGGAACTCGGAGTTCATAACACTTTCCAACTTATTTCAAAATTCATTCCATATTTTCATGCAGCATTGCCTCAAAGTTTCCATGGCGGAATGGATGTCGGTACTGGTTGCCTTTTCTCCAGACCAATCTGGTTCAATTATGCAAGTACTCTTCTTAATAGCATACATTGTGTTGGGTGCCAAATTATACATTTCTGTTATTGAAATTCAACTCGAGAATATGGTAATATGGTCATATGGTCATATGTTTATTATGTTTTCTATTTTCCAGTTTTGGTCTGCCAATCATGTACACGAGCTTTTTTTTCTTATCTTCACAAGATAAGATAATGCATGCTATGTACGTTTAGGAACATTTGAAATCTTCTCAGAATTGATGGAAACAATAGATGTTACTATGGAAAAATCAGATGAGTCCAAATTAATATCACATGGATCTTTTGATGAACTAGTAGTTGTACCTAAGCTAACCTTAACTGACAACACCTACAAGTCATTACCAACTCCCGTGTTTTATGATGCTAAAAAATAACTTATAGCCTATCTCTTACAAAAATGCTTCTCCATCAACAAAAGGAGCATTCTACATCTGCAAGTGAATGGATTTATTTGGATTTCCATCACTCACAGGGAGGGGACTGCAACAATCATAGTTGTTTTTCTCTTCAGAAAAATATACAAGATGAAGACAACTGCAATTGATTAATTTTACAGATCCTTCTTTGAAAGTGACTTCAACTTTTTTGAATATAATGGAGTATTTTGATAAGCACCAGGATAATCAACCTAAAAATAATGGTCCAGAGCTCTCCGAAAGTGTTGGTATATCAGATATTCCAAGGTTCAAGTCTGAGACTGTTCTGGGTGGGGTACCTGACAACATTGACATGAAAACACAGGATAATCTGCAAAATGCACTTCAGTCAAGAACTAAGAAGGTCTCTTTATTGTTCAACTCTATGTTTGTATCCAGTGATCTGTCATTTTACTTGAATGTGAAAAGAAGTTTTGTAAGATGTGGAGATCCTTCAGCAAAAGAAACAAGTAGCATGCAAAATTCTTTGCATACCGATCTCAATGAATTCTCAAATACTATTTCATCCGATTTTTATTGTCAAAAGAACATGATACAACTTCATCATATTGAGATGTCCAAATCTGTCATAGACATTATTGATTGCATTCGAATGGATTCTGAAATGGTTTATGAGTTAGATAATGAGCTAAAAAGAATAGTAGATACATTTCCAGACCTGAAAAAGCTTTGTATTCTACATGTTAATCAGGTAGATCTAATGAGTTTGATCAAGGACAGGGTTTCCCAAATAGGTTCCTTGAAATATGATACAACTTTGAGAGGACTAGGCACTATGCATATATTATAGAAGACAACTTTTGATGTTTGTTTCTAAGTGTTCAGGTAGCATATCTGTATTTGATAGAGTTGGTTCAAAGCATAGAGTTTTTGGAAGATTCTATAAAACTGCCCTATTCTTTGCTTAAATATGCCTTTCTTGACCATCAATAAGCACTTTGGATGTAACAGCACCAAAACAGAGAACTTTTGGAGGAGAGTCTACCATGGACTTCATTTCCATTTTCTTATACATTTGGTTAGATGTACCTAATTTGTTTAATGCATATATAATTTTTTTTGAGTTCCAATATGATGCTCACTAAAAACAAATAGATAAAATTTGATGCAGCCTTGCACCAATAAGTATCTGATGCAGCCTTGCACCAATAAGTAAACAGTGTAACGTTTCAATTTAAAACAGCAGCATTGGTCCACAGTAAAAAAGCCTTCAAGAGCCATCCATTTCCTCCAACTGGCTACCTCGAACATCTTATCAAGTGATATGATACAACCTTGGCTTTTACACCAACAGGTATAACGATGTAATCATTCAGTTAAAACAGCAGAACTTGTGCACAGTAAGACAGTAATGAAGGGTTATCTACTTTCTCGAATTGGCTACACCATTTTTTTAGCTGTTGAAAATGCATCATATACCACATTAAAAATCAAAGAGATCTAGTGAATTGACAAAATATTTTGTAAAAAAAATACTTGTTTAGATTATAACAAGCAGATCATTGTTTACACAATGGATCACAAAAGTCCATTTGTAAGGGAATAATAATCCGTTAACTTGATCAAACAAGGGAAAGGGTACAGGGTCGTAGAAAATGTGGATTCAAGCTGTTGTTGTAACGTTTTTGAGTAACCCACTTATTTTGATGATGTTTTTTGGTTTTGTCCAGATATTTTTCCATGAACAAGATAAAAGTTGCTATAGTATTTTTTTTTTAAACATTTGTTAAATAAAAATGCTATAGTACTCCATGCACCTACCATGCACCTCAGTTTTTTAAAACTAACTTGTACTTGGATGTAACACGCTGTAAATCAAAATTGGAAGACAAAGGATAGTATGTGGAAAAGTTGAAATACAGAAAACAAAAATAGAAGTAAATCAATTTTTCACATCATATGTAAAAGAACTTATATTCAGATCTAAATGAAACATCCAGCTCCCCCATAAACTTTATGTAATGGATGAGCTCGTATACTCCCTGCCTAAAAGGACAAGTAATGATTTCTATCATGGATGCCCCCCCTATATAATTTAAAGCTTCTCCCATTGAGATTTCCGCAAATGGATGGGCTCTCAAACACTTTGCCATTAAAAGACAAGTAAACCATTTATATTAAAAATAAGATTATATGAGTCAAAAAAATACTTATTAGGATAACAGTGATGTGGTACTTATTAGGATAAAAGCTAGGCAAACCATTTATATTAAAAATAATGTCGTATTGAAGAGACTATATCGAAGCGAGCTCTGCTCTGGCTCTTGCTTGTTATTCCAGATGAAGCGGGCCTTCAACAGGATGAATCATTTGCTTTAGCATCCAACATGAATTGTTTATAGGTATTGACTGGACAACTTTCCTCCCTCACACTATAATTCTGTGAAGGGAAATATCTGTGAGCCAACTTCATGCATCAATAGCCACAAAGGACTAAAGCACTGACTTACTCTATTTTAGATTTTGTTTATTTCAAAACTACTTAATATAAAATCAATAAGATGGAATGAGCTTCATGCTAATCTTTTTATCATTCATTCATGCATAATGCTTTGAACCATCATTGGTCTTAGGAATGTATTTGAGAGTGCAATATTTGATGCATTGTTTTTCTTGAGAGAAGTGAGCTCTTCTCTGGCTCTTGCTTGTTATTCCAGATAAAGCAGCCTTCAACAAGATGAATCATATGCTTTAGCATCCAACTTGAATTGTTTATAGGTATTGACTGGCCAGCTTTTCTTTCCTTCTCAATATAATTTTGCGAAGAAGGAAAATCTTCTCCCTTGAAGTACTGTCTAGAATATCCTGCGTTCATGCTGCATACAGTATCTGAAGTAGAGATTTATGAACAATTAGTCAGAAAACTATCAAGAATATCTCAGTACTTTTATGATTCCTATTTTCTGCTTCCAAAGATGACAAAAATGATTA